>CM062621.1:47272702-47955202 GCA_025617555.3 Puccinia polysora | reverse complement strand
TCATTGATCAAAAAGTACATCAACCTTGTAAAATTTGGATATTATCATTTTGGTAATTTGAAATAGAAATTTTCAGCATGATTAAAAATATGCCCAAAGCTGGCCACATTTTGAAGGAGCTTTCTGGTTGGTCTCACCCAACACCAAATGAATTTCTCCAGTGGCATGGTGCACTTAGCCTAAGTGCACCATGTCCCCACAGATTTCTGAGATTAATTTACCATGATGAAATAAAACAATTGTTCTTATTGTCTCACTGAATATATAATGGAAAATCAATTCTGAAGAAATCAATCTTGATGCTTCATATTCAATAATTTTTCTTGTTCAAAATTTGACATCATATTCTGATAAATTCCTACCACCCATGGATCTAGTGAAATTTCTTTGCAATTTTTCAATCATCATGCAAGGAATGTCATTTTTTATTGAAATTCTTTTAATGAAAAATTTCCACAAGGAGTAACAACATGAACTACTTTCATGTCCCTCTATTTCTCAAATTTTAGAGTCAAAATATATCAAGGTACAAGGTTTCTTGGAAAATTTAAATCCAAAATATTTGGAAAACAGTCCAAGGTTGAATGGGAATTTTCCAAATTTTGAAAGGCATATTGGAAAGTTTTTTTTTCCCCAGCATTAGCTATAAAACACTTTTCTTGAAGTTAAATCAAAATAATTACCATAAATCTATTTCCACAGGTATACAGTCAAATATTATACTTATTTATTCATGGGACCATTCTTTATCCACCCACAGGACTAGTCATTTTTATAATTTATCTAATCCAAATTCTACAGCATCATTTGGTACATGTGCAGAATTCAGATTTTAATAGTATAATACGTAGAAACACATCCCATTTTAAAACCTGAAATTCATTGAACCAATCATCTATTATAATCAAAAATATTAAAAAAATTTCCACTGAATTCCTTTCATGACATATTCAAAAATTTCATGTTTAATTTCATAATTATCCCTGGATTCACCAATCTCAAATGATTTTCTTGAATCCAATTTTTTCAAGTCAGAAAAAATTCTTTATTTATAATCATGAAACAACCAATATTCTTTCATTTTGGTTTATTCATAAAATTGACATAAATGATTCTTTCATGTTAAATCCATGCTCACAAACAAGTCTGTTTTCCTCATTTTTTCCAGTTCCCAAACACCTTCTAAAAAGGAATCAGCCTCAGCCCAAAACCAATGGAAAAACTCCACAAGCTACCTGCCTTGGCCTGGCCTACTCATTGGGCCAAATGGGCCAAGGCAGGGCACATAATGTTTTCTTTTAGTGCGAAAAGGGGCTGCAGGTGGCCTGTTTTGTGTTTCAGAACCCTTGGTTTCAGTGACACAATAGCTAAATTTCTATGCCTTGCGACCAAAGAGTTTCTTTTTCTTCATCAGGGCCCCTGAAGAAGGTCTTTTTGTATACAGGGGCCCTGAAGCAAACTGCAAGGACATTACAGCTTTTGAGAAAACAACTGTGAGGCCGCAGGGAAGGAAAATGGCTTGGTTGCTTTTCAAAGAAAAAAAGTGCTTCAAAACACACACAATTGACAAAACCAAGTGAATCAAGCAAGAAAACTGATTCCACCTTAACAAACAAATATCACCAGGCAACCATCAACAAAAACTGGCTTACAGGTAAGCCAAACGAACCTTTAGCTCAACATTCACACAGGTCATAACCCATCACTACATCATCTATCAGAAGATTGCCAACCATCCAGAGCAACACTTTGAATTTCTCCCTCAACCCTCATCATTGAAACATTGTTGTGAGTAACCATGATCATTTTTTGTTTGATGCCTGTTTTTTCTATGGCCCATCATTTTTATTTCATAAATTAGGCATAAAATGTCTTCTGTCTCTTCTTTTCTTTGTTTTTTATCTCTTTCCAATCACAGGGTTCTTGGAAACAATTTGGTTTGGAAGCTTATTGCAGCAGTGATAATTATTTGCAGATCACCCACTCCATCCTTCAATCAATTTTAATGGTAAGCTGAAGCATCAATCATGAATTTAATTTCATTTTCATACCCATCCCTGTGCCAAATTGGTTTTCTCTTGAACCTCATCAACAATGAAATAATACATCTATTGTGCTTTTTCAAGTCAAAAATGGACCAAGCCAATCTGAAACCTTTCACTACATCTAATATTCAAACACGTGTAAAATTGAAAACAAACCATTAGTTGCAATGTTTCAAAACATTTCAAGGTTCAAAAATTTATGAATTTCATTGAATCTAAGGACATTAAAGTTTCATTTTACTAAATTTGACCACTTAATTTTCTTACCACATTTGAAACTTGAATTCCTGGTTTTGTTTTTGAAAAACGGTTTGTAGTGAGTATAAGCTAGTGAATGAGAAGCAGCATCAGCATTCAAAAACAAATCCATCCCTTCAACACAAAAAAGCAATAGCAATTATCCAATCAGAGCCATTCACATCCAGAGCTCATAAGAAACCTCTTAAAGCTGAAAGATATTATTCAAATAAGGAGTTACTTTCAGAATCAATTTATTTTGTTACTTTGAGGAAGGACCTCAGTCCTTCTCATGTTTTTGTAACTAACCAAGGACCCCAAATCAATCTCCATGTGGTTTTTGATTGAAAATATCCACCATAACCTTTCCTCAAGTATCATTCCATTTCTCAAATACCATTTAAATCCCTTGCAATTTGGTTCTCTGAAATGATCCAAGATCTTTACATAATTGCAAACAATTGGCAAAAACTGAACAAAACCAATTGTAATACCAAAACTGGATCTATATTTGGAATTGGATATTGTCAAGGCACTGACAAAGGATATTTTTCAGGCATTTTTTCCTCAATTCCAACTTGCTGATCATGTATTTGTTTAGTGATTTCTGTTATAAATGATGGCATAATACGAATATATGCAAGAAGGTGGGATTTAAACAAAGAATAAATTTATATTGATGATATCTTGTGGATAAGCTCCCAGTAAATAATTAATTGTTCTTTAATCAAATAAAAGCTCTCTCCAACATGGCTCACGCAAAGAACATAAAAGTATCAGAAGACTTCAAAATTCCAAACTGGCCAACTCCAGAGTGGACTGATCAAAGATACTCATTTCTTTGTGCATCCAATGTCATTGTGACTTGTGATAACTTTTCAAATTTTTTTCATACTTACCAGGATGAACCCAATGGTTAAACTTATGGATTGTTCTCTTATATTGAAAATCCCACAGGAACAGCAATGCCCCCTCCCTCTGCAGAAACAGGTGACATTCTCTCATTCCCCACCCTGGGATTCATTGTGGATTATGCAAACATTGGTGGTATTGTAGAGATTTTATGGAAAACTTCTGTTTTTCCACATCAAACTACTTTTCCTCCACCAATTCTCCAATCAACATAACACCATACCCATCTTGGTTGCTCATTCCAACTAAAAAAAAAAAGCTAGCAAATGCCCCTCTCAAAATTCATAGCTTTTCTCCCAATGAAATTTTTTCTAAAGTAAATGGAAAAAGCTAGATATGAGTAAAACATTCATTGATTGTATGAAATTGAAATATTACCTTTTGCTTTTGAATCATCTTGATTTTTCCCAAAAGTCCATGGGGAAGTTTGCATGGATTGTAAAATAGACATACAAATTGGATTGAAAGATAAAACATCAAATTATTAATGGACAACTTATGCTAAGTCTTCCACCTCCCAAACATCCCTGAAAGATTTGAACTATTCATGCTTTCCCGCATGTCAATTTTCTGGGGAGGTGGACAACTAAAAACAAGTTTTCCACCTCCCCAGAAGTAGACACATATTGATATTATGCATAGATACATAAAATTTGTTGAAACAACATTCTATTTCCAGAAATAATCTCTGTACCACAGGGAGTCAACCATTTTTCAAATTCCCAGAAATGCTGCCATGGGGGTTCTGGGAGGTGGAGAAATTGTGCTAAGTTGTCCATCTCCCAAATTTTCCAAAAAGATTTGAACTAGTCATGATTTCCTGCATTTCAATTTTCTGGGGAGGTGGACAACTTACAACAAGTTTTCCCTCCCCAGCAAAAGACACATTGATATTATGCATAAAGATGGAAATTCTGTTGATACACCACTCTATCTCCAGAAATAAGCTATGTAGATTCCACATAATATACATCTGTCCAACATATTACACACACCAGTTAAATTTAATTGTTTGTTTGTTTTGTATATAAGCCAGTAATCCTTCACCCAGTATTCCTGCTGCATCCTAGTCTCAACCACATTATACCCAACCATTTTGAAGAAGAAATTTCAAAACATTCTTGGCCTGACTACCTACCTTGAATACACAATGGCTGATTTTCCTGGTAAGAGTTTACATTTCCTCATTCCTGTGTCTTGTAATAAATATTTGAAATCCTCCTTGAATTTCTCAGAGCAACATACTGTCAATCAACTCAATGCCCTCCTGGGTGATGAGTATGTTGAACAAACTCATAAGAAATTTTTGCAGGCAATGCATGATTTCTATCAGAAGAAATATGATGAAAAAATTGGAGCATTTGAGATCACAATCTGCCATAGATTTTGGTCTTGTCAAATATTCAACTGAAAAAAAGAAGAGACAATGATAGCTGTTAATACAAATGTACCATTATCAATTGAGGAGCCTTCAAATCCTGGTGTGACAGAAACTACTTTAGATCAATTGGTTACCCAGCTCACTGTAACCCTTGCAGATGACCAGGCTCAAAAAACTAGTGAGTTGAATGAATAATTTCTCACACCAAATTTTACATTGGAATTCATCCCAATACCCAAAACTAATACAGTCCCAATATATTTGCTTGAATCCAAAATACCATCTAAAACTGGTCTAGCAGAAAATCCAATTCAAGACACTGAAACTGTTCCGGTTCATGATGAAATTGTTTGGGCACCTGAGAATCCCTCATTGCATTTACCAGTGGTTGCTGCTCCTGAACCATTTACTTTTTCAGAAGCTGGGGAATCTGCTAGGCGTTCCGTCCAAGCTTCTTGGAAAGCTGCCAGAAGATCTTTTCACAGGCCACCGTCAAGCTCCCAAGCTTCATCTGTCTCCTCCAATTCTATCGGAAACTTCAGCATAAAAGGTGAGGTTAAACAAGAGCCCCCAGAATTATTTTTTATTCAACCATCACCCAGAAGTCCCACCCCTGAACCAACCCTAGTTCCACCATCCCCTAATCAGGTCAGTTTTTCCTCCTCCATGCTATTCCTGATAGCTAACCAGATATTTACTTCCAAATTAACAATTTTTATCTGGATCAGAATGTCCATACCACCATTCCTCAAAAAAGAAATGCTTCTGATGCTGGAATAAGCACTGATGATGTGGCACAAAGAAACTCAAGACCAAGGAGTGTGTAGAAACCAGTCAATCAGCAGTCCCGTCCTGGGGATGATTCTAGTAGAAAAGGCACAACCCATGCCCAAAATAGAGGTCCAACATCAATTGCTGGTTCACGTCCACAAGTTCAGTTGAAAGATTATCTGATACAATGAAAATCATGGGAACTAACTTCATTCCAATCCAGAGAACGTTTCATTGAATTAAATCGGGAAGATTGCTTGAGGTTTTCATACTGGGAAGAAATATAGGACCTTGAAACCCCTTCAACCTGTTCCAAAATGATAAGTAGTACCCATTTCCTAATATCAAGCAATCTAAAACTTCTTTTTCAAATAATCATGTCAAAAACTCCTGAGACATCTACTATTCTAAAGTATTTTGAACTTTTTTTGAAACGTTGCAGATATGGTAAATTTTGGCAATTCTGTATTCCATTATTATGAAAATAAGTTGATTCCAACTTTTTGAATTAACAGAAAAGATTTTACTAGGAAAGGATGATGATTTCTTTATGGGAAAAACCTTCATAAGTAAAAACTCTCTCTTGCTCTAGGAAGAAATTACAGAAAAATGCGCATCCCCTCTCTGAAATCCTGACTTATACAAGAGAGCAAATACATGAAGCCTACATGAAATTGAAGCACACATTGAATGACATCATAGGTGTTGTCTCCCATAAAATCTCAATAAACATGTTTTTCTCTATGGAAGGGATTAATGGGACTTCTGATAAAGCTTTTCTGCAAGCAAAAAGCTACTTTTCCAACCTTCAAGCAGCTGTGATTGATGATTCAACCTTTGCTCAACTCAAGAAGTCAATTTCCAACAAGGAAGCTGAGCTGAGAGGTTGTCTGAATACTTCTTTTTGATTATGTTGTCTCTATATTCACTTGGCTGATCAAATTAAGAATTGATCAATGGGAAGATCATTGACAGCCTTTTATGTCTAAGGACACAGCTGAGAAGAAGAATTCATGGGAGATCAATTATCTAGCATGTGTTTCACACAAGTTGGTTTTTGGTCCTGCTGCAATATGGATATGTCCTGGAAATAAAAGAGTGATGCCCAAGTTTAAGTCTGGCATGCTTCTTGAGTTTGGTATTCTTTTACTTGAATCAAAGTTGAAGGCTGGCTTATCTCCTGATCCAATCTGGGTTCAATTTGGTAACACAAGGGTTTATATTCTGACTGCCCTGAATGAAATGGGATTTGATAAAGAAAAAAAAGTGAATTGGAGATATATAATTATTATTTTTGCTGAAATATTTTATTATGAGAAATTGTCTCAGGTACTTCTTGAGGATATTTTTCCTGTTACTGACTATGATCTGGGTCAGAAATTTAATACTGTATGGGCTGTTGAAAAAACCACTTCTGCCAATTGAGTTGAACTTGCTGCAGAACCCTCAGCTTCCCTTAGTTGATTATTTTAACTGTTTAGGAAATCGTTCTAATTGTTTTGCTGGATTGGTAATTCATGTTTTCAAATTTGTTACAATATTTGTATAATGATCTCTTTTACTTGAAAACATGTTACTTTTGAATGATTGAATAGTCAATATCAAGAATAATGCCCATTAAATACAGCAGTAACCTATTACTTATTTGGAATTTGATAAAGATTAAGTGTTGCCTCTAATTCTCAACCAGAACACCAGTTTAGGTCAATAATTAAATTCATTTTAAATATAAATATTTTTTCTACCATCTGCTGAAAATTATTCAAATTAAAGCAAAATATTTACAAATTTTTCTGTGAATTTTAAACGACTGAGTTTTTGGAAGGAATGAAATGTGATATTTTGGTGATATGAGAGTGAAAACCCATTTAGTGAAGAATTGTATCATTTCATGTAACAAAAAACTTGAAAATTGTTCACAACTTTTGTAAAATATGTTACCCTTTGCCTAGAAAAATAGTAGGTTTTTTTTGCCTCAACAGTATTAATGCAGTTTGTTGCTGAGATACTCACACAAAGTTATTGGGAGTAAACTCAAAGAAAGTAGGTACTACTCCTTGCTCAAAAACTACTGGAACTCCACAACAACTACTGTTTTACATTATAATTTTTTTTTGGGCAATGATAAATTTGCAACTCAAATGAGGTGCTTGGCACATCAAAACAACTACATTGGAGCTGTGTAGGGTCCCACACAACTTTATTGTAGTTGTGCCGCCCCCACAAAGTGGTCTGCTGCTGTGTGGCCTACATCCCAACCACATTTGGGTTGGGTGGGGCCCTAAAAGGCTCTAATGTAGTTGTGTTTCGGTGCCACACAACTACAAGTCTTTTGCCCCCCCCCAAAAAAATATAATAATAATAATAATAAACTAAATAAAAATACAATAAAAAAAATCACCCTAAAAATTGAAAAATATTTTATTTTTAGTTAAAAAATAAATAAAAATAAAATAAGAAATAAAATAAAAATGAATCAAAATAAATAAAATAAAAATAAAAAACAAAAAAAAAACAAAGAAACAAAAAAACTGAAGAAAACCAACCAAAAAAATACAAGTTCAACTTGACTAGCCCTAAAGGTAAAACACCAAAAAAATAAAAGTTAAAGATGACTAGCTCTAAATTAAAATTTCCAAAAGATACAAGTTCAACTTTTCACTATCAATAAAGTAAAAGTGCCAAAAAATACAAGTTTTTTGTCCAGCCCTAAAGTAAAAACACCAAAAAAAAGTTCAACTTGTGTTAATCTCATCCCATCAAAAGAATTAAAAATACTCCTACAATTGGATCAGCCCAGCACAAGTTGAACTGAATTACCATCAAAATCTCATTCAAAACAATCATCATAATGATGTTAACTGAAAATACTCAACATAATTATTTTCAAAATTTGATGACCCTTCATATTAATAGAATTACAATATCAGCATCAGAACCAATACCCCAATGATGAAATTAATCTATAAGTTAGAATAAAACTGTTGTTGATCTTTGAGGTGATCAACACAACAATCTGCTTTTTTAGAAATCATGGAACGTGGTTTTGAAACTATGGGCTGGATTGGAATCATATCTCCCTGAAGAACCAGCTGGACCCACTGGTTATTGTTAACAAAGCAAATGAACATAGGATCTGATTTTTATTTTACACCCATTTTCATAGGAGTAAAAGTATTTCATGATTCCAATGAAATGAAACATATTGGTCTTCAATCATTATCTGCTATTATTTTACCCATTTCAGCCTTTGAAAGCCATTTTTAAGAGGGAATCTTTTCATTGATGTCATTAAAATGAAGTCTTTTTTCTATCTTTTCAACATCTATAATGCCACCAAGGATTTCAGCATATCAAATATTAATTTTCCTCAATGTTTCAAGCATTTCTCTTGTTACTTGAAACCATCCAAGCTCATCATAACCAATTGATTTAGCAATGAATCTAAATGCACAATTCTCATCACCAACTGGATCCCAAACCCCACCCAAGAGCTTATTTAAGTTCTAAGGTAGTTGATTGAGGTAATTCACTTCATAAAATCAAAAATTAGTTAGCCACAATGCTCATCTCATTAAAGGAATCACAACTCACCAAAGATGAGCTTCTGTTTGACTTCTCCATTGCACCTGCTTCATCCTTTGAAAAGGAATCTGATTCCAACAGCACCAAACCAATGAAATTTCTGTCTCTTCCACTGTACTATGAAATTCAGATGAAGAGCCATCCTTGAACTAAAGAAATAATTACCCCATTTGTTCATTAAACCATAAAAATGAACATTCATCAAAATCAAAGACTTACTATCTTTTTTCTTTCTGATCCCCTTTTAAGTGTTTCTTGAGTCTCATCCTCTGAGCTATGAGATTCAGGTGAAGAGCCATCCTTGCATTTCAGAAATCATTTTACCACCAGTTCATTAAACCCAAAAAATGAACCTGTCACAGAAGAAAAGACTTACAAGCTTTTGTCTTTTATTCTTTGGTTCCCTTCTAATTCTCTTTTCCCGCTTAAGTTCCTTTTCAACATTTTCAAATCAAGAAGGATCTTTCTGGGTATCTTTCAATTTTGGATGGCCTCTGCTTGATTGCAAGACTTTAGGCTCAAGTCTTGGCTGTGATTGATAATTTGCCATCTCCTTCATCAAGTGCTTCAAAATCCCACCATAATCTTTTTCAGAATGAGCCAAGATCATTGTATTGAGCTTCTCATGTAACTGAGAATTGTTGAGCATTTCATCAACATTGACCTTTAAAAATTCAAAATTATCAAATATTAGTCAAGTAGGAATGATAATTCAAATATAATTTATACAAAAGCATTAATCAAATAGTGATTTGAACAATCCAACAATCCAACTTAAACCAACCTACAGAACTAGAACTGCAAGGGTCATAATCCAACCTCCACTGAGGATGAAAATTGTCAGGCACAAAGGATCCTCTTGACACTAGTAGGTCATGTATTTGGCGGGAACGGGGCAAACCCATAGTCATCAATTATGACTTGGTGCACACTTCCCCATCATGGTTCTGCTTTAATCTCTCTAATTGATCCACAAAAATTTTAATTTTCTGTAAAGACACCTTGTATCCCAATAGTAACAGTTCAGTAGGAAGAACTATTCCAATCTTTATTTAAGAGTTGTAAAGGGCTGCCTGAACCAATTTAATTTGATTGGACACTTTTCCCTCTAGGTTTTGCCAAACATCCAACATTTTTCCTGAAGAATTTTCATGGAATAGTTTGAGAGTAGCATGGGCCCCTTCAACCCCAGATGTTGTTTTATTTCCAAATTCAGGTTTTTTGCAAGTCCAAGCCATTAAAAAAGTCTCTTGGATATGGAAGGTATTATGATCAATATAGTCAAGCACCTCCTGAGGGTCTGGAAAGAAAAACTTTATACAAGTCATCATGTAAGCAACTCATAAATAGGAAGATTAAAATTGGGGGCTGTAATTTGGCACTTACTCTAATTTCCGCATCATTTACCTCTGCCTCCTCCTTGGTTTTTGAGGCCCCATACTTAGACAACAGAGAAATAAAGCTTTGCCATCATTCAAATTCATTATTAAAGCACACTTTACAGTTTGCTTGTATTTTTTCAGAAAAGTGCCATTGAAAACACTTTCTTGTAGACTCCTGGAAAATTTATTCCCAAGAACTGATCAAAGCTTCTTCACGTTCCATCACAAAGACTTTGGGAATTTTCTCAGGATCATTAGGCAACTCCTTTAACGCATTGACAGACCAACTGTATAACTCAAACTCTTCTCTTGTTATCAAAATAAGAGCTTTTGTGAAAGTTTTACAGTTGGCTATAATTCCTACAACATGTAATAGGGGTTTGTTGTACTTATTTCTTTTATAAGTAAAATACATCATAGCTATATGATGGAATTTTTTGCAAAGCTTTAATAACTCTGGGTGAGCCAAGAATAGGGCCACCAAGTGACCCTCTCCACTGAATTTTTCTTGATGAACCCAACCTGAATTACCAAGTTATTTAAAGAGGACCTCCATAACAATTTTCCCCTTTAGTACTTCAAGCGTTACCTTACGCTTAGTATTATAGATTTTTGGGTCATCAAAATGTTTTCCACCATCAATCTTGCTCAATTTTCTTTTGATTTGAATTTTATTGAGCCCATCTTTCATTCCTCCTTTGAGATTTTCTAAGGCTACCCCAGAGATTCTCCTCAGATTAGGATGCACTGAGGGGTGTGGAGATAGCTCATGGTTATGTTAATCATTTCTTTAGCAGATTTGCCACAAGGGGTCTGCCTTTTTGCAAATTGCACAGATTAAAAACTTGCACCCAAACTTCCTTATGTGAGTTTTTCTTTACTTTTTGGTGAACAATTTCGCAGAGTAAAAACCATGTTTTGCACAGGCTAAATCCACATATTTATAATGCTTTGAGCTTAAAACTGTTAAAGCGTAACCATTCTTCATTGACCATGTTTGAAAATAGTTTTGGGCCTCTTACCTAGTAGGAAAATCACTCACAGGAGGTGGGCCAAGTGGGTCTGTCATAGGTACACCATATTCACATTGTCATAGTTCAGTTTCCATCAAATTAAATCAGCCAAAGACCGGAGTAACATGAAATGTTACTCACCACCAGAGGTCATGTCTATTTTTGAAAAATTTTTCTCCTCAATTGTCGCCCTTACTGAGGATGCAATTGGGGCTTCCAATGTTTCATTACCCAAATCCTTTTTTCCCTCAGCTTTTTTCATGGCACTATCAATTTAGTCCTTCCATTTAGCCATTTTAAAAAGGAGGGCTTGCCACTGTTCCCACAATGAAAAACAAAATGCAATGCTACTCCAGTATTCAAAAATTGAACAACTACCAATTTGCTCACTTTTGAGTTTAGAAAAATCAATTTTGTGGAACTTTTGTATGTAGTTTCCTATTGTTTCACCTTAATTTCACTTGAATTTCACTTGATTTCACTTTATCTCAGGTAAAATTCATATGAGTGGCACTTGGGGATTGTTAGGTGTGGTCCAACACTCCCACATAGTATGTGTTGATCCCAAATTTGGGTTGATGGAACCCAAATGTGATCCAGGGGGTGCCAAAAATTTTGGCACAACTCCCGGGGGGTTTTATAACCCCAGCCACGCGTCAAAAGCGCTGTGAATTGGGGTACACAACCCAAAAATGCCTTTTATGGGGGTATACGGCCCCCCAGGGGTTGTTCATGTTTGAGAAAACGCCTTGGACGCGTGTAGACACGTTTTTTGGCCGGCATGCACGCTTTGGACACGTTTTTGGGCCCCCATGAGCCCATTGGACTGTTTAGGGCCCCACAAAACTGGGGGCTGTGAGTTTATTATCACCCTTTGTTTTTTAAAGATAACAAAAAAATAAAGAGATGATTTCACTGCTGTTTACTTTCATACATTTAATTATATTAATTAAATAATTCAAATCAATACTAATATCCCTGAATCCCAAATTTGTATTCAGTTGAGAATTATGTTTGTTTATCAGCATCAGTGATTCACGTTACCTTTATTTTTCACCCAATCATTTCTTTCTGAAGAAATTCATTTTTAAGTCAAAAGTTAGTCAAATATTTGAACCATTTTAAAATCCAATAAATCAAATCATTTTCAATTCTTATGTGGCAAAATTCTGCAAACATTTCCTAAAATTAAATAAAATCTTCCCCAAAGGCTTACAATATAACAGTTTTGTATTAATACCTTTTCTGCATATGATTCTTAACACAAATGACCATCCCCATATATTTTGTTCATGGATTTTTGATATATCCAATATTTAATTTGTGATTACTCAATATCATACTTCAGCTTTTTTCCCATAAATACCACAAAGAAAATGGCTATTTCAAAATTGATCAATCCAAATCATAGCTTTTCAAAAACTCATATCCAATCAGCTAATAATTTCTAATTCCACTCAAACATCAAGCAACAAAAATCGTCAAATTAACCCTGGAACAAGAAATGTGGTTACAAGAACTCCAAAAATAGATTGACCATGAAATCAAGGAAAATTTTGAGCCATTTCCTGAAAATTGGAAAGAAAGTGAAAGGTGGATGCATGATGAGCAGAATGCAATTGTTTGAGAAAGCAGACTACAGAGAATATTTGAAAGGGAGGCCTCAGAATTTTTTATTCCAGAACAATTGATACCAAATGCCTGGGACCTTTGGATGGATAGGCATTAATCTTGTGTAAGGTGTAAGTACTTATGCTTCAAAACTCATATGTCAGATGTATCATTAATTTCTATTCATTTTCCTGCTGTTCTATTGATGGTCACTATAATTTCAATTCCAATGGAATTTTCAATTTTTCTCATCAATGATTACCAGTAATTTTCACAATTATGGGTTTCTCCTTTTGAGCTTCCATACAAATCCAACATCTTTTCAAGTATTTATCAACATTTTTAGAGAGGAGTCAAAATAATTCCTTATATGGAATTCAATTCTAGAGAATCCCAGAAAATCATTCAAACTGGAAAGAAGCCCTCATCACTTTTTAATAAAAACAAAAGGAAAACATTAAAATTTCACCACTATGAACTTTCTGGGCTTTTTATGATGCTTAAATTTTCCAGTAAAACTCATTGTTTCATATTTTGCAGAAGGAAATGCAAATTAGCTCAGTTATATTCATTAGAAAAGAAATCATTTCATTGAAAGAAGATGCATTCATTTTTTAAATACTCATTTTCCATCTCCAAGGTATTAAATTTAAATGTTCTCCAATCAGCCCATCACATTATCATCTCAAAAAACCCTAGAAAAATGTTCTATTTCAATAAATTAGGCATTTTATTTTGCATAACCAGCTTCCTTTATAAGTCAGTTAAATCCTATTTTGCTTAAAAGATAAGAACCATATTTTCAAAAAAAAAGAGCTTGATTTGTGGTGCAAGTGACTTGAAATTATTGTGTCAAATATTTTCCCCTCATAAAATTAAACCAAACCATGAAGATAATAACAAGTGGAAAGGGGGTCAAACTTGCTTTCATTCATAAATTCAGTTAAAACATGTGTCATTAGATTTCAGTTCAATCTTCCACATTCATCTTGAACAAAATAAGATGAAATCATTTCTGTCAGCTTGCTACTATGTACAGAGCAACCTGTCAGAGCAACACAAAACTATAAAAATAAGAATATCTAAATTAACAAAAGAAGGAGTGAGAAATCTATAAATATTATTAAAGAAATGGATTCCGCACCCAAAATTAGGTAGGGTCACTCACTGACCCCACCCTTGAAATCCAAGTCCCTATATTTTTAAAATAATTACAAAGAAAAGTACTAAAAATTACAAAACCATTATGGCACCTTTTTTCCATTCTAAAATTTCACACATGTTGTCACGTATAGGGTTTACACCTAAAAATCACTCAGAATTGAGGTGTTTTGTATATTTTAGGAGTTACATGCGGAAATGTGTCATGTCACAATTCCCACGCGCAGCCCCGTATCATTACATATCCCTACGTACTTGTAGTAGCAGATTCCTGCGTACTAGAGACCCGCGCGCAGCTAATTCTGCCATGCATGCAGCGGATCCTACCCCGCGTGCATCTGTACTGACTTATCCCCGCGTCTGGATCTGTCGTGACTAATCTGACAACCAGGTACCGCTCAGAAGAGCTACAACCTAGTTAGAGTTGCCTAGCATATGTAACAAGTTGACATATGCATTAGTAATAGTCTAAAAAGATCAAAACTTAAATAAAATTAATAAAAACTAAGTTTAGAACATTTTTTAATAATAAATCAAAGATCAAGGATTACCACATAAATCACTGGCTCTGATCTTTGAAGACCACAAAACACTACAAGGAGTGTTCATAAAATTTATTAAAAAACTATCTACGTGATCAGCAGATGATGGAAAATCAGTAAAAATCCACATCTTCCCGCTCTAAAGCAATACCAATAATACAAATGAAGGATGAGTACAGAATGATCAAATTTAAGCCATAACAGATTAACAGATCCTGTAGCTAAAATAGTACAGAAATCCAGGAGATCTAAGGTCAGATAATTGACAGCACCAAGTGGACGTGCCAATCCTTCTCTGACTGGCTTGCCAGCCTCATTTCACAAGCAGAACCCTCTCTACGTGCCCTGAGAAGCTCAAAATCACCCCAAAAAGGTATTTATACAGACCTCTTTGGATCCGTTATTCTATCATCAGCTTACCAGGAATTATTATTATCAATCAGACACCGTGTCATTGTTAGTCAAGGTCTTATGAAGAGTCTAAGCAAGTGATTTATGACCAAGTCTGTAGTATTATTATTCATTTCTTAAAACCAATCAACCCTTGAAGTTTAGTTAGGCAATCCACCCCATCTGCTTTGAAACCCTTCCTATTATTGCAGGATTTTCGTGATAAAGTGCTCAGATTGAGTTTTTCCCTTCCTGTCTATGCCATTTTTCTGTTATTCCTGGCCATTAGTGGAATAAGACCTTTCTAAGGAACCCATCTTCATTCCAAGGTTCTTAAACTGCCTAAGGAGGCCCCTTGAAGAGAGGTTTCTTGTTTGCAAAGATACCCAGTAGTATAATACTGTGGCCCCTCTATTATATACATATTGAAAACCTTTTATTACCAAACCAATTAAACCTTGAAACTGCTCTTATTATATTATTTATTTGAGCCTCTAAGCGTTTATTTTTGGAATTATAATTATTATTATTATTCCAGTACTTTTATCACTCTCTGTAGCTAAAGTACTGCAAGGTTCCTGGTATCACAGAGCTGAAAATTTCTATACATGAAATTAAGTAAGGAAAAAAGTATAATCAAAGAATCAAATTTTATTTAATTTCATTTGCAAAAATTTTATCATTCATAAGGTAGATCATGAAGAGTTGAATTTTTCATATCAATTTTCCTAAGAATATTACCTTTTTGGTGCTCTTTGAAGTCAGGGAGAATTTGATCACACAAATATTTAGATTAATTCTTTCCTCTTTCCATTCAAGACAGGAAATATTCATTGAATAAGAAAACATTTGATATTTTCTAAATTTGTAGCAGAAATCAAACCATTTTAAAAATCAGATGATTGTTCTAGTTGGAGGGATGGAGTATCTCTAAATTAAATTAAAAGAATAATCCTTAATTTCAAAAATTTGTTATGAATTCACAATTGAATTTTGAATTTCCAGGCAAGAGATTATACAAGTATTGAAATAATAATTATTTAAAACTGTTGTGAAATTGATCATCTAACTGATACTGTGGATTTAAAACATAGAGGTTATATCTTTGATAAATTATTTGCTAATCGCAATGATTTGAGAAAAAGCACATTTTTTATGGTAGATTTTTTTGTGTTTTCAATAAATGTACAAAAGAAGTACCTGATTGCTGAAAGCAAGCTCTTATGTTTCATTGAAATATATCTCAAAATATGTAAATATTTCTGGTTAAACATAAGTTCCAAACTATTTTCTAGAGCAATTCTTTTTCCCTAGCAAGTCATCAGAATATTCATTTCCTACATGATGGAAGATAATGAAGAATGATTGTCTAAATTGAAATACATTTTGAAGTAAAAAATCACCAAAATATTTCTTAATTTTTTTTATCAAAATCTGAGAAGTATTTCCCAAGCATATCTTCCATCTGAATAATATTTTTTGTGAATTTCAGACTTTAAAATTTACCTCACATAATTATAATGAATAATGGATCATATTCATAGTCAATTTCAAATAGGACAATCTTAAATTTGTGACCCCACAATCCCCGTTCACTACCAAAAAGGGGTTGCATCGCGCAATTGGCAACCCATTTTGGGTCATGTGGCGCAATTTGAAACCCACTTTGGGTCGCATGGCGCGATTCACAACCCTTTTTGGGTTGAATGGCGTGATTTACGACCCATTTTGGGTTGAAAACGGCGATTTGCGACTCAGGTGGGTTGTGAATGGCCATTTGTAACCCAGAATGGGTCGCAAACCGCGCCACGCAACCCATTTTGGGTAGTGAATGGCGAAAAAAACAATTTTAATTTAATTATTTATTTCATTTTATTTATATATATATTTTATTTATAATTTTATTTCTAATTTAATTTAGTTAATGAATTATTTCTGATATATTTATTTATTTTTTATTCATTTCATTTCATTTAAATTTGTTTATTTATATTTTTTTATATTTATTTTTTTTAATTTAATTAATTTATTTATTTTTTATTTATCTATTTATTTGATTTTATTTTTTTATGTTTTTTTTTATATTCATATTTTGAATTTAATGGATTAAATTTATTTTTTATTTTTTGATTTTTTTCATTTTATTTTTTCTTTTTTTATTAAAATAAAACAAAGAAATAAGATAAAAACATTTAAAAAAAGATGTAAAAAACTATATATATATATCCATTTGCAACTCAGATGGTTCGCAGATGGCGTTTTGAGCCCATTTTCAACCCCAGGGTTGCAAATTTAACATTGGCCTTTCAAATATTCAATTTGAAAATTAATCCTTCATAATCATTCAAAAACCATGATATTTAATAGATAAGAACCTCATCCTCAATTGTTTGGAAATTCTTTCTCTTCATGAAATTGACCCTCCAATTAGCTTTAAAACCTTTCTCAAAGCTGTCTGTAATTTTACCTATATTATAATATGAATTCTAGATGTCCTCACAGTTCAAAATCTATCAACCACCGCACATTAGGGTGTATCAGAGTTAAGAAAACCCGCCATGAAAAATCAAAAAAACCCCACTTATTTCACATCAGACGTGTCAGAGTTACCTGGAAATAAGTGGGTTTTTTGAAATAAAGTATTTAAAGGCTTCCACCACCTGTCCACGTCATCCACCCCTGGCTTCACACCACTTTCTAACTCCAACCTCATTGGAAAAAAATTTGATTCATCACTCTTCATCTCTTCATCACTATCCTCATCACTTTATTGCTTTCATCACATCCAGCTAACTCTCATTGGATCACTATCCTTATCACTTCATTGCTCTCATCCGTTTATTTCTTTCATCACATCCAGCTAACTCTCATTGGATCACTATCCTCATCACTTCTTCACTCTCATCACTTTATTGCTTTCATTATATCCTAACTCCCATTGCTTTATCCCTCTTGTCACTTCATCAATCTTGTCTCTTCCTATTCTCTTTGCTTCATAACTCTCATCCTCTCATCAAATCATCACTCTCACCACTTAAACACTCTCATAGCCCTTCATCCCTTTATCATCCTACTATTTTTTATGGTGCCTCAGCAATCCTCCCCCCGCAAGTCCACTAAACAATCCAATGGACCAAGGAGAACATCCCCAAGGAATTCAACATCCAAAAAGCCTCCCCCATCAGCTTCCAAAGCCTCAATTCAGCTCAAGAGAGCTGATCACATCATCCTGGTAAACTGGCTCAAAATTTTGTCCAACTACAATGCTTTCTTTGTATCCAACAATGAAACATGTGTTGGCCAACCTCCATCCTCCAAGGTCAATGGTTATCTCCTGATGGCCAATGAACTCAAGAATAAAACAAAAGGTAGGCTGGATCTTTCATCCAAACAGATGAGGGAGAAATTCCAGAATTATTGAGCCAAGTACAAAAAGGCCCACTCCATGTCAATCTCCACCGGCTTTGGTATCACCAACTCTGACAAAGCCAAGGGAATCAACTTGTTGGTTGATAAGTTGGACTCAATTTTTCCTTTCTATTCCAACATCACCCCCCTAGCTGCTTTTGATGCCCAAAAATCCAATTCAGTTGATGCTGAGGACTTGGCTGGGGATTCTCAGCGTAGCAATGGTGATCCCAAAGAAACCTATGAGTGGCCCCCATCCAATGCCAAGGAGGATATTCAAATGCAATCAGCTCCAATCACGTCTACTTCTGCGTTTATTGAGGAGTCAAAGCTAACCTTGGACCCCTCCCCTCCTTCTTCAAATTGATCTCTGCCTGGGGTGGAAGAACTGGAGAACTTGGCCAACAAGGAGGATGTCATTCCTGTATCACCATTGCCATCAAAATATGCTCAAGTAAGGAACCAAGTTCTTTTTGCTTCTTTCAAGTTAATCTTGACTGATTTCAATTTGAAAGAAACAGGCTCATCCATTCCTGAATGGCCAAAACCTCAAGCCAATGGGGCTTCCAACATCCCCTTCAAATCAGAGCAATGATTTTCCCACACAAACCTCCTCTGCAAAGGGAAAGAGAAAGACCTCGAATTCCATCAACATCAACCCCAATAGCATTCAAAAGAGGAGAAACACTTCAAATTTTTGGGGCTTTGGGGAGATCATGGAGAAGCAAGATTCAAGTAAGCCAATTGGATTCTCCTTGCTTTCAAAATCAAGCTCATTCATATTTCCCTCTAAAAAACAGTGAAATTGCAAATTGAATCTGAAAAACTTCAGTTTGAAAAGGAGAATTGGGATTGTCAAATGGCTATTGATTTTCAAGAGCAGAAAGCCAAGAGTTTGGCTGATCAGAAAAAATGGGATGCTGAGTGGAAGTTGAAACAGGCTGAGCTAGAATTTCAAAAAGAGGAAAAGGAGAAGGATCAACAGCAAGCGCAACTGCAAATGGACAGGGACCAACTGGCCACAGAAAAAAAGGATAAGTGGTAAATGGCTGCAGCATACATTGGCAGCAGCAGAAAATTAGATGAATTCAAGCAGATTACTCAAATTCTGGGATTTTAAATATATTTGCTTTGATGAAAAACTTAAAAAGAAAACAAAATCATTTTTGATTACATCAATGCTTGAATGGTGAAGAAAAGTGATAACAAAGTTGATTTCCTTCTTATATTGATCTGAGAGTTCATCAAAGGGCACAAATTGGATTATTGCAACCAGGAATTGGTGATCAGATCAATCAAGGAAAATTAGTTTTTCACAGTGGAAGAAATGTAAGGCTTTGATTGTTTTTTTGGCTTGTTCAAACTCTTCCTGGGTGGTTTTTTGACTATCCTTTTTCTTTTTGGCAACAATGGAAGGGTAAAGATCCAAAGGACGTGGTTTTTGACCAGACCAGACAGCCTTTTCATTAATACCTTTCTCAGAAACTGCCAAAGACATTTCTGAATCCAAAGATTGAAGCCTCTTTTGGCAAGCAGCCCTACTCTTCTCACCTCTCTGTGTGTTTTTCAAGCCATCTCCTTCCATCTTATTTGCTCCCAGTCCTATAATTAGATTGGGGTGAGGAACAAGACAGGATTTGATTTTTTGTGTAACATTTTGAGTGGGGTAGGAGAAGAATTGGACATTCACCAATAGCAGTTGAGTGATTGAAAAAAAAAAAAAAAAAAAAAAAAAAAAAGTCAGTCAAAGGAACATCATTGGTGAAACAAGATTGGATCAAAAAAAATGAAACCAAACCTGGACTTGATCCCAAGTTCACCAGAAACGTGATCACCAAAAAAAAACAGTACAAAAAAAAAAAGAAAAAAACATCACATCACATCAGCACCCAAAAAAAAAAAAAAACTTACCAGGGTGTGAGGGAGTTGGGCCAGGCCTTTTTTTTTGGGCTTTGGGTTGAGCTGGGGTTGGGCCTGGGGCTAGGTAAGCAGGGCCTGGGAACCAGGGAGGGGAGGGAGGTTGGTCCGCCGGGCAGGCAGGCATTGGGGGGTGTCCAAGGGGGGGGGGCCAACACAAGGGGGAGGGGGGCGGGCTGCAGCAATCAAGAGGGGGGGGCAAGGGGGCGCCGGTGGGCAAGCAATAGGGGGGCGGGCCACAGAAATCAAGAGGGGAAGGGCCAGGTGGCGCTGGTGGGCAAGCAAGGAGGGGGGGCCAAGGTGGGGCTGGCGGGGGCAGAGGTGGGGCCGGCGGGCAAGCAAGGAGGCGGGGGCAGAGGTGGGGCCGGCGAGCAAGGAGGGGGGGGGCAGTTTTGGGCCCGGCAAGCAAGGAGGGGGGGCAGTTGTGGGCCCGGCGAGCAAGGTGGAGGGGCTGGCGGGGGTGGTGGGCCCGGCGAGCAAGGTGGGAGGGTGGTGGTGGCTCCGGCAAGCAAGGTGGTGGGGCTGGCAGGGGTGGTGGGCCCCAGCAAGCAAGGTGGGGGGGCAGTGGTGGGCCTGGACAGCAAGGTGGTGGGGCGGCAAGGGTGGTGGGACCGGCAAGCAAGCTGGGGGGGGCAGTGGTGGGCCTGGCCAGCAAGGTGGTGAGGCCAGCAAGGGTGGTGGGCCTGGCAAGCAAGCTGTGGGGGCGGTGGTGGGCAAGGTGGTGGGGCCAGAAAGCAAGCAAGGAGGGGGGGTTAAGGAGAAAGCAAGCAAGGAGAGTGGGGAAGTGGTGGGGCTGGTAAGCAAGGAGGGGGGGCGGTGGTGGGCCCGGTAAGCAAGGTGGTGGGGGCCGGTGGTGGGGCCCACAAGCAAGTGAGGAGGGGGGGTGGTGAAGGAGCAAGAAAGAGTGAGAATTCAGCTAGTATGGAGGCAAGAGGAGGGGGGAGCTTACCTGAGGACCTGAAGGTGCCTGGAGGGGAATGGAACAATTGGTTAGCTTCTAATGATGGGGAGGATGAGGAGGAGGAGGAGGAGAGCTTACCAGGGGTGCCAAAGGTGGTGGGTGAGGAGGAGGTGGTGGGTGAGGAGGAGAGTGGACCTGTGGTTTGATGGGGTGAGGTGGTTGGTGTGGTGGGGTTTTGGGTCAGTTTTGTCTAAGAAAAAAAAAATAAAAAAACGGAGTGTGTCAGCCTAGGATTCTTGGTTGAACAACCACAACAAAACAAAAAAAACATTTTTTAGCTATTTCAAAAAAAAATCTTACTCATCAAAGTGGGAAAGGGTGAGGTGTAAAATCCACTCTCTCATAGAAGAAGATGAGGGAAAAGATGATACAGGGATGACTTGAGGAAGATCTTTGATGTGGGGTGATGAGATGATTATGGGGTTTGTGTGAAGATGGAGATGTGAAGCAATAGAGATGTGAAGCAATAGAGATGTGAAGAAATGGAGATTTGAATCAATAGAGATGTGAAGGGATGGAGATGTGAAGCAATGGAGATGAGGTGTGCCTGAAGCAATGGAGATGGGATTGGTATGGATTTGCTGATCTGGATGGGTGTTTTAGATTTGATGGATGTTGGATGGATGATGATGTATAAATGGCAGGTCTAATAGCGGGTTTGATGTTTGAAATCTGCCATTTTCATGAAACTGCCATTTTGAAATACACCAGTGAGGGGGTATGTGTATTTGAGAAACCCGCCATTAAAAATGGCGGTTTTGGTCAAAAAAAATTGCGGGTTTCTAATGGCGGGTCTGCTAACTCTAATACACCCTATTAAAAAACCAAGTAGCCAACCATTTGTCAAATTTTAATTAACGCATAAGTCTATGCATTGGTGACTGTGTAAAAGCTATTTTGAACATGAAATTTTGGGGAGAAAATGTTCCACCTCCATCCATTGAAAATCAAGTAAATGTTCTATACTCAAAAAACACTGATACAATTCTCTCAAAAAATGATTTTTTCAACATGGAAACAACCAATGAAGACTTCTATGGAGGGAAGAAGAGAATACCTGGAAAGTTTAAAGAGAAATTCCCAAAAGAGCTAGAAATATATGGCATACAGATTCCAACTTTTGAATGGGACAATTTTAATTTAACAAAGTGGGAAAAAACATTGTCAGAAGTGATAATAAGAAATTTCCTCAATGCTAAGGAAAATGATGCATTTCCAAATTATGCACCCCATATCAACTTTTGAAAAAAGGATAAAGTCTTTGGACTTCTGGAATGTTGACTACGTTGTGGTAGACCAAACCTGTCCTATAGCCGTCAGACTCACGTTTGTACTATAGCAACAGATCAAAACCTCAAATAAACCTCAGAAATGGATTATACATTCCAAATAACCTATATTCACTCAGCCAAAGTACCACCCTACCTCTCATGGATTAGAACATACATCCCAAGAAAATTTCAACTGTGGCAAACTCATACCCAACCAGGCGTTACATCTCTGTCAAAGAAATAAGGCATACCTTGAAAACCTTCAAGTAAATACCAGTGGAAGCCTACCACCAACACCAGGACCATAAACCAACCCTTTCACCTCAGCCAGAATACAGAAATACAGATAAAGGATGGAGTGCAGCAAGTCAGATCCTATCAACTCAGTCAGAATACATAAATAAAGATACAGGAGGTAGTTCAGCAAGTAATATCCTGTCAACTCACTCGGAATAAAGCAATAAAGATCCAGGAGGCAGTGCAATCAGTCCAGATCCAGTCACCTCATCAGCATACAGAAATACAGATCCAGGAGGCAGTGCAACCAGTCCAGATCCAGACACCTCACCCAGAATGAAGATATAAAGATGCAAGAGGCATTGAAACCTGTCAGATCCTGTCAAATCATACATAATACAAAAATACAGATGCAAGAGGCAGTGAAACCAGTCCAGATCCAGTCACCTCAGCCGGAATAAAGAAATACAGATACAGGGGGCAGTGCAATCAGTCAGATTCTGCCACCTCATCCAGAATACAGCAATACAGATACAGGAGGCAGTGCAGCATGTCAGATCTGGTCACCTTAACCAAAAATGCAGCAATACACATACAAGAGGCTGTGCAGAAGTATACAGGACCAATATAGGCAAGAGGAAGTCAAACCAGTCTCAAGTAGAACCAAATAAACATGCAGCAAATACACATACAAGAGGCTGTGCATAAGTAATACAGGAACAATATACATACAGTAGGCTGTGCAGAATTACACAGGAGAAATATATGCAGGAGGAATTCAAACCAGTCTCAAGTATAACCAAACAAAACACCAGTATTTCACAGAATACATGTAGGTAGAATCAAGTAGCACTAAACAAACCACCAGTACAGCACAGAAATATATCTTATCTGCACTACACAGCAATTTATGCAAGGCTGTGCATGCATGAAACCCCTGTACAAGCTTTTTCCAACAAGCATAAATGCCTCATGTAACCGTAAAACATTTTTTTAACCAGCAGAAATTCCTCATGTAACTGTATCTCACTGTTCCTCACCAGAACAAGGAGAACCCTCAGGGGAAGCCTTGAGCACCCCCTGAGGAAGTAGTTGTCTATTTAAGGAGGGCCTCTGTGCCTTATCTAATTTTTACAATAACCCATCATCATCACCATCTCTCCTCACACATCAACCACCTATCTGGAACATCAAACCATAAATCTGTGGTACCTACCCAGAAAAATAATATCAGTAAACCAGGTATAAAGGAAACAAGAAATCAGAAACCAAGTTATTAACCATCTTTAGCCAATTGAACCACCCAACAGGTGCTTGAATAAGGGTTCTTCTGTGACCTGAATATTCAGCACCAGATTAAAGAAAAACCACCCATTAATCAATAAATAACCCTTACAAATAAAGAGATCACAAAAACAAGAAACTACCAAAATTTCATCTACCCAGCCCTCTGTGGGTAAACCCATGCTTGGGTCCTCTCCTGAACCATCCCTTTGATAAAACCTTGAACCCTTTAATAATCAAGATATTGATTAAGATCAAATATATCTGATTAACCGCTAACCAATAATCAAATACATCTGGTCCATTCCTCAACAAATCCTACCAATAAACTTTCAGAAGTCATATGAAAACAAATGAAAACTGTGGGATTTGAACCCACAACCTCAGAATCTTTATATGAGTGATGCTCTTACCAATTGAGCTAAGTGTGCTGTTGAGTAAGGAGCTGTTGATTCATAGCTATTTTGGCTGATCACCCCGGAATAGTTGTACTGATCCTAGCATTCTACAATGTGGGTGGCAAATACCAGTCAATGAACTGCTCATTGCAATTATGTAATCTAACACCCCTCTGTGCTTTGAGAAGGGACTCAACCATTTGATTTAATTGATTCAGAAGGATTTTAATTTTTACAGCTGTTAGGCCGCAGTCTTTGTGACTGTATAACTCTTGCTACCATGTCAGAAGTCATATGAAAAAAATGAACACCGTGGGATTCAAACCCACAACCTCAGACTCTTTATATGAGTGATGCTCTTAAAAGTTGATCTAAGTGCGCTGTCAAGTAAGGAGCTGTTGATTAATAGCTATTTTGGCTGATCACCCCGGAAGAGGTGTACTTATCCCAGCATTCTATGATGTGGGTGGCACATACCAGTAAAAGAACTTCTCATGGCAATCATGTAATATAACATAAACAGTTAATAATTAATCTAGTTCTGATCTGAGACCTATTTTATGTCTCAAAAAAACCAGAAATTAATTCAAATAAATTATTTTGCAGACTTACTGTAGTACTAGAAGGGTAGGAAATTCAAAAACACCTTAGTCTAACTAATACTCTAAATTAGTAGAAGTATACTAAATTTCCCTTCAAGGACTGCCAGAAAGCTATTTGCTACTTGATTTATATAATCCCACAGGATTCTCTACAGCGTGGACAGAAGGATAATTACATGAATCCTAGGAAACTTAACAACAAGCCTAGGTCTTGATTCAAACACAGAGTAAGCTTCAGATTCTTCTACATTTTCTAAATCATATTAACTGAATTTTTATCTAAAATTTGAAAA
The DNA here is from genome assembly GCA_025617555.3 of Puccinia polysora. Taxonomy (NCBI): domain Eukaryota; kingdom Fungi; phylum Basidiomycota; class Pucciniomycetes; order Pucciniales; family Pucciniaceae; genus Puccinia; species Puccinia polysora. Next base: position 47,929,801 of record CM062621.1, on the reverse strand, counting down.
ATACACAGAAACCGTTTTGCCACTGCATAGCACCATATGGGAAAGTATTTGGATAAATTATTTCTCACCTTTGTGGAATGTTTCTCAGATACTGAAGAAGATAATCAGGGGAAATATCACTCAGTCCAATTTTATTGGAGAATCAAAAGGTATTCATAATTTCTGCATAATCTTGATACCAACACTCTGAACTATTTATATTAAATGAAAGGTGAAATTCAAGGTAAAAAAAATGTAGAGTGTTGAAGAAATTATGATGAAATGGTTCCAAACTATGAGATGAAACCATTTGAAGCCGTTCCTTCTGATTTTTACTTCCATAAATTTATTGCAAAATTAAATTGGACAGAGAAATTGTTTTTGGAGATGAATCCAGTAGAGGATAAACTAGAAATATTGGCAAAATCACTTGAAACCCCGCTTTTGTTTGAATAAGTTTTTTCCTAGTAGTTTTGTATTTCATCTGTTGTCACCCAGAAAAAAAATATAAAAATATCTAGATGTTGGAAAATTTTTATGCAACAATTAATTCCATCTAAACAAAACAATTTAAGAACACTAGGTTGCTTCTTTTGAGCTTTCAATATTGCACAAAATATTTTCAACAAATTCAACCTCAAAAAATTTTGCAGAGATCAAATAATCCCAAGCAATCATTTGATTTTTTTTAATTTCATTTATTTTGGAAAATAAAATGTCTACATTACTGATTTTGTCAACTTCAAATTTATTTGTAAAAAGGCTATAGTTTCATATAATGTATATGATATTTGAAAAAAGGTCTGAGAAGAGTTTTGAATCTTTGAGAAACTATTAGATTGGATATTGAATTTTCTAAACTAAATTCATATTTATTTTATTTCACATTGTTGGAATAATAACAGTGTGCTCATGAATATGCTCAAATCATCTTTTCTTTTCTTTGTTGCTTTTTTGATTCCTTTTTGTTGGGCTCTCTATTTTCTATTTTCCATTTTCTATTTTCCTGTCTACCATTTTTTTCTCTGCTTACGGGTGTCATGTCCCGTCTCTTGTCATCCTGTCCCCTGTCTGTCAGCTCTCACCCTCAAAGCTGCCCACAAAAACTCAACAACCCGCTGAAAATTCTGCAATCCAAGCTCACCTCAAGCTCTCTCACCCATAAAGCCAGCTGCCTGACCCAGCTCCTGGGGAATTCTCTGTATTTGCAACCACAAGATTGCACCACTGACCCCAGGTTTCTGAGTCAGGTAAGCTACAATCAGATTCTCCTCAAGGCTTCATCTCATCCAATCAACTGATTCACCAAACTCTCCCCCATCAGCTGATCCTCAACAAAATCTGCCTCATCATCCAACCAAACCTGCTATGCTATTGACAGACCACAAGAATCAAAGTTTTCTTCTCTGCTATTGTTTCCTCCGCTACTTTCCTCCTCATCACCAGAGTCTGTCTGGTCCTTTTAGGTAACTTACTCAGAGATTGTTGTTTTCTGTTTTATCTGTGTTTTCTTCCCAGTTACTCATTACCAATATAATCCTTTTAGTTTGTTGGATCCATCAGATTTACAGTCCCACGCTCACTTCCAGGACCAGCAGACAATCAACCATGTCAGAGACTGAGGACAACTCCCAATCCAAACTAAACATTCTACTTCTGAAAAACTCAAACTTTCCGGCCTGGTTTCTTTGAATGAAGAGCTACCTTAGATGAAAAGGCCTTCTTGACCTGGTCCTAGATCCCCCTCCAGTTCCCATCTCCGCTCCACAGAAAAAGAAACTCTTCAAAGCTGCAGACATCATCATCCAGCACTTAGGGGACTCCTCCTTTGACACAGTTATCAATCCTGAGAATTCCGGCAACCCTCATGTAATCTGGGATGCCATCCTGTCCAGATATGCCTCTCAATCCTTGAATAACCGCGGCAGAATCTGGTTGAACTTAATCTTTTCTCAATACAAAGGCAACCTCAACTCTTACATCAAGGAATTTCAGAAGCTGATGAATGAACTATCCAACATATGCCTCAATGTTCCCTCAGACATCCTAAGCTACACAATTCTGGCCAAACTCCCCATTTCCTTTTTCCACATGGTCAACACAATTATCCTCAATGACAATTTTCTCCTCAATCTGACCGGCTTTGTGGAAAATTTAGATTTTATCCTTCACAAAGTTGTTCCTGATTGCAGAGTCAATGTTTCTAGCATCAGTAAGATTCAAGGATGCTCCTTTTCTTTTCTTCCTTTTTCCCCCCTGCCCCCAGTCCGCTTTCCCTCTGCCCTGTGCTGAGGGGAGAGACCTTTTACATCCCCTCCCCTCAGCCCTAACCTAGGTACAAACAGAAGAAAAAAATGACAACAATTTGAAGAAGAAACCCTATACCCAGAACCCTAACCCATATTCTAACCCATACCCTGTCCCTTCAGCCCGCCTGCCGTTACACTCATCCGGTTTGTCCTCCCGTGGCGCGGCCCTCTGCCGCGCGCTACTTGGAGTTCAATGCGCCTTCCCGTGTCGGCCCAAGGCGCCTTTGTGAATTTCCCAGTCCCATGGCTGGCTGGCGCTTGCGCCCGGCCGTCCACACACATAGCCCCGCCATTTCCCCGTTCTTCCCTCCCCAAACTAGCCGCCCAAGAAAATGATTGGCCCAGATCCATTTCTAAGTTGGGTATACAAACATGTTGCTGCCCGTTCCCCCCTTAGTCAGGCCCAACCCGCAGCCCCGTGCTGGTCCTGCTGCGCCTACCACTGAGCCTTGCAGCAACTGCTGCTGAGCCCGCAGCGGCCACTGCTGAGAACGCGCGCTTCCCAACTGCTGAGCCTGAACTACCAAATGCTGAGCTCGCAGGCCGCAAAGCAGTTCCCGATCCAAGGCTGTATAATGACACCACATCCCCCCCCCCACTTGAGTTCTGTCCCCAGAGGTCTTCCCATTGCTACCTCAATCGCCTTTGCGTCCTTCCCTCCTACCAACCCCACTCTACGCACCCTATCTCCCACTCCGTACCACCCTCTCCAATTGGCCATCCTTAGTAGCCTTCAGGCTTGTGAGAGCCTTGAGAGAGAGAAAGAAAAAGAGAGATCTGGGACCCAATCCGCTTCATGCGCAACCGCACAACCATGATTACTGCCTGCGCACTTCACCCAGTAAGTAACCATTTGTTCCAAAAGGTACCTGGACTGCCCCAGACAAACTGCCACACAGTTCCCTGTACCCATGCTACAAAACAAGCAAACACCACGCCAACAGCCCGCGCGCACAACCAGAGGGATAGAGAGAAGTAATGGGAAGAAAAAATTCTGGGGTGCCTAGTTGTCCCGGCTGTGAACCAGCTAGAGCACCCCCTTACCTAATTGGGCTTGTCCCACGACCACTCCAACCATATTACCACCTGCAACCTATTGCGCATTTTTTTTTTTTTTTTTTTGCAGAGCTCCTCGCCCCGCCTCCCATGCGCGGGGCTTTTCCTTGTGTAAACAGACCCAGCATCACGCCGCGCCCACACTACTGAAACAAGTAAACCATAGCCAGTACCAATCCATAGCCAACTCCAAACCAAGGAATAAGAAAACAAACATTCTGGGGTGTCTAGTTATCCTGGCTGTGAACCCGCTAGAACACCCCCTCACCAAATCAAGCTTTATCCTAGTGTCCTAGTGTCCACCCCCCCCCCCCCCAGCTTGAAAGATGTCCTGAGAAGTCTGAAACCTCCTACTCCTCTGGGGCTGCGCGCCGCGCGCCAATTCCTCATTTTCCAAAGGGTCTGCATTGTCAACTAACCCTGGGTCCTCCTTACCCCCAGACCCCATGCCACCACCTGCTGTTTCATTGAAAAAAGTGGAACTGCCCGCAAAGAAAGGCTTCACATGCAGGGCTGCGGCTTTCCGCTTAAGCGGCCTCCTGTCCCATTCCTCAAGCTGGTAACTGCCCCCCAAAAAATTAGAAGCCACACAATACGGACCATTACACCAGTTGGCAAAAAGCCAACCCCACTGGGACTCCAGACTCTGATTATACAGCAGGACCAAGTCCCCCTTCTGCAGCGGGTCCCGGAGACAATGGGAACAATGCTTGTCCCAATAGCGGACGGACGCTTTCCAGGTCTTCTTCAACCATTCTGCGGCCTTTTCGAAGGTTCCTTCACGCCTAAGAAGCTGTTTGGCCCATGCCTTGATTAGATCCGTGGGTTTCTTGACCTTCTACCAGTCCATGCCCAAGAATGTGCTCAACTTGATGTCCACCGGAAGCATGTGCGGCTGCCGGTAGAGCAGCTCATAAGGCAAGTAACCCGTCAAACGCTTTTCAGAGATCCAATTTGCAAAAAGAACCGCTGGGAGCGCCTCCTGCCACTTCTTGCTGTCCTCACCGCACATCTTCACCAGAGCGTCCTTGATGGGCTGATGTCCCTGTTTGATCATTCCTGCACCCTCTGGGTAGTACTCTGTCACGCGCCCAAACTTTGCCCCACAGCTCTGCACCAGCGTCATCAGGCGGCCCCAAAACTCTGCAATGCCTTCAAACCTGGAAAGGAACCGCTATTTCCCGCAGCTTCTCCTCCTTGGTAATGAAGAGCACAATAGTCCAAACCCTGTCCACGCCCATCGCGCCCTCTGAATCCGCAATGCCTTCAACCCTGGAAAGGAACTGCTCCACATCCAAGATACTGAACCAAAGATGAGGAAAGTCCCTTGGTCTTAGCCACACGCAGCGAGGGACCTCCACCCCCATGTCTGACGACCCCTCCAAGGGCAGAGCAAAACCCCTAGCTCTAGGAGCTTGGGCAGATACCGGCGGGGGGGTTGAGCAGCAGAAATGGGAGTCAAGTGCAGAGGATAGGAAGGGGGAACCTTGGATCCTGGAGCAGTTGTTGGCAGCATCCTGCGTTGTCTTCAAGAGACTAAGAATGGATCAAAGTTCCCGGAAAGACCCCCAGATGTGGAAACTTTAGAGGTTATCCCTCACAAAGTTGTCCCTGATTGCAGAGTTGATGGTTCTAGTGTCTGTAAGATTCAAGGATGCTCCTTTTCTTTTCTTCCTTTTTCCCCCCTGCCCCTGGTCTGCCTTCCCTCCGCCCTGTGCTGAGGGTAGAGGCCTTTTTCATCCCCTCCCCTAAGCCCTAACCTAGGTACAAGCACAAGAACAACCTGACAAAAATTTGAAGAAGAAACCCTAGACCCAGAACCCTTACCCATACCCTAACCCATACCCTAACCCATACCCTATCCCTTCAGCTGGCCTGCTGTTCCACTCATCCGGTTTGTCCTCCTGTTGTAAGACTCCAAACAGTGCTTAGCCGTGGCAGTTCTGTAGAGGGGAAAGGTGCTGTTTAGACTGCCCTCCTGAGTGTTACAAAAATATTTAAATGTAACCAAGATCAAAGTCCAGAACCTGGTAAATGAGGAATCAAGGAGTAGAGAATAAGGATGATAATAGTTTGGTAGCAATGGAACAGCACTATCTGAGACAAGATTATGCAGGGAAAAACTTTAACAAAAGAAGTTAAAGTCCTCTTAGAGTTCAAAGAACAAAAGCTGTTGTATGTAAACAACAACCAAAAGCTAATAACTCTGGTCATCAGCGGAAGATTGGGGATGATCAACTCAAACCCAAGCAACCTCCAGGTTCTCAATGAACCTGCCCAACTCTCCGCAATCAAGCGCTTGAAGGGTACCAGATAACTGAGGGTGGCTTTACAAGACAAAGCACAATGTTTAAGAAGCTCTAAAAGCAAACAGTAACTGATTTTAAGCAAGGATAACCTCAACACTTCTCAAGGGACTCAAGAATAGGCTGGCAGAATGCAACTCCAAAGAAAATAAAGGGAGGTATAACACTCCAGGTCCTAAGCTTAATAAGACCTCTTCAATCAATTGTGATTGGCTCCAGAGAGGTGATCAGGGATCAGGACCGGTATGGTCAGAGAAAGGAATCAAGGAGTGGTATAAAACACTCAAAAATTCCAACGGACAGAATTTCTCTTCAACCAGCAAGGCTATTGGTTGGTGATAAGGATCAAGGATCAAGGGTTTGAGTATGGAAGCTCAAGGATCAAGGGTGTGATGATTTCATTCTGGATGAATCCATGCTCCAATGATGGATCCAAAAGGCAGGGGAGAGCCCCTCCTTATATGGGCAGGAGGCCCTGTTAGACTATGTACAATGGATTCTACAAATAGAGCAAAAAAGGAAAGAAAATCATGTGGTCACTCGTGTCCGTCCGTGGATGGGCGCATGCAACAATACTGGAATCACCCACCCCTCGTGCAAAGGTGGACGGGGTGGGAAAGGGAAATGAACCAAACCGCCGCAGATGTCCGCGGGCGGTAGTTGACACTCTTCACCCCTTGTCCAAAGGCGGAAGTGGGTGGGAGAGCCCCAGGAAAGGTGGCTGATGAAGTTTGTGAGAGCGCGGGTGGGTGGATAGGAGATTGGCTTGAGACTGTTGAGTAAATCCTGACAGGCTTGAGATTCACAACTGATAGATTGAGTGAGATGGGAGATTTGACGGATCCAAGGATTTGACAAATGCTTGGGGGTGCTGTCAGGATGGATTTGGTAAATCATGGATGAGCGCCACGCGCCGCGCGACGCGCAAGGATAAGGACGCGCGGCGCGCAATGATGACGGTGCGGATGAGCCTGAGGATGAGTTGGAATTATTATTTTTTTTTTTTTTTTTTAGATGCCAGACGGTACGTTTGCGCAACAGTTTATGGATTGAGGTCTTAAGATGGCCAGGGTGTCCAGGATGGGGCACCACACCGTGGCAAGGCCCTCCGCTGCACGCTACTTGGAGTTCACCGGCCCGGCTCCATTCCTAAGTTTGGTATCCAAATGGGTTGCAGCCTATCCCCCTCTTAGTCAGGCCCAAACTGCAGCCGTGTGCTGGCCCTTCTGCGCCTACCGCTGAGCCTTGCAGCAACTTATGCTGAGCCTGCAGTGGCCAATGCTGAGAAAGTGCACTTCCCAACTGCTGAGCCTGACCCACAAAATGCTGAGCGCTCAGGCCGCAACGCAGTTCCCAATCCAAGGCTATATAATGACACCACAGCGTTCTCAAAAAACTCCAAGAAATCACTCACCTGGAATCTTTGCAAACCATCACCCACAAGCACCCCCCCCCCGCGCTAAATCAGTCCACCTCTCTCCATAAATCCACCCAAAGGAAAAAGCCAAAGCACCCCTGCTCCAAAAATCACTACAACCCTCTTGCTGAACACCCCAAGGACAAGTGTTGGTTTCTCCACCCTCACTTGAGACCTGACTGGAATAAACATCCTACCACTAACCTCCATGCCACCAATGAACCAACCAAGACACCGGTTGACAATGCTCCAAACCCCAAATTACATTTCAATTTTCTGATCTGCCTGACCCCCAAGCCAATTCTTTCCTTGCTCCCCATTCTAGACTCAGGGGCAAGCCACCACATTGTCAAAAATCCCCATTATCTTTTCAATGTCTCCCCCATGAAGATAGAGGTAGGAAGGGGTTCGCCCAACAATTCACTCACTGCATCTCACTTTGGCTTAGAAAAATTGATTAAACACTTAAGGGAAGTCATCAAACTGGAAAATGTGCTTCTGATCCCCACAATCAATTGATGCCTGATCTTGCCTACCCAACTCAAGGCCAAAAAGTTAGTCTTCTCCTCTGTTGGTTTCTCCGGCTTTGAAGTGCATTGCAACAACTTTCTGTTCATTGGATCAACGTCCAACCATCTTACCAATCCTTGCGGAACCAGATTCTCCACCAAAAATTAACCTGAAGTACTGCTCAAGGATTCCTTGTTGGTGTGGCACTTGCGCCTAGGTCATCCTTGTCCCTCCGCTCTCAAAACTCTTGGCTTAATCAATTACTCAGATCCTACGCCATGCAAGATCGGCCAAACCTGCAAAGGCACTGCTACCCCTTTCAACAATTGCTTCAAAGCTGTGTCAGAGAATCTGATGTCTGTCCACCTTGACCTAGTGGGGCCAATCCAAACTACCTCAAATATTGGCTACAATTAATTCCTCTCTCTCACAGATCAGATCTCCAGGCACAGGTTGGTGGCTCTCCTCAAACACAAGAGCAACACCCACATGGCAATCAAGGATTATGTGGCCCAAGCCAAACGCCAAACAGGGAAGGTTTTCAAATGTTTCATCTCCAACAATGGCGGGCAGTTCATCTCCTCCAAATTCAAACAATTCTGCTTGGAGAAAGGAATCATCCCAAACGTTTCCCCTGCTTACACCCCCCAGCAGAACGGCCTTTCCAAGAGATCCAACTGTCTCATCTTGGAAAAGGCTAGATGCCTGCTGAATCAAAGCAATCTGTCCTCAAAATACTGGGACAAAGCCATTAACACCTCTGCTCATATTCTGAATGCTCTCCCCTTCAAATCCCGCAGCAACAAGACTCCCTATCAGCTGCGGCACAATCAAAAATTCAACTGCAACTGTCTCAAGCTGTTTGGATTCACTGCCTATGCTCTGATCCCTAAAGCTAACAGGAAGTTCAAATTCCAGCCCACCTGCAAAAAGGCAATAATTCTTGGGTATGCCAATTACTTCTTGTCACATTGCCTGCTGGATATGGGCTCCCTTCAAATTTTTTTGTCTGCCAACATCACCTTTGAAAAATTTTTGTATCCCTCTCCAACTTCCTGCTTTTTGGTAAAGGAAACTGATTTCCTGATTCCTTCTAATCTTCTTCCCACTGTCCCCCCTCCTGAATTGATTCCCCACTCAATCTCATCTTTTCCCGCTCACCTTCCGTCTTCTCCTGCTCCTGTGATCCCTGATTGCACCATTCCCACTCCTATCCACACTTATGATAAACTTTCCCCTGCTAACATCATAAACAAAACATGCAGGCCTCACTCCAAGGTGGGTCTGCCATCTGTCTACTTAATAGTGGACCGTTCTTACGTAGATCCTCAGAACGTACATGAGGCGCTCCATTCCAAGTACCACAAGGAATGGATCAAAGCCATGAAACACAAAGAGCTCAACTTCATCAGCTACAATGTGTGGGAGGAATTGGTCCTTCCTTCTGGGAATCAACCTCTCAAATGCGTCTGGGTCTTCAGGACCAAATGTGATGATCAAAACCAAATCACGGAGTTCAAGGCCCGAATTTGCGTACAAGGCTTCAACCAAGAGTACGGCTCCAACTTCTGCTCCACTTTCTCCCCCACTGGCAACAAGGCCTCCCTCAGACTCCTCATTGCTCTTTCCGCTTGGAAGAGCCTCCAATTCCGCCAAATTGACGTGAAGGCCGCTTTTATGAATGCCCTGCTTTGAGAAGAAATCTACATTGCACCCCCAACCAATATCACTGTTTCCAATGGGAAGGTACTTTCTCTAAAGAAGGCCCTACACGGCCTCAAGCAGGCTCCGCTTGCCTGGTACAAAACGCTGTGCAAATGGCTTGGGGAGGTTGGCTTCAACCGGTGAAAGGCGGATCAATGTGTGTTCTGGTGCAAGGACACCTTCCTGTACGTGCATGTGGACAAAATTGCAATCTTCAGCCGTGATCTGGACAGCTTTTTCAAGGAAATCTCATCTTGCTTCAAAATAAAGGACCTTGGTCTGGCCTCCCTACTGCTTGGAATGAATGTTGTTCACATGGACAACGGCTTCAAAATTCACCAGCAATTGTACATTGAGCACATATGTTCTCAATATCCACTTCCCACAGACCAAACGTTCTCCACTGCTTTCAAGCCAAACAGAAAACTATTCCTGTCCAGTGAAGAGGATCACCAGGATTTCCTCTCATCAGGGGCCAACTACAGGAAAATCATAAGAGAATTGAACCACATCAGCATCTGCACCCAACCAGACATAAACGTTGCAGTGAACTATTTTGCTCAGTTCCTTGTTAGACCCAATCTCCAAAATTACCAGGAGGCGCTACAGGTTCTTAACTATCTCCAACACTCCATCTCTGTGGGTCTCATTTTCTCCTCAATTGCTACCTCCAACGACATGGTTGCTCACATGGGTGCCAACTGGGCTAAGTGCCCCAGCATGGGCCACTTGATAACAGGTGTGGTGATCCAGTGGCTGGGAGGCATGGTGCTCTGGAGGCGCAAGAAGAAACCAAAGCTATCCCTCTCCACCACCAAGGCTGAATATAAGGCTCTCAGGGACACTTTGAAAGACATCAAGTGGGTAAAATCCTTTCTCCTGGACATCACCCCCGGAGAGGCTGGAAAGATGACCACAGTATTTGAAGACAACAAAGGCACTATCAAGCTGGAACTCAACCAGGCAAACCATGCCAGCTTCCATACCAAGCACATGGAACTCCAATTTGACTTCATTCAAAGTGAAATACTCAAACAGGAAATCAAACTCCAGAAGGTCTCATCAAAGAAAAACCTTTCCAGCTTCTTAACCAAACCGGTCTCCCAAATGGCGCTGCTAAGGCTCAAAGTCAAAGCCTGATTTGAGCAAGGGAGGATGTTGGAATAATAACAGCATTCTCATGAATATTCTCAAATCATCTTTTCTTTTCTTTTTTTCTTTTTCCATTCCTTTTTGTTGCGCTCTCTATTTTCTATTTTCCTGTCTGCCATTTTGTTGTCTACTCACGGGTGTCATGTCCTATCTCTTGTCATCCTGTCCCCTGTCTGTCAGCTCTCACCCTCAAAGCGGCCCACAAAAACTCAACAAGCCGCTGCAAATGCTTCAATACAAGCTCACCTCAAGCTTGCTCACCCATAAATCCAGCGCCTGACCCAAATCCTGGGGAATGCTCTACTTGTGCAACCATAAGATTGCACCAGTGACCCCAGGTTTCTGAGTCAGGTAAGCTACAATCAGATTCTCCTCAAGGCTTCATCTCATCTGATCAACTGATTCACCAAGCTCTCCCCCATCAGCTGATCCTCAACTAAATCCGCGTCACCATCCAATCACACCGGCTATGCTATTGAAAGACCACAAGAATCAAAGTTTCCTTCTCTGCTATTGTTTCCTCCACTACTTTCCTCCTCATCACCAGAGTCTGTCTGGTCCTTTTAGGTAACTTACTCAGAGATTTTTTTTTCTGTTTTATCTGTGTTCTCTTCTAAGTTACTCATTACCAATAACATCCTTTTAGTTTCTTGAATACATCACACATGAGGAAAAAGAAGAACTTCAAAATCAAATGTAATCTTTTAAAAAAATATGCTTTAATTCAACCAGAAATTAAGAACCAAGAAGGACAAATAAACTATTTTTTACAATTTATTGAAAAATATAAATAAAAAACAGCCAAATCTTGGCTTATCCAATCCACAAAATGTGTTGTATTGTAATTCTTATTGTTTAGGTGTGCAAAAAAACTGCTTCACTTCTCTAAGAACTTACATAAATTTACATTTCCCCATAATTCCAAATCTTCTGTATTCTATTCATGCACTGGAAATATATGGAATACTCAAAAACTGGTACAAACAACTTTCCTCAGGTCCCTACTCAAGTTAGAAACAGTTTTTTCTCAGATTCAAAACAAAACCAAAAAGAGTTCCAGGTGCTACACCTGCCAGAAGGTGAAGCCTTTTTTTTCATTGTGAGTTAACCACATCCTCCCAAACAACAGAGGTTGAAAATTGAGATCATTGGTGGATTTCCTCACCTTACCCACTCCCTGCAAGGCATACCTGGAAATATATGGTTTTAAGGTTTCCCAACCATAGTGATTATCCAAGCTGAGACTCAATTGAACTTCCTCTTATCACTTCCTCTGAATGCTCACCCCTCTTCCCAGCAGCAGTGGGTCTGGTGGTTGTTAGTGTGGAAGGTTGGGTGGATTTATGATTGCCTTACTCAGCTCACTTCTTTCCATCTCATTGCCCAGACCCATCCATTCTGATAACAACGGCAACAATCAGGATAAGTCATTGGAACAAAATCCAAGAGATCATTGGTCTTGACCACTATCCCAGGAGATTGAGAATCAATCCAGCCATCCTGACCATTGTCATCATCCTTGATCCCTGCTTGCACCCATGACTTTCCAAACCAACTACCAGTCTGATGACAATGGAAAAAATCAGGATTATTCATTTCAATGAAAGCCAAGATTTCATTGGTCTCAACCACCATCACAGGAGATCAAGAATTGATCCATCAATCCTTACTATTTTCTTGTCATCATATTCAATCCCTTCTTGCAACCATGCCTTTCAGAACCAACTCAAGGCGCTTTGCCAGACTACAACCATCAATTTATTCAAACTGCCCAAGGAATCCATTCCCATCAAATATAATTTTGCCCAACCATCTGTCATCCATTCCTCTCCCACCTCCTCATCCATCCAGGCCAAACTCACACGGTTTTAGATCAAATTGGAACCCAAGTTTAACACTTCCAATGCACATTGGATCAAACTCAAATTGAGAATTGACCAACAATCCAACCTAGGCCCTCAACTCAATCAGAGCTTGCAAGATGCTAAAAGCCTCATATCACTTGTGTTTCAATCAATCAATCCAACCATGATTGATTTGCAATTGATTGTAAATTTAACAAGCAATGGATTCACCATTGATTTTCACCCCCTCCTCCTCCTCTCTCTTCTGCTCCACCTCCCCCTTTGCATGATGCTAATGGCTTTTTATTTTTTGTTTCTCTAGGTCTTGTTTGGGATTCAAGTATGTTTTTTTTTAAAAAAAAAAATTTGGTTCACTATTTGGTATGTTGCATGGGTGACTCATGTGATTTCTTATTTTTAATTTATAGACACACTGTTTATCTTGGGATCAAGACATTTTTTTTTTATTTTTATTTTTTTTCATCCAATCTTGTTTGACCAACAATAATCACATGACTGACCATGGTTTTTTTTTTTACACAATTTTTCCCCATTTTCTGGACTGCAAATGCTCCTCGCAAAACCCTCAAAATGTTCTAAAACAAATTGAATCCCTTCTTGATCCTCACCCCAAGTGCATGAGGTGCCTTGGAGGCAACAAGATGGAAGGAGATGGTTTGAAAAAAATTAAGAGAGGTGGCAAGCAGAGGTATTTTGCAAAAGAGAGCTCAAATGAGAGATTCCAAAATCTCTTTGGATGTAGCCAAAGATGGGTTCAACAAAAATGTTGTGTTTTATGTACAAAAACTGCAACCTTTGGATTTATACCCTGCTATTACTTCTGAAAATACAAGAGAAATAAAGTGATGAGAGTGATCAAGTGATGACAGTGATGAAAGTGATGATGTGTTGAGAGCAATGAAGTGATGAGAGTGATCAAGTGATTACAGTGATGATGCTTTGAGAGTGATAAAGAAATGACATTGATCAATTGATGATAGTTATGATGTGTTGAGAGAAATAAAGTTATGAGAGTGATCAAGTCATTACAGTGATCAAGTGTTGAGAGTAATAAAGTGATGAGAGTGATCAAATTATGAGAATTATGAAGTTTTGAGAGTGATCAAGTGATGAGAGTGATGAATTGGATTTTTTGAATGAGGTTGGAGGTAGAATTTTTCTGATGAGATTGGAGGTAGAACCAGGGGTGTATGAAACGGACTGATGGGTGGTTGAGGTGTTGAAAGCCTTAAAATACTTTATCTGAAAAAAACCATTTATTTTCAGGTAACTCTTTCACATCTGATGTAAAATAAGTGGGTTTTATGATTTTTAATGACGGTTTTGAAATGGTAGGTTTGGGTTGAAACCCACCATTAAAAAATGGCAGGTTTGGTTAACTCTGATATGCCTTAAGGGTGTTTTTTAACTATGATAAGCCCTGTTTTTAATTCATAAATATTGGTAAGAAAATGGCCCAAATTTGGAAACCCCATCCAATAGGGAGTATCAGAGTTGGCAAACCCGCCATTAGAAACCAGCCATTTTTTTGACCAAACCCTCCATTTTTAATGGTGGGTGTCTGAAATACACATACCCCCTAACTGGTGTATTTCAAAATGGCGGGTTTCATGAAAATGGCAGATTTCAAACATCAAAACCGCCGTTAAACCCACCATTTATGAATCATCATCCATACACCATCCATCACATCCAAAAAAAACCATCCATGTCAGCTTGCTACTATTGTAGAGCAAGCTGCAAAAGTAACAAAAATAACATAAAATTAATAATAATAAAATTAAACTAAGAAGGAGTAGGAAAACCATAAATATTATTACAGAAATGGATTTTCTACCCAAAATTAGGTAGGGTCACTCACTGACCCCACCCTTGAAGTCCAACTCCTTATATTTTTAAATAATTAAGGAAAGAAAAACCAAAATACTACGGCTCCATTATTGAGCTTTTTGGCAATTTAAATATTTCACACACATTTTCATGTATAGGTTTCACACCTAAAATTCAGTCAGAATTGAGGTGTTGTGTATATTTTAGGAGTTACGGACGGAAATGTGTTTGGTCACAATTCCCGCAAGCAGCCGCGGCAGCCAATGCACCCGCGCGCGGCTGAGATAAAGCCTTGTCACACCGTCGAGGTTGTGTACGCAGCCCCGGGCCTCTGACAAGTACGCAGCCGCAGGACTATGGGCTGACAGAGTGACAGGCGGCCTGAGAGGCTCAGGTACCGCGTAAACAGGCTACAACATACACAGGAACTTTCTACATATGTAATAAAGGTTCCCGTGGATAGTAGACTGTCTAAAAATACATAATATTATATAAAAATACATAAATAATCCTTACACGTATTTTTTACTTAATATAATGCAAAGTACCAAGAATGTCGAAAAAAAGACAATGAAGACTTCTAAAATTATATCAAAATACTTCAATTTTTTTTTATGAGAATTTCTATACATCAATGTTTTTGTGACATACTAAGGAAGATAATGATGTAAAAATATTACATGAATTCACATGACTTATATTTTTAAGTAATTATCTTAATAAATCAACTGGAACTCGAAAATAAAGATTAAAATCAATATTATGACTTTTACTCCAGTTTTATAATACATAATGAGAACTTACCTGACATCAAAATGTCTGTAGAAATGTCTATTAATATAATTATGAAATTACTTGGAATATTTACTAAGGATAATTAATTAAATAATATATAAATAGGACAGATTAGTGTTATTCACACGTCCTAATGTCTATTATAAGGTAGAATAATTCTCATACCCTAAGGAATTAGATGCTACCCGTGCTATAGCACCAAGAACACATGACAGGCTACCTCTGGTTACCCTTCTAGCCTTAGTTTCCGTCCCTTTGAGCACCTACAACCCTCAGAAGAACCATATTGGGACTCCAAAAGATATAAATAAAGAGCTCTTTTGAGGATATTGATGGGCAGAGACCCAGTAATATTCATATCCAGACACCGTGCCAAGGTAATCAAGTACTTATAAGAGATAAGTAAGTGATTTATGGCAATGTCTGATCAGTAATATCCATTCTCAAACCTCTTTTTATCAATTAAAACCGCTGAACAACCTTATAAACCCAGTATACAGGTTTAAACCATCAGTACACGTCTCAAACAGATACCCAAAGGATTTAATAACATACCAGTGAGTCTTATTATCCATTCTCTGTTGTGGTAGCTTGGCTAGAAGGCCCTATCACTCCATTGTGTATTTTATATACATATTATCTTTGGGTAAAATATTCTTTAAACTAAAGAGCCCAAAGTAACCAGGACTACGTGTTTTCATACTGAAATCCCTGAAGAGAGGTGTTAAAGATCCCCAATATAATTGTGGCCCCTATATAAATATTTGATAATCAATTTATTCATATTGATTTAAAACAATAAACAATAACCAAACCACTTAACCTTGCAATAAGCTGAATCCAAATATTCTACGGATTTTTGCTGCATTTATTAAATAATATACTCATTATTTACTCTATCACCTCTGGTAGCTAAAGAATAGCAAGGTTCTTGGCATCCAGGAGGCTGACATTCCACACCTCCACCTAAGTAAATCCATACCAATCCCATCTCCATTGCATCACATACATCTCATCTCCATTTCTTCACATCTCCATTGCTTCACATCTCCATTGCTTCACATCTCTATTTCCTCACATCTCCATCTTCACACAAATCCCATCATAATATCATCACCCCACATCAAATCACCATCTTCCTCAACATGTCCCATCAAACTTCCCAGAAGCAAGTTGAAAATGCAAAAAAGCTGAGTGAACTTTTGTTAGTATTTGACTGCCATTCAGACTCCAATTCAGACTCTGATTTGGAATCAACTTTGTTGGCTTTGAATGCTCTATTGAAAAAGCAATACATGGTTCCAATAAGACAAACTCTCCAAAAACCTATGTATGAAAGGCAAAAGCTTCATCTCCTCCCCAAATTAAGCTTCCAGCAACTGTTCCAAACTCTATTGCCTTCATTCATAAAACGTTTGGAGATGATTGAAGACCACAACATCTTCCAGAAAAATTCTTGGAATCCTCAATGCAATCCAGCTATCCAACTGGCTTTTGCTATCTGTAGATTGGGATCAACTGGAAATGGAGCAGCAATTCATCAATTAGAAAAACTATTCTCAGTTGGTTATGGAACCATTGACTCATTCACCAAAAGAATCATGATTGCTATTCTATCTTTCAGTTTCTCTGTCCTTTCTTGGCCAAACAAAGAAGAATGCAAGGAGATATCTCAAGTAATGGAGACTGAAGGCTTTCCTGGTTGCATTGGTTTTGTTGACAGAACCACCATCCCCTTGAGTCAAAAACCCAAGCTAGATGGCAACCACTTTTTTGATTGGAAAAGGAGGCAATTGATTCATTTCTTTTCCAATGACTTTGATAAAAAATTTTATCACACACTGACCAAATATGTTGTAAGACTCCAAAAGTTGCTGAGCCCAAGGCAGTTCTTTGGAGGGGAAAGGTGCTGTTTAGGCTGCCCTCCTAAAAGTTACAGAAATATTTAAATGTAACTGGAATCAAGGTCTAGAACCTTATGAATGATAAATCAATGAAAGGGATGAGTTTGGGAGTATTTGGTAGCAATGAAAGACAAAACTATCTGAGGCAATAGGGTGCAGGAAAAGACTTGAACAAATAAGTTTAAAGTTTGTTCAGAGTTAAATATAACAAGGCAGTTGTAAGTAACAACACCCACAAGCTAATAACTCTGGTCTTCAGTAGAAGATTAGGAAAGATCAACTTGATCCCAACCAACCTCCAGGTTCTCAATGAACCTTTCCAACTCTTCACAATCAATCGCTTTAATGGTACCAGATAACTGTGGGTGGCTTTAAAAAACAAATCAATTTGTTCTATGATGCTCTAGAAGCAAATAAGTAACAGATTCAAACAAGAATGGCCCAATACTTCTCAAGGTAATCAAAAATAGTGTAGCAGAATTCAATTTTAAGGGGATAAAGGGAGATTTAACACTCCAGGTTTCAAACTTAAAGAAATTTCTCAGCCAAACGTGACTGATTCCAGAAAGACAATCAAATTAATGATTAGGACCAAAGCGGTTTGAGAAAGGGATCAATGGAGTGGCTTAACACACTCAAGAATTCAACTCAATCAATTCTTCTTCAACCAGAACGGCTATTTGTTGGTGATAAGGATCAGGTCACAGAGGACAGATCAAAGAATTGAGTATATAGGCTCAAAGGATCAAGGGGAAATCCAAAGATATACCCAGGATAAGGATGATGAGATGCTCAGATAAAGGGGGGTGGACCCAAAGGATTTGTTGATTCCAAAAATAATGGATGGATGATTGATAGATGATTTGATATAGGCAAAAGGCAGGGGAGAGCCCCTCCTTTTATATACAAGGGCCCTGTAGATTACTTACAAGGGATAACACAAATGAAGCGGAAAAAAAAGTATTTTTTTTATAATGAAGGATGATAGGGATGAGAAAGGAAAACAAGCGGTGAGGGGGAAAAAATTGACAACAAGAAGCACCTGACATGTGAGAAAAAAAGAAAAATAAGATGGGAAAGAAGGAAACCTGTCCGCATTGAGGATGAAGGAGGGCAGTGGATGAACATGAAAGGAGAGAAAAGCCCGCATCACAGATGAAAGTGGGTGGCGGATGGACATCTGCAAGTTGGCAGATGAGTGGTCAAGAGATGAACACCCGCAACAGCAGTCGCAGATGATTGATGGCAACAGTAGTTTCTCAATTGGGCAGAGGAAGATGGCAGTGAGCTGGCGCGTGCACAACAGTTGCCAGGCACAAACCATGGATCCAACAGCAAGGCAGAAATGGATTGGATAGAGGAGGAAGGATGACTGGGTTATGATGTCGATCTGAAGATGGTTGGCAGTGCGTTTTTTGAGGTTTTGTCAAGCAACATCAATGAGTAGATTGTTGGATGGGTTGAGTTGACAAGTTGATGATGATGATTGAGTCTGGTTAGTTGATGGTCTGATGATCTTGGGCTCTGGTTGTTGTTGTCTTGAGTAGCCAGTTGATGAGCATGAACCTGGTCTGAGTGAGAGTCTGAGTGGATGATGCAACCAAGGTTGCTAGTTTTTGGAGAGGCAAGCTGAGAGGAAGGGGAATGAGTAACAATGAGGGGGATGATTGATGGTGTTGGCCGAAATCTATGTTTTTGTTTCCAATGCCAATGATGGAGATGATGGATGAGATGAGGATGGCATGGGTTGCGCGCGCTTGGCCAAAAAAAAATTATTCTGGTGCCAAGCACCAGGAGGAAGTATTGAACAGAGTATCTGGGGATTTGCAAGCCCCAGAGAGGCCTACCTAGACCACTAGGACAATGAGGAGATGAGAGAACAGAAAATGGAGGGGTTGCCATAGGGGCACAAAAATTTTTTTTTTGATCAAAGTTGGATGAAAGAATGCATATAAAAAATTTAAAAAATATTTCCAGGTAACTCTGACATGTCTGATGTGAAATAATTCAGTTTTTTTGATTTTTAATGGCGGGTTTTAAATGGCAGATTTGGTTTGAAACCCCCATTTTGCATAACTCTGATACGCCCTAATGATTTGTGTAAAAAGTCCCATCATCAAAATAAATGCTTTTTAGAACTTGATAAAAATTGAGGGGATCACCAAATTTCTTCAAAAGAACTTGATAAAATTCCTTCTTTCTTTCTAATTCCAATTTCATTTATTTCTAAAATCTAGGGATTTTAACCCAAACCAATGAGCCACAGAATATCAACCACAAATAATATCCCTTGGGGTATCATACAAAGATTCCACATAAATAAAAAAGACACTTTGAAGCTGATAAATTAATTTATCCCTCTTTGGCCTCATAGAGATAGATGAATTTAAATAAAATTTCACTGGTTTAAAATTAATTGAAGATGATTTAACTGGCATAGAAAAACTTAAATATGACAGAACTGGTTTCATGGCTTGATTGAAGTAAGCCTGGAGGTTCTTTGCAGGAGAATCAGAACTTGTGGATTGAGCTCTCAATCCTAAACTTGTATTTTTAATGAGTAATCTTTTATTCTGTAATAAATTTTTTCTTTAGCTTCATATTCTTTCGTTATGAATTGAATTTTCTGCTTTCTAAATTCTTGTTTTATTTTTTCAAAATATTCCTTTTGCTTAAAGTTTTTCATTGCCTTCAGATATTTAGCATGTTTTTGATCTTAATCTTGTCTTGCCTTCAGATCTCCAGCATGTTTTTTTATGTGAATCTATCCTTGCATTCAGATCTTCAGAATTTCTTTTATTTGAATCTTGCCTTACCTTCAGATATTTAGAAATTTTTTCTATCTAAATCTTGCATTGCCTTCAGATCTCCAGCATTCATTTGATCTAAATCTTGTTTTGCCTTCATACATTCAGCATTTTTTTGATCTCAATGTGATCTTACTTTCAGATCTTCATCATGTTTTTTATTCAAATCTTGTCTTTCCTTCAGATCTTCACCATTGTTTCTTTTCCTCTTTAATATTTCCACTTCTTCAGCTTCTCTGTGCATTTTTTCATAATCAGCTTCATAAGAAGCCTTCATTAATCTTTCCATGTCTTTTTGATAAGGACTCTTGATTTGTGCATTTTCTTCACAAGCAGCCCTCCTAATATTATACAGTTTCTTAATTTTCCTTTGAATCTCAAAATCCCTGTTTCTTGCCCTGTTCTCTTCCTGCCTCATTTTTTCCTCTAAATTTATTGTGGCATGATTTTGTATTGAAACCTATTTTCTTCAATTTCAAACAATGAATGCTCCATTCTTGTTGAAAACTGACTGGAGCTTTGATTTGGGGCTTGGGGCCTTCCCCTGTGTATTCCAGAGGCTAAGGACTGCCAACTCTTTGTAAGTTGTATCTTCCAGAAAGAAACATTTCAATTTTTTTCATAATCTGGATTTTCCTATCTGCTGGAATATTTCTGAGACTACCACAAATAAATTTAATATTTTATTCACATTTTTTGGGAAAAAATGAAAATCCCAAATTGGCATATTCAGTAGTATCATGAAGATTACACTGTGCATGAAAGTAATTTGGCTCAGGTAGCCTTCCAGAGTGCCTGATTTAATCTAAAATATGACTGCAGGGGATGCCCATAGAACTTAAAAGTCTCTTATGCATGATTCTTTTCTTGCTTCAGGGATATTGGAATATATTTTTTTGAATTTTATAAATGCGTAATAAGAAATTTTCCTGTCAAAATTATGGTAATACATCAGGGAAATTCATCAACCTTTCCAAAGATTTGGCTAGCTATATATGTGTTTACCTCTTTTTTTTATCCATTATTTCTCTTGAGATTGTTACATGAAATTTCAAAATATCCCCAGTGAGATTACCCAAGTATGATTTTATAGAAGAATTGGAAACTCAATCCCTTGAAATTTTTGTATTTCCCAGATGAAAGGGGTTGGAATTCCACAGGGCTACAAACATGTTATAACTCTCAATTCAGAATTTCCTGATTGAATGTGACAACTCCAGTCCTGATCAAATGCGGGAATCCAATTTCAATTCATTAGATTCATTCTCATTCATGGTTCTTGTTCCACTAGAATTTTTCCAAAAGAAATAAATGAATCCCAAAGGTCCTCATATCTGAAGACTCTTTTGCATATGGCCAATCTTTTCTTTTTGATATGCCAAGTAAAAAGGAGTTGAAAAACTTGATGATGAAGGTTTTCAATTCAATTGTTGAAACTATCAAAAACTTTTGAATCAGATTCACTTTCCTCTTGGGAATAACAACCAAATAGATCCTCAATTACATTCATAATATCCAAATATCTGTCTTATCCAAAGACTTTGGGTATATCTTCTTCAGCTTAAATTAAAATGAGCTGTGAAAAAGCACAAGAATAGAATTTTGGGGATTCATAGCTTATCAGGGAATAATCTATTGAAAATGTTTGGACTGTTGAAGCCATTCCAACAAAGTGAAACAAGTGATCTTTATAGCAGATTTTCAGGTTTTTAACCTCTATAGCTATACTGGCTGTGGTTAAACCTGCAAAAATTAAGATGAAAACCAATAATTAAATCAGTTATTGACCTAATAAAACATTAATAATGTTATAGAACAACAAAAATCAAACAATACAGGAGTATTGTGAGTAAAAGACCACATCTTGATCTCTATAAAGAAATAAGATACCTGGCTTGAATTTAATAAAGCCAAAAGGAGCCTTGCTTACAAATTAAGCTCACACCCTTTAAGGTAACAATAAATCTTACAACTCCAAAGTACTTACCACACAAAATTGGATTCAAGAAATTGATTATTAATTGATTAAAATACTAAATTTTAGATTCACATTAAATGTTCTTCTTGAGATTAATTTTAATGGGTTTGTTAACTCTTGCCATATTCTTGGATCAATAATATATAATAAATAACTGAGGAATGGGCTATAGGGTGAAGACCCTCCTCTTTTAATGGAACAGGAGCCCTCAGGAGACTCAAGGAATCATCAGGGGAGTTCTAGGATCCTCCTGGTTCCGTCCTCAAGGGCTCAGAACCCCATTACATCATACCCAATGAGGGATAGGGTACTAGTACTCATTGGGGGGTATTTTCAATGTAAAAGGTTCTAATTACATACCGCAAAGGTTATTTAAATGATCCAAGGGCCTAGAATCAGTCAAAAGGACGTTTCAGAAGTCCTACAAAACCCTAGAAAGATTACATACCCATAAATTGATAGCCTTGGCTTGTACTTACTTCTTAATTCCTAGTACCTTGGAAGATATTATACATATAAGGTATGTATATTCTTGGAAATGATATTACATGGTCTATACTTTAATACTGAGCTCAAATTCCTCTGATTGGAGGTTCTCAAGGCTCAGTGAATTAAATTAAATTATAATTACATCCCAAAGAGGGATAAGATTAAAATTATGCAATTTTTTTATACAGAGTAGGGATTATGGCTTAAAGTAATTACTATAGCTTGTCCCCAAAGGAATTGAACATATTGGGAAGTTCTATATCAATAGTTGGGACGCATCTGAGTCCTCATAACTTAATTTAAAGTTATATTGGATCCCCATCTTGATAATATATATTATCAAGGTTTTAATTCCATAATCAATACTCATAAAAACATACTTGTAAAATATTCTAAATTATTATCAAAATTTATTATATAATTCTAAAACTCTTGATCATTATTCATTCTTGGCTCTATTGTTGGTTGAAACAGTGAACATGGTTTCAGATAATGGAAAATAAGCCTAGTACTTAAAAATTATACTAACAAGACATAATATGAGTTGTGCAGGCATTTGGACAAGTCTAATTGTCTTGTGGCTGACACAGCTTTTCTTATCAATTAATCACACATTATGCACACATGGTGTAATTTTCTAGCCAAATATACTAATTAATTTCAATTGAAGAACGCGGCTGCCATATTTCCATCTGATGGGGTCATCACTGAATTTATCCAGTTTTCAGATGAGTTCCTCATAACATTCAGGACATATTAAATATATAATTGACCAGAAATAAATTCTTTCTTCAGTTTATTTTTCATTTTTTAAATATATTTCCTTCTGGTTAAATCCTTCCCATATTCCTGGTTATAGGAGGTTAATAATTATTTTGCAGGGAAACCTGCTGAAATCATGGATCTAAATTTGTATTTCATTCCAGATTGCATTCTGAAATTAATTGATTTAAAACTAGGATAAAAAGTGGCTCATGGTTATTTTATTGATCTCTTAGAAAAAATTTCTTGGGCTTGGATTTCTGATTTTTTATCCAAAAATCTTGAAAGGGAAATCATTCCTCCTTGAGGAGGTATGAAGTGATGGAGGAAAATTATTGTATTAATAATCAAATCCCAAGGAGAAATTCAAATAAAAATTCTTTGCCCTGTGTGAAGTCAGGATTCTCACTGCATAGAAATGATACTTTACAGAATCAATTCAGAATTAGTTTTAAAAGGTCTTTCAGGGGTGGGGGGGTTCTTCATATCTGGCTTTGATCTAAGAGATTCATATTTCTTTTGCTGATTATCCACAGCAGGAATGTATTGATCTTGATCACTCATCAGCTTCACCTACAGCATCCATATCATCACATTAAGAAAAATTTGGTAATTCTTGAGTTATTTGTGGTTGCCTTGTTTCCCTGGTATAATTGAAGGGATAAATATAAGGCTGGTATTTTCAATTAAAAACAAAATTAATAAAAAATGAAAAAAAAATGTGAATTGGTCAGCAGCTATATTATTTTCAACAATTAAAAAGGAAAACTATATAACCAGAATGGCTTTGGGAAAGCTGGGAAACATCTGGGAGTGAAGGCTTGTAATCCTTTTGAAGGTTTTTTTAATAGAAGAAGAATTTTGACTTATATCAGATTGTGGTTTATAATTTTGGGAAGGTTTATTGAAATGGGAATATTTTTTGGATTCAAGATACTTTTTTTGCCTTGACTAGGAATATAATTCTCAGAACTTGATTAAAGATAAAATATATATAAAAAAAATATTAATTGGTGATTATAAAAACACATCATAAAATAAAAACAACATAAATCAGTAGTCATGATTTTAAATAATGAAAAAGAATTACAACATACCTTGAGTGCCTGTGGAATATGAAATCCTTTTAAGTCTTTTTGCAATGTAAACGTTTTCAGCTTGATATGGTTGAAGTCCTTGGGAATATTGTGGAGGTGCTTGAGTTTTGTACATATTCTGAAAATACTATGGTTCTTGATACAAATATGAGCTTTTTCTTTAGTACAAGGGATCAAATAATGGATCATATTTTCTACCAAAAAAAATACTGGAAGCATTTTTTTGATTGGATTCAGAGGTTGGGAATATTGGTTGAGGTGGGTGATGATAATCTTGATAAATATTGCAGAGATTTTAGGCTGAATGATTTTGAAACTTAAAATAAAAAAGGGATTGATAGATGACTGATTTAAAAAAAATATCAATTAGACTTTCTTGAGATAGAGATCTTCTTCTGTTTATTTCATCATAATAAGCAATGAATTTGTTACTTTTATCCCTTTTTGATATGTTAACCTCTGAGTATTTGGGTGGTTAAAATGGCTGTGGTGAGAGAATAGTGATGAACATCTGGGTTTTTACAACAGAAAAAATCAGTTCAAAGTACCCTGTTACTCCTTTGAAAATGAAATAAATACTGGGGACCAACATGAAACCAGTTGACAATCCAATTCAAACATTAATATTCTTAATAAACTGTATTTTAAATGTTTCAATAAATTGAAACAAATACATGTTCAAAATTTCAATAATGAAATAGAATATAATTTTAATCTTTTTCAATAATGATAAAATAAAAATAAATACATACATAATTTAAAAACTTGAAACTATTCACAAAAGACAAAAAAAGAAAGAAAAAAAACCAAAAAACTCAAAAAATAAATGAATGACTTGAAAAAATAAAATGAAACATCAGGAGGCTCTAAAAGACGGTAAACTCCACAGTTCCCTTGGATTTTATCAAAAAAAAAAAAAAAAAAAAAAAAAAAAAAAAAAAAAAAAAAAAGCAAGAATGATTAACTTAAGGGCATTAAATTTTCACACCCCCAAAATTTGTTTTCACACAGTTGCAACATTGCTACAATTTCCCTCAACATCCCCAATACACGCAACAATCCTTGATTTCATGCTGTTTTCTGTGGTTGTCAAAAAAAACAGGGGAAAGGCAGGCATCTCAAACACCTTTAAAATAAATATGAGAATTTTTGGCCATTCTAAAGGCATTCAAAATTGCACTTAAAAAATTGAAAAAAAATATGCTTTATGTCTCAAATCTTTTCAAATCTTTAATTTTTTTTTCTTTATTATTTCAAAAATTCTGAAGAGACAGAAATTTTCTAAATATTCCAGGCCATTCAATTATAATTTTTTCAGAATCTTAGTACTTCATTTTCCTGTCAGAAAATGGGATTTATATAAACAATAAGACATTCTTTTCAATTTTTTTTCCATATCTTTCCATGAAATTTTTAAAATTTTGAGCTTGAAGTATTTTATTGGGCATTTAAAAGATTCAAAAAAAATCATTTTGCAATCTTTAGGATAAATTATGTACCTAAAAATAATTGATGCATCTACAACAACAATGGGAAGTGTCTGTTTTTGGGTTTTTTGAAGCCATTTCTGATACTATTTTGATTCTTTTTATTGACAGAGTGAGTTTATATTTTTTAAATGCACTTCAAAAGAAACACAAATGTTTTTTTTCATATTTTTTGGACCTTTTTTTATCCCTCAAATGTCTTACCTCACATTACCATGTTTGAACCCATTACCATGTTTGAACCCATCACCATTTTTGAACCCATTACCATTTTTGAAACCATTACCATGTTTCAATTCATTACCATGTTTGAAGCCATTACCATGTTTGAACCCATTACCATGTTTGAACCCATTACCATGTTTGAACCCATTACCATGTTTGAACCCATTACCATGTTTGAACCCATTACCATGTTTGAACCCATTACCATGTTTGAACCCATTACCATGTTTGAACCCATTACCATGTTTGAACCCATTACCATGTTTGAACCCCTTTTTGGGTTAGGTCCACATTTTTGGGCTCTTCTATATGAATAATCTGATATTTAATATGATTTTTAATTATTTCCTGCCTCCTCCTCACCTCTTGGGGCAGTTTAATCCTCTCCTCAACCATAACATCACCTGTAAAAATCCAGAATTCACTCCACACCACACCAATCATCACCACCATCACCAATCATCCAAACCCAACACAAATCAACCAATCTCACATCACTACTCAACACAACTCAACCAATCCAATTCAACACTCCACCCCTAAAAAATCAAACCCCTTGAATCCAAATCTTTGATCAAAAATCCAAAAAAATCCTTTCCATGGTTTCCTGCTGGCAGATACATTCAAAAGGCCAGTGGTACTTTCGTCTAAGTTGATGCCATCAACTTATTTGCCTCTCAATTCCCCTCCAACTTCCAATTCACAAACAGCTCCTGTATTTTTAATTATTTTTGAATATTTTTATCACATAGTTTCTTTCCACTGAGATTCCAAACTGTGGCCAGCTCCCCAATTAGATCCCCTTTGGAAGGCTTTTGCTAGCAAGGAATCACAAAAATGGGAAGATTTGATTCATAAGAACTTGGAACTTGTTTTAATGATTTGGTTTCCTTGTAACAATTCTACACATCAAAGAAAGAAAGTAGTCAAAACTTGATCTTGATTGGATTATTTTTTTTTTTGCTCAATTTTTCATAATTTCATTGTCTATTGATTATTTTCTCATTTATTTAAAGCAAAAGAAAGCACTTTTTTATTTTCAAATATGAATTTTTTGGGAAATGAAAAGCTGCAAAAAATCCTCACATAAAGTTTTTGTGCCCTTTTCAATGCTCACTAAAAGAGTGCCAGGGGAAAAAAATGAAAAGAATGTCTTATTTTTGAGTTTAATCCCATTTTCTGGTGGGGAAAAGAAGTACTAAAACTTTAAAATGATTCTAATTGAAGGGCCTTGCATATTTGGAAAATTTCTGTCTCTTCAGATTTTCCAAAATAATAAATAAAAAAATAAAAATGTGAAAAGATTTGAGATTCAAAGCTTTTTTTAAAATTTTTGGAATGCAAGTTTGAACATCTTTAAAATGGCCAGAAATTCTCATCTTTTTTTACAGGTGTTTGAGATGCCTGTCTATCCCCTGGTGTTTTTCTTTTGGGTAATGTTAAATTCATGGCTCATTGAGCCGTGTACATGACTCAGTACGTGGCTCTTTGAGTCGTGTACATGGCTCTTTGAGTTTTGTACATGGCTCAATGGACCAGGTGGCATCCTACATAACTCAAATGAACCGTGTGGTATGCTACACAGCTCAAATGGGCCATGTGGCATGCTACACGACTCAAATGGGCTGTGTGGCATGCTACATGTCCCATTTGAGTTGTGCAGCACGCTAAACAACTAAAATCAAGTTTTTTAGGCTCCACTAAATGATAAATAATGAATCGTAAAATATAAATTATAAATTATAAGTTATAATTTATAAATAATAAATAATAAATTATATATAATAAATAATAATTAATAATTAATAATTAATAATTAACAATAATAAATAATACAAAATGAATAATGAATAATGAATAATGAATAATGAATAATAAATTATATATAATAATTAATAATTAATAATTAATAATTAACAATAATAAATAATACAAAATGAATAATGAATAATGAATAATGAATAATGAATAATGAATAATGAATAATGAATAATGAATTATAAATAATAAATAATAAATAATAAATAATAAATAATAAATAATAAATAATAAATAATAAATAATAAATAATAAATAATAAATAATAAATAATAAATAATAAATAATAAATAATAAATAATAAATAATAAATAATAAATAATAAATAATAAATAATAAATAATAAATAATAAATAATAAATAATAAATAATAAATAATAAATAATAAATAATAAATAATAAATAATAAATAATAAATAATAAATAATAAATAATAAATAATAAATAATAAATAATAAATAATAAATAATAAATAATAAATAATAAATAATAAATAATAAATAATAAATAATAAATAATAAATAATAAATAATAAATAATAAATAATAAATAATAAATAATAAATAATAAATAATAAATAATAAATAATAAATAATAAATAATAAATAATAAATAATAAATAATAAATAATAAATAATAAATAATAAATAATAAATAATAAATAATAAATAATAAATAATAAATAATAAATAATAAATAATAAATAATAAATAATAAATAATAAATAATAAATAATAAATAATAAATAATAAATAATAAATAATAAATAATAAATAATAAATAATAAATAATAAATAATAAATAATAAATAATAAATAATAAATAATAAATAATAAATAATAAATAATAAATAATAAATAATAAATAATAAATAATAAATAATAAATAATAAATAATAAATAATAAATAATAAATAATAAATAATAAATAATAAATAATAAATAATAAATAATAAATAATAAATAATAAATAATAAATAATAAATAATAAATAATAAATAATAAATAATAAATAATAAATAATAAATAATAAATAATAAATAATAAATAATAAATAATAAATAATAAATAATAAATAATAAATAATAAATAATAAATAATAAATAATAAATAATAAATAATAAATAATAAATAATAAATAATAAATAATAAATAATAAATAATAAATAATAAATAATAAATAATAAATAATAAATAATAAATAATAAATAATAAATAATAAATAATAAATAATAAATAATAAATAATAAATAATAAATAATAAATAATAAATAATAAATAATAAATAATAAATAATAAATAATAAATAATAAATAATAAATAATATGGAGTAGTGTATAGGCCCCCACGCGTTGAGGGGCCCTACACAACTTCCACAGGCTGTGTGGGGCCCTACACAACTCCCACAGGCCGTGTGGGGCTCTACACAGCTCCCACACGACTGGTGCCATGTACATGGCTCCCACAAGGCTGAAGCTGTGAGTTTAACGTCACCCTTTTCTTTTTTTGACCACCCCAGAAAACCATGTGAAATCTAGGATTTCCAAATGTATTTGGGATGCTGGGGGACATTGTGGTAATGTTGCAACCACATGAAAACAAGATTTGGGGGAATGAAAAATTTAATGCTCTAAATTCATTTCAAAAATTCAAAAAAAAAAAAAAACTTAAAATAAACTAAAAAAAAAATTCAAATCAATCAATAAATTTCAAAATAAAAATTGTTGGGTAGGACCATCACAGCCTCAGTCAAGTCTGGGTGACATTGGAACCTTCTGCACCCCAGTGGTTTTGTCAAAACCACCACAGTGTGGTGGGTTTCACCCAATTCCCAGGTGTTTTTTGAATACTTTTTCAAAACCACTGGTGCTTGGAAGCTTTGGTGTGGCCATCAAAACCTTGTGGGATGCGCACTCCCAACCACCTTGGCCACTGCTGTGCACCAGGTGCCCCCCCCCTTGGGCACATTGATGGGGGGGCGCACCACTTTTCCCTGCCATGGTGTGGGATAACAGGGCACCACATCATGGTGTGGGGTAACATGCCAGGTGGCATGATTATAGTAATTTGTTTTACTAAAATCATGCCAATGGCACCTGTTGGCATGATTTAAGCAAAAAACAAAATGTCAAAATTATGCGTTTTTTGAAAAAAAGGCATCAATTTATTATTATTTTTGGTATCATTTTAGTCTGGGAAATACACTAGCCCCATTGGATTGCATTGGCTTACCTTCACCCATAGTTTCTATCTTTTTCAAAACCATAGTTTATTCTTTTCATCCATAGGATCATGTTATTGTTCCATTATTGTAACTATAGGAGTCTACCATGTTTGATACTGAATTGTTCATGATTTTATTTCTATGTTGGACCCCTTTTCTGAGCTCTCTGTTTCTCCTGCAATAATGATATCTCCCGCTGAAATTTATAATTCCAGTACTTGGTTTACTTCTCCTCCCAAAAAACCACTCCATCCTTTCAGCCAAGTCCTACCCAGACCTTTTCCACATCCATGTAGACCCCTTTCTCACCACACTTTAATCCTCAAACTTACTACTATGTAATTGAGTTTTTGAAGGGCCACAACTTCAACAAGCTTTTCCTCAATACAGGAATCCCAAAACTCACTTCTTGGTTGTGCAACCGCAAAATTAGTCTAGTGTCGTATCAATGAATTCTAAATTTCTAAACTTACGTATCAATGAATTCTAAATTTCTAAACTTAGTTTTGCCATAATTCATGGTGCGAAAAGTAACTATCTGAGTCTCTACTCAGTTCTAAAATCATTTGAGGATTTCTTATCTGTCCCAATAAATTTTATTATCTAATGGTGTTCTTCTGCTATGGTTGCAGCAGTATCAGGCTGACAGTCAATTCATTGAGGTCAAAGAATTCTGAGGTATGTTTGGTTGAGCCAAAAGCGGACAGGATTCTTGAGTGAGCGTTCTTTTGATCAATTCTTCGCTGCATTTCACATGTGATGAGTTTTTTCTTGGCCTTGTGTTACTGCACGATCTTTAAATGTTACTTGTGCTAGATATCACTTTTCTGCAAGAAATTTCAAATTCTTTATGTACACATAATAAAGGATTGACCATCATCAAACCGTAAATAAAGGGACCAAAGTTTTGGAATCTTGCTTGTTACCGATCGATCTCTAGCCAGTCTTGCTATTTCTTTTATTCACATTTTTTTTTCAGCCTCTGAAATCCCTGATTACGTTAATCAAACTCCAAGTCTTAATACTGTGTTGAAACCCAACCTACACCTTAGTCTTACCGGCAATGGTCATTATCTTTATTCTGTAGCCCAAAGTGCCATATCTAAAAACTTGAAAGTATCTAGACAATGCGGTTTCTCTAGTGGCCTCTTCTGGTTTGAGACACTTCGCTCTCTGAAGTGTTTGGTTAGTTGGTGACAATTGAGGAACAAATTGTAACCTCCGTCGACAAACCACGGCGGCGGGTAGCTACGATGTCGCTCCATGGAAATCCGAGCGAGATTTCCCAGAAGATTCTGACGATCTTTTTTTTTTTTTTTTCTTAACTGCTTCAAGTCCGATGGGATGGAGTGCCTTCAATTTAGGGGGCAATCGAAGTGAAGTGGGGGATACTGGGTCGCAGGCTGAGCTGTCTTATCCCCATCGGGTACGACAAATCGTACCAGGTTAATGCGGCGCTGAATCCCAAGAACCTTAAAAGTCTTAGGTAACTTCCTCAAGTCATCATGGTCTCTTTAGCCCCCCTTTTCCTTCGTGTCCCAAGGGGAACTCTAGATTTATGGTGGCGGTTGAGCAGCATGAGCATCGGCATCCTACTCGAGTTTGACTCCTCTTGTAAGCTCATGATACGGTCGTACATGAACTACCTTTCACAGTCGACTTGGAGTTGAATGATGTAATTATTCCGTCTTCTTAGGAGTCTAGTCAACTCATCATCATACTTAGATGGTCGGGAACAAATTGGGTGCACGGCTTTAGATGGAGTATGGGTCCTTGTGATTCATCCATCTTATAAGCTGGTCTCATCTTCGTGCTACGCCTCCCTTGACATACATATGTATGTACAGTACATAAATAAGTGTATCCAAGTCAGCAACAACGAGAGCTGGTACCATTCGAAATCAATCATCAAGACTAGCTAGGCTTTGAATATTAGCGGTCGTTTGAAGGTTGTGATTGACCGTTCGAAAGCTCTTTCCGCCTTCGCTTCCCCATCCATACTGGTCAGCCGTACTCGACGTTCGAATTTGGCTTCCTCAGAACGACTCCATCACATGGCAGGGGCTAGCGATCATGTCGACGTCCTTCGGAGGAATGAGCTCAGAAGAATGCTACCGGGGTATTTGTTCTTGCTACCCCTTCTGGTCCAAATATTCCTTATGAACCCCTGCTACGAAAAATCTCTCAAAGTTAAAGTACTCCGAGCCGCCCTTATGCCGATCTCGGTCTATCTCGCACTTAGTCGAGTCAGCATACGACTGTTTTATCCCCTCGAAGAATTCTTCCACTGGAATTTCGTATTTGTCTCCTTTGCCACGTTCCACTCAGTCTGTCTCGCAATTCAATATGGCCTTTTTCAAGGATCGATATTTTCTTCGAAGATTCAATTGATAGATGCCGGAAATTACCGAGGTATGAAATTTACTTCTTCATGGTATTCATTTGAAAATAAGCACACTATCATACTGAGGATTCCAATAGTACGTTGTATTACATAAGGTAAAGGTTAAAGACTCATGAGTTTTGAATTTGGTTTTAAGGTGAAGATAGAGATAATGAAGACCCTAAGGTTTCAAATCAAGCTGAGGTCGCTGGAACGCCTCCTGCAAGAGCATCAGCACCTTCCTTCCTAGAAAAGATCAAGTTTACGATTTGGTTGATTTTTAGGTGAGCAAGTTTCCAGGTGATCTGTAGGTAGTTATCACCAAGTTTCCAAAACGCCTCGGACTAACTCATTCCACTCAATAACACCGCTGCATGACTAAAGTCCCCGTGGTCTTGAGACTTCATGGGCACCCTCCATCGATGTTGTACCGCGCGGAACGAGGATGAGCCTGGGATTATTTTCCCTACACACTCTGTGCAAGGGTTTGATCTGCCACATCATGATGACCGTCTTGTGGGCAATAGCCGTCGAATGTGCCCAGCACCCTCAAGGAGCTCATGGGGTTCTGGCCGATTACATTCCACCATTAAAATTCCTCAAAAATTACCCTCAGTATGACTACATTATGCCAGCACCATTTGGAGTGGGTACATTTTTTGTTTTCTATGGGTAGGCTTCTTACGCCACAATCGTTTGGATTTTTTTTTTTTTTTTTTTTTTTTTTTGGTTCCCAAACCTCAAGATTTGATGGCTCGAGGGTTGTGCAGTTTAATCTGATGGACACAATCTTCATGTCATTTCACTAGGGCGCCGCTTGGTTGGCGATCGAAACATTGGGGTGTATTTTGAACCTTCTCGAGGCGATTTTGTACCAATTTGGACCCTACGTTTTACCCAAAGGCCTGGCACCCGGGAAGTTTGATTCAACGCTGTACCCACCTTTATTCAATCAACTATGGAAGCGCGAAAGCTTGATAAGCTTTTGGTCGAAAGGTCTGTTCAAGCTTTGAAGTGCTGCGTCGAAATACCAAAACCCCAAGATTATGGACTGAATGTTTGGTCGAACCTCAATGAACGCTTAATTTAGGTTGGCATGCAATCTTCCGGCGGAGTATAATATTTTGTGGTTGGAAGCCCCTAGAGTATATATTCTCCATCTTCGGAAAGGATGCAGCCAAGATGGCTGGCATGATGGGTGCAATGATCTTCAGCGGAGTTTTTCATGAGTATAGTTCGTAATCGTATCTCACTAGCTATTGTTGAATGAGGCTGCTTGATTCGTGATGTGTACCCTTGACCCATTCTGACTCTGAGTCTCTCACATCGCTTGTGACTTCACTTTTTAGTTGTTACTGCTGCTTCCCAGATAGACCCGGGCTTTGCAACCGTCAAGATGTTTGCCCTGTGTGGGTTAGGGATGGTTGCAGAGGTACAGTTCAAGCGACGTACCGGGAAGATGGTCCAAGGAATTGCCGGACGTCTATGGATGTCTTTAGTCATAGGTGCTTATGGGCGAGAAATGGTCAACAGCTGGTAAGTTCATGACACTCACGTAAAACCGCTAGCCATCTTTGTCTCCATCAAATCGGTGGTCTAATCCCCTTAATGGCAAGAATAAACTAATGATTTGAACAAACTCAAAGGATGGAGCGAGGATTAGGAAGAAGCGATATACCGCCTCCACGGCTATGGACGTGGCCAAGGTTTGTGATACCCTTTTCTGGATTATTGCCAGAAAGATGGATATCACAACTTGCTGGTTTCGTATGATAGGGCGGAAAAAAAGATCTGTGCCTTTTTTTTTCTTTGGAACTATAGAACTTCACTCTTGCAGTAAATAGCATTCCATGCTTGGTACATTCGAATGTTCTGTTTTTCTCAAATGTTAACTTGATGTATCCACACATGCACCATTAATTTGATGGATTTATATATGGCCCAATGTATCTAAAGGTAAAATTTCCGAGTCCATTGTTTTGATTGATGAATATAAATCACGCATTAAGGATCGCTCTTACAAGTACTTTCATATTTCACCAGCCTATTGATTGAGATCAGGAATGGATGTTGAATTGAGCGAGTAAAATATGCAATTGGTTGATACTGAGCTAATGAGCAATCGTGAGATTTCATAAATCAATCGGTTGCAATCTTGAGTATGACGTTAAGATAAAAATTATATATCAGCCTCAACATAACTGCTTGGAAGAATGGATATTAGGTGCGTCAGTTTCTTGAGCTTGAGGCATTGGCATCGGTCCGACATTCTAGTCAAGTATGGAAGTTGAACAGATATTAAGAAAACATAAATAAAGAGTTGAATCGTTCATGAAGTACATTGCAGGAGTCGATTTACAGCAAGTGAGATTTTCAATCAAAATTACACAACTGAAATAGTTTAAAAATACAACTTGCGAGAAAACCAGTCAGTCTTGATTTGGGATAACGCGTCCGATAATATTTGATTGGTAAAAGGGCGAAAAAAAAAATCGTCTCGTTATTTTCAAATTCTCCAAATCCTCAAGTTTCAAAAGGGTTCAGTCACAAGCATTTCTGCCCAAAGCTTTGTCGTCGATCGGATTGAAATCATGATCTCCATGTATTCAGCCGCGAACCGAACAATCATTCAAATTGCTGGTTGCACTTTTTGATTCAGTTGCCTTTTTAATCGAGCCATGATTGCATTACCCACTCTGCTGGAGTTTTCTCTACGTAGCTGGCCATTAATCCATTCACCGACTCGAGCAAGAGGCTCCAATTGAGATAACAAGTTTGGGTCGTAGCCGGGTTCAGCTTGGGATCGAACCGATGAAGTGATCACACCAGTGTGGTAACCAGAAGACTCCA
This sequence comes from Puccinia polysora, assembly GCA_025617555.3. NCBI lineage: Eukaryota > Fungi > Basidiomycota > Pucciniomycetes > Pucciniales > Pucciniaceae > Puccinia > Puccinia polysora. The sequence continues at coordinate 47,894,855 of CM062621.1, read as the reverse complement.
GGGCGTAGACGACATCCTCGGTCGCAATGTCTGGTTTTCATGAGTTGAATGAGTTGTAAAAGGTTAACTTTTTTTTTCCCCCCGTAAGCTGAAGGATGGTAAGAATGAAAGGATTGGGTAGAATTCTGCTTAACTTCCTGTAGCGCCAGGAGAGTAGGGACACCCTCCGATCCCCCCGACACTTGAATCCACGGTCTGAATGCCGAGCCTGACAGCAGTCAAAACGTTTGACAGGCCGGTTCCAAAGGTATCATGGCAATGAATACCTAGCCTAGCCAGTGGCACGCCTGATTTCACCAAATGATTCAGACATTCTTCAACTTGGAGTGGTACTCCAACGCCGATCGTATCAGATATAGCTACTTCATAGCATCCAATATCCAAAAGTTCGTGCGTGACGGATGCGACATTACTCGGTGCCACCCTGCCTTGGAAAGGACAACCAAAGGCGCAACTAACGTATCCTCGGATTTTAATTCCTTTTGTTTTAGCACGTTCGGCTACTTGAGACATTTTAAGCATTGAATCAGATATGCTCGAGTTGAGATTTTTTCTACTGAAAGCCTCCGTGGCTGAGACGAATAGGGCGATTTCGTTAACCAGTGGAGGCTTCTGAGAAGTCGAGCTGGAGTTGGATGCTTCAAACTGCTCAAAGCCCTTGAGATTAGGAACCAAGCAACTGAGAGCGACATCTGGAATGCCTCCAGAAGCTCTGAGGCCGAGTTGTGAAATAACCTCGGGTGTGGAAGCCATCTGAGGTACCTGCGCAAGCCAACATCATGGGATGTAATAGAATTCAATCAGCCTAGCGATCTACAGCAGGCGAGTTAGGAGGCAGTATTTGAACAAGAACACACCCACTTAGGGGACACAAAGCTACCGATTTCGATGGATTTCAATTTGAGATCGATCAACTTCTTGATCAAGTCCACCTTGAGGTCGATCGGCAGGACCGTAGGTTCGTTTTGTAATCCATCACGTGGGGAAACTTCCATAATTCTGACCGACCCTCTTGGCCTGCTCGTCTTGGATCCCATTGTTGGGGACGGGATGGTATGGAGTAGTTTCCCTCGACTCGGATTCCGAATCGATGGCCGTAGAATGTGCTCTAATAGTCGAAGGTCCGCCGACAGCAACATTTGAAAGGTCGTCGTAGGGTAGCCTTCTTAGTCTGATATCGGTCCTTCGGAGGGCGTCTGGCGCCCAAATATTATTCAACTTGAGTTCAACTGAGTCGCAATGAGACCCCCCTACACCGGAGCGGCTGTGTTGTGATTTTGGTAGTAAAAATGTCACCTACCTAGATATTTTGTGTATAAATATAACTCTCTCTACAAAAACAAAACATGTCACTTAGGACCCTGGGTAAAAAGTCCGGCCGCCAACACCATAACCTTGAAGGTTTAGGAAATCTATTGAGTCATTGAAAAATCATGACCCGGTGGATCAAGTATTAAATAGGGCGTATCAAAGTTAGCAAACCCGCCATTAGAAACCCGCCATTTTTTTTGACAAAACCCGCCATTTTTAATGGCGGGTTTCTGAAATACACATACCCCCTAACTGGTGTATTTCAAAATGGCGTGTTTCATGAAAATGGCGGATTTCAATCATCAAACACGCCATTAAACCCGCCATTTATGCATCATCATCCATCCACCATCCATCACATCAAAAACACCCATCCACATCAGCAAATCCATACCGGTCCCATCTCCATTGCATCACACACATCTCTATTGTTTTTCACATACCTTCACATACCCATCTTCACACAAATCCCATCATCATCTCATCACCCCACATCACTCACCACCTTTCTCAACATGTCCAATCAAACATCCCGCCAGCAAGTTGAAAACGCAAAAAAGCTGACTGAACTTTTGCTACTGTTTGACTCCCATTCAGACTCTGATTCAGACTCCGATTTGGAATCAACTTGGTTAGCTTTGAATTCTCTGTTGGCAAAGCAATACATGGTTCCAAGAATACACACTCTCCATAACCCTATGTATGAAAGGCAAAAGCTTCATCTCATCCCTGACTTAAGCTTCCAGAAACTGTTCCAAACTTTGTTGCCTTCTTTCATGAAACTTTTGGCAATGATTGAAGACCACCACATCTTCCAGAACAATTCTCGCAATCCTCAACGCAATCCAGCCATCCAACTTGCCGTTGTGGAAACTTTAGAGGTTGATCCTCACGAAGTTGTCCCTAGTTGCGGGATCGATGGTTCTAGCGTCTGTAAGACCGAGAATGCTTCCTTTCCTTTACTCCGAGAGAGAGAGAGAGAGAGAGAGAATGAGATGTAGAGAAGGATGGGAGAATTATAGAACAGTAGATTGATAGATGTCCAATCCCCCCTACAACCCGGAGTCGAGGGGTAGGGTATTTGAGCCCTCCCCCTCAACCCTAACCTAAGCACAAGCACAAAGACAGACTGACAACCATGAAGAAGGAAACCTAGACCCAGAACCCTAACCTATCCCTAAATCCATACCCATACCCTACCCCCGCCAGCTCGCCTGTCCTTACGCGCATCCGGTTCGTCTTTTCGTGGCGCGGCCCTCCGCCGCGCGATACCCAAGATCCACCGCGCTTGCGCGCATCCACCCGACGCGCCGTCGCGAATTTCCCGTCCCGTGGCCGGCCCGCGCTTGCGCGCGGCTGCCACGCATATAGCCCCGCTGTCGCCCCGCTTCTTCCTTCCCCGACTAGCCGCTCCGAGAACCCGATCGGCCCGGCTCCATCCATGAGTCGGACATCCAAGCGGGTCGCGGCCCGCCTCCCTTAGTCAGGCCCGGCCCGCAGTCGCGTGCTCGATCCCGCCGCGCCTACTGCTGAGCCCGCAGCGGCTGCTGCTAAACCCGCAGCGGCTGCTGCTGAACCCGCAGCGGCTACTGCTGAACCCGCAGCGGCTACTGCTGAGAACCGGCGCACCCCAACTGCTGAGCCCAACCTACCAGATGCTGAGCGCGCAGGCCGCGACGCAGTCCCCGACCCGAGGCTATATAATGACACCACATCCCCCCCCAACTTGAGTTCTGTCCCCAGAGATCCCTTCCCATCGCCACCTCGACTACCCGCACCCCGCTCTTTCCACACTCCACCACACTCCACCACACTCCACCAACTCCCCTTCCACACTCATCGCCGTCATGCTCCCCTGCGAATTCTGCGCCCGGACCGGGCAGGCGTGCTCGATCGCTCCTGGTCGACGCGCCGGTGTCGCTTGCCGTCGCGGCCATCGTCGTTGCTCACTTAGCGATCGAATGCCCCGAGCTCCGCCCAACTTCGGCTCCCGCCCCAGGCCGCGCAAAAGGGCTCGTCCGGACCCGTTTGTGGTTTCGGATGACGACACCATCTCGGAGGACTCGTGGACTCCGCCTGGCTCCCCGTCCCGTCGCCCTCCACCGAGCGAGGATCGCGACTCGGCTTCCCCCTTTCGCCGCGCGGGACCGCCGCGGAAGGAGGATTTCACGTCCGTTGACGACTATCGGAGGGCCGTTCGATTCTGGTCGGACCGCGTTCGGATGAGGGAAGGCGCGAGGGACCCGCGACTCGATGAAATTCTCCGACGTCGCGCTGCCGCAGCCCCGGTTCCCCCTCCGGCCCCTACACCAGCTCCTTCCGCCCCGGCTCCGCAAGGTAGTCCACCGCCGCCCGCGTCACCAGTGGTCTCGGACGGGAGGCCTACTACTCCCGAGGTTCCACCTCCGCCGTCCCCGATTGTTGTTCCGTCGTCGCCCCCAGATGGACCGAGCCCTCCGCGCGATGCCCCAGGGACCCCCTCATCACCTCCTCGTCCGCTCGGATCAAGCCCCGTCCCAGCACCGGCACCGCCTTCCTCCAACTCCCCCGAGATCCCGGAGATCCCGGTCGTGATGGCACTCCCGGCGGCTGGCTTCGAGGCCTTCGCGGAACGGTCGACCGCGATGCTCCGCAACTTCCTGGCGACCCCCGGAGCCCAATCCTCCGAATCCCGGCGCGAATTCTTGGCGGCTTACCGGGCCCTTCTGGCATCATCGAGGGCGGACATGGAGGAGATGATGCGAATGGCTTAGACGCCCTCACCCCCTTCCTTTTCTCCTTTCCCGTGTACTTCCTAGTCCCATTGTTGTACCGTGTTCGTAGGAGAAATATATATTGCTGCGCGAGGAAACGAAAGGGCCGCGTCCGCGCGTCCGGGTGCAAAGTGAGTGTGAGTGCCGAGATCCGCGTCCGCGTGAGAAGTGAGTGTGGGAGAGGTTGAGGTTGAGATCCGCGTCCGCGCGCTCCCTCTGTGAGAGACCGTAAGTGACCAGTTATCCCGACAAAAGAGGTACCTGGACCGCCCCAGACGGACTGCCACACAGTTCCCCGTACCCGTTCTACAAAACAAAACAAACAACGCGCCGACAGTGCGTGCTCACAACCGGGAGTATGAGGGAGAGGCGATGGGAACGAACATTCTGGGGTGTCTAGTCGTTCCGGCTGTGAACCGGCTAGAGCACCCCCTTACCAAGCTAAGCTTAAATCCGCGTCCATACCGTCCCCGACCGTCGCGCGCAACCACTGAAGAGAGAAACAGGAGAGAAATAGAAAAAAAGAAAGGAAACAGCCCGAATCCAAAGAAGGGAAACAAAATATCCTGTATTTATTATTCCATTCATTCCATTTTTTTTTTTTTTTTTTTTTTTTTTTTTTTTTTTTTTTTTTTTTTTTTTTTTTTGCAGTTAGTTAGCTCTTCGTCCCGCCATCCGTGAGCGGGGCTCGTCCTCGCGTTTGCGGGCCCGACACCACGCCGCGCCCGCGTTCCTGCAGTAAATAACCCATAGCCAGTACCAATCCAAAGCCAAGACCAAACCAAAACATAAGGAAACGAACATTCTGGGGTGTCTAGTTGTCCCGGCTGTGAACCGGCTAGAACACCCCCTTACCAAATCATTCCTTAACCACCTAGCGCCCCCCCCCAGCTTGACAGCTGTCCCCAGCCGTCTGCAACCTCCTACTTCTCCGGGGTCGCGCCTCGCGCGTCGCTACTTCGCTGTCCGAACGATCCGCGCCGTCGTCCGACTCCGTGACCGCCTCGTCCCCGGGCCCCGAATCATCGCTCGCCGTCTCGTCGAAGGAAGTGGAACCGCGCGCGAAGAAGCGTTTTACGTGCGAAGCCGCGGCCTTCCGTTTAAGCGGCGTCCCGTCCAATTCCTCAAGCCCGTAGCTGCCGCCCAAAAACTTAGAAGCCACGCGGTACGGCCCGTTCCACCGGTTGGCGAAAAGCCGGCCCCACTGGGATTCCAGACTCCGATTATACAACAGGACCAGGTCCCCCTTCCGCAACGGATCCCGGAGCCGATGGGAACAACGCTCGTCCCAATAGCGGACTGACGCCGTCCGGGTTTTCTTCAACCGCTCCGCGGCTTTTTCCAAGGTCTCCTCACGCCTAAGGAGCTGTTCCGCGCGCGCCTCGATCAGATCCGCGGACGTCTTAACCTTCCACCAATCCACGCCCAAAAACGTGTTCAGCTCGATGTCCACGGGAAGCACGGGCCGCTGCCCGTAGAGTAACTCGTAAGGCGAATACCCCGTCGAGCGCTTCACGGAGATCCGGTCGGCGAAAAGGACCGCGGGGAGTGCCATCTGCCACCTTTTGCCGTCCTCACCGCACATTTTCACCAGGGCATCCTTGATTGGTTGATGTCCCCGCTCGATCATCCCCGCGCCCTCCGGGTAGTATTCCGTCACGCGGCCGAACTTCGCTCCACAATTCTGCACCAGCGTCATCAAGCGTCCCCGAAACTCCGCCCCGCCGTCGACGGTGACCAAGCGAAGCGACCCGTAGCGCGCGAACCAGTCCTCTTCCAGAAACTGAGCCACCTTTTCCGCCGATAGTTTCGCCAGGGGCCTCGCTTCCACCCACCCAGACAGATCGTCGCGCGCAACCAGCAAATACGCAAACTTACCCGCCTTGATGTGGACCACGTCCAGCGAAACGCGCCCGAACAGCGCGTCCTCGCCCGTGGGGTGGCCGACCTCCTTGGGCAGCCTCGAGCTTCGCCGTTGGCAGGCCTCGCACGACTTTACCCAGTCGCGCACCGCGCGAACGACCCCCGGCCACCAAAACCTCGCTTTCACCCTCCTCCGCGTCTCGACCTCACCCCGATGACCAAGGTCATCGTGCAGACTTCCCAGAATCACCTCCTGGTCGGCCCTAGAAGTCGCGACAACGAGAGGCACGGAGCCGCTCCGCCGCCATAGCTGTCCGTCCTGTAAGAAGAAGTTCAGAACGTTTCGCCTCACCCATCGGGTGACCGTTTCCGTTGTGCCCTCGGGAAACCGGAGATCCTGCAAATAAGAGCACAAGACCGCGTAACGTCCCGACTGACGCAACGGAAGACAAACCGACGCCTCCGTCTTTGCTACCCGAACGACCGGAGCTTCCACGTCCAAAGGTTCCGCCCCCTCGTATGGGTCGTCCCGCGGGTACCGCGACAGCGCGTCCGGCATCGTGAACGCCTTTCCCGGGATGTGCACCACGTCAAAGGAGAATAACTGGAGGAACGCTACCCACCTGGTCATGGGCGCGTTCGGCAGCGCCGGTGAGTTGATCATTCGCGCCAAGGCCTCCGCGTCGACCAAGAGCTCGAAGTGCACGCCCCACAAAAGGTGCTGCAATCGTTGTACGATCTTGGTGACACCGCACAGTTCCAGCTTCGGCTGCGAATACCGACTCTCTGTCGCGGTAAAGGTGACCGATTCGTAGAGCACCGGCCTATCTTTTCCGTCTTCCTCCTGTGTCAAGACCCCCCCCGCGCCGAGCTCGCTAGAGTCGACCGCCAGGCGTATCCCTCCGGCGTCGTAATCGAGGTTCCGAAGGACGATGTCGCGCCCCACGATTTCCTTGAGCTTCGCGAAAGCGGCATCGCATCCCTCGGTCCACTTCCATTCCGCCCCCTTACGCGTCAATGCCCGCATTGGACTCGCTACTTCCGCAAACCGCTCGATGAACATGCGGACGTAGCTACACAATCCCAGAAACTGCAGGACGTGCGACACTGTCCGAGGGGTCGGCCATTCAAGAACCTTATTCCGCTTCTTTTCCGCTATTCGCCTTCCGTCGTAGGCCACGACATGCCCCAGTACTTCGAGCGCCGGAACGCAGACCGCCAACTTTTTCCCGGACACGGTAAGGCCTGCCTCCTCAATTCGGAAGAGGACTCGTTCCAGAGTTTCCGCGTATTCCCAGATGAATCGCCGGATCGCGGGTGCATCCTCTAAGACCGCGCCCTCATAGTCCGTTCTGGGGCCTTTAATGCCAGCGTCGTCGATGAAGATCTGCACGCCTTCCGGAAGGTCGTCGCGTAGTATCCAAGTCATTTGGGCTTGGTATACCGCCACTGAGTTGGTCGCACCTTGCGGTAGCCGCGTCAGCTGCATCCTTCCTAGCCCGGTTTCAAACGCCGTCAGTGGCCGCGAGTCAGGGTGGAGTTCTCGCTGGTCGTATCCCCCCATCACGTCCACCAGCCCGTAGCAAGCGCGCCCGGCCATCGACTCCAGAAATTCTTCAACACGCGGGGGAAGCCCCGCGTCGCGAATAGTGAACGAATTAAGCCTCTGAAGGTCGTGAACAATCCTTAGCGACTTCCCGTCCTGCTTAACGACCGCAAAGATAGGACTCGAGTAGCTTGACGTGGATTGCTCGTAAAGCCCCGTCCTCACGCGCTCCCGTACCAGCTCCAGAAAGGGCTCCCGAACGGTACGGGGAATCGGAATCGGCTTGATTTGCCACGGTTCGTGAGGGACAGTGGGAATAACGTAAGGGTCCCCGATCTCACTTCTCAACAACCCGCGCTCGTCCGGTCCAAAAGCAAGTGCCTTCTCCCTTATTACCAATACCGACACCAGCAGATCCATCTCCTCCGCACTCAGCCATCCCGTCGGTCCGAAGTTAAGGGCGTCCACCCGCTCGTCCGTGATTCGCGCCGACCGCGTTACCCATCCATTCTTCCTAAGGGGCGTCTCCCACGGGTCGCGGGACCACGCGATCGGTCGTAAGGGTCCGTTGAGCCCCTGAGGCATTGGCTCGTTCCGCGGCCGGACTTTTCGCGCTACCGGTTTGTACTTGCCCGCATTGCACCGCGCCATCCGGACCCGATCGTCGCCGTCGTAAGTCCTAGTAATAACCAGACCGGGGCTTTCGCCTTTGCTCACGACTGTGGCACGATGATAGGGTTTTCGAAGCGTAGAGCCTTCCGGCGATGCATACTGAGGAATGGGACTTACTTCCGGCACCTGCGCCACACGCGCGTCCTCCCCCGCCTGCTCCTCATCTGTCGGCCGCCCGTGCGGAGCCGGAGCTTGCTCCGCACGGTTCCCGCGGCCGACTAGGAAAAATCCTCCGCAGGGTAACCCTTACGGTCAACCCCCGCGCCGGACTCTCCGTTGCCGCCAGACATTGAGCCCTGTACCCATTTCCCTCTCCCGTGATCGCAGATCGTCGTCTCGAACCGTGCTCCGAGCGAGTCTTCGACGGTCAGCGCCTCCGTTCCTTCCTCTGCGTTGAAGGCCATTTGGGCTCGGAACCCAAACATGAATGGCCGTCCTAGAATCACGTCTCCGCATTCCACTGAGAGAAATGACAGAGGCTTACAGACCTTGGCGACTTCCACCTCCTCCGCCTCTACTACCCCGTCCACGCGACATTCCCCGCCATTTAACGCCCGAAGACCCATCGCACACTTCCTCCGCACCAGACCGAGCTCGTCCACTAACCTTGATGGGAGCAGGTTGACCATCGACCCGCTATCCACCATCGCCCACACCTTCCGCCCGGCGATGGTCATCGCGACATAAGCGAGCGGGACGGATACCAACTTCGACCGGCACGGCTCGGGATCCATTTCCTCCTCCGCCACGTTAACCCGCTGAACCGTCGTCGGCACCCGACCCTGACCGCAATCTTTCAAGGCCTGGACCATCTCGTCGACGACCGCGGGGGACACCGCCGCTAGCTCTCGTAGGGTCAGGGGTATTGGTGAGTCGTTCCCCATTACCCTCCGGACGATGTCCGCGGCCTTCTTCTTTCCCACGGGGTTAGAGGACGGCCCGTCCGAAATCGGCACTCGCGCGACTGGCTTCGACGCCGTTGATCGCTCGTCGACATCCATCGCAATGCGCTCATTCGCCGCCAACGCCCTGACTTCGGCCTCCACTCTCGGAGCTACCCATGTTCCGGGCGCGGTGACAATCCCGAGCGAGACCCGAGCAGTCTCGGTCTTAGCCTTCGCTCTTTCCCGCACTTGCACCATTGGTGGCGGCTTGTCCTTAGTCAGATCCACCGATTCACCCGTCGGAAATATGTACGTCATCCCGGATGCGCGAACAAGTCCTTCGTCCATGTCCCGAGTGAGGTCCTCGCAAACTGACTTCCAGTGCCCTCTCACCCCGCAGTATGAACATCGCGGCGACCCGTACGATCCGGATGATCCGCTAGGAGGCTGGAACCCTTCCGTCATGTGAGGCGGCACCGCGCGCGGTTGAGAAGGAGCCGCCGGAATCGGTGCGGCTGCCGGAGTCGTAGGAGCCGGTGTCCGGTTGAGGAAAACCCTTATATCCCGCAGAATCTCCGTTATCTCCCCGACAGATGGTCCCGGAGGCTGCTGGGGGAGTCCGACATGAGAGGGCGTCGGCGGCCGCGCGGCCGAAGTTTGGTCGGGGGCCGGCGCCGAGATCGTGACCGATTTCTTGGAGGAAGACGGGTACGTTCGCGCCGTATCCGCGATGAGCTCGTCCAAATCGATTTCGCTTTCCGCGGCTTGACGGATAACCGAAAGATCGGGGAGAATCGCGACGCTCCCATCCAACGACCTCTTAACCAGGCCGTGGTCGTACAGGTATCGTTGCACCCTGGAACGAAGCTGGGGCGCGAGACCCCCCAGGAAAGCCCGCTTCATGGCACCCGTCTGACCCGCGACGACCTCGTTCTTTGCAAGGTACCCGTAGATTCGCTCGAACCTTGACATGTATTCCACTAATCCTTCGCGCGATCGCACCCCGCCCTTCTCGATCGCCTCCTCCGCAGCTCGATCGAAGTCGCTTTCCCGAAACCGAGGTTCACGCCTTCCCCACCTCGCCAACATCTCGCTTTTCAACTTCCCCCAGTCCTGCCTCTCGTATCCAACCATTTCTTCCACGTCCCGCAGCTTCTCCTCTTCAGTAATGAACAGCACGATAGTCCGAACCTTATCTGCGCCCGACGCGCCCTCCGAGTCCGCGATCCCTTCGAACCTAGAAAGGAACCGCTCGACATCCGAAGTACTGAACCGAAGATGGGGGAAATCCCTCGGCCTCAACCAAACGCGGCGAGGGGCCTCTACCGCCATCTCCGACGACCCTTCCGAGGGAGGAGCGAACCCGCTGACTCTAGGAGCATGAGCGGACGGTGGCGGAGGGGGTTGAACAGCAGAGACGGGAGTCGGGCGTGGAGGGTAGGGAAGGGGAGCATTGGATCCCGGAGTGGTTGTCGGTAGCATTCTGCGTAATCTTCAAGAGACTGAGAACGGATCGAGAGATTTCCCGGCCAGACCCCCAGATGTGGAAACTTTAGAGGTTGATCCTCACGAAGTTGTCCCTAGTTGCGGGATCGATGGTTCTAGCGTCTGTAAGACCGAGAATGCTTCCTTTCCTTTACTCCGAGAGAGAGAGAGAGAGAGAGAGAATGAGATGTAGAGAAGGATGGGAGAATTATAGAACAGTAGATTGATAGATGTCCAATCCCCCCTACAACCCGGAGTCGAGGGGTAGGGTATTTGAGCCCTCCCCCTCAACCCTAACCTAAGCACAAGCACAAAGACAGACTGACAACCATGAAGAAGGAAACCTAGACCCAGAACCCTAACCTATCCCTAAATCCATACCCATACCCTACCCCCGCCAGCTCGCCTGTCCTTACGCGCATCCGGTTCGTCTTTTCGTGGCGCGGCCCTCCGCCGCGCGATACCCAAGATCCACCGCGCTTGCGCGCATCCACCCGACGCGCCGTCGCGAATTTCCCGTCCCGTGGCCGGCCCGCGCTTGCGCGCGGCTGCCACGCATATAGCCCCGCTGTCGCCCCGCTTCTTCCTTCCCCAACTAGCCGCTCCGAGAACCCGATCGGCCCGGCTCCATCCATGAGTCGGACATCCAAGCGGGTCGCGGCCCGCCTCCCTTAGTCAGGCCCGGCCCGCAGTCGCGTGCTCGATCCCGCCGCGCCTACTGCTGAGCCCGCAGCGGCTGCTGCTAAACCCGCAGCGGCTGCTGCTGAACCCGCAGCGGCTACTGCTGAGAACCGGCGCACCCCAACTGCTGAGCCCAACCTACCAGATGCTGAGCGCGCAGGCCGCAACGCAGTCCCCGACCCGAGGCTATATAATGACACCACACCGTTGCTCTTTGTAGATTGGGGTCAAATGGAAATGGAGCAGCAATCCATTGATTGGAAAATCTATTCTCAGTCAGTTACGGAAGCATTGACTTATACACCAAAAGAGTCATGATTGCTATCCTATCTTTCCGTCGCTTGGTCCTTTCATGGCCAACCAAAGAAGAACGCAAGGAGATATCTCAAGTAATGGAGACAGAAGGCTTTCCTGGTTGCATTGGTTTTGTTGATGGAACCACCATTCCCTTGAGTCAAAAACCCAACCTAGATGGCAACCACTATTTTGATTGTAAAAAAAGGCAATTGATTCATTTCTTTTCCAATTGCTATGATAAAACTTTGGATCACACACTGACCAAATATGTTCCATCTCTTTGTTTAGATACTCCGTGGCACTACAACTTGTTTGCAATAACAACAAGAAGTTCATCTCCCTCCATGCTGGCCTTCCAGGTTCTTGTCATGATTCATATGCTTTCAATCGGATGCGGATTGCCCAACAACCAGAGATCTACTTTGACCAAGATCAATACCTTCTGGCTGATTTGGCTTATGCTAGTGGGAAATATGTAGTTCCAGCATACCGGAATGTTTTGTCCAATGATCAAGGAAAAACCGATTTTAACTATCATCTTGCCCAATCACAAGTTTGGATTAAGCATGCCATAGGAATTCTGAAAGGAAGATGGGCCAGCTTACGGGAGATGCAAAACCAGCTCCAATGTTCCAAAGATATGAGGTTCCTCATCAACTGGATTATCACTTGTGTAATCCTTCACAACCTTTTGGCCGACATCAAAGATGAATGGGACGAAATATTCCAAGATGATATTCCTGATCCGCCTCAAGTCATCCCTGTCTCATCTGGTCCCTCATCTTCTTCTATGAGAGAGCAGATTCTTCCTCTCACCCTTGCTTGCTTTGATGAGTAATTTTTGATTTTGAAATTGGTAAAAATTCCCTTCACCGTATTTTTTTGGTTTTGGTTGTTCACCCAAGATTCACAGGCTGAGTTTTTTTTTTATTTTTTTTTTAGTGGACTTGAATCCAAAAACACCTCCACCTCAAACCCTGCCACTCACCAAATGCCACCCCCCTCCCCCTCACCACTCAACCCCTTCAACCTCACCCCACTCACTCACCGGTCAAACCCTGCCTCCTCCTCACCAAACCACCTCACTCATCACCACCACCTTACTCACCACCACCACCTCATCTCACCTCACTCACTGAATCCCCTCCTCCTAATCCTGGTAAGCCCCCTCCACCCTCTTCCTCTTCCTTCCCCTCACCAGTTGCTGATCCTTTGATCATTCAACCTTTAGTCCCCCCCTGGATCCATTTCTCTATCCATCAAGGTGAGCCCCTCCCCTCCTCCAATTCCTCCTCTCATCAATCAAGCAATCAATTGCCAATGTCGGGGGTATTTTATTGGAATGAGATGGTGACATTATGAAAACCAAGGGGAAAATAAACAAAAGGATTGATGTTTCAGGCATGGCGCGGCCACAGCCCAATCAATCAAATACCATCATCGATTAGAAAGCACTTTGCATGGTTTCCTTAATGGACGCATTCATGCAAGGCATTCAATCTCCGGCATGCTTTGGTTGAAAAACCAAAGCACCTTTTAGGGAAACACGGAAAGAGTGAAGAATGGGATTATTAACTTTTGTCAAGGGAGTAGTGGATGGATCCTTCATTTCAAAATTTAAATGCTTGAGGGGAAGGGAAGAATGTTGCAAAGAGGCAAGGCAAGTAGATGCAGCCTTTTATATTAATGTCAATGGGGTCCACCAGCCTGTGGAAGCATTCATCATTGACTCTGTTTTTGAGCCCATTGTGAGCATCACTCAAGCGCAACTGCCATTTTATCCTGAAATGTCATGATTCAGGATACAGCTGCAGCTTTGAGAGCGGGTCAAATGGGGCGGGGCGACAGCTTGGACATTGTGGCAGCCATTGCCATTGCTGCTGACAGCTGACTGTCCCCCCCTTGGTCACTGGGTGGTGGGGGGGTGATGAAATCCCACCCTTTCTGGGGGGCTTCACCCCCTGGCCTGAGAACTTCCCCCCTTGCTTGCAGCTAGCCAATGGGGGGGGTGATGAACGAGCCGCCACATGCAAACGGGAGGCTGCCCACATTGCCCTCGGCCTCCCCCCCCTCGGTTGGAGCTGGCAGGTGGGGGGCGGTTCCCCCCTTGCTCGCAGCGAGCCTGCGGCCATCTCCCACGGCCATCCCCCCTCGCTTGCATCTGTGGGGGGCGGTTCCCCCTTGCTTGCAGCAAGCCCGCGGCCATCTCCGTTGGCCATGCTTGCATCTGTGGGGGGCCGTTCCCCCTCGCTTGCAGCAAGCCCGGTGGGGGGCAGTTCCCCTCTTGCTCGCAGCAAGCCCGGTGGGGGGTGGTTCCCCTCTTGCTTGCAGCAAGCCCGCCGCCATTTCCCATGGCCATCCCCCCTTGCTTGCATCTGTGGGGGGCGGTTCCCCCTCGCTCGAAGCAGTCCCGCGGCCATCTCTGTTGGCCATGCTCGCATCTGTGGGGGGCGGTTCCCCCTTGCTTGAAGCAAGCCCGCGGCCATCTCCGTTGGCCATGCTTGCATCTGTGGGGGGCGGTTCCCCCTTGCTCGCAGCGAGCCCGGTGGGGGGCAGTTCCCCCCTTGCTCGCAGCAAGCCCGCTGCCATCTCCCACAGCCATCCCCCCTTGCTCGCATTGCAAAGCATGATCAGACTAAGCTAACAATCTGAATTTATAGGAGGTCATTGTTGTGGCGTATGTTTGACCCCGAAGTATTTCAGCGCTGGAAATGGTTGACATATTGGGCCAGTGTCTGTATATCAATGAGATCGCGGCCTGTACGACGGCATAATCCATTGGGCCTTTTCAATGGTCATCAATGTGAGAGGATTGGCACTTGGTCAGTCGGGCCAAATTGTTTCATTTGCAACCTTGGGTTTGAGTATAACTGTGATCCCTTTGCAGGAAAGTATGATGTTCAAGACCATTGTGTGACAGGGTCTGGTTTGATTTAACCCACAGTGACACTGCCTTGAGCAAACAATTGTCTCCTTGCCCACATCAGGCTCAAACAACTGGGCCAAAGTGCTTTAGTTGCAAGCTTTGGTTCAAATCAGACTGCAATTTCTTCACAATAAGTATCCGGTCAAACCAAAGTGGCGGTTAGCCATGGTTTCATTGCCCAATGCTTCAGCCCCAGATTCCAAGTACTTCCTAGACAGTTACATATCATTCAAGATTTATGGGCTGTCAAAGTTATTGGGAGTCCAATTTTTAGTTTAGCAAGTTTGTTCATGTTTTTTCCTTCAAACGATTTGAAATGGTAGTAATTTGAAGATCAAATGTGTTCATTAAAAAGAATGCTCTCAAACGTTGTTGTAGTAAAAAATAATTTGTTTTTCTTTCATCCATGCAAATATATTTACAATCCCAGCATTTGAGTAATCTGCTGTATTTCTTCTACCAATCTACCACTGCCAATGCAAGCCAAAGCTACTGATACCTTATCCTTTTTTTCATTTGCCCGTTGTTCCCTCTCCTTTTCCAGTTGCACTTGCTGCCAATCCTTCTCCTTTTCCTCTTTTTGAAACTCTAGCTCAGCTTGTTTCAACCTCCACTCAACATCCAATTTTTGTTGATTAGCCAAAGTCTTGGCTTGCTGCTTTTGACCATCCATGGCCAGTTGGCGATCCCACTTTTGCTTTTCAAACTGAAGTTTATCTGATTCAATTTGTGATTTCACTGTTTTTTGGAGGGGAATGGCAATGAGCATGATTTTGAAAGCAAGGATATTGAATCAATCAACTTACATGAATCTCGCTTCTCCATGATTTCTTCAAAGCCCAAAAAACTGGAAGTGTTTCTCCTCTTTTGATGACTTTTGGGGTTGAAATTGATGGAATTGGAGGCCTTTTGCTTACCCTTGGCAGAGGAGGTTTGAGTCTGAAAGTCCTCACTAGTATTTGAAGGCAATGTGGGAGGCCCCATTGGCTTGAGTTTTTGGCCAATCAAAAATGGATGAGCCTGTTTTTTTACAATGTAAATCAGTCAGGAGCAACCAGACAGAATCAAAAACAATTTAGTTCCTTACTTGAGCAGATTTTGATGGCAACGGTGATCCAGGAATAACATCCTCCCCATTGGGCAAGTTCTCCAGTTGTTCTGCCCCAGGAAGAGAGCAATCAAAAGAAGGAAGTGAGGGTTCCAAGGTTGGGATTGACGGATCAATCAATACCAAAGTAGAAGTGATTGGAGCCAATTGTGTTTGAATATCCTCCTTGTCATCAGATGGGGGCCACTCCAAGGCCAAGGTTTCATCAAGGTCCCCGTTGGTAGGCTGAGCATCCCCAGCCAAGTCCTTGGCATCAACGGAATCGGATTGTTGGGCATTGAAAGCAGCTAGGGGGGTGATGTTGGCCTTCTTTCCAAAGATTTCATCCATTTGAATATAAAAAGGACAAATGGAGTCCAACTTATCAACCACCAAGTTGATTCCTTTGGCTTTGTCCAAGTTGGTGATACCAAAGCCAGTGGAGATAGACATGGAGTGGGCCTTTTTGTAATTGGCTTGATAGTTTTTGAACCGCTCCCTCATCTGTTTGGATGACAGATCCAGCCTACCTTTTGTTTTGTTCTTGAGTTCATTGGCCATCAGGAGATAACCATTGACCTGAGAGGATTGAGGTTGGCCAACACGTGTTTTGTTGTTGGATCCAAAGCAGGCATTGTAGTTGGAGGGAATTTTCAGCCAGTTTACCAGGATTATGTGATCAGCTCTCTTGAGCTGACTTGAGCCCTTGGAAGCTGATGGGGGAGGATTGTTTGTTGTGGAGTTCCTTGGCAATTTTCTCTTGGGTGTGTTGGACTTGCGGGGGGAGGTTCACTGAGGGGCCATTTGAAAGAGTAAGGGCTACGCAAGTGATGAGAGTGGTGAAGTTTTGAGAGCAATAAAGTGGATGAGTGATCAAGTGATGAGAGTGGTTAAGTGATGAGAGTGATGAAGTTTTGAGCGCAATGAAGTGGATGAGAGTGATCAAGTGATGAGAGCGATAAAGTGATGAGAGTGGTCAATCAATTTTATGATGAGGGTGGGGGTAAAAAATTTTCCAATGAGGTTGGAGGTAGAAGGAGGTGGGAAGACAGGGGTGTATGACGCGGACAGGTGGTGGAAGCATTTAAATACTTTATTTGAAAAAACCCACTTCTTTCAGGTTAACTTTGACACGTCTGATCTGAAATAAGTGGGTTTTTTTGATTTTTAATGGCGGGTTTGAAATGGCGTATTTGGGTTGAAACCCGCCATTAAAAAATGGCGGGTTTGGTTAACTTTGATACCCCCTAATAAGTACTGTAATGAATGGTAAACACATGTTCCACAAATTGAATATTCCCATGACCATAACTATATACATACAACAGCTATAGACATAATTTGCACATTATGCTAATAGACAAAATCATCATGTATATAAACTTACTCAACCCGGCCACCAAACAGACTCTTCTCAATCAGAGTTTGAGACAAGATTTGGCAACGGGTTGAGCTAAAGTCATGGCTTTGGCAATCCGTGCAGGTTAGTAATCTATCATCAGAGTTTGAGACAAGATTTGGCAACGGGTTGAGCTAAAGTCGTGGTGTTGGCAATCCGTGCAGATCCACGGTTGCAAAGAACTTAACAAGTACAATAATTGACTGGATGTTCCATTTTCTTCTTTGGTTACAGATTCATTTGTCTGACCAGAGGATGTCAGGGCTACTAACTATCATATGCTGGCGGGCCTCGGAAGCAAATCTCACAACAATTGGACTTCGTATCAAAAAATAAATTAGTGATGGGAAGAATGAGATCCAGTAGAAGATTTATGATTTCAAATCTGGAAAGGCCAATACAAAGCTAGAAGTAGGTCAGTTAATGGTAATTTTACAATCCAAAGAAGGCTTCCCCAATGAAGATAGAAAGGAAATGTTGAGGATAGTGAAAAGAAATTTTCAATCTCAACCTGAAGAATGATGTATATATGTAAATAAATGTATGAAAATATGAGTTATAAATCTTTTTTTTATTTTGAGTTATGTGTTGGAAAAAAGGAATGGTATTAACTTGAAGAGTGATCTAAAAAGAAAAATCATATAGAAAGATGAACTAAAAAACTATGAGTTGAAAAAGATGGTTTGAATCATCTAGCCTATCTGAATTTTTCCAGAATGATTGAGAATACTGAAATAATGAAAAGACAGATAAAATTGGAATAAGTGAAGCATCAGGTCCCCTTGAAATTCAATGATATATCTTGGAATGATTCTTGAGTTGAGAATGATTGTTGGAGTTACAAAGCCTGATGGATTGTTTTCTGAGATTAGAAAGAATGGAAATACTGCTGGATTATGAAAATTGGACCATGGCAATCTTTTCTCCCCAATCATGCTGTTAATAATTATGCAGAACTCCAGAATCTTAAACATATTGTCTTTGAACCATGATCTACTGGGTTGAGATATCACTTCAAATTGAAACTGAAACACTACAAAAATAATCTGTCTCCTGGCCATTTGTTTTTTCTTTTTTCTTTTTTGAAGTTTTGGATTTTTGGATTTTTTGCTTTTGTCATCTTGAAAAATTCTGGAAAATTTCTCCAAAAAAAAAAGGGCAGTTGGTGTAAATTCCATCAGCTGAATAGTATACACAGTTAGATTCATGATGTTGTTTTCAAAAATAAAGAGTTTTGTTAGAGAGTTGAAAAAGAAAGAGGAAAAAAAACATCATACTTTCATCAGTAAAACCAACCAAAAATAAAAAAACTATTTATGAAAAACTATAACTGCAATGAAACCATCAAATGAATTTCTGTTTTGAACTACAATGATTTTGTTCCCAGCTCTAGTGAATGGGGGTGGCCATGAATACTAACATTCTTTCAAATCAAGTGAGGCTACTGCTTCTGAAAACATGATTGAAGCTCCATCATTTCCTTCAAATTGATCATTCAAAGCAAGAGTTTAAGTCTTTAAACCCAAATTCATACCATCCATGCAACTAAAACATCCAGGAAATTCAAATTCTCATAATATTTACAACTTATTTTTGTTCTGATTACATGTCTAGAAGGGTTTTACATGAATTCACAGGGTTTCTGCCATGAACTGCTATCACAAATGAGAATCTAAAAATTCTTTCATGCATTCCTGGGAACTTTTTCCAGTATTGTTTTGGCATTCATTTATGAATTAAAAAAAATAATGTTAATAGGGCATACTTTTTTCAAACCCCCAATCGTTTCTTTTGCACAGTTTCAATGACCCCACAACGTCCCCCATCCGTGTGGTTTTCCTTAAATTTGTGCAGTTTTGTGAACTTGCAAAATATTAAAATTGAAATCCAACCATGTAGGGAGGCATCTAAGACCTCTTTAATGATTTTTTGAGAAGGTTTGGTCCATTCAAAGGCCTTCAAATATAGGTTCAAAAAATTTAATAAAAAGAAAAAATTATGTCACAAATGTATTGACTTTTTTTAATAGTTTCTTTCTAATTATTTTTGAAATTCTAAAGAGACAGAAATTTTTGAACTATAACAGGAAATTCAAATATGAATTTTGAAGATTTTTAGTATTTCATTTTCAAGCGGTAAAATGGGATTAACATAAAAAGAAAGAAATTCTTTACAACTTTTTTTCCCTCATCTTTTGGAAGAATTTTAAACTTTTTGAGCTTGAATTCTTTTAGTTGGAATTGGAAAGGGCACACAAAAATTGTTTGGGGATTTTTAGGATCAATTATTTACCTCCAAATATTTGATGCAACTACAATAAAAACAGAAAATGTCTGCTTTTGGGTGCATTTTGTGGACCTTTCTGATACCATTTTGATTCTTTTTATTTCTCAAACTTCTCCCATATTTTTAATTATTTTTAAAAATTTTAAGCACATAGTTTCTTTCCGCTATAATTCTTAACTGTGGCCAGCCACCCAAATAGATCCCCTTTGGAAGGCTTTTGCAAGAAAGGAATCACAAAAATAGGAGGATTTGACTCATAATAACTTAGAACTTGATTTAAAAATTTTCTTTCCTCCTACAAACTCACCACATCCACAAAATAAATTATAAAAAATTGATATTTATTGAATGATTTGTTTGTTTTTTTGCTGAATGTTTCATAATTTGTTTTTCTATTGATTATTTACTCAATGATTTAGAGCAAAAAATGCCACTTTTGTTTTTTGAATTATGAATTTTTGGGCAAATAAAAGCCTAAAAAAAATCCTCAAATAATCACGTGCAACTTCCAATTTGAAATTGAAAAACTCAAGCTCAGAAATTTGAAAATGATTCAGAAAGATAAAGAAAAAGAAAAGTTGAAAAGAATGGTTTTTTTATGCTAATCCCATTTTTTGGAAGGAAAATGAAGTAGTAAAAACCTTCAAAAATTAGATTTGAAAAATTTCTGTCTCTTCAGAGTTTCCAAAATAATTATAAAGAAATTATTAAAAAAATTGAAAACATTTGTGACATAATTTTTTTTTCAATTTTTTGAATCTTGACCCAAATTTCTCAAAAGATTATTAATGAGGTTTTATATTCCCCCCTACACAGTGGTATTCTTTTTTTTGAAACTTCACAAAACCACACAGATTTATGGAAAACCATGCAGATGGGTTATGTTTTGGGGAAATTGAAACCACAAAGGAACAAGGATGGGGGTCCTAAAAAAATAATGCCCTAATAATAAATTAAAAAATTAATTTCTTTGAATAAAATCTAAGATTTCTCATGAAAGGTTAAGACCTTTTTACAAAACATAAAAAAAAATGAAAAAAATTCAAGCTTTATTTTCAACAACTGTTGTTTCATTTAAAGTCCCTTACAGAATCTTCAAATAATCTGGTACTAAGTTCTCCTTCACATCCTTAGAAATTTCTACTTTAAAAATCCTAAATATTTTTAAATACATAATATTTCACATCTATTGAGAAATTATTGCCTCTGGTCTATATCATTTTACAATAAGCAAGGCCATGTATAGTTTTGAATTATCCTCTTTTGCATGATTCCAATTCTGCTTCTATTTCCTGGAAATAGCTGTAGTTTATCACACTATTTCTAAATTGAATTTATTTTTAATTTCAATCCATATTTTATTTGGAAAGAAGTATGAATAAATATATGAATTTCTAACTCTTAAATTCCAATTGTTTCCCCCATTTTACTGTAACAAAACAAATTAGAAAAGAATTCTATTTAGTTAGATGAAATTTTTAAACCATTAGACCAGCATTATCTAGAAACTGTTTCCATGATTTTATCCTTGACTGATCTTGAAGTTATTTTTTTTTTTGAATGTCCACTTCAAGAATTTGGTGCATAAAAATAGTTCATTTTGAGCTTTTTAATTTATTCACATCAACCCATAAATTTGAAAGAAAATCCTCAAAGATGATGCAAGAAAGGAGCATTTAGAAGCTATAGAATAGCATTGACCAACATTTTATTATGTATTTCATGATTTCTTTGAAGCTTCAAGATTTTATGTCATCTTAAAAACAGTTAGTGGAATCTTTTCTGTGAAGTATTTTTTGATTTTATATTTTAATGAATCAATTTTTAGCTTAAAAGTTTGTTCTCCTGGACTTATTTCACCAGAGTTTTAGGGTGAAAAACTAGGTTGAACTTGTTGGTCTTATTCTTGATTAATTCCAATATGTTGGTTAATTTCCTTTCCTTAGCTTTGGTGAGCCATATCTAAGCACTATGCAGGATCCAATATTTTAGAACTTTTGTGATAATCAATCCTCTGTCTTGATCCTTCAGCACTCATAGGCTTTAAGCTAAAGTTTTCAGTTTTACTAGATTCTATTCAGCCCTATTTTTTAACGGAAAAAATGCTTAAAAAATACCAGTTTCTCATCTAGAGCAAACCTTAGCCATATAACTTTAGTTTCAGGCTTGAAAGTAAGTGAGCCAAAGGGAGATTTGTAATTGGATGATTTGGCATGTGAGACTACCATATATTGGACATTTTTTCATTTTAGATAGTCCCATGAAGCCTGCAATATTGGAGGGCCTTTGTTCCTGATTCTCTCATTTATTTCTTTACTAATACAAAGATAATTCTGGGAAAAAACTTTAACCACATTTTCAATCAAGTCCCATCAAAAAATAAATTTATATGGAAGATAATTTTGGGATTATTGGTCACAGTTTTTCAATGATGCATGCAGAAAATGAAATTGGTTAACCCAGTTGAAGGCATTGTAAAATAGAGGGCCAGTTGGAAAGTTAGTCTCCATGGAGGAAGTTTGGTTAATTGAGTGGTGAGGAAGTTCTCAATTCTTTCCCATAGGTAGGTGGGGCACATTGCAGCACATATTATCTGAAAAATTTGAGCAGTTTTAATGGATGGTTGATGAACCACCACTGTAACTCCTTCTGTCAAGTTATATTTAATCCAAATGTTCAGATTAACAAGAGAATATTCACTTCATTTACTTTTACTGACACCCATTTCATTTGGAAATGATTTATTTTGTTTTGGACCAATCGGTTGATTTTTTTGCTAGCATTATATTAAAGGAATTTTTCATAGATCTAATTATACCTATAGATATTATTAGAGCTATAGTTTGGTATTCCCTGGAAAATTTTTAATCGGTCTTGTTGAAATCCTGCATTATGGATGTTGTGGCTGTCTTCCCATTCCTGTAACCATTTCCTAGCTTGATGGTGCCTTTCATGGCTTTATGCTGCATTTCATGAGTAGATTGATTGCTTTAAACAGCTCTGAGGTCAGTGTTCAAATTATTACCCCAATTTATTAAGTGCAAAACTCTTGAGTAAAACCCTGATTTCCTTACCTTTCACAAATGGTCTGTAAAGTGCATTTGGGCGCTGAGCCAAATTATTCCAAAATTTGCTAAAGCGCGCGTGGCGCTTAGAAACGTCAAATTTGTGCCTGGTAAAGCCTTCTTGGTGCCTTGCCAAGGTCAACTTGGTTCCAGGAAAATTGGTCTGGTGTCTTTCCAAGTTTGCCTTGGCGCCAATCAAAGTCAGTTGCATTGAATTATTTTTTTTTTTCATTTTTGAAAAAACATAATAAAATAAAATAAATAATATACTTCATTGTGCAATTTGATTTTTCCTTTGTTTTTTGTGTATTTACATGCGTATTTTCATACGTATTTGGAATTAAAGGATTAAAAAAATTGGAAAAAAATTAAAGAAAAATTAAAAAAAAATTAAAAAAAAAAATTTAAAAAAATGAAAAAAAATTTAAAAAAATGAAAAAAGGAGGAAAAATCTGAAAAAATTAAGGATTTCCCAAGAGAGGACCTGTGATAGGTTGCATCTCAAGGCAGTTTTTGAAATATTTTCTAACATGAGAAAAAACTTTTTGAATTTTTTCTGGTGTAATGGCCTCTTTGATTCCAGCTTTGATTTGCTGAACCAATTCAGCTTGTGATTTTGGCTCCTTCCTCCGGACATATGATTTGATTGAATGGAACAAATATTTGGTTGGATTGAGGAAAGGTGAGTAGGGAGGGAGAAATTCTATTGTAATGGATTTGAATTTTTGGAAATACGCTTGTAATTCTTCAAATCTCTCCCCACAATGGATTGGCCCATTTTCCATGATGATGATTGAATCTTGAGGAAGTCTGGATGCAAGAAATGAAAGAAAAAGACAGAAATCCTCACTAACTACTCCCTTAGCCTTGGTGCCATCAGCATTAAGTAGTTCATGAAAGATGAATCCATTCTCAGAAATTGCTCCAATTAATGTGACCTGTTTGGTCTTTGGCACCAAAATGAGGACAGTCAGGGTTCCTTAACAATAAAAATATAGAAAAAAGTCAATAAAAGCTTAAGTTTTTTGTAAAAAACAGAAAATAAATAAGAAAATTTGCACCTGAGGGGGAATACCCACTAGATCTACCAGAATGAAGATCAAAACTGGCTTCATCAACAAAAATTACCATTTGATCAATGTTGGTCCCACGGCAATTGAGGTAATTGGCCCATTGCTCAAGAAGATCCAGTCAAGTACAAGAGGATGGGATGTTGGTCACCTGCTTCCAGGTGATATCAACATCTTGGAGGAGTTTACTGATTGCCTGGGTGGTCACAATTGCTTCATGCTTGTTCTTGAGGAATTCAGCCATCTCCTTGAGGGTTGAGGTTGATTGTCAGATCTACAAGAATAGAGATCAAAACCGGCTTCATCAACAAAAATCACCATTCAATTGATGTTGGTCCCACGGCAATTGATGGAATTGGCCCATTTCTCAGAAAGATCAATTTGATTCAAAGAGGATGGGATATTGGTCACCTGCTTCCAGGTGATATCAACATCTTGGAGGAGGTTACTGATTGCCTGGGTGGTCACAATTGCCTCATACTTGTTCTTGAGGAATTCAGCCATCTCCTTGAGGGTTGAGGTTGATTGCCAATCAATGAACATAAGCAAGTTGGCAACCATCCCTTCATTGAACTTTGATGGTTTTTGCTTGTTGAACTTGATCTGGAGGGGATCTTCCTTTAAATTTTGCTGAACCTGATGACGGGATATGTCAAAAGTTGAAACCAATTCCTTTTGCAACATTTCCTTGTCCCAAATATTTTATTGAATGAGCTTCTGGAATTTGGGCTTGATGATGGAATTGTATTTTTGTTCTTGGTGGGTAAGTCAATCATTTTTTATATTTTTTTTGTATTTAAATTTTTTCTTAGCTTTGAGGACTTGCTCAGCTTGGTAGTTGCAACAATTCAATTCTTCAAGTTGCCTTGCAAGTCCTCTTGCTTCTGCCTGATTTGCTTCAAGATCAAGGATTTCAGGATTGGCATTGAGATTGGTAGGTTCCTTGACAATTGTAGTTTCCTCAACATTGGTAGGTTCCTCAAAGATTGTAGGTTCCTCAAAATTGGTCATAGATTCCTCGGCCATCTAACCCCCCCCACAAAAATAAGATAAAATAATAATAATATGAGTATGAATATTTATGTACCATAGTAAGAAAAAGAGAAAAAAAACTTATGCTGTGAAGTGATCAAAATGCAAATGTGATCTGAATGGGATCAATGAATCAAACAGTTGCAGGAGAGTGGCTGGTTGGTAAAGCATGACCAGCTTTGATTGGTGCCAAAGGGAGCTTGGTTGTGCGCCAAGTTTTTACCCCTGCAAGCCCAACCCAATCAAGCCCTCTGGGCGCCTACCCAAGTCCCACTGGGCACATGCCAAGTCAAACTTGGACAGGCGCCCAGACGCGCTTTACACAACATAAATTTATATACTCTATCCCTAGTGTAATAGTCTAGTGAAATCTTCAACCTTCCGTTCATCATTAAATTTACTTCTAGAATCATAAACCACAGTTCCTCACTCCATTTAATTTGTCTCTTTAATATCTAATTTTTCCTCCCATAATTCATCAGCTGTTCTTCTCTCTTCAAAAAGAGGATAACTGTTCCGGGTGCTATTTCACTTGTATTTCTACATCACTGAGATTTTGCTCTTTCCTTTACCTTTCCATCTTTAATTAGCTATTAATGTTGTTGCCATTTAGCCATTTTTGTTTCATCAGAGCCTTTTCTCATTGAATAGCTTTTTCTCCCATCTAGGATCCTTTTCCCATTTTCTGGCTATTTCTGAAATCACTCCTTTACAGGCCTTTTCCATCTTTAAGTAGCTAATCCAGTCCCTCTGATAGTTTAACATCTCTGAATGATCTTTTTCTTGCTTCAAATTTCTTCTAATTGGAAACTATTTCCTCTCTAATTCTAGAAACCTGCACTCACTATGAAAGTGGTAATTCAATCTAAACTGCTTTTTTTCTTCCCAGTGAGTTTTTGTAGTACCTGGGTTACTGCATCAGTTTGGATACCGGGGGAAAAGAAAATTGGGAAGGGTACCCACTCTGTTTTTTCTGAGAGGATGAATTCAGTAACAAAAAACAATGTTCACACCAAGAGTAGCTTATCAATTTCCTTTTTTTTTGCAATCAACAGATCCATCCATTATTTCTAGGTGCACTACACACCTCTAACTCTGCAGAGCTTAGTTTATCTGAAATATTTTAAAACTGTGGTTGAAGTGGTATTGTCCAGGAAATATTTCCAGTTGTACTTCTTTAACTATAAAAACTTCTGGTTTAAGGCATTGTTCCATCTGGGAAAATGGTTTTTGTAATTTTTAAGAAGGATCATTCTTTTGATGGCCTTCCTCTTTTTGAACAGAATTTTAATCAAGTCACAATGCAACCATTTTTATCTCTGTAATTGTTTTTTCTTACCTCTTGACTGTTTTCCATCCATGCATCTTTTAATGAAGTTTCTATCTGTTTTTACCAAGTTTTTTTAGGTACCTAGACATATGTAGATCCATGAGGAGGGAACTGAGGTGTTTGGAAATTGAGGAAATCCAAAGGGACCAATATAACTTTTTTGGCCTTAGGGGGGACCCTGTGAATTTGAGGTGGAATTTATTTCAGGTGTAGAATGATTTCAATACACTTTTTATCAGAATCATGGTGTTTATTAGCGTTGGTAAAGCTAGAAATCCACGTTTTGGCAAGTAAGTGGGACAAGCACAGGTTGCAAATAATCATGGTTCATTTGCTGTGCAGAAACTTTGGTGATTCTTGGTTGAAATTGAGCCTTAATCCTGTTAGAGCTGGAAATAGTTGGAGGCCTGATGAAAGGATTCAAGAAGAATTTGATTTTGAGCCTAATCAATTAGCAGAAATTCTCAAGGGGAACTTGAGTATGATTAAAGGATAAGATAATGATTGTTTTACTTGATCAGTCACTAGCTTAAGTAGAGTAGGCAAAGGGTTTCCAGAGGGTGGCTTTAGATAGAGCAGGAATTTTGAATAGAAATATTCAATAAATTCTGAAATAGCAACAACCAACTTGAATTTTTCACTAATAGGGACAAATGGGTGACATTAAAAGACATTTTAACACAAGATTGGACATGATAAAAGGTGTGAAAATATGGATATTTCACTCAAGAGTTAAGAACCCCTTATTTATCGCTGAAATTTGACCAAATCCCACTTGGCCACAAAGTTTTACCTGACAGGTGGCTTTTTTATTGCTGTGAGTGTATCCATCTGGGTTCCAATCTTGTTGGTTTCAATTCTCTTCCCTCACAATAATTTGGGAATATTAATTTTATGCTGAGCCATTTGATGAAAGTTTTCTGGTTTCCCATCCCTTGGAGGGCTCTGGGGGTGTTGTAAACATTGATTTGTTGGAGGGTTTGTATTGGGAAGGTCTTTTAATAAGTTTAAATGAAGAATTTTCTACAATGAGGGACAGGGGAAATTTTTGCAGATTTTACAGACCTCCTTACATAAGTAAATATTTTTTTGATTATCAGAAAGGTCTTTTGGCAAGTATTGAGAGGGGCTGAACACCATAAAACATGCATCATTTTGGGGTTGAAAGAGGGTGTGTGATTTATCCATGGTTCTTGCAGGTAGGTGAAATTTTTCATTTTGAAATGGCGCTTAGAATTCTGAGGGCAGTTACTTGATTAGTATGGCAGTTGAGTTAAGATATTTTTAGGTAAATATTTTTCCTCCATTAGGAGGGGGACAGGTTTCATGAGTAGAATTAAATGGCTTGATCTCTTTTTGGAGAGGAAACATTCTGATATTGATTTGCATTACTTGTTTAATGGTTCATTGGTTTTACATACGGCTTTTGGATTTGAATTTTACTTAGATACTACGCAGTTCAAGTTTTAATGTCACTTATTTCCCCACATTTTGTTTTTCCATGACCCTTACCACATTTGCTACATTGGGGGAGGGACCAAAGCCACTTGCTGCAGCCTATTTCCAGGATCTTGAAAAATTGTGTGTGTGAGTAAGGGGGGGGGGAGTGGAGGTTAGTCCTTTTAAGAATTCATTGAATGGAATCCAACTTATAGCAAAATACTCTCCTTTAGCAATTATTTTGAGACTTTTCCATTGGATAACACTAAATTACCTGATTTCTCAAGTTGTTTGAGGGCTGAATTCAGTTTTAAACAAGTACTTGGAAGTATGGGGGCTGATTTCTTTAGTGTGATCAGTTCCATCAATTTTGTCAACCCACTTTACACAACTTTCCAAGATTTGGAAAATTTTCATGGGTTTTTCAACATGCCTTTTGAGGAAATATTGGGCTGATCAAGTCTTTTAAACATTAATGTGGGACTTGAGGGGCTGAAACAAGGCATTGAGACCCCCTGCAGGGTCTTCCCATGGTAATTTTGGTTGACTTGGAAAACCCAAGTTTGGACATAAATTGCATTTATGCAATGGAGAAGAATAAAATTCAAATTAGCTTTTTGTAAAGAATTACAACTGGAGCTGACATTTGGAAGAATGCTGTGTTTTATATAATATTAATAAGAAAAAACTCAAAATTTAGTTATTTTCAAAAAAAAAACCAGGGCATTCCAACTGGGACATAAATAAAATCTTACCAAACAAAATGAAACAAAAAAAAAACACTAATAATACCTACTTTTCAGAGAAGATTGAAAATCTGCTCTCAGATGTGGAAAAATAATTCACAAATTACCTCTATGATCATAAAGAGTGTTAGAAGAATTTAACTTTGCAAAAAATGCAGTATTTCTGGTGTAATTAGATACAATTGTGCCAAAAATACAAGCAAGAAAAAAAATATGTATGTCTATTCCAGGAGGCTAATTTAAAGGGTAATTTTTAATTCACCGCTCATTGAGCCATGCACGCAGTTTGAAATTGGCTGTGTGGCACGGCACATGGTCCAATTTTAACTGTGTACAGCCCCCCATGGCTCACGGAGTTGTGCGGCCCACCCGACCCGGTCCACTGCTGTGTGGACTTCCACACGACTACATTCAAGCCATGTGGAGTTGTACATGGCTCAAATGTAGTTGTGTGGCATTCCACATGGCACCGGACTGCGGTGAGCAAAAAAAAAAAAAACAGGAAAAGGAATGAAAGGGTACTTAAACAACCCATAAACTAAATAAACCTTCCAAAAAAACAGAAATCAACAAAAAAATCAAATAATGTTGATTTGTTGGTTAAAAAAACAAAAAAATAAATAAATAAATAAATAAATAAATAAAAAACAAAAAAAACTTGTAGTGTCCAATGAAATAGCCCTAAAGTAAAAAGAACCAAAAAAAACACAAGTAACTGGACTAGCCCTAAACTAAAAACACCAAAAAAAAGACAATTAACTTGACAAGCCCTAAAGTAAAAACACCAAAAAATAAAACTAACTTGACAAGCCCTAAAGTAAGTTCAATTTTACTAGCCCTAAATTAAAAGTGCCCAAAAATTAAAGAAGTCTTTTGACCAGCCCTAAAGTAAAAGTTCCCAAAAAAATAAAAGTCTTTTGACAAGCCCTAAAGTAAAAACACCAAAAAAAAAAAACAAGTTCAACTTGTGTTAAGCTGATCCTATCCCAAGCTTAACATAAGTTAAGCTTGTGATGGAATCAACCCAACACAAGTTGAACTGAATTACCATTGAACTCTCATTCAAAACACTCAATATAATGATGCTAACTCAAAACACTCAACATAATGATGTTCAAAATGTGATAACCCTTTATATTAATAGAACTCATTAGCTGCATTAGAATTACAATTTATATGTAACCCAATGATGAAATGAAGTCAAAGTCTATTACAATCTAGAATACATTTGCAGTTGATCTTTGAGATGATCAACCCAACCAGAGGCTTTTTTAGAAATCAAGGAACGTGGGTTTGCTACATTTGGCAGGATTGGAATCATTTCTCCTTCAAGTACTAATAAAACCCAGTGGTTATTGTTTACAAACAAAATGATCATTGGATCTGATTGATCAGTAACACCATCTTTCATTGGAGTATAAGTATCACATGAATCCAATGGCATGAAACATATAGGCTTGGAATATGTGTCTGCTATGATTTGACCCATGTCCAATTTAGCTAGCCATTTTCAGGAGGGAATCTTTTCATTGATGTCTTCAACATCAAGTCTTTGTTTAATCTTTTAAACCTCCTTTGAACCACCAAGCATCTTAATGTAGCATGGTTTACTTTTCTCTAATGCTTCAATCATTTCCTTCTTAAATTTAAACCAACCATGTTCTTCATGACCAAGAGATTTAGCAATGACTCTAAATCC
This sequence comes from Puccinia polysora, assembly GCA_025617555.3. Lineage (NCBI taxonomy): Eukaryota > Fungi > Basidiomycota > Pucciniomycetes > Pucciniales > Pucciniaceae > Puccinia > Puccinia polysora. Next base: position 47,865,283 of record CM062621.1, on the reverse strand, counting down.
GCAATTCCCATCTCCAATTGGATCCCAAACCTCACCCAAGAACTTATGGAATTTCTTGGGTATTTGATTAAGGTATTTTATGTTTTTTTCCTATCATTAAAACTAACTTAGTATTCATTTCTTTAATTAGATCAATGAAATGAAAACTCACCAAAGGTGAGCTTCTGGTTGAGCTTTGCTGCATGTTCTCTTCCTCTGAAGAGGATTCTGATTCCAAATTAAGTGATGCAAATTCAATTTCAGTCTCTTCCGCTGAACTATGAAATTCAGATTCAGATTCTGCCAACTTTGACTAAAAGTTCATCATTAGTTAGTAACTAAGTTCATTAGACCCAAAAAATGAACATATCTCAAAGGAAAAGACTTACAATATTTTGTCTTTTCTTGTTTGGAGCCCTTCTAGTTCTTTTTTCCCCCTTGATTTTTTTTTCAAAAAGCTCAAACTGAGATGTTTCTTGCCGCTTATCTATCAATTTTGGCTGGACCCTAATTGATCGTAAGACTTTAGGTTCAAGTATTGGCTTCAATTGATATTTTGTAATCTTCTGAATGATATACTTCAATAGTCTGCTTTGCTCATAATCTGGATATTCCAAGATCATTGCATTGACTTTTTCACGTAACTGATTAATGCTTAGCATTTCATCAACATTGCACTGGGAGAATTCAGAAGGATAAACCATTAGTGATTTAGTTAATCAAAAAGCATTGATCACATAGTGATTTGAACAATCCAACTTAAGACAAATTACAGAACTAGAACTGCAAGGGTCATAGTCCAACCTCCACTGAGGATGAACATCTTCAGGTAACACGGATCCTCTAAATGCTAGATGTTCACCTATTTGGTGGGAACAGGGCAAGCCCATAGTCTTGAAATATGACTTGGTGCAGACTTTGCCATCATGATCACGTTTGAACTTGTCAAATTGTTCCCTAACAAGATGGATTGCCTCTAAAGACAATTGGTAATCCAATGGTAACAGTTCAGGTGGAAGAACCGTCCCTAACTCAATTCAAGAGTTATAAAGTGATGCATGAACTGAATTAATTTCATTCAAAACTGTTTGGTCAAGGCTTTTCCAAACATCCAACAGGTTTCCCAAAGAGTTTGCAAGGAATTGCTTGACAGTTGCATGGGCCCCTTCAACCTGAGAAGTTTTTCTGTTTCCAAAATCTGGGTTTATACAAGTCCATGCTGTTACAAATGTCTCTTTGATAGGGAAAATATCATTTTCCATATACTCAAGTACATCCTCATATTCTTTCAAGAAACACTATATAAGTCAAAAGTTCAGAACCCAAAACTAGGAATAATAAGAAGCAGTAATTTGGACCTACTCTGAGTTCTGCATCATTGACCTCTGCCTCCTCCTTGGTCTTTGAGGCCCCATACTTTGCCCACAGATTCATAAATCTTTTCCATCCTTCAATGTCATTAACAAAGTGCACTTTACAGTTTGATTGTATGTTTTTAGACAAGTGCCAAGTGCAAAATTTTCTTGATGAATCTGGGAAACTATTTTCAATTGCACAAATCAGAGCTTTTTCATGGTCCATCACAAAGAATTTTGGAAGTCCCTCAGGATCATAAGCCAACTCCTTTAATGCATTTACAGACCAACTGTAGAAATCAAACGTTTCTTTTGTTATAAAAACAAGAGCTTTTGTGAAAGTTTTCTGATTGGCTGTCATTCCTACAACATGCAATAGTGGGATTTTGTACTTATTTGTTTTATAAGTACAATCCAACATAGCAATATGATGGAATTATATTGAAAGCTTTACTGCCTCTGGATGTGCTAAGTACAGGGCCTCCAAGTGACCCTCTCCACTGAACTTTGACCAGTGAATCCAACTTGTTTCTTCAAGCTTTTCATAGAGTACCTCCATAACACTTTTTCCCTTTAGTTCTGCAAGCATTACCTTCCGCTTACTGTTAAAGATTTTTTGGTCATCAATATAATCCCCCCCATCAATATTTCTCAATTTTCTCTTCAGTTGTAATGTATTGATCCCATCATTCATGCCTTCTACTAGATTGTATAAGGCCACCCCCAAGATTCTCCTCATTTGAGGATACACAGAGGGATGTTCAGATGGTTGATGGTTATGTTGGGTTTCTTTGTAGGAGAGGCGCCAAAAGGGGTCTGCCTTTGTTTTACTGGCATGGATTAAAAACTTGCACCCAAACTTCCTTGTTTGAGTTTGTCTAGACCATTTGGTAAGAAGACTTCCTGAATAGGAACCATGTCTATCACAGGCTGTATCCACATATTGGTCACAATTTGGGTTGAAAACTGTTAAAGCATAACCATGCTTGATTTCCCATGTTTGAAAATAGTTTTTTTGCCTCTTACCTAGTAGGAAAAGCTCTCAAGGGAGGTGGTTCAAGTGGATCTGCCATAGTTAAATAGTTATATTGATGGCATGCACTCTGTCAGTTTCAATCAAATTAAATACAGCAAAGACCATTAACATAAAATCCTACTCCCCACCAGTGGTCATATCCATTTTTGATACATTTTTTTCCTCAATTTTCACCCTTGATGAGGATGCAATTGGGGCTTCCAATGTTTCATTACCCAAATCCTTTTTTTTCTTTTTCCAAATCTTTTTTGATGACACTATCAATGTAGACCTTCCATGCAGTCATGTCAGAAGAATGAGGGCTTGACACTGTTCCCATGCAAAAAAATGCAATGGTATACTTCAGTATTCAATCCAACTTTCAATTGATCAAACAAAGTTTGCTCACTTTTGAGTTGAGAAAGAATTGTTTGCAGATTTTTATATGATTTATGATTATTCACTTTAATTTCACTTGGGTTTCACTTTAATGTCTCTCTGGGATTGCTAGGTGTGGAACAACAGTCCCAAAAAGTATGTGTTAATCCCAAATTTGGGTTGACAGAACCCAAGTGTGGTCCAGGGGGTGCCCAAAATTCTGGCACGGCTTCTGGGGGGTTGTGCACCCCCAAACACGGCCAATTTGAGCTGTGTAAGGGGTACACGGCTCAAATGAGCCATGTTTGGGGTTTAAATGGCTCCTCAACAACCCCCTGGGGGTTGCGCATGTTTGAAATGGCCCTTTGTAGTCGTGTAGGGCCCTACACAACTACCACATGGTTGTGGCTGTGAATTTAACATCACCCTTTTAAAATTAATACAGCAATATAATTCCAGTTACTTTGAATTAAAAAAAGGTTTTATGAAGAATATAGCCAAACCTTTCATATTTCATAGAGAAAAGGAGCCTGGATTCAAAGATTTAATCCTTGGTGAAGAGATTCTTACAATAGTAAGCCCACACCCTTTATATTAATAAAGGTTTTACAAATTCAAAGGAACTTCCACTCAAATTTCAAGTTGGTTAGTTGATACGTTGATCAATTTTATATTCAATTTCAATTCCAAATTCAATCTTCCTCCTTCATTGAGGCAAGTGGATTTGTTTACTTATATAATTTCCTGACTCAATAATAATAAATAATGGAGGGGTTTCAGGGTAAAGACCCACCTCTTTCATATTAAACAGGATCCTTCAGCAGAATCAGGATATCATCAGGGATGTAAATTTCTACTTCTTTCTTCATCAAAAAGAGATCATAACCCCATTAAATCATCCCCAATGAGAAAGAATGGAGAACATACTGATGGGTGTTGATCTAGAATTTATATCTTCAATGTTTAAAAAAGGTTGAGTATTAAAATCTAGGTCCCATAAATCAGTCAAAGGAATTTATTTGAAGCCTCTCAAAATTTATTAGATAATATATAAACTCATATGAATATATCTTGGCATATATTTATCTAGCAAAGCCATGTATCTAGGCATTAATTATACTTATAAAAGTGTCTATACTCTTTGTAATGATCCTGCAAGTTTCAGGATTGAGAGGTATTTTTGATTTACTCTTCATGGGAAATTTCAAAAAACTTTAAGCTTTTTAAGTTTTCACTCAATCTGAAAGAATTTTAAGTTTATTTGAGTAACACAGTATCCATAAATGATTTTTGGATCATAAGTCAATCCCATTGCAATGGTGTAGATGATGGATTGTTGGGGTGATTTTCTTGGTGTGGTGAAATGCAGGCAGGAATTTAAGTGCAAATTATTTGAATGAATGTCACATGTTTTTTCAGGGTGTTAGAATATGGTTTATCAAGCCTTTTTGGGAGGATGCAGGCCAACTTTCTGCATTTTTACTTTTTACTTTTTTTTTTTTTTTTTTTGTAAAACAAAAATGAGACCCCAAAAAATTGAGCTTGATGCCCAGCCAAGTGATTTAGGCAGCTTCTCAAGTTCAACCTGGCATACAGGCAAATTTCACAGTTTCTGGATAAGGTGCTCCTGTGAACCATTGAGAGCTGGTTGCAATGAACAATGCCATTTTTTTTTTCAAGGGTTTTCATCATCAAAAATCATGAAAAAAAGTTTTATTGCTTAATTTTTTCTTCACGATTGTTCATGTGCGTGAATGAATTGTTTGGAGAAAAAAATAACAGAAGAAGGATTGAATATTTTTTTCTCCTTTCAAGAAAATGAAACAAACTGATTGAAAAAACTTGAAGATATAAATCAAGATTCATTCAAGGATCTCCCAAGAGAGGTCCTGTAATAGGCCAAGTCTCAAGGCAATTTTGATCAATCTTTTTTAATTGAGAAACAAAATTTTTCCCTTTTTTTTATTTTCTTTGGTTAAGGAATTTTCAATGTCTTGTTTGGTTTTCTGGACAAGCTCAGCTTGATAATTGGGTGTCTTTCCTTGAATGTATGATTTGATAGAGTGGAAGGAATTCTTGATCAGGTTGACAAAAGGGGAAAGGGGGGGGAGGGGGGTGAGACAGTTGATGCAAATCATATTCAACTTGCAGAGATTGGCTTTTAATTTTCCAAACAGTTCCCCAAAACTAAATTGGTAAATTTTCTTACAATAATGATCAATTCTTGAGGGAGGAATGAGGTAAGAGATCAAAGAAAGAGGTAAAAATCCATACTGGCTACCCCCTTGGCCTGGGTACTGTCTGTGTTGAAGAGTGTGTGTAAAATGTAGGCCTCTCCAGGAAGGGAACCTATCAAGTTTTTCTGCTTCACTTGGGGCCCTGGGCCCAAGACAGCAGCAGGAATAACTTATAAAAAATCTCAAATAAAAATAAAATAAGGAAAGAATTAAAATTAAAGAAATAAGAAAAAAAAAGAGATCACATCTAATGGGAGATAGCCATTAGGCCTGCTTGAATGTAAGTCAATTTGAGCCTTGTTGACAAACAATTCTTGTTTGATTGATATCCATTCTACAACAACTGATCAATTGTTTTTGGTATTTAGGGTTAATTTGTTATTTATTTTTTTTTTGATTTTTTGATTTATTTAATGTTTTATGGGCCTTGAAGGCCTCTTTTTTTTTTTTTTTGCCCAATCGAGTTCTTCAATGCCGCAGGCGAGTTCTCATGCTTTTGGGTTTGCTTGCTTCAATCTTGAGCAAGATTGGATTCTGTGCCACGTCTGAGGATTTGGTCATCTAAAGGAATCAAGAAAACATTCAAACTAAAATAGGTATAGACAGAGTTTGAAAGTTCGAAATAAGAGAGATTCAAGTTAAAGATATGAGACGATCTAGGTGAGGGGAGGAATGAGGGGTTGAGACTGGGGTGCGAGCAGGTTTGATCTGGGTGCAGACAACCACCTTGGTCAAGCGCCAAGTTTGGAGCCGTGCTAGCTGGCTTAACCGATCAAGCGGTTTAGGGGCAAGTTCCGCTTGACGCAGGTCAAGTCGAGCCTGCTGGAGTCATAAGTTTCGAACTCAACCTGATTATTGTTTATACTCGCCGTTCATGACACCTGGCCTGCCGCCCAGACGAGCTTGATAGACAGACCAGCCAAGGATTACGACCACCCGGGAGTCACTCAGCGATGAATACATAATGAATATGTTACTTAAATACGTCCCGGGGCCGAGAACCGTTACTTATCATGACCACTACCAAGCAATCAGAGACCACTGCACTACCACGCAACCAGACATGTTGATGACGTCGTCCAGTCAATCCAAGACTACTACTACGACGTCTGACTAGGAGCAGTTGAGCTACTTACCGAGCTAGTTCTTTAGCTACTGAGGCGTGACTTTCTACTTACTTTACTCCTCATTACCATCGTCGACCACCCACCACCCACCATACCACCACCCACTACCATCACCTACTACCATCACCCATCCAGACGAGACCACCATCACCACCACCATCATCATCATCATGCAAGCCACGGTCGTCGGCATCGAGCCCATGAACTCAAACTGGCCATCGAACCACCACCATCATCGATCCCCTCAATCGCTCGGATCGATCGCCAGCCTGGATTCGAGCAAGATACCCACCCCCCCAACCTCCTCGGACTCGGACGACGAATCCGAAACGCCCGCCGAATTCTCCTCACTGCCGGTCCATGCCGACGGCGTCCCTCGATCGGATACCAAACTAGTGCCAAAGTGCGTCCTCTCCTCCATCTCTCCTCCCTGATCATCAAGCTCACTCATCCTGATCCTACGATTCCCCCCCCCTCATCATCAGGAACTATCGAACCCGTGAGTTCGCTGAAGCCGTCTTCGACCTGCTCACCACTCAACTCGAGCTACCCGGCTGGCTCAACCTATCCCATCGATTCAGACCATCCATCTCGATCTCCAAAGTCAGCGGCAGTCTCACCAACGCCGTCTTCTTCGTCTCCTGTCCCATCTGCCTCACCCCATCCCACTTCGACGATCGCTCGGAAGTCCCCGATCCCAATCCTATCCACCCCAACTCACCCGTTCATCCATCCCCGCCCACGGTACTCCTCAGGATCTATGGCCCCTCCTCTGGAATGTTGATCTCCCGTCAGGAGGAACTCCTTCTCTTACACACCCTCTCCGCCAGTTATGGGATCGGCCCTCTACTCCTCGGTACCTTCTATAACGGTAGGGTCGAACAGTTCTTCAGATCTCGCCCACTGACGAAGGAAGAGGTGAGAGATCCTCAAATCAGTACTTGGATCGCTCGAAAGATGTCTGAACTTCATTCAGTTGACCTCTTGACCGTCATCACCCCCGACCAAGACCGCCGGTCGTACTCTCAATCGAGCCGTCGCACTAACTCGATCACCAACGATCCCAAGTTCATCCATCACTTGATAAACTCCCCCTCGTCTTCCTATCATGCTTCTCGTGGGTCTCTCTATCTTCCCCTTTTTACCTTCTCATCACTCTCAACCTCTCACTCTCTACCTCCCATCCTCGTGCTCTTTGTCTCGCACCCTCTAGCCGTTAGTACACCTCAACTACGCTCCTCAAATTCGAATCGAGATAGTAACAACGCCACCAACTCCAAATCGGTCAAGGCCGGGGTTTGGTCCAATATCATCCGTTGGCAACATGAAGCTACCAAAGTGTTTATAGACATCACCACGGCATTTCAGGCACTCGGTTTACAAGTAGACTCGGAAAAATCCCTCCACTCCCCTTCTCCGACCGGGGAGGTCGATCCACTCGATCGCTTTAGGTCAACCCCACCTCCTCTCTCGTCTCCCGGAGCTTTGTTAAAGTTTGTTCAAATCGTCGACCTACCGCGTCTGGTCCTCGAAATGAAGTCTTACCGCGCTTGGATCTCTAATCATGAGAGGATCCATGGCAAGAGCCCGAGAGTGTTTAGTCACAACGATACACAGTCAGTTTACTCCTTTCTATCATTGACCTTCAGGATTTTCTCTCAGACAAGACCATGTTGATTTCTTTCCCTGCTTCTCCCCCCCCGTCGGTTGCTCAGGTGCGGTAATCTGTTGTTACGTCAAGACAGCGAATTAGTAAATCATCAACCTCATGATCAAATCATGGTGATCGATGTTGGTCCTCTCGTCTTTGCCCTCATTAGCAACTTCCAGCTTGCCATCTTAGTACCCTATTTGAACCGAGCACCAGAGAGCTCGATCAGACTCAGCTACTGATCTCCATTGGGTTTGTTTGCAAATGTTGACAGTTCGAATACGCCTCGGCAAATCCTCGTGGCTTCGACATTGGTAAGTTTTGTTCGACTCCGGTGTCAGATTAACTACGGTGGCTTTTGATTTTTGGAGCTCACGTATGGGTCGATTGTTACAACCAGCCAACCATTTTCATGAATGGTGTGCAGATTACCATCATCCCACCCTCTCGTACTCGATGACCAGTCACGGAGATTATCCCACATATTTAGAACGCAAAAGGTTTTACGCAGCCTATCTTGGTATCGATAGAGTACCCTGTCGAAATGACTCGATGTCAAGCCGAGAACCCAAACGATTCAAGGATTCCGAAATTAGTGAATTATATCTCGATGAGCACATGAGCGAGAAGGAGATGAACTTGCCCACTCCGACGAACAATCGGATGGTCAAACCAAGTCAGGAGGAAGAAGATCATAGAGTCCTCGAGTTGGAAGAAGAAGTTAGTATCTGGAGTCCCGCTTCTCATGCTATGTGGGCCCTATGGGGACTCGTTCAAGCCAGAGACGACCTGAAAATTCAGCTCGACCGATGGCTCGCCATTCACTCTGATTCAAATCATAACAACAACACCAGCAATAATAGTGAAGAATTCGAGTTTGATTATTTTTCATACTCGGCCGAACGAATTATTTTATTCCGGAAGCTGTTGGCGGATATGGAAATCCCGAGGGTTTAAATTATCGCTTCGATTCTTCTTCTTCATTCACCCTTTCCCTTTTCTTTTCTTTTCTTTTTTTTTGTGCGTGTTGCGAGGGAATCTTTTCCCATTTTCTCTAAACGCGTCGCACATTCATATTCGTAATTTTATGTCTAATGTGATTCTTCCTGTTACGATCTCTGTCCCCGCTTTCCTGGCGTGTTTTTGATTCAAGTCCCTATCACTTCATTCCTTCAACTCTTTATCTATCGTCCTCCGTTTATCTCTCTCCGATGCCCGTTTGTTTCTATATAGACCAGATACCAGGTAAGCTTTCACGAGAGAGAGAAGTGTATCGAGATTCTTGATTTCGTCATGCCGGCGTTTCTTAGTCGAGCGATCCGATGCTTCAGGTATCCTCTAATCGCGGGGATGATGTCGGTCTTGAGGTTGTACATCCGTACACTTCTTTTTTGAAGATTGGTATTCCTATCCTTCGATCATTGAATCGACGATTAAACTTATTAACTCATCCGACGTGTTGTTACATGTATATGTGTGTACAATCCTATGCATCACCTCAAAACTCTCCTGTGTTTTTCCATCAATCCCGCGTCCGTTCAGAGTCTTTACCCCACGTTCTTGCTCCCTCTTCTCTCGAGCTTTTTAGTACTCCTACCTTGATTTTTTTTTTCTTTTCTTGTCCTATAGGTTGAAAGGTGTGTTTTTATTATCATTATTATTATTATTACGTCCAAAAAGTTCGAAAAAAAAATCTTGTGTGGGGTCAGTTTGAATTGTTCTGAGCTATCTTTTTCAAGTATTCTATGTTCCACCTTTTTAAAAAATCTTGGCAGACGGGTGCGTCTTGAGATAGTCAATAGATTGAGATCGTGAAGCGTGTGGGGCCGCCTGATGTCCAGTCCGGGGTGGGAAAACGCCCCTGGCATGGAGAACCTGAGACGGGCCCACGCTACCATCAAGCCTAAATCCCAGGAACCAATCCGTATGGTGGGTAGATGACCATAATAGGGTGTATCAGAGTTAGCAAACCTGCTGTTTTTCTTGACCAAACCAGTGATTTGGTGGGTTTCTGAAATACACATACCCCCTAACTGGTGTAATTCAAAAATGGCAGGTTTCATGGAAATGACAGATTTCAAACACAAAATCCAGCATTTGTGCATCTTCTTCATCCATTCCCATGTCAAAAAAGCCAGCACACCTACAGCTACAGACTAGTCACCATCTGTGACACTCATGGCCAAAAAAAACCAGAAAGCCAAGGCAACCCATCATCATCAGCAACCCATTGTTGTTTTTCCCATCATCCCTGTCTCATCAAGACCAGCTTGTTGGATCCTGTCTCTGGGCCCTCCTACCGGTGTGGAAACAAGAGGGAGATACTCCCCAAAGTTGTCCTCAGGTTTGGAAGTTATTGGTCCTAGCGTTGTAGAGACTCCTGTGGGATTATATAAATAAAAGTAGCAAATAGCTTGCTGGCAGTCCTTGAAGGGGAATTTAGTATTACTCCTACTCCTTTGGAGTATTAGTATATACTAAGAGTGGTTTTGAATGGCCTTCCTTTCTAGTACTATAGTAAGTCTGCACAATAATTTATTTAAATTAATGGCTGGTTTCTTTGAGACTTAAAATAGGTCTCAGATCAGACCTAGATTAGTTATTAACTGTGGTATTGGTAGGATTTGTTGAAGAATAGAACAGATGTATTGGATTATTGGTTAATTATTGATCAGATATATATGATCTTAACCAGTATCCCAATATTAAAGGGTTCAAGGGTTTATCAAAGGGATGGTTCAGGAGAGGACCCAAGGATGGGTTTACCCACAGGGGGGCTAAGCAGAGGAAAGGTTGGTAGTTTCTTTTTGTTGTGATCTCTTTCTTTGTAAGGGTTATTTATTAACTAATGGGTGGGGTTTCTTTAATATGGTGCTGAATATCTAGGTCACAGAAGAACCCTTATTCAAGCACCTATTGGGTGGTTTAATTGGCTAAAGATGGGTGATAACTTGGTTTCTGATTTCTTGTTTCCTTTTATAACTGATTCACTACTAATATTTTATCTGGGTAGGTACCACAGATGGATGGGTTGATGGGGTGAGTAGGGGATGGGTGATGATATGGATGATACAACTTGGATAGGGCAGAGAGGCCCTCCTTAAATAGAAAATCCTGCCCCCAGGGGTGCTCAAGGCTGCCCCTGAGGGTTCTCCCTGTTCTGGTGAGGAAAAGTGAGCTACAATTAAATGAGACATTTTAGCTGGTTGGAAAAGGCTTGTACAGTTACATGAGGCATTTCTGCTGCTTGGAAAAAGCTGGTACAGGGGTTTCATGCATGCACAGCCCTGCATAAACTGCTGTGAAGTCCAGATACAATGTATTCCTGTGCAGTACTGATGGTTGGTCTGGTGCTCCTTGATTCTACCTACATGTGCTGCTGTTCATTCACTGGTGATTTTGTTTGGTGCTGCATGGTCTTGACTGCCTGCATATATTTCTGTGTAGTGCTGTGGGTTGTTGTTACTGGTGGTTTGTTTGGAATCACATGCTTCTGACTACATAAATTGCTGTGTGGTGCTGTGGTGGGTATATACTGCATGGTTCTGGTAGTTTGTTTGGTATCACATGCATCTGACTGCATAAATTTCTGTGTGGTGCTGAGGTTGTTTGGTACTGCATGGTTCTGGTAGTTTGTTTGGTATCACATGCTTCTGGCTGCATAGATTGCTGTGTGGTGCTGAGGGTTGTTGGTACTGGTACTTTGTTTGTATCACATGCTTCTGGCTGCATAGATTGCTGTGTGGCGCTGAGGTTGTTTGGTACTGCATGGTTTGGGTTGATCCTGGTTGCACTTCCTCCTGCATGTATTGCTCCTGTATACTTCTGCACAGCCTTCTGTATGTATGTTTTCTTATTTTTTTGGTCCTGGTTGAGACTGGTTCCACTTCCTCCTGCCTGCACTGTTTCTGTACACTTCTGCACAGCCTCCTGTATTTATATTTGCTTGCTTTCTGGGTGAGGTGATAGGAGCTGAACTAGCTTTACTGCCTCCTGTATCTGTATTGCTGTATTATGGTTGGGGTGACAGGGTTGGTGTATGGTCCTGGTATTGAGGTTAGGCTGTTACTGGCATGTATTTGAGAGTTTACAAGGTATGTCTTGTGTCTTCTACAGAGATGTGACACCTGGTTGGGTATGAGTTTGCCACAGTTGGAGGTTTGTTGGACTGTATCTTCTAATCCATGAGAGATGGTGGGGTACTTTGGCTGAGTGACTATGGGCTATTTGTGATTTAGAATCCAATTCTGAGGATAATTTGAGGGTTTGAGCTGTTGTTACACTAGAAAAGTGAGTCTGATGGCTATAGGACAGGTTTGGCCTACCACAGCTTCTGTAAGGAGGTTGAGTACTGATGAGTTCAGAAAGGAGATGGTTAAAGGAAAGAGTTAAAGTAAAATGATGATGTGAATTACTTCCTTCCAATCCTGTCTGATCCTATCCTCCAATCCTATGGTATTCTCCCCCTCCCCACAACCCAGAGTTTAGAGTGAGGTTTTAAGCCTTCCCTCTCAACCCTAACCTAAGTACAAGTGCAAAAGAAATCCCAACAAAAAATAGAAAAGAAACCCTAAAAACCAGAACCCTAGCATAACCCTATCCCATACCATCCATTCCCTCCAAAACCCTTCCCTCCATTGTTTAAGTACGTCCGGTTTGTCCTTCTCATGGAATGTCCCTCTGTGGCGTCCTACTTGGAGCCCCCCCACGTTTATCTGTCCTTGCGCATCTTCAAATCCTGCAATCCGCAGATTGGTCCACGCCTATGCTTGGGCAGACCTCCCTGGCGTGTATAACCCCGCTATCTCCCCGCTCCTACTTTCCAAACTAGCTGCCTGCAAACCCGGTTTGGTCGGCTCCATTACATGGTCCGGGTTGTCCAAGCGGGTTGCAAGCCCACCACTCCTGGAGTAGGCCTAACCGGCACCCGGTGCTGAGCCCTGCACTTCCTACTTCTGAGACTGCGGGCACCCCAAATGCTGAGCCCAACCTACCCAACTGCTGAGCGCGCAGCCCACAACACAGTTCCTGATCCAAGGTTATAAATACAACACCACATCCCCCCCCAAGTTGAGTTCTGTCCCCAGAGGTCTTCCCATTGTTACCTCAACCGTTCCCGCGCTCACCTCCAAGTTTCTCACCACCCAAGTCCCACCCCATCCCCTACCTCACTTTGTCCCATCATGGTTCCGCCGTGCACCTTCTGTGCCAGGAATGGGTTGTCCTGTACCCTCCTCTCCAGCCATTGTGCGTGCTTGGCCTGCCGCGCCGGCCATTGACATTGCTTGATTGGCAAAACCATGCCGCAGGCTCTTCCTGGACCCAACCCGGCTGGTCCACACAAGAGGGCTTGCCATGAATTGTTGGTATTTTCTAGAAACAACTCAATTTTGGAGCAATCATGGACTCTGCCTGGCTCCCCATCATCCTGTAATCCCTGCGATCCACCTTGGCCAACCTTGGCCAAAAGCCATGACTTGGCCTCTCCTTTTTTCCATTCTGGACCATTGTGTAAGGACAACTTTGCAAACCCGGCAGACTGGCAAGTGGCTCTCTGCCTCTGGGCCAACTGGGTCCGCGTAAATCAAGGTGCAACCAACCCAAAAGTTGAGGAAATATATGGACGGCGCCCAGTTCCTCCTCCAGCCCCTAGCCTGACTCCCAGTCCTCCATACCCTCCTCCTCTGTCTACCAGTCCTCATCCCCCAACTCCTGGCCCCCCTCCTCCGGCTCCTGGAACCCCACCCCTGGTGTCTCCAGCAGCATCACCTTCACCGGCCCCGCAATCATCATCAGAGCCCCCGGGACGGGCGTCAACTCCGGTGTCCCCCAAATGGGTTGTCATTTCCTCTTCCCCAGTTCCTGCTCCAGCTCAACCTTGCACGGCCACTCTGGAAATCCCGGACATCCCCACCGGACTAGTGCTAAGGGAGGAGCACTTTGAGGACTTTGCAGCCAAGTTGGAGAATCTCCTCCAGAAGTTCCTTTCAGCTCCGGGTGCTCATGGAGCCAAATCCCAATGCAAACTCTTGGTGGCCTTCCAAGGACTTGTGAATGTGGCGCAGTTGGGAATGGTGGAGGTTATGGACTTGATTTAGGCAGATTGCCCCCTCCCCCTTTCCCTTCTTTTACTTCCTTGTCTTTATCTGCGCGATTCTGTACCTTCCAAAGAAATAGACTTTCATGCTCTATACTTTGTTGAGTGAGCAGCCTTGGGCCTTGAGTGAGAGTGAGAGTGAGTTGGAAATACGCTTCCATGTGTGAGCCCTGCAAGCAACCTTGAGCCTGAGTAAGAGTGATAAAACAACTAGCTCTGCGTCTGCGTGCCAGCCTGAGAGAAGAGCCCCATGATCCATTTCCCATATTGTCAACATCTCCCAAAAAGGTACCTGGACCTCCCCAGAAGAACTGCCACACAGTTCCCTGTACCCAGCCTGCAACAAACACAACAACCACACACCAGCGCAAGCACAACTTGAGAGAGAGAGAAGACACCAGAAAACAGACATTCTGGGGTGCCTAGTTCTGGCTGTGAACCAGCTAGTGAACCCCCTTACCAGGTCAAAATTATCCCCTATCCACCTTTATGATCTGCGCCTTAAGAGAAGGAAAGAAACAAAAGAGAAAGAGTGAGATTTTTTTTTTGACTATCCTCCTACCAAAACCTACTTTGGGCCCATGTCCCTACTTGTCCCGCACCTCCCATCCGCAGGGCTTGTCCTTGCTTTTACATAACCATCTTTCCATCCCACCCTAGCTTCCCCCCCAACTTGGCTGCTGTCCCCAGCTGGTCCACAACCTCTGTACCTCCAGCAGGTCCGCATGGCGGCTTCAACCAATCCCACATGGGAACTGAGCACAACTTGTTGTCCCATCCCGCCCTGGTATACTCCTCTCCACCAAGGATCTCCATGCTCCTCCCGGATCCAAACCCATCCGCATGCAAAACCCAACCCCAGGCAATCCCTCTGAGGCGGCCCCATCCTCCTCCTCCACTAGGAAGGAAATGGTTTTCCAAAGCCTTGTGTCCTCAACCCACTTGAACTCTGCTCCGTCCACACTGCACTTCCTTCTCCTCACCATTTTGGTCCCCTTCCTCCCCCTTCCAAAATCCGCGGGCTGTACCTCCACCGCCGGACCGCGCGCAACCAGAATCAGGACCTCCCCTTCCACTACTTCATCCACCCAACGCTTTCTGCCTTCCATGACTTCTGTGGCCTTCTGCTCCCCTCCCAAGTTTGTAGGCGGCTCTTCTACCATTCCACATGTAACCGCTTTTGGGGCCAGAGCCAGCTGTTGCTCTTCTGCATCCACCTCCATCATATCCACCACTACAACCTTCTCCTCCCCCTCTACTACTTCATCCATGCAACGCTTTCTGCCTTCCATGACTTCCACAGCCTTCTGCTCCCCTCTGGAGTTTGTAGGCAGCTCTTCCACTGTTCCGCATCTAAAAGCTTCCGGGGCCAGAGCCAGCGGTCACTCTTCCGCATTCACCTCAATCCTATCCACCACTACAGCCTTCTCCTCTGCTGCTATCATCCTAGCCTCCGCCTCCACCCACGGTGGCTTCCACAAACCAGGCCCGGTTGCAATACCAAGGAATTCTTGAGACATTGTAACCGCTCCTTGTGACCACAATTGCACCTGCCGCGCGGCGGTTGGCTGACCTAAGTTGGCCAAGGTCCGCTTGCCCACAGGAGACATGGGTCCTGTCCCTAACTCCAAACCCTTTGCTGGATTCTTGCATTCCAACCGCCAATGACTGCACACCTGAGGCGCGGGAGCACTAGGGGGTTGAAATCCCTTGACCGCATGAGACAATGGGCCGCATGTGTGTTGCAACATCTGATTCATGTATATCTTCAAACCCTTCATTAAATTGGTAAGTTTGCTGACCACCAGTTGCAGAACTGGGACGCATGCCAAAGACAACGGGGTGGCGGCTTGCATGGGTACCAGAACCAAAACCGCCGGAGGCTGGTGAGCAGCCCTCTTTGGTTCCACCAGACAGGATCTTGCGGTGTCCTCCATCAGCTCCTCCAAGTCAATCTTGCTTTCCACCGCATGCTGGATGATGCACAAGTCAAGAAGAAGCACAATGCTCCCATCCACCAATTGCTTAAACAGGCCATGGTTGTACAAGTACCACTGCACTCGCAAACCAAGTTGCGGTGCAAGTCCGCTAACAAAAGCCCACTTCACCGCTCCTGTCTTCCCTGCAGCAACCTGGTTCTTCTCCAAGTACCCAAAGATCCATTTGAACGTTGCCATGTACTATTGCAGCTCCCTTTGCTTCTGTACCCATCCGCGTGCAATTTCTTCCCCTGCTGCCCACTCAAAATCACCTTCCCAGAACCAAGGCTTGCGCCTCCCCCACCTTGCCAACATTTTGCCTTTCAACCTTCCCCAATCTTGTTCCCTGTATATGGCCATGTCCTCCACGTCCCAAAGGGAAGCCTTGTCAGTGATGAAAAGGACAACAGTGCAAACCTTATTGTCGCCCGTTGCACCTTTGGAATCCAAAATCTCTTTGAACCTTGTGAGGAACTGCCGGGAGTCCGCAGTGTCAAACTGAAGATGGGGAAAGTCCCACGGTCTAAGCCATAGCCGCCAAGGATTCTTGTTGTTGGATCCAAGAGTATTTGATGGCAAAATTGCACCTGTTAAATTTGAGAGACTTGGACAAAAGATTAGTTCCCGGCCAGACCCCCAGATGGGAAACAAGAAGGAGATACTACCCAAAGTTGTCCTCAGGTTTGGAAGTAATTGGTCCTAGCATCTCTAAGGAAGTTGAGTGCTGATGAGTTCAGAAAGGAGATGGTTCAAGGAAAGAGATAAAGTAAAATGATCATGTGAATTCCTTCCTTCCAATCCTCCAATCCTATGGTATTCTCCCCCTCCCCACAACCCAGAGTTGATAGTGAGGTTTTAAGCCCTCCCTCCCAACCCTAGCCTAAGTACAAGCGCAACAGGAAGCCCAAAAACAAATAGAAAAGAAACCCTAAAAACCAGAACACTAGCCTAACCCTAACCCTTTCCCAACCCTATCCCATACCATCCATTCCCTCCAAAACCCTTCCCTCTTTTGTTTACCTACCTCCAGTTTGTCCTTCTCATGGCCTGGCCCTCCGCTGCGTCCTACTTGGAGCCCCCCTTTATCCATCTGCGCATGTCTGAAAATCCCGCAATCTGCCGTTGGTCCGGGAATATGCTTGTGTGGACCTCTTTTTCACCTATAAACCTGCTATTTCCCCGCTCCTACTTTCCAAACTAGCCGCCTGCAAACCTGGTTGGGTTGGCTCCATTACATGGTCCGCCTTGTCCAAGCGGGTTGCAAGCCCGCCACTCCTAGAGTAGGACCAACCTGCACCTGCACCTGGTGCTGAGCCCTGCAATTCCTACTGCTGAGACAGCGCGCACCCCAAATGCTGAGCCCAACCTACCCAACTTCTGAGCGCGCAGCCCGCGAGGCAGTTCCTGATCCAAGTTTATAATTAATACAACACCACATTGGTTGGAGTCATTCTCACAAGATGCTCTTGTTTAAAGTCCTCATCTCATCTCCTCAGGAATCCTGTGGGGTCCCAATTTCAAAGGATGGAAGAAATACCCAAGTTTGACTCAAAACATGGCATCCAGGTTTGGTTTGGCAGATTAATTTGATGCCATCTTGGTCTACTTCAATAAAAATCAGGTTGAGTTCTTACATCTCAACCCTAAAACTTGGTTTGCTCAAGTTAAAGAACTCAGTCAACAGGTCAAAGGTGTCATCATCATTGATTGTCCTCAAAAGATGTGTGATCTATGCAAGGCTATATTCTACAATTGTCAGTCTCTTCCCCCCCTCCCTATCTCTCTCTTGATGAATTTTCAACCATTTTTCCATGCTCTTGATTCTATCATCCATATTCATACCCCCCCTCCCTCTTGATACTCCTCCAAAAACCAAGTTGCCAAGGTGACCTTGGTCCTAGCACCTTATGCCTACAAACTCTTTGAATATTGCACTTGATTCTTGACCCAAGCACTCTTGGTCCATTAACCCCATTTTATCAAAAAGGAGATCTTTGATCATCCAGTGACCAATCCTTGTTTGGAGGATATCATCATAGTTGGTGATCTGGGCACCTTTTACCACCAGGAAAAATCTGGTGGATCTGGTCAGCCAGTTACATCACATCCTTTGGATGAGATGCTTGCATCCAATTGATTTCTTGAATTTTTCCATCATTTGGAAACACAGATTAACTCCAGTTTACAATCATTGGCTTCAAAATTTCTAAAATTATTCAAATTTGTCTCTGATTTCATTACATTCTATTTCCCCTTTTGATATCCTGGCTTTCTCCTTCTTTTCTTCTTGTCTTACTTATTATTTCAATTGGTATTCTCAAAGGTTTCTCAATTACTTCCTCACAGATTCCATGTGGTTTCAAATTTTTTTCCTCCCTGATTTCTCCCTGATTTCCCACAAGTTTCCATTTTCCCAACTATAAGCATAATCCCTCCTAATTTTCTGAAATGAAATGAAAGCATTTTTTGAACAAACTTTATCCTCATCATTCATACAATTCCTTCTCTCATGAGATTTCTGTTCTATCTAAAGGTAGCGCTTGATACATTTAATTTGAATTAACTCCACAAATAATTCAAAGAAAAAAAAAAAATTGAAACAATTCATAACACTTTGCATTTTCCATAATTTTCAAATTTCACTTTCAGGAAGATATAATACTGTGACTAATATTATTCCATTTTGAGAGAAATATGCACACTGGCCATCAACAGAATCACAAGAAATGATTTGTTGTTCAATCCTGTCACAAGAGCTGCTGATGTGTAAGCAGGGCTTGGCACAGAGGGGACTCTACTCTCAGTAGGCTTGGGGG
This sequence comes from Puccinia polysora, assembly GCA_025617555.3. Taxonomy (NCBI): domain Eukaryota; kingdom Fungi; phylum Basidiomycota; class Pucciniomycetes; order Pucciniales; family Pucciniaceae; genus Puccinia; species Puccinia polysora. The sequence goes on along the minus strand of CM062621.1, from coordinate 47,846,649 downwards.
CAAGGATACTGGAAGAGGCTACAAGGAGCAGAGTAGGATTGAATATAAGGTAGAGTGCTGATGACACTTTCTAGAATGGGTTCCTAGTTAGAAGTATTAAACTGATTTCTTGGGGAACAATCAGGAAGAAGGAAGAGGAGGCCAGTTTAAATAGACAAGAGGTTGGAGCTACAACAGAGTTACAAGAAATTGGGACTCAGACTACATGTGTGATGTCATGGTAGCAGTCTAGGTAACAGAGAGGGCTGATCAGGTATGCTAATAAATTAGGTTAGGCTGCTTTTACATTGGGACAAGGTTACAGATCTGGGCTTTCTAAGTTGGGAGAGTGAAGTTGAAGGATTTAAAGTGTAGATGAAGGTCATGATACTATGTACTAAGTAGAGAGAGTATGCAATACAATCTGCAAGAGGATGTATATAAGAATTACCAAAGGATAAACCATGACAGAGTATGGGTTAGACAGAGTTGTTGAAGTTAGAGTATGTGCAGACCTGGGAGGTTAAGTATGTGCAAGCCTATGGAGTCTATCTGCATGATATATGAGGTTAGACCATATGTAGATATGTACTGCATGAAGATCCTGAGGTATATAGTTACTGGAGACATATTGATATAAGTCTCCTGAGCCTTGAGGTTTAAGTTCCTTGGAAAGTAGATCAGGAATGAGGGTTAGATTGGGTTTCTTGAGGTTAGATGCTGAGGTTAGACTGAGATAGGTTTCAGTATGACAGTATCCCCTAGTGAAAAGGAGTGCATCTCCTGATGACCATAAAAGGAGAGGCTGAAGAGGCCATCGAAGTAGTTCCTTCAGCAATGTCTAACTTGAGTTTTCCTTCTCCCTACCCACAGAAATCATCACCATCCACACCATTACCATCCTTATCCTCCTACATCAGATCACCTGCACCAATCTATCCAATGGAGAAGACCAACAACTACCATCCAGTCCAACAGTATTACCCAAGTTGTGATAGGTGAACCAAGTTGGAAAGAATCTGTACTACCAGTATCAAACATAAATCCTCCAAATGTGAAAGCTGTAGAAAGTATGGAAGATTATGTGATTTGGAAAAGCAAGTCAGGAAGGCCATAGGGCCAACCTTATGGGTCCTGGAGAAGAGCCAACCCTTTGAGGTGAAGGAGGCTCCAGATGATGATTCCATGACTGTGGGCTATTAATCCAGGTTGGATGAATCTTCAGGTAAATACTGCCAGATTGATTTGTTGGAGGTGATTTAGTACTGATATGGGTTTGGTAGTTTGACTGATGCAGGAAAGGTTTCAGAAGATGCACAATAAAAGAGAAAAATTGTGTCAAACCGGGCCTTTGGCAATAGACATTAAGTCAAAGCATCAAGAAGAGGAGCACAGAGAGGTGTTTATAAGGTGGGGAACCCCTCACGTAGATGTGGATGACAATGTTGTCAAAGTCCATCAAAGCAACTTAGAATAGAGATGCAATTGAACCCATTGAACCCGTCAAAGGGGGTTATCAAAGCGTTGAGGATGTTGAAGAAGCAGTTTGAGGTTTGAACAGTCAAAGCTTTGAAGTAACAAATAAAAGTGTCAAAGTTGGACCTCAAAGCATCAAACCAATCCATCAAATCATCAAGGGTCAAAATTTCAAAAATTTGCATTGAACCGTTGAAGCAGTTTTTCAAAGCATTGAGGGTTGAACGGCTGAACCTTTGCATCAAATTTTCAAAGACATCCCTTGAAGTTTCAAATTTTGACCGGTTGAAGTTCTGTGTCAAACTGTTGAAGAAGACTGCTGAATTGTTGAAGAAGGCTGTCAAAGTGATGAAGATGAAGATGCCAAGGGGAGTTTGGAGATGGATTTAAGTGAGATGGGAGATGATAGAGAAATGCCAAAAAATTTATTTAAAGGGAAAGAGAAAGAGGTCATTGTCAAAGAAGGGGGCAGATCAGATGACTCTTTGGAGTTAGAAGATTTGAGGAGTAAGGTGAAAGACTTGGAGGTGAAGATGAAAGTGGTGGAAGATGGAAGAAATAAGAAGAAGGGAATTCAAAGGAGGAATGATGCAGATATATGGTTGGAGGAATTGGAAAATGGGGAAAGTTTGTTGGGGATGATGGAAGGAGCAAGATTTAAAGAGGATTCAGTGTTGAATGAAAACCAAGTAAATCAATCTTTAGAGTTTTATAGTAGGAGTTCTACAATTTTAAACTCTAATATGCAGGAGGTTTTGAACAAAGGATGGGGTAGTGAGATAAGGAAAGAGAAGTATGGTTTTTTGGAGGCTAGGAAGAAAAAGGTTTTAGAGATAAAGAGAAGACTAGCTGATATTTTAGCTTTAGCTGGTCATACTTTTGAAATGGGGACTACTGTAAGAGGACCTAATTATTATCAAGTTAAAAAATTGAAGCTAGTAAATACATGGATGAATAGAGTAAAAGAATTAGAAGAGTTGAAATGTGAAGCTATTTGAAGATTTGTTTATAAGAATTCTTATTTTCATGATTATTATTTTCTTTGATTTATTTCATTTTATTTTATTTTCTGTTGGTTTTATTATTATTATTATTATTATTATTATTATTATTATTATTATTATTATTATTATTATTATTATTATTATTATTATTATTATTATTATTATTATTATTATTATTATTATTATTATTATTATTATTATTATTATTATTATTATTATTATTATTATTATTATTATTATTATTATTATTATTATTATTATTATTATTATTATTATTATTATTATTATTATTATTATTATTATTATTATTATTATTATTATTATTATTATTATTATTATTATTATTATTATTATTATTATTATTATTATTATTATTATTATTATTATTATTATTATTATTATTATTATTATTATTATTATTATTATTATTATTATTATTATTATTATTATTATTATTATTATTATTATTATTATTATTATTATTATTATTATTATTATTATTATTATTATTATTATTATTATTATTATTATTATTATTATTATTATTATTATTATTATTATTATTATTATTATTATTATTATTATTATTATTATTATTATTATTATTATTATTATTATTATTATTATTATTATTATTATTATTATTATTATTATTATTATTATTATTATTATTATTATTATTATTATTATTATTATTATTATTATTATTATTATTATTATTATTATTATTATTATTATTATTATTATTATTATTATTATTATTATTATTATTATTATTATTATTATTATTATTATTATTATTATTATTATTATTATTATTATTATTATTATTATTATTATTATTATTATTATTATTATTATTATTATTATTATTATTATTATTATTATTATTATTATTATTATTATTATTATTATTATTATTATTATTATTATTATTATTATTATTATTATTATTATTATTATTATTATTATTATTATTATTATTATTATTATTATTATTATTATTTTATTATTATTCATATTTTTTGTTGAAAGTATATTTTTTTTTGAGAGAAGAAATTGATTTTTTTTGCCTAAGTAGAGAAAACAAGAAAAAGGAAATGGATTGTGAGATATGTTTGAAAGATATTTTTATTTTTTATGTATATAATTAACATTTTTCTTTTGAAGGGTGGATTCGGTTTACGTATTTTAAAGATGTTTTTTGTTTTAAGGGATAGAGTGTATGGAAATCATGAAGTAAAGTAGGACAGTTCTTAAGATTAGAGTGAGCTTCCCAAGTGGTGTGTTCCTCATCATTTTGGAAGCCTTTCCATCAAAATAAGTAAATCAATTTCCCCTCTTAAGTATTGAGTCAAGTATATGAGACACTTCCCATTCTTTGTCCCCATCAATTTTGACTGGTTCAGTTGGTGGTTGGTGCCTGGAAGACAGTGAGTTATCCTGATATGGCTTGAGTAAGGAGGAGTGGAACACAGTGTGAATAGTGGACCATTGTTGAGGAAGTTGAAGCTTGAATGAATTTTCTGCAATCTGTTCTGTAATCAAAAAGGGACCTAACCATTTCTCTGAAAGATTATGAGTTGGAAGATTAGTTTTGATCTTTTTAGAAGAGAGCAAAAGATTTTTTCCAACAGCAAATGAGGCAGGAAAATAAAGTCTTTTTAGGTCAGCATATCTCTTATAAGTTTTAATTGAATTCTCCAGTTAAACTCCTAGTTGTTTCTGATTCTGGTGAATCTGAGTTATGAAGTGGCTGGAAGGTTGGTTTTCTACTACATGGAGGCTGTCAAAGTTGGGGTGTAAACCATAAATGGTGAAGAATGGAGATTGTCTAGTAGAAGTGTGAGTGGAATTGTTGTAAGCAAATTCAGAAAGAGGGATCCAGGTATCCCAGTTGTCTTGGTTATAAATGACATAAATCCTAAGAAATTGTTCTAGGATCTGATTTAACCGTTCCATTTAGCCATCTGTCTCTGGGTGATAATCTGTGGAAAGATTTCTTTTTATCTGTGATTTTTCACATAAATTTTTCCAAAAAGAAGAGGCAAATAAAGATCCTCTGTCACTGACAATGCCATTTGGGAGACCATGTTTAGTAAAGACATGAGAGATTAGCAGCTTAGCCAACACCACAGAGGAGATATCAGTTCTGGTTTTGATAAAGAGGTAAATTTCTGAAAAACAATCAACTACCAAAAGGATTGAGTCAAATCCATTGGATAGTGCAAGTTGTGAGATAAAGTCCATAGAAAGTGATGTCCAGGAAGAATCTGGAATTGGTAAGGGTTGGAGCAGTCCAAAAGTCTTGTGGTGACTGGGTTTGTTTCTGCTGCAAAGGTAACAAAAAGAAACATAATCTTTGATAAAGGAAGTCATATTTTTCCAATGGAAGTCTCTTTTGACAAGATCAATTGTTTCAGCTCTCTGATACCAGAAACCTTTCAGTCCTTTAGCTACAGAGAGTGATAAAAATACTGGAATAATAATATCCCAAAAATAAACACTTAAAGAGCTCAAATATTAAATATGTTAAGAGCTGGTGCAAGGTTTAATTGCTTTGGTTAGAAGGGTTTTCAATTTTTTATAAAAAGAGGGGCCACAGTATTATACTATTGGGGATCTTAACAGACAGACAAACTCTCTTCAAGGTGCCTCCTTAGGAAGTTTAAGAACCTTGGAATGAATAATGGGTGCCTTATGAGGACTTATATACTGGTATGGCTGGGAAAAACAGCACAATGACTAAGGAAGGAAAGGAAACACTCAATCTGGGTCAATAATCTACAGAAAAGTCTGCAAAGATTCAGGACAGAAAAGCCTGCGAAGATTCAGGTAAAGGGTTTCAGAGAAAATGGGTTTGATTGCCGGACTAAACTTTAATGAATCAGGTTGATTGGTTTTGGGAAATAATAATAATACTGCAGAATAAGTCATAAATAACTTGCTTATCTCTTTAAAAGCACTTTATCAACAATGACATGAATTCTGATTGACAATAATAAATTCCTTGTAAAACCAATTGGGAATAATGTATCCAAAGAGGTCTGTATAAATACCTTTTGGGGTGATAATGAGCTTCTCAGGGCACATAGAGAGGCTTCTGCTCATGAGCTGAGGCTGGTAAGCCAGTCAGGGCCAATTTAGCACTTCCCCTTGGTTCTGTCAATCAGCTGTCCTCAGATCTGCTGGATTTTGGTACTATTTTAGCCACAGGATATGTTAATGTGTTAATGGCATAATTGTGATCATTCTGCACTTATCCTTCATTTTTACTATTCATATTGGTTTAAAGTAGACAGAAGTGGGTATTCATTGATTTTCCATCATCTGCTGAGGATGTAGGTAGTTTTTAATAATTTTTATGGCCACTCCTTGTAGTGTTTTGTGGTCTTCAAAGATTGGGATCTGTTTGTTTTGTGGTGACCTTCAATATTTGATTTATTTTTTTCAAAGACTTTAAAATTGATTATATAATATTTTTATTTAATTTTTAGGTTTTTTAGGCAATTTACAATGCATATGTTAAATTATTAAATATGCTAGGTAAAACCTACTAGGTTGTAGCTCCTGTGAGCCATACCTGCTGTCAGATTTGTCACTCCTGATCCTGATGCGGGGATCAGTCCATTCAGATTAACACAGGGTAGGATCTGCTGCGTGCGTGGCAAGATTGGCTGCGCGCGGGACTTCTGTACGCAGGAATGTGATGTTACAAGTACTGAGGGGTTGTATAGGGATGGGGGACTGCGCGCGGGAATTGTGAAATAACACATTTCTGTCTGTAACTCTTAAAATACACACAACACCTCAATTCTGACTGAATTTTAGGTGTGAAACCTATATGTGACAATACATGTGAAATATTAATTGGAAAAAAGGTTCCATTTTGGTTCCATGACCTTTTGGTTAATTTTTATTTAACTATTTAAAATATGAAGGAGTTATATTTCAAGGGTGGGGTCAGTGAGTAAACCTACCCTATTTTGGGTGGGATCCATTTCTGCAATAATATTCATGTATTTCCCACTCCTTGTTAATATTTTATTTATTTATTTATTTTTATCTTGTATTTTTGTTACTTTGACAGGTTTCTCTGTACATAGTAGCAAGCTGAAATTTTTTTTTGTCTTGTCAAGGGTGACATGAGAGAGGAGAGTTGTGTTGTTGTCAAAGTATTTCAAGTTGAAGTTTTTCATCTTCTTTGGGAATAGCTATTCTATTTTTGAATATAAGAAGTCAAGTGTCTGGATCTATAAGCTAAATCTTTACTTGTTTCTTTTTATGTAGCTTCTGAATAATCTGTTGGGTTGATTTGTTGGAGATATGGGATTTCATTAAGTTGTCCAATTGTCCATCAACCTTTTTAGTAGAAATAAAGAAAATTCTACAAGTTTCAAAGTCACTCTTTTTCAAACATTTTTTAACATTTGCTGGATTATTTTATGCATAGGGCATCCCCCCTTGGGATAAACCTCCTCTTGACATGACAAGCCATCAGGCGCTATGGAGTGCTTTCCAGGTCTGTAGACTATAGAAAAGTCAAATTTGGATAGAAACTCAGCCCAACAGGCTTGGAAACAAATCAAGAATTTGTTTCTAAACATTGAGATGCTTCCAATCAACTAACAAATTCCTATAAATTTGAAATTGAGTCACTTCCAAAAAGTAACTTGGTATGCTCCATATGGATCCACCACACTGAATTTGTTTTTTATCTGACCCATGAAGGAGACTTTACCCAGATTATATGCCACCATGCCGTTTCCAGAATTAGATTCTGTTGTTGATAATCCCATTTTATTCCAATGGAGGTGATTCTGATAGTTCCACCATGGTGAGAGAGTAACAGTGTTTGGTTCATTGGAACTAATTATCTGATTGAAATCTTGCCAATTTGTAGAAAGATGTAATTCCTGAGATAATTGAGGAATTTGTAATACAATTCTCAATTTTCATGGAAAGAATTTAGCTTTGGGATTGAATTTGGCCTGGTGGATGACTGAAGAATGCTAAAAAGCTGATTTGTCTCTGGTGGTGCACCTGGTGAGTTTATTGGGGACTTTAAAGTTGAAAGTCTTCAGAACCTTTGAGCTTTAGTAAGTGGTACTTCATCTGAGTTGAAGGTAAATCATAGCCAGCATTTTTGTATTCTGTATATCTTTGATTGAAAAGAATTCACACACCCAAAAGAATGTTGCTTTTGAACTTGGAAAATAGCCCATTAAAGTGCTCATAAGTCCATGTAGCACATGTGGGTCCAGGCCCCCACCTTTGTAAAAGCTCAGGTATGTGGGATGCAAGATGATGATTTGGATTTTGATTTTGATCTGGAAAGAGCTTCCTAAAAATTTGGCAATATTTTGCCCAATGTCTGGTGAAATCAGAACAATTATGGGAGGTGGTATTCCAACTAGTGGCAATTTTCAAACAGGTCACTAAATGGAAGGTATTTTCAACAACTGTTTCTGGGAATGGACATTCTTCAAATTTCATGGCAATGATGATATTGGGCATTTAGACTTCATAAAGAAGAGACAACTCAGCAGCCTTGAGAATTCCATGACTTTCTGCTCCAAGGTTTTTTGGTACTCTTTTACAATCAGATGGGATTAGAGTAATCTTGATAAATTTTTGAAGATTTTTCAGCAAAACAGAATCAAACTAGAATTTTGACAAAATGACAGGGCTTTGCTCAGTGATATCACTAGTGCTTGGATCCAAAAATGAAACAGGTACATAATTTAAATCAGAGAATTAATAAGAAGCCTCCATGAATTCTTCATTAGTTAGAGCCAGAGGATGTTCTCTCCCTTTGCCTTTGGATTTCTGTATATTTTGAATATCTTGCTGGGAATCTCTTTTCAAGTAACATAATTCTCTAGAATCAATTTTTTTCACTGGGATCTTCATTGTCTCCACTTTCATCTTCATCAGCATTTGATTCCCAATCTGATGAGCCTGGTGCCTTTTTCTGTAGCTTTTCCCAAGAGGATTCTGGGAGGTTTAATTTAGTAACAGCATGATCTTTAAATTCTTCAAGAATAATATTGTGCATTATGTCAGGGGTGGCCATTTTTTGTGGCATACCAATAAGGGAGCTCTTCCAATATTGAGTGATGGACACCATTATCTTTGAAGAGATAATCCCTGTGTGATTTAGTTGCATGTAATCATGAATTTACTCGAATTTTGTGCTCTGATAAATTTCTTGGGGCCCAATTGAAAGGCTAAATGTCATTTATCTCAGAATTTTCAATGGTACAGAAGTTGCAAAACTTTTTTCCTGAATGACTGGTACATCCTATTATCTTGCGCATTGCCAAAACATCTACTATGACAGTGATTATAGCAGCTCTGATGGTAAATAAAAAAGGATTATTATGGGTCTTGGAGAATTGGACACCATTCCAAAGGTTCTGAAGCTCTGTGACTAGGGGGGTAAGTATATGATTCAGTTAAGGACCAGTAGGCTCCTTGGGGCCAGCTATGATTCCTACCAGATAAATGTTTTCTGCTTTCAGATGTATTTCAGGTGGAAGATTCAGGCATACCATGGCAATGGTTCCAAGAGAGGAATGTTCATTAGACTTTCCAAAAGCATTAAAACAGTCAAAATATAGGGTGAATGCCGAGTTCCCAGGCTTTGGCAAAAAGGGGAAAGTTTCATTTGGGCCTTTGAATATTTTCCAAACAATCCCATCCCAGATATATTTCATTATCTCAGAGGTTTTTTTTGGAGATGTTTGAGGAGTTCTTCCTCAATACCTGGACAGTTCAAATATCTTGCCAGCCATTGTTTAAATGGTTAAATGAAATGTTTGCTTGTGGAGAATTTTGAATCTTGTAAATTATTTCCGCTAGGAATGGAGTTAATGGTAGTCTTCATAGATCCCAAGGTGGATGAGCAAGGTGGAACCTGGTCAAATCTTTTTAAATGTTGTGTGAATTTGATATTAGGGTCTGTGACATGTTTTTATTGGTCAACCAAGTTGAAGTATTCTAAGAAATGGATTTTGAATATTTCCTCTGCAATTACATTGCCTGGATCAACTGGATTCTCAAATTTGGGGCAGGAGTGACTTCCTGAGAAACCAACAAAATTGACTAGAACCAGATGTGGGCCCAGTTGAATTTTCATTGCTTGGTAGGAAACAAAAGTAATTGAATCAAATTGTCAAGGGAATAAGTGCCCTTTCTTTGGGAGGTTTGTTTGTGTGGAGTGAATTTTGATGAATTCTGGAGAGTCATATGGCTCATTGACTTGAGATTTGAACAGGTTGGAATCTGAAGGCAGAAAAAAAACCAGATCAGCCTTGAAGAAATGCATGCCAACATTCATTTTTATTTACCATTATTTTCTAACTGCTTGAACCACTCCTTGAAACCAGTGGAACATGTTGAAAACTGGATGGACTGGCTCATACTTGAGGGATATGATTTCAGGGGTTTGATGTGTTTCAACCAAGCCTCAAAGAGATGAATTGTGGATGAAACTGCCAAATCATATTCTGAAAGGGTGAGGGAGGTAGAGAATAATTTGAGAATTGGCTGAGCTTCTGCATGATAATTCTTGAGACAAGGCATCACATCTTAACAAAATTGAAAGAATTTAAATATTAGTTTTTCTACCAATCAATAATAAATGAATAAATTTTACTTACCAGGAGCTGGGATTTGGACACTCTGAGAGAGCTGGATATTTTGAGTTGATTGAGCAGGCGTTTGTGAAGAGGAGCCAATATTTCAGATTGTCTTCCCAGCTGGATTGGTTTAAGTTTCATTGTTGTGGACTGCAGCAGAATCATTGGTTTTTTCTGTATTGGGTGGTTTAGAAATGTTGATTTACTCTTCTTCCTCATCACTTTATTGAACAAATAAATGCTGTTTTTTGTCATGTATTTTGGAGGATGAGTGAGAAGCAGATTGCTTTTTGAGGAGGTTGCCACTACAAATTTTGACCTCTTCTTCTTCAGGTAGTTCTTCACCCTTTGATATGGCTGATACAAAAAAAATGGTCAACAGAGGTCAAGAGTGAAGTTTAGTGGGAATGAATTAATGGAATCATATTTGTCACAGACTTCAATTCCTTGAAAAGCAATATCAAAAGGAGAGCGGGTGGCTGTTTTGTCATTTGCAATTTTTTTCCAATTGTTGAAATTTTTTGTTTGTTACTGGAGAGGAATTCATGGCGTGATACAAGAGAGAATTTGGATTGGTGAGGAATACACAAGTCTTGGATGGAGGAGGGGGTGGGAGTGGTTTTGCTGCACTGTATTTTTCACCAAACAATTTTTTCCAAGCAGGAGGTTTAGGCATGTTGGAGCTAGGTGCAGGGAGAGCATACATGGCTGCAGGCTTTGAGCTATCAGGTAAATTTTGTGTATGGGCCTGGGAAGTTGTATTGTCAGTTTATGCAAGGGGTGCGGAAGTATCATTCCAAAGGAAATTGCAATTAGATCAAGTGGTAACCATGATCAGATATATAATTTGAAAAGAGTATGATAAGAATGGAAAGTAGGATGTAGGAGCTGGGGATGAAATGGTGGTGTATTGAGGAAAGATTGAGTGAATTGATGAGGGGGAGAAGAACAGGGAAAGATGTTCTTTATATAAGGGAGCTGGGGGATCATAAGAGTACCCCAACAGCAATCAAGCCATTGTATTTCTACAAAGCAAATATATGATGGGGAATCATAGAAAAAATTTATTTGACATGGAAAAATGTGATGAAGGAACTGATGACAGGGCCTTGAAAAACCTGAAACAATTTCTATGAGAGTATATTTATGTATTGATAGTGGCGTGTGTATATTGCAGACAGAACATGAATAAACAAAATACAGAGTACAGAGACCAGATATATTATGAAGCAGGAGATTTAGTCAGCAGATCAATGTGATTACATAAAATGTGGTGACTGGCTTCTTAATTCTGCATGGCGTGCAGCTGACTCACCAGTAATAACCTCATCCTCTTGCATTGCTGCCAAACACCCATTTTAAAGTCTCTGAGAAATTTTCATGGAAATACCAATTATGGTGAATGGAATTCCTGCCGGTCAATTTGATTGAACAGTTTGGTGGAATAATATTTTGAAAGACCAAAAGTGATTGATCCATCCATCATGCTTGTCAAACTCAATGAATGTAGAAAACCTTGAAGAAAAAACTGGCCTTGTTTGATGTCAAAGCCTTGAGTGAAGTGAGCACGTTCACTGGTTGCCTCAAAGATATCACAAAAGCCACCATAGGTGTTAGCATTGATGTTTTCATCAATATGAGCTTGATTGTAAAAATACCTCCAGGTGGTGGTAATGTTTCCAGAAAAAGGCTTGGTTTCCTGGGGGTCTCCCTTTTCAGCTTGCTAGTTGACAAGAGCAACCTGTCAAAGCATATCAAAAACAGAAAATAACTAATAAAATTAGAACAAGTGGGAAATCCATATATATTATTACAGAAATGGATTTCCCACCCAAAAATAGGCAGGGTGACTCACTGACCCCACCCTTGAATTCCAACTCCTTATATTTATAAATAATTTCAAAAGAAAAGACCAATAAACCACAGCACCACTATGGCACCTTTGGGCCATTCTAATATTTCACACATAATGCCACGTATAGGTTTTACACCTGAAATTCAGTCAGAATTGAGGTGTTGTGTATATTTGAGGAGTTACAGGCAGATTTGTGTTATGTCACAATTCCCGCGCGCAGCCCGACATTCATATAGCAAGGTTAAAAACGCCTGACACTCAGTATGTAGGCGCATGTCAAGAATCCCGCATGAAGAATGACTGATGATGGATTCCTGCATGCATCTGTCAAGTCTGCACGCGTCAACATCAGCTGTACTAATTTCAACAGCCAGGTACCGCAGGAACATGCTACAACTTGCATGCATACATCATGCATATGTAACAAGTTGACTTCCAGATAGGGAGATGTTTTAAACCTAAGAAAATTGAATAAAAATATGAAAATCAAAACAATTAACCAAATAAATTGTGAGAAACAATAATGAAGGTTGTCACGTAAATAAGATTTCCAAATCTTTATGAACCACAAAACACATCAAGAAGTCTACCAAAAAATTATTCAAAATTACCAACATGTGAAGAAGATGGCGTAGAATCTACAAATACCCACTTATATCCATGCCACTCAAAGGAAAGTAATACAAAATAAGGAAAAATTTCTGAACCATAAAAATAACAAATTAATTTTTTTAAATACCTTCTGACAATTATTTCACATGGAAATATGACACAGGCAAGGCTAGCCAGCTGACAGCAACAAGCCTACGTGCCAAACTAGCCTTGGCTAGCCTTCCAGCCTCAGCACTCAAACACAACCCCCTCTACTTTCCCTGAGAAGACCTTATTAACCCAGAAGAGTACATAAACAGCTACTTTTAGATGGTTTAAACCCCAGTAATTTTTAAGTAATCAATCCAGACCCCTTGCCATCTGTGATCAATTTTTTATTCAAGATAAACAAGTGTTTTATGGCCTCTGTCTGAAAGTATAATTATTAATTCCAAACCCATTTTAAATTCCATTGAAGAATATCAGCAATATCCCCAACAATTTTCCTGAGACCCTTTCAACTGTGAATTTCTGCAAGTTTCTTGGAGTGTCTGCTTAAATTAATAAGTTATCTCCTCCTTGCCTCCAGGAATAAGTGCTGTGAGTCAGCCAGTCCACCCATTCCCCTTGAGTAAACCCCTTTTGAGTAATCACTTAGGACCTCATTGTCCCAAGGTCTTTACACAATTCAAAAGAGCCCCTTGAAGAGAGGTTAGTATTCAATAAAGATCCCCTGTTTGCATAAACTTTTGCACCTCTTGAAAAATATATTTAAATCAATTCAATCCAGCCAAACCACTCAAAATTTGCACTTGCTTCTTAATCAACCATTTGAGCATGTTATGTAATTTTCTTGGAATTATTATTATTCAAACACCAATATCACTTGCTATAGCTAAAAGATGGCAAAGTTCCTGGTATCAGTCAGGTGAAATCCCTATTCTTGGGAACCAAAAACAGGAATGCTGGCCTGATTAATCTGCTTGATTGAATGTGAAAAGAGACCAGGGGCTAATGATTTGTATCTTTTGGACATGATTTGTTGAAAAAAAGGAATCTTTTCCAGGAGAGCCTTCCAGTGTTGGAATATTTCTGGCGTAGGAGTCTTTGAATTCAAAGGCTTATATATTCCTAATCAAAATAATTGAATGTAAATTAGTATAAATTTCAATCAAAAAATTCAATAATAGAATTACTTTCCTAATCTTTCCACTTCATTGTACTCCTTACACCAACCAAGTGCTTTAATGAGAACACCAAGAACAGAGGAATTTTTTTGATTTCCATAGAAAGATCCAAGTTGAAAAATGGTTGTGGTCAAGAGTCTGATTTCCTCATATTCTATGCATGTCATTTCCAACCACTTGGTGAATTTGGAAACCAAGCCAAGTTAACTCTTGTGGTTGGTGAGGACAACTACTGGATGGCCTGGGTTCATACAATCTTTGAACTACTCAAGGAACCTTGTTGTGTTTGCGATTGAGTGCACATTTGGACATCTGATTCTTGTAAAGTCATCAGGTTGGTTGTTTGAGAGGCTGAGACCAGTGCAACAAGTGATGTTGGCCAATGCCTCAATTTTCTTCTTCTGAGTTTCAGAGTTGAAACCTTAATCCTGACTGGTGGAAGTACAGGTGAGGACATGTTGGCTCTGAGTTGGATGTGGAGGAAGGACAGGAAAAGTGGGTATGTTGACCACAGGTGTTGGGATTGGTTGGAAAGAGAACCTTGCTCCACTAGCTTGATTGGCCTTCTTAAAAGCTTCCAGGGCCCCCTTGGAGCAGATTCCACATCTCTACAATCAACCAAAAAAATGATCAGCTTGAATCCAAGTATAGGATGCTATGGTGAAGCATGAAGTGCTTGCGCATCATCAAGGCCAATCAAAATCAGGAAGGAAATACAGGGCTCCCATCCCGGATAAAATACCTGCATAAAATCTCCATCCAAGAGGCATCACATCCAATGGGCATAAGAGAAAAATGAAATATAATACCAGGGGATAATGATGTGAACAATGAAGAGCTTGCGCAACATTCAGGCCATGTCCTGAACAGAGAAGCAATACAGGGAACCCGTCCTGGATAAAAGAAGGTGAGAACCATGAATTCTTTGGGGATTGCTTCAATTTTCAAAGAAGCCTCACCCTTTGGAATCAAAAGATTTGATAGTGTATTGAAGAAGCTATGGAAAGGCATTTGAAGAAATTGTGGGAAAGGTACGGCTCATTTCATGAAAGCAATTGGTTTTATCATCCAATTTATGGATGCTGAATAACCTAATTATTACAGTATGGAAGTGATGTCTTTTTTTTTTAAAAAAAGATCATTCATTCATTTGACTTGGGACAAATTTTCATGTTATTTCTTCCTTATTCCCAGGTGATTTTAATCCAAGAATTTCAGTTTCCAAATGAAGAATTAAAAGTGAAATTTTACCACAGTTTTTTGCCAAATTTTGGGTGCAAAGGAGTTAGTGTTTCATAATCTCACAAGCTCCAGTATCCTGCTCAGCTTTGTTAGATTAATTTTTCTTTTAATTTGGCATATTGGCTCTGGAACAACATAATTATCATGAGGTTGTTGAAACTAAAGTTGAATTTTCTACCAAAGCAGGCATGACAGAAATTGTCAGTTGAATTGTAAATGATTTGAAAGATGAGTCCAAACCTTACAGGAAAATGGTCATGGAAACCATTGAGAAAGTCATATATTCTGTGGTGACCAATTTGGTATACCTCAAGAAAAGGGGCCAAATTTAAAAAAAGAAATTCTGGATTTTTTATCTTATCCAAAAAAAAAAAATATGTATAGCATTTTTTATCTTTTTCCTTCCTCCAACTTCCCCCTGTCCTAGTGGTCTAGGAAGGGTACCCCTGGGGTGTTCAAGTCCCCAGGTCATGCGTTCCATTCCTCCTTGTTGCGCTTGGCACCCAATTTCTTTTGGCCAAGCGCGCAGACCGCCATCTCCCTCTTTCCTTCATCCTCATCCTCATCCTAGCATGGATAAACATCATTATACAATTGAGGGAAAACAAGCGGTTGGAGGATGATGATGACCATTGTTGTCATCATCACCCTTGAAAAATCCATCTTTACCATCCTTGACTTGTTATTATCACAACCAGCTTGATGCTTTTCATCTATCAGATCCACGTTCCCTCTCAAAATCCTCCACAATTGATCATCCTTATCAACTCCAACACACCCTATCCTCCAATCAAGCCATCCAGTCAACCTCCTCCACCAAGCTCCCTTCTCAAGATCCAATTTGATCTGATCATCATCCCCTCAAAATTCAAATCCCTCAACCCCTTTGGATCACCCATTACTTCTGTCATTCCGCCAAATTCACCTCAAGCTCTAAAGGCAATCCCTGAGATCCCATCCTCTTCACCTCTCAATCCCATCTTGCTCATCCTCCATCTTCCCCTTTAGGGGAAGGGACTTCCCCCTTGGTTTTTGAAAGTCCTTGTGGCTGTTTGTGAAATTGAAGACACCTGTCAGCAACTGAGGGCTTCCACTCATCACCTCCGCCCTGTTTCTTTTTTTTAAAATTTTCTTTTTACTATTTAATTTAAGGGTAATGTTAAATTCACGGCTCATTGAGCCGTGCACATGTTTTAAAAAGGGCTGTGTGGCACGCCACACGGTCCAATTCAAGGCATGTACAACCCCCCAAGGCTCAAGGAGTCATGTGGCCCACCCAGCATGGTACGCTGCCATGTGGACTTCCACACAACTACATTCAAGCTGTGTGGAGTTGTACAAGGCTCAAATGTAGTCGCGTGGCATTCCACACTGCACCAGACCATGGTGAGAAAAAAAAATTAAAAGGAATGAAAGGGTACCAACACAAATGATAAACTAAATAAACCTTCCAAAAAAACAGAAATCAACCAAAAATTCAAAGAATGTTCATTTTTTGGTTAAAAAATAAATAAATAAATAAATCAAAAAAAAAAAAAACTGGCACTATCCAATGGACTAGCCCTAAATTAAAAAGACCCACAAAACAAAAGTAACTGGACTGGCCCTAAACTAAAAACACCAAAAAAAAGACAAGTAACTTGAAAAGCCATAAAGTAAAAACACCAAAAAAATACAAGTAACTTGAAAAGCCCTAAAGTAAGTTCAACTTGACTAGCCCTAAAGTAAAAGGGCCCAAAAATTAAAGAATTCTTTTTACCAGCCCTAAAGTAAAAGTGCCCAAAAAAATACAAGTCTTTTGACCAGCCTAAAGTAAAAACACCAAAAAAAAACAAGTTCAACTTGTGTTAAGCTTATCCCATCCCAAGCTTAACATAATTTAAGCTTGTGATGGAATCAGCCCAAAACAAATTAAACTGAATTACCATTAAAATCTCATTCAAAAAACTCAATATAATTATGTCAACTCAAAACACTGAACATAATGATGTTTACAATGTGATAACCCTTTATATTGATAGAACTTGTTAGCTGCATTAGACTTACAATTTATATGAAACCCAATGATGAAATGAAGTCAAATTCTACAATCTCTATAATCTAGAATAAATTTGCAGTTAATCTTTTAGATGATCAACCCAACCAGAGGCTTTTTTAGAAATCAAGGAGGATGGTTTTGCTACAATGGGCAAGATTGGAATCATTTCTCCCTCACGTACTAATAGAAACCAGGGGTTATTGCTTACAAAGCAAATGAAAATTGGATCTGATTGATAAGTAACACCATTTTTCATTGGATTATAAGTATCAAATGACTCCAATGAAATGAAACATATAGTTTTGGGATATGTGTCTGCTATGATTTGACCCATGTCTAATTTTGCCAGCCATTTTGAGGAGGGAATCTTTTCATTGATTTCTTCAACATTAAGTCTTTGTTTAATATTTTCAACCTCCTTTGCACCACAAAGAATCTTAATGTAGCATGCTTTATGTTTCTATAATGTTTCAATAATTTCCTTCCTAACTTTAAACCAACCATGTTCTTCATAATAAAGAGATTTAACAATGACTTCAAATCCACAATTCTCATCTCTAATTGGATCCCAAGCCTCACCCAAGAACTTATGGAATTTCTTGGTTATTTGATTGAGGTATTTCAAAATTGGTTCCTATCATGAAAACTAACTTAGTATTCATTTATTTAATTGGATCAATTAAATGAATACTCACCAAAGATGAGCTTCTGGTTGAGATTTGCTGCATTTTCTCTTCCTCCAAAGAGGATTCTGATTCCAAATGAAGTGATCCTGATTCACTTTCAGTCTCTTCCTCTGAACTATGAAATTCATATTCAGATTCTGCTGACTTTGACTAAAGTGGGGTTTTGTACTTATTTGGTTAAAAAGTACAATCCAACATAGCAATATGATGGAATTGTTTTGAAAGCTTTACTGCCTCTGGATGTGCTAAGTACAAGGCCTACAAATGACCCTCTCCACTGAACTTTGACCAGTGAATCCAACTTGTTTCTTCAAGCTGTTCATATAGCACCTCCATAAAACTTTTTCCCTTTAGTTCTGCAAGCGTGACCTTCCTCTTAGTGTCATAGATTGTTTGGTAATCAAAATAATCCCGCCCATCAAGCTTGCTCAATTTTCTCTTCAGTTGTAACATATTGAGCCCATCATTCATGCCTTCTACTAGATTTTTTAAGGCCACCCCCAAGATTCTCCTCAGTTGAGGATGCACAGAGGGATGTTCAGATGGTTGATGGTTATGTTGGGTTTCTTGGTAGGAAAGGTGCCACAAGGGGTCTGCTTTTGTGCAACTTGAATGGATTAAAAACTTGCACCCAACCTTCCTTGTGTGAGTTTGTCTAGACCTTTTGGTAAGAAGATTTTGTCATACTGACACCAAACTCAGTCTAACCTCAGTCTAACCCTCAGGCCTGATCTACTTTCTCAGGAACTTCAACCTCAGGGCTCAGGAGACTTACATCAATATGTCTCCAGTAACTATATACCTCAGGATCTTCATGCAGTACATATCTACATATAGTCTAGCCTCATACTATACACAGATAGACTCCATAGGCTTGCACATACTCAATCTCCCAGGCTCTACTCTACCTCTCTGTCTAACCCATAACTCTTTGGGTTACCTCTCTGTCTAACCCATACCTCTTAGGGTTATCTCTCTGTCTAACCCATACCTCCTCTGTGTGTTTTATCCTTTGGGAATCTTTATGAACATCCTCTTGCAGATTGTATTACATACTCTCTCTACTTAGTACATAGTGTCATGACCACCATGTACACTGTACATCCTTCAATTGTACTCTCTCAACTTAGACAGCTCAGACCTGGAACCTTACCCCAATGTAGAAGCAGCCTAGCCTAATGTAGTAGCATACCTGATCAGCCCTCTCTGTTACTTAGACTGTTCCCATGACATCATGTGTATAGTCTGAGCCCCAATCACTTGTACCTCTGTTGTAGTTCCAGCCTCTTGTCTATTTAATAAGCCTCCTCTTTCCTCTTCCTGATGTTTCCCCAAGATATCAGTTTACTACTTTTTACTAGGAGATCTTTCCCAGCAAGTGTCATTCAGCACCCTTCAACCCAATCCTCCTCTGCTCCTGTTAGCCTCCTTCAGTAAACCTTGCCCCCAAGCCTACTGTGGGTAGAGACCCCTCTGTGCCAAGCCCTGCTTGCATGTCAGCAGCCCTTGTGACATTAAACTGATTTCTTCCCCAATAACCCCTTCTTCACCACCCACACTCCCTATCCCTTTTAGACAGCATCAAATCTTGCTATTGAGTTGTGGAAATTTTTGTTTGCTTTATATCTGTCCCAACCTTGAACTTTGCTATTTGATTTGTGGCCATTTTCATTGCTTCCCTTAACTTACTTTCAAACCTACTCAAAAGGTCCAGCTCTCCATCCTCTAAGTATCACTTCAACGCTTTGACACTTTGACGCTTTGATTCTTTGACACTTCGACACTTAGAAAAGGTATAGTAGCCAGTATATGACTTTCCCATAAAGGTAATCAAAGGAAGAAAAATTCCTTTTAATCATTTTATTCTTGATCCAAGGCAAAGAACAACTTTTGGGTAACTAATTATTCTTAGAAGTAAGAATGCCCCAACAAAGTGCTCTTTTTTCTCACATTTCTAGCCCAGCAGTCACCCGTAGCTCCAGGGGGAGAGGTGCCACTGAACCTACTGACCATTCTACCCCTAGATCTTGTGGAACAGGTCGTACATTTTCTAACTTGGCTGCACCAGTGGTTACCACTTCCACTCCTATGGATACAGGTTTATTGGAACCTATTCCCCAAGTATCCCTTTCTACTATTCCTTCTTCTGACAATGCTAGCCTCCACAGAGTCACAGGTCAGTTTCCAAGCCCAGGTTACCATGGTTTTGACTCTCCTGCCTATGATGCAAGCATGGTCCCAATCCCAGGAGAAGGTGAGGAAGATGAAGAGGATGAGGACTCAGGATTTGATTCTAGAATCTTGAGTGGCCTGGGTTCACCATCCCCAGAGGGTAATCCTAGTCAAACTTCTAATGCAACAGAAGTTCCTTCACCTTCCCCACACACCAACCTTCCTTCCACCACTCAGGTTCCTTCAACTGACCCTGCCCTGCTGGCCATTCTTCAGCAAATGACCACTGCAATGACTCATCTTTCTAAAACTGCTGACCAACAACCCTCTGCTAACTTTAAAACCCCATCTATCAATGCCCCAGATAAATTTGATGGAACTAACCCAACCAAGCTTAGACCCTTCCTTCAAGCTTGTGAACTCATTTTTGCAAATGATGAGAGAGCTTTTGCTAATGACAGAAAGAAAGTATTTTTTACAGTCTCTTACCTTTCAGGAAATGCCAGTCAATGGATCCAACCTTATCTTGCTCACATTGGTAATCATGAGCCAGACTTCATACTTAACTCCTGGCTTCTATTCACTCAACAGCTTCATACGCTTTTTGGGGATCGTCTGGAAATCCAGCGTGCTGAGAAGGAGTTAACCCTTCTTAAGATGAAAGACAATGGTTACGCTACTAACTATATCACTGAATTCAGGAAACTTATGACCAAGGTCTCTGGGTGGGTGACAAAGCCTTTTTATTTCATTTTAGACAGTGTCTCCCAGCCAGATTACTGGACCAACTAGCTGGTTATGATGGACCTCAAGAAACCTTGCAAGACCTCATGGATATTGTTCTTAAGTATGACACTTGTTACCATGAAAGGATCCGGGAGAAGTCCTTCACTCTCCTTCAGACCTCAAGACCTGGACCCAGTCTTCCCAATCCTCAGAAATCTCAACAGACCAGCCAACCAGGTAGGTTTAAGAGGAAGACCAAGCTAACCCCTACAAATTCTATTCCAACCTATGTCCCCAATCCCAATGTGGGAGAGGGTGGACACCTCAAGGCTGAAGAAAAAGCTAGGAGAGAAAGAGAGGGTTTTTGTAACTACTGTGGAGGAACTCACAAAATTAGCCTCTGCAGGAAACATCCAGATTTTAAGCCTGGCCAGAAGCCCAATCCTATGAAACCAAAACAGGGAAAAGAATAGGTGATGGGAATGTGGTACTCCTTGACCATCACCCTCCCAATATTTGAGTACAAATTTTGGAAAGAAAAGACTCTAACCCTCCTTCTAAAGACTTACATTTTGTTTGCTTGTCCAATAACCAGGCTTACAGTGTACTCGTTGACTCTGGAGCAACTCAATCCGTTATTTCAAAATCTATGGTTTCAAAGTTTTCTCTGTCACTCAAACCTCTGACCACTCCTATCTTCTTATTTACCTTCAGTCCTTCTGACTCACCTTCCCAGGAAATCACCCATAAGGTTTCCTTCAATTTCTCTTTGCCCTCTTTTCCCAACTTAGAATGGGATTTCTTGGTTGTTGATACTCCCCCCAAAGAAGACATTATTCTAGGTATTGACTTCCTCCATTTCTGGAACCCAGAGGTAAATTGGCAACTGGGATTGATCACCCCAAGACACCAACCAACTTTGGATCATTCCTCTTCCATTGAACTCTCCTTGGCCACTACTTCCTTTCCGCCAGTGAACCTGCAGGTCACTGCTCCTTTCCCCTTTTCAGAATCTACGCACTCACAATACTTTCCTTTGAGTTAAAAAACTACTTCTGTGAACAGGATATTCTTTGGACATTATCTGAAATTCTTCAAGGATATGGAGAATTATCTATCCGTTCAAGTTTTGCATATGATTATTTCCACTTCTGACTCTGACCTAAAGGAGGCTACTGCAGAAGGTTTGGATGAAGATGAGGAAACTGATGAAATTGAAACTGTGATGGAGAGAGTTCCTGATTCTTATCATAACTTTTTAGATGTTTTTCCAAGGTCAAAGCTGATAAACTCCCTCCTCATCGTGCTTACAACCATCATATTGAACTGGAAGGCCCTATGTCTCCAGTTGGGCCTATCTACTCCCTTAGTCACCATGAGAAGGAGGCCCTACAAGCCTATATAGCGGAAAATATAGAGAAAGGTTTCATTCGCCCCAGCACTTCCAGCACTGGAGCACCTGTCCTCTTTGTAAGAAAGAAGGATGGTGGTTTGCAATTGTGTTTTGACTATTGCAAACTCAAAGCTGTGACTCAAAAGAACCGGTATCCCATTCCTCCCATGACTCACTTATTAACAGTCTTTTCTGGTTCTACTATTTTTTCCAAAGTTGACCCCAGGGGTGCTTATAATCTCCTTCAAATTAAGGAAGGGGATGAACATCTTACAGCATTCAGAACTCAGTTTGGGAGTTTTGAATATTTGGTAATGCCTTTTGGACTCACCAATGCTCCTGCCTCTTTTTAATGTCTTGTTAATTACATTTTTCAGACCTTCTGACCATCTGTGTGGTGGTATACCTCGATGACATTCATATTTTTTCCAAAAACTTTACAGAACATACAGCTCATGTGCGTGAAGTCTTGAACAGACTTTGGAAGAACAACTTATATGCAAAAGCTTCTAAGTGTGAATTTCATGCCTCCTCAGTGGACTATCTAGGATATGTCATTTCCAGAAGTGGCATTGAAATGGACAACTCCAAGGTCCAGAAGATCTTGGACTGGCCACCACCAACGAACAAAAAGGCCTTGCAACAGTTTTTGGGTTTTTCTAATTTTTATCACAGGTTTATCATTAACTATTCCAGGAAGGTGCACCTCCTCACTGCTCTAACTGGATCAGATCCCATTTTTCCTTTATCCCCAGGGGATTTGCAGCAGTTTGCGGACCTCAAAGTAGCCTTTAATAAAGCTACTGTGCTCAGACATTTTGATTTTTCCTTACAAACCTTTTTGGAGACTGATGCCAGTGACTATGCACTAGGGGCTGTCCTCACCCAAGTCTCCCTTGATGGATCCAAAAACCCATTGCTTTTGACAGCAGGAAATTAGGTAGTGCTGAACTGAACTATGAAATCCACAATAAGGAACTCCTGGCCATTTTATGGGCCATCAAGATCTGGAGAGCTTACCTCATCAGTCTTTCTTCTCCCTTTGAAGTTCTCACTGATCAATTATCTCTTAAATATTTCATGACCTCCAAAGTCTTGACTTGTTGCCAAGCCCGTTGGTCTGAGTTTCTGTCTGAATTTGACTTCACTATAGTCTTTAGACCTGGAAGGCAATCAATAGTTCCTGATGTCTTGTCAAGTTGAGACGATGTTTATCCCAAGGGGGGGATGCCCTATGCAGAAAAGAATCCAGCAAATGTCAAACAACTCTTGTAACAAACTGACTTTGAACCTTCTAGAATTTTATTTATCTCTGCAAAACAGGTTGAAAAACAATTGGAAACCTTAATTCAGTCCCAGATCTCCAACAAATCAACCCAGCAGATTATTCAGAAGCTACATAAAAAGGAACAAGTAAAGAGTTACCTTATAGACCCAGACACTGGACTCCTTATTTTCCAAAACAGAATAGCAATCCCCAAGGAGGATGAACAACTCCAACTTGAAATACTTCAACAAAGACATGACTCTCCCCTCTCTGGCCACCCTGGACAAGACAAAACAGCTGATCTATTCAAAAGAGATTTCCATTGGGAAAATATGACTTCCTTTATCAAATATTATGTTTCTTCTTGTTACCTTTGCAGCAGAAACAAAGCCAGTCACCACAAAAAGTTTGGAATCCTCCAACCCTTACCAATTCCAGATTCTCCCTGGACTTCACTCTCTATGGACTTCATCTCACAACTGCCACTATTCAATGGGTTTGACTCAATCCTTGTGGTAGTTGATTGTTTTTCAAAAATGTCACTCTTTATTAAAACCACAACTGACATCTCCTCTTTGGATTTAGCTAACCTACTAATTTCTCAGGTTTTTAATAAACATGGCCTCCCAACTGACATTGTCAGTGACAGAGGATCTTTATTTGTTTCATCCTTTTGGAAACTTGTAAGTGAAAAATTACAGATAAAAAGAAATCTTTCCACAGCTTATCACCCTGAAACAGATGGACAGACGGAACGAGTAAATCAGATCCTAGAACAATTTCTTAGGATGTATGTCAGTTATCACCAAGACGACTGGGATACCTGGATCCCCCTTGCTGAATTTGCTTACAACAATTCCACTCAGACTTCTACTAAGCAATCTCCTTTTTTCACCATCTATGGACAACACCCCAACTTTGACAGTCTCCATGTAGTAGATGATCAACCTGCCAGCCACAACATAACCCAGATTCACCAGAATCAGAAGTTATTGGGTATTGAACTGGAAAAGGCAATTAAATCCTACAAAAGATGTGCTGACCTAAAAAGAAGTGACTTTCCTGCCTCATTTGCCATTGGAAACAAAGTTTGGCTCTCTTCTAAAAATATCAAAACTAATTGTCCAACTCATAAGCTCTCAGAACAATTGTTAGGTCCCTTCTGAATTACACAACAGATTGGAAAAAGTTCATTCAAGCTTCAACTCCCTCAGCAATGGTCCACCATTCACCCTGTATTCCACTCCTCCTTACTCAAGCCATATCAGGGCAACTCACTATCCTCTAGGCACCAACCACCAACTGAGCCAGTCAAAATTGATGGTGAAGAAGAATGGGAAGTGTCTCAGATATTGAATTCCAAACTTAAGAGGGGGAAATTATTTTACTTAGTTGAATGGAAAGGCTTCCAGAATGACAAGGAACGCACTACTTGGGAACCTCACTCTAATCTTGCCAACTGCCCTACTTTACTTCAAGACTTCCATACACTCTACCCCTCAAAAACAAAGTCATCCTTAAAATAAAACAATATAAACCATATTCTCCTTTTCACAAAAAAAAAGAAAAAAATAATAATAACAATAATAATAATTAATATCAATAACATGATAAAAAAAATATAATAATAAATAAATGAAAAATTCTTTCTCCTTTTCCCTTTTTCAACCTTAGCAAAAAAAAATCAATTACTCCCTTCCAAAGAAAATATAAATTAATAAGTAATAAAATAAAACAAATTTCATATAAACAACTTTTTAGATAGCTTCACACATCAATTCTTCCAACTCTTTTACTCTAGACATCCAAGTATTTACTAATTTTAACTTGGCAACTTGATAAGAATTTGGACCCTTTATAGTAGTCCCTACTTCAAAAGTATGTCCAGCCAAAGCCAAAATATCAGCTAGTCTTTTCTTTATCTCCAAAAAGTTTTTCTTTCTAGCTTCTAAAAAACCATACTTCTCTTTTCTTATCTCACTACCCCAACCCTTCTTTAAACCTTCCTGAAAATTCAAATTTAAAGTCCTAGAATTCCTACTATAAATCTCCAAAAAATGATTAACTTGATCTTCATTTAAAACAGAATCTTCTCTGAATCTTCTTCCTTCCATCATCTCCAATTACCTTTCTCCACTTTCCAATTCCTCCAACCAGACCTCAGTTTCACATCTTTGTCCAATCACTTTCCTTCTATTCCTTCTGTCTTCCACCACCTTCATCTTCACCTCCAAATCCTTCATTTTGTTCCTTAAATCTTCTAACTCCAAAGAGTCATTTGATCTGCCCCCTTCTTCAACAATGATCTCTCTAGCTTTCCCTTTACCTGTCTCTTTAGTGGTTTCTCTATCTTCATCCATCTCACTCAATTCCATCTCCAAACTCCCTGTGGCGTCTTCATTGTCTTCTCCACTTCAACCCTTTGATGACTTGCTTTGACGCTTCGACGTTCAATGCTTCAACGGTGGGCTTTGACGCTTCAACGGTTTACTTTGACATCTCAACATTCAACGCTTTGATGGTTTGCTTTGACTCTTTGACGTTTAATGCTTTGACGGGTTGCTTTGACGTTTCGACGAACCCCTTTGACGCTTCTACAAATCCCTTTGACGATTTCCTTTGACGGGTTCTATGGACTCCAGAATTCTCTTGTTTCTTGCCCTTTTTGGAGGGACCTCGACCACCTCCTCTTCCCAATCTACGTGAGGGGTTCCCCATTGTATAAATGCTTTGCCGCACTCCTCCTGCGGACGCCTCAACGTACCATCTATGGCCAAATTGCCAGTTCGACGCAGTGCCTCCCTCTTTTCTTGCGTTTTCTTCAACCTCTCCTGCATCAAACGGACTATTCCAAACTTGTATCAGCACTCCAGCACCTCCAATCCTAAATCCAGAAGCACTTACCTGAAGATTCATTAAGTCTGGATGAATACCCCAGGGTCATGGAATCATCATCTGGAGCCTCCTTCACTTCAAAAGGTTGACTCTTCTCCAGGACCCACAAGGTTGGCCCCAAGGCTTTTCTGCCTTGCTTATCCATATCACAAATTCTTCCATACTACCTAAAACTTTCACATTTGGAAGAATTGTGCTTGATACTGGTGGTGCAGATTCTTCCAAGCTTGATACACCTATCACAACTTGGGTAGTATTGCTGGACTGGATAATAATTGTTGGTCTTCTCCATTGGATAGGTTGGTGTAGGTGATCTGGTGCAAGTAGATAAAGGTGGTAATGGGGTGCATGGTGGTGATGGTTGTAGGTAAGGGGAAGGAAAACTCAAGTTAGACATGGCTGAAGGACAACCTGGATGGCCCCTTCAACCTCTCCTTTTATGGTCATCAGGAGATGCCCTCTTCTTCACCAGTGGGTACTGTCATACTGACACCAAACTCGGTCTAACCTCAGTCTAACCCTCAGGCCTGATCTACTTTCTTAGGAATTTCAACCTCAGGGCTCAGGAGACTTACATCAATATGTCTCCAGTAACTATATACCTCAGGATCTTCATGCAGTACATATCTACATATAGTCTAACCTCATACTATACACAGATAGACTCCATAGGCTTGCACATACTAAATCTCCCAGGCTCTACTCTACCTCTCTGTATAACCCATACCTCTTTGGGTTAACTCTCTGTCTAACCCATACCTCCTTTGGTTATCTCTCTGTCTAACCCATACCTCCTCTGTGTGGTTTATCCTTTGGGAATCTTGATGTACATCCTCTTGCAGATTGTATTACATACTCTCTCTACTTAGTACATAGTTTCATGACTCCTATGTACACTGTACATCCTTCAACTGTACTCTCCCAACTTAGAAAGCTCAGACCTGGAAACTTGTCCCAATGTAGAAGCATCCTAACCTAATGTAGTAGCATACCTGATCAGCCCTCTCTGTTACTTAGACTGTTCCCATGACATCATGTGTGTAGTCTGAGCCCCAATCACTTGTACCTCTGTTTTAGTTCCAACCTCTTGTCTATTTAATAAGCCTGCTCTTTCCTCTTCCTGATGCTTCCCCCAAGAAATCAGTTTACTACTTATTACTAGGAGATCTTTCCCAGCAAGTGTCATTCAGCACCATTCAACCCAATCCTCCTCTGCTCCTGTTAGCCTCCTTCAGTAACCTTGCCCCCAAGCCCACTGTGGGTAGAGACCCCTCTGTGCCAAGCCCTGCTTGCATGTCAGCAGCCCTTGTGACATTAAACTGATTTCTTGCCCAATAACCCCTTCTTCACCAACCACACTCCCTATCCCTTTTTAGACAGCATCAAATCTTGCTATTGAGTCGTGGCAATTTCTGTTTGCTTTATTTCTGTCCCAACCTTGAACTTGGATATTTGATTTGTGGCCATTTTCATTGCTTCCCTTACCTTACTGTCAAACCTACTCAAAGGACCCAGCTCTCCATTGTCTAAGTATCACTTTGAGGCTTCAACACTTCGACACTTTGACGCTTCAACACTTTGACACTTTGACGCTTCAACACTTTGACACTTTGACGCTTCAACACTTCAACACTTCGACACTTAGACAAGGTATAGTAACCAGTATTTGACTGAACCATAAAGGTAATCAGAGGAAGAAAAAATTCCTTTTTAATCATTTTATTCTTGCTCCAAGGTGAAGAACAACTTTTAGGTAACTAATTATTCTTAGAAGTAAGAATGCCCCCACGACGTGCTTGTTTTCTCACATTTCTAGCCCAGCAGTCACCCGCAGCTCTAGGGGGAGAGGTACCACTGAAACTACTGAACATTCTACCCATAGATCTTGTGGAACAGGTAGGACTTTTTCTAACCTGGCTGCACCAGTGGTTACCACTTCCACTCCTATGGATACAGGTTTATTGGAAACTATTCCCCAAGTATCACTTTCTACTATTCCTTCTTCTGAAAATGCTAGCCTTCACAGGGTCACAGGTCAGTTTCCAAGCCCAGGTTACCATGGTTTTGACTCTCCTGCCTATGATGCAAGCATGGTCCCAATCCCAGGAGAAGGTGAGGAAGATGAAGAGGATGAAGACTCAGGATTCAATTCCAGAATCTTGAGTGGCCTGGGTTCACCATCCACAGAGGGTAATCCTATTCAAACTTCTAATGCAACAGCAGTCCCTTCACCTTCCCCACAAACCAACCTTACTTCAACTGACCCTGCCCTGCTGGCCATTCTTCAGCAAATGACCACTGCAATGACTCATCTTTCTAAACCTGCTGATCATGGACCCTCTGCTAACTTTAAATCTCCATCTATCAATGCCCCAGATAAATTTGATGGAACTAACCCAACGAAGCTTAGACCTTTCCTTCAAGCTTGTGAACTAATTTTTGCAAATGATGAGAGAGTTTTTGCTAATGACAGAAAGAAAGTATTTTTTACAGTCTCTTACCTTTCAGCAAATGCCAGTCAATGGATCCAACCCTATCTTGCTCACATTGGTAATCATGAGCCAGACTTCATACTTAACTCCTGGCTTCTAATCACTAAACAGCTTCATACCCTTTTTGGGGATTGTCTAGAATACCAGCGTGCTGAGAAGGAGTTAACCCTCCTTAAGATGAAAGACAGTGGTTATGCTACTAACTATATCACTGAATTCAGGACACTTATGACCAAGGTCTCTGGGTGGTGTGATAAAGCCTTTTTCTTTCATTCCAGACAGGGTCTCCCAGCCAGATTACTGGACCAACTAGCGGGTTATGATGGACCTCAAGAAACCTTGCAAGAACTAATGGATATTGTTCTTAAGTATGACACTTGTTACCATGAAAGGATCCGGGAGAAGTCCTTCACTCTCCCTCAGACCTCAAGACCTGGACCCAGTCTTCCAAATCCCCAGAAATCTCAACAGACCAGCCAACCAGGTAGGTTTAAGGGGAAGACCAAGCCAACCCCTACTAATTTGACTCCAACCTATGTCCCCAATCCCAACGTAGGAGAGGATGGACACCTCAAGGCTGAAGAAAAAGCTAGGCCAGAAAGAGAGGGTTTGTGTAACTACTGTGGAGGAACTCACAAAATTAGCCTCTGCAGGAAAAGTCCAGATTTTAAGCCTGGCCAGAAGCCCAATCCTATGAAGACAAAACAGGGAAAAGACTAGGTGATGGGAATGTGGTACTCCTTGACCATCACCCTCCCAATATTTGAGTACAAATTTGGAAAGAAAAGACGCTAACCCTCCTTCCAAAGACTTACGTTTTGTTTGCTTGTCCAATAACCAGGCTTACAGTGTACTTGTTGACTCTGGAGAAACTCAATCTGTTATTTCAAAATCTATGGTTTTAAAGTTTTCTCTATCACTCAAACCCCTGACCACTCCTATCTTCTTATTTACCTTCAGTCCTTCTGACTCACCTTCCCAGGAAATCAACCATAAGTTTTCCTTCAATTTCTCTTTGCCCTCTTTTCCCAACTTAGAATGGGATTTCTTGGTTGTTGATACTTCCCCCAAAGAAGACATTATTCTAGGTATTGACTTGCTCCATTTCTGGAACCCAGAGGTAAATTGGCAACTGGGATTGATCACCCCAAGACACCAACCAAGTTTGGATCATTCCTCTTCCGTTGAACTTCCTTGGCCACTACTTCCTTTCCGCCAGTGAACCTGCAGGTCACTGCTCCTGTCCCCTTTTCAGAATCTATGCACTCACAACACTTCCCTTTGAGTTCAACAACTACTTCTGTGAACAGGATATTCTTTGGACATTCTCTGAAATTCTTGGAGGATATGGAGAATGATCTATCCGTTCAAGTTTTGCGTATGGTTATTTCAACTTCTGACTCTGAACCAAAGTAGGCTAATGCAGAAGGTTTGGATGAAGATGAGGAAACTGATGAAATTGAAACTGTGATGGAGAGAGTTCCTGATTCTTATCATACCTTTTTAGATGTTTTTTCCAAGGTCAAAGCTGACAAACTCCCTCCTCATTGCGCTTACAACCATCATATCAAACTGGAAGGCCCTATGCCTCCAGTTGGGCCTATCTACTCCCTTAGTCACCATGAGAAGGAGGCCCTTCAAGCCTATATAGCGGAAAATATAGAGAAAGGTTTCATTTGCCCCAGCACTTCCAGCACTGGAGCACCTGTCCTCTTTGTAAGAAAAAAGGATGGTGATTTGCAATTGTGTGTTGACTATCGCAAACTCAACGCTGTGACTCAAAAGAACCGGTATCCCATTCCTCCCATGACTCACTTATCAACAGTCTTTTCTGGTTCTACCGTTTTTTCCAAAATTGACCTCAGGGGTGCTTAAAATCTCCTTCAAATTAAAGAAGGGGATGAACATCTTACAGCATTCAGAACTCAGTTTGGGAGTTTTGAATATTTGGTAATGCCTTTTGGACTCACCAATGCCCCTGCCTCTTTTCAATGTCTTGTTAATGAAATTTTTGCAGTCCTTCTGACCATCTGTGTGGTGGTATACCTCGATGACATTCTTATTTTTTTCCAAAAACTTAACAGAACATACAGCTCATGTGTGTGAAGTCTTGAACAGACTTTGGAAGAACAACTTATATGCAAAAGCTTCTAAGTGTGAATTTCATGCTTCCTCAGTGGACTATCTAGGATATGTCATTTCCAGAAGTGGCATTGAAATGGACAACTTCAAGGTCCAGAAGATCCTCGACTGGCCACCACCAACTAACAAAAAGGCCTTGCAACAGTTTTTGGGTTTTTTCTAATTTTTATCACAGGTTTATCATTAAATATTCCAGGAAGGTGCACCTCCTCACTGCTCTAACTGGAGCAGACCCCATCTTTCCTTTGTCCCCAGGGGATCTGCAGCAGTTTGAGGACCTCAAGGTAGCCTTTACTAAAGCTCCTGTACTCAGACATTTTGATTTTTCCTTACAAACCTTTTTGGAGACTGATGCCAGTGACTATGCCCTAGGGGCTGTCCTCACCAAAATCTCTCTTGATGGATCCAGACATCCAATTGCTTTTGACAGCAGGAAATTGGGTAGTGCTGAACTGAACTATGAAATCCACGATAAGGAACTCCTGGCCATTGTATGGGCCATCAAGATCTGGAGAGATTACCTCCTCAGTCTTTCTTCTCCCTTTGAAGTTCTCACTGATCACTTATCTCTTAAATATTTCATGACCTCCAAAGTCTTGACTTGTTGCCAAGCCTGTTGGGCTGACTTTCTGTCTGAATTTTACTTCACTATAGTCTATAGACCTGGAAAGCAATCGATAGTGCCTGATGTCTTGTCACGTCAAAAGGACGTTTATTCCAAGGGGGGGATGCCCTAAGCAGAAAAGAATCCAGCAAATGTCAAACAACTCTTGGAACAAACTGACTTTGAACCTTCTAGAATTTTCCTTATATCTGCAAAACAGGTTGACAAACAATTGGAAACCTTAATTCAGTCCCAGATCTCCAACAAATCAACCCAGCAGATTATTCAGAAGATACATAAAGAGGAACAAGTAAAGAGTCACCTTATAGACCCAGACACTGGAGTCCTTATTTTCCAAAATAGAATAGCAATCCCCAAGGAGGATGAACAACTCCAACTTGAAATACTTCAACAAAGACATGACTCTCCCCTCTCTGGCCACCCTGGACAAGACAAAACAGCTGATCTAGTCAAAAGAGACTTCCATTGGGAAAATATGACTTCCTTTATCAAAGATTATGTTTCTTCCTGTTACCTTTGCAGGCAAAACAAAGCCAGTCACCACAAAAAGTTTGGACTCCTCCAACCCTTACCAATTCCAGATTCTCCCTGGACTTGACTCTCTATGGACTTCATCTCACAACTACCACTATCCAATGGGTTTGACTCAATCCTTGTGGTAGTTGATTGTTTTTCAAAAATGTCACTCTTTATTAAAACAAGAACTGATATCTCCTCTGTGGAGTTGGCTTACCTACTAATTTCTCATGTTTTTACTAAACATGGCCTCCCAACTGACATTGTCATTGACAGAGGATCTTTATTTGTTTCTTCCTTCTGGAAAATTGTATGTGAAAAATTACAGATAAAAAGAAATCTTTCCACAGCTTATCACCCTGAAACAGATGGACAGACGGAACGAGTAAATCAGATCCTAGAACAATTTCCTAGGATGTATGTCAGTTATTACCAAGACGACTGGGATACCTGGATCCCCCTTGCTGAATTTGCTTACAATAATTCAACTCACACTTCTACTAAGCAATCTCCTTTTTCACCATCTATGGACAACATCCCAACTTTGACAGTCTCCATGTAGTAGATGATCAACCTGCCAGCCACTACATAACCCAGATTCACCAGAATCAAAAGTTATTGGGTATTGAACTAGAAAAGGCAATTAAAACCTACAAAAGATATGCT
This sequence comes from Puccinia polysora, assembly GCA_025617555.3. Taxonomy (NCBI): domain Eukaryota; kingdom Fungi; phylum Basidiomycota; class Pucciniomycetes; order Pucciniales; family Pucciniaceae; genus Puccinia; species Puccinia polysora. The sequence continues at coordinate 47,814,054 of CM062621.1, read as the reverse complement.
GACCTAAAAAGAAGTGACTTTCCTGCCTCATTTGCTGTTGGAAAAAAAGTTTGGCTCTCTTCTAAAAATATCAAAACTAATTGTCCAACTCATAAACTCTCCGAGCGATGGTTAGGTCCCTTTTTGATTACAGAACAGATTGGAAAAAGTTCATTCAAGCTTCAACTCCCTCAACAATGGTCCACCATTCACCGTGTATTCCACTCCTCCTTACTCAAGCCATATCAGGACAACTCACCATCCTCTAGGCACCAACAACCAACTGAGCCAGTCAAAATTGATGGTGAAGAAGAATGGGAAGTGTCTCAGATATTGGATTCCAAACTTAAGAGGGGGAAATTATTTTACTTAGTTGAATGGAAAGGCTTCCAGAATGACGAGGAACGCACTAATCGGGAACCTCACTCTAATCTTACCAACTGCCCTACTTTACTTCAAGACTTCCAAACACTCTATCCCTCAAAACCAAAGTCATCCTTAAAATAAAAACAGTACAAAACTTACTCTCCTTTTCAAAAATAAATATATATCTATATATATATATCAATAACATGATAAAAAATAAAGATTCTTTCTCCTTTTTCCCTTTATTCAACCTTAAAAAAAAAAGAAAAGATCAATTACTCCGCTCTAAGAAAGTAAAAATAAAAACAAAAATAATAATAATAATAATAATAAAATAAAACAAATTTTATATAAACAACTTTTTAGATAGCTTCACACATCAATTCTTCCAACTCTTTTACTCTAGACATAAAAGTATTTCCTAATTTTAACTTGGCAACTTAATAAGAATTTGGCCCCCTTATAGTAGTCCCTACTTCAAAAGTATGCCCAGCTAAAGCCAAAATATCAGCTAGTCTTTTCTTTATCTCTAAAACGTTTTTCTTTCTAGCTTCTAAAAACCCATACTTCTCTTTTCTTATCTCACTACCCCAACCCTTCTTTAAACCTTCCTGAAAATTTGAATTTAAGGTCCTAGAATTCCTACTATAAATCTCCAAAGGATGATTTACTTGATCTTTATTTAAAACAGAATCTTCTCTGAATCTTCTTCCTTCCATCATCTTCAATAACCTTTCCCCACTTTCCAATTCCTCCAACCAGACCTGAGTTTCACCTCTTCTTTCAATTCCTTTCCTTCTATTCCTTCTGTCTTCCACCACCTTCATCTTCACCTCAAAATCCTTCATCTTGTTCCTCAAAATCTTCTAACTCCAAAGAGTCATCTGATCTGCCCCCTCCTTCAACAATGATCTCTCTTCCTTTTCCTTTACCTATCTCTTTGGTGGCTCCTCTATCTTCATCCATATCACTTAATTCCATCTCCAAACTCCCTTTGGCGTCTTCATTGTCATCTCCACTTTGACAATCTGCTTTGACAATTTGACATTTTGCTTTGATGCTTCAACGGTGGGCTTCAACGCTGCAACTGGTTGCTTCGACACTTCGACGTTTGACGCTGCGACGCTTCGACGTTCAAGGCTTCAACAATTTGCTTCAAAGGTTTGACAAACCCCTTCAACACTTTGACAAATCCCTTTGACGCTTTGACAAACCCCTTTGACGCTTCAACAATTTCCTTTGACAGGTTTGACGGATTCCAAAATACCCTTGTTTCGTACCCTTTTTGGGGGGACCTCAACCACCTCCTCGTCCAAATCTAGGTGAGGGGTTCCCCATTGTATAAATGCCTCACTGCACTCCTCCTGTGGACGCCTCGACGTACCATCTATGGCCAAATTACCGGTTTGACGCAGTGCCTCCCTCTTTTCTTGCGTTTTCTTCAATCTCTCCTGCATCAAACGTACTATTGAAAACCTTGTATCAGCACTCAAGCACCTCCAATACTAAATCCAGAAGCACTTACCTGAAGATTCATCAAGTCTGGATGAGTAACCCAGGGTCATGGCATCATCATCTGGAGCCTCTTTCACTTCAAAGGGTTGACTCTTCTCCAGGACCCATAAGGTTGGCCCCAAGGCCTTTCTGCCTTGCTTATCCATATCACACATTCTTCCATACTGCCTATAACTTTCAAATTTGGCAGAATTGTGCTTGATACTGGTGGTGCAGATTCTTCCAAGCTTGACACACCTATCACAACTTGGGTAGTATTTCTGGACTGGATGATAATTGTTGATCTTCTCCATTGGATAGGTTGGTGTAGGTGATCTGGTGTAAGGAGATAAAGGTGGTAATGGGTTGGATGGTGGTGATGGTTGTGGGTAAGGGGAAGGAAAACTCAAGTTAGACATGGCTGAAGGACAACCTGGATGGCCTCTTCAACACCTCCTTTTATGGTCATCAGGAGATGCCCTCTTCTTCACCAGGGGGTACTGTCATACTGACACCAAACTCAGTCTAACCTCAGTCTAACCCTAAGGCCTGATCTACTTTCTTAGGAACTTCAACCTCAGGGCTCAGGAGACTTACATCAATATGTCTCCAGTAACTATATACCTCAGGATCTTCATGCAGTACATATCTACATATAGTCTAACCTCATACTATACACAGATAGACTCCATAGGCTTGCACATACAAAATCTCCCAGGCTCTACTCTACCTCTCTGTCTAACCCATACCTCTTTGGGTTACCTCTCTGTCTAACCCATACCTCTTTGGGTTATCTCTCTGTCTAACCCATACCTCCTCTGTGTGGTTTATCCTTTGGGAATCTTTATGTACATCCTCTTGCAGATTGTATTACATACTCTCTCTACTTAGTACATAGTTTCATGACTCCCATGTACACTGTACATCCTTCAACTGTACTCTCCCAACTTAGACAGCTCAGACCTGGAAACTTGTCCCAATGTAGAAGCAGCCTAACCTAATGTAGTAGCATACCTGATCAGCCCTCTCTGTTACTTAGACTGTTCCCATGACATCATGTGTGTATTCTGAGCCCCAATCACTTGTACCTCTGTTGTAGTTCCAACCTCTTGTCTCTTTAATAAGCCTCCTCTTTCCTCTTATGATTCCCCCAAGAAATCAGTTTACTACTTCTTACTAGGAGATCTTCCCCATCAAGTGTCATTCAGCACCATTCAACCAAATCCTCCTCTGCTCCTGTTAGCCTCCTTCAGTAACCTTGCCCCCAAGCCTACTGTGGGTAGAGACCCCTCTGTGCCAAGCCCTGCTTGCATGTCAGCAGCCCTTGTGACAACAGGTAGCATAGGGTCCTCCTTCATGGAAACTGCCATTGGCACAGCTAAATTAATCAAACACCTGGGTGAATCTCTACTTCTTGAGGATTTGTTGCTGGTACCTTCACTCAATGGCTCCCTGATCTCTCTCTCCAAACTCATGAATGAGTCCGCCTATATCAATAGAGTTGGTCACTCAGGGTATGAAATCTCACTAGATTGTTTTTCATTCATAGGAACCGTGGCCAATTGCCTTGTTGATCTGTGTGGTACCAACTTTGAATGTCCAGCAAAGAGAGAAGTTCACCTCAAGGAATCTCACAATAGTGTCTGGCACTTGCGCCTAGGACATACCAGAAACGCAGTACTCAAAATCCTGTTCCCAGACAGTCCCAGCCACAGTCAATGCAAAATATGTTGCAGCTGCAAAATGACCTTGACTCCCTATCTTGGGAACTTCAAACCAGATACTCACCCATTAGAAATCATCCACTTGGATCTAGTTGGACCATTCTCCATCCCATCCAATGGAGGCTTTCATTACTTCCTTACGATAGTCAACCAGTTTTCCAGTTTCAAATTGGTTGTATTTCCCAAGACAAAAGATCAAGTGGTGTCTGCCATTCAGGATTTCATAACCACCTCCAAAAGGCAACTAAACTCCAAAGTAGCCAGAGTTGTATTGGACAAAGGTGGAGAGTTTGTGAAGAAAGCTCTTGACTCCTTTTTCAAGGAGGTTGGCATCAAGCACCACTTGGCTCCCCCGTATACACCAGAACAGAGCGGGCTTACCAAGAGAACAAATTGATCTATTTTGAACAAAGCCAGATATCTTCTGGTCCAGAGCAAACTACCTGCTTCCTTCTGGGCTGAAGCAGTCGAAACCGCCACCAATCTACTGAACCTCCTGCCAATTGTCTCAAAGAATAAATCAATACCTTATGAAACCTGGTATGGGAAATCTTTTAACTAAAAATTTCTCAAGCCTTTTGGATGCGCAGTGTAATCCCTCATACCCAAGGCCAAACAAAACTTCAAGCTGAAAGTTACCGGTGAAAAGGGAATTTTTCTAAGGTATGTTAATGACTTCTCATCCTACAAGGTTCTGGACTGTTGAACCAAGTCTGTACACATAAGTGCAAATGTGACCTTCCTAAAAGAACTCTTTGACTACAAACTAGATGACTCTTCTGAGGACCAAATCCTGCTATTTGATTTACCTCACATGGTTAACCAAAATATTCCTCCATCCTCTCCTCATGCTGCTCCTTCACATCCTGCATCCCCTCCTGTTTTGACTTCCACTCTCAGAAGATTTCCACTAATACTGCATCAGGCACCTCCCGCAATTAAAGCAGGGTCTCTGCTCAAAACATCTTACCCTACTCCTGCCATAGTTTGGCTCCTCCTGGTCCGGAAATGAACCTCAAGGATGCTCAACACCAAGACCCAAAGACTCTACTAGAGGCTCTCCAATGTACTCACAAATTTCAATGGATCACAGAGATGGAAAAAGAAATACTGAATTTGGAAAATTACAATGTTTGGGAAGAGTGTGATCCTTCTAGCTCCATCAATCCACCGAAGTGCGTCTGGGGATTTCAAACCAAGAAAGACAAGGACAGCAACATCATTGAATTCAAGGCTTGTCTCTGTGTGCAGGGATTTCATCAAGAGTTTGCAGTTGACTATACTGATGTCTTTGCCCCAACAGGCAATAAATCTTCCCTTTGGCTTCTCATTGCCCACGCTGTCAGGAAGGGGCACAAACTTCATCAGCTGGACGTCAAATCAGCCTTCCTGAATGCTCACCTCAACAAAACTATTCATTTCCAAGTTCCCTCAAATGTTCCATTGTCTCCTGGAAAAAACCCTAAAAATGAAGAAAGCTCTCTATGGACTGAAGCAAGCGCCAAAAATGTGGTATGCCACCCTAAGCAATTGGCTCATCCAGACAGGTTATTGCCAAAGTAGGGCCAACAAGTGTGTCTTTTGGAAGAAAAAAACTCACTTGTATGTGCATGTTGATGAAATTGCAATCTTTAGTCCTCAACCTCAACTATTCATCAATTCAATAAGTGAATGCTTCAAGACAAAGGACCTTGGGACTGCTGAGCTTTTACTTGGAATGAACATACGGCAATCATTGGACTCCATGCATCTCAGTCAAGAGACTTATATCTCCACTCTAGTGGCTCAGTACGGTCTGCCACAGCACAAGCGCTGTGCCACCCCGTTCAAACCGTTTGCAAAGCTCCTGCCATCCACCAATTCTGAGAACAACCACTTTCTCTCAACCAGCGTCAAATATCAAAAGCTTGGGGGTGAGCTCAACTAAATAAGATGCAACACCAGACCGGACATCACCTTCACAGTCAACTACCTATCTCAGTTCCGCAACAAACCCTGTCAACAACACTCTGATGGGGCTACCTTGGAACTCAGCTATCTTCAATTCACCAGTTCTTTTGGTCTTCTCTTCTCAAAAAAAGGAAATGAGGGACCGCCTGTGTATGTTGACGCCAACTGGGCTACCTGTCCTTCCACGCAGCGCTTGATCAGTGGCTTTGCGGTTCTCTGGAATGGAAGTGTCATCAGTTGGAAGTTGCAAAAGAAACCTACTGTCACAATTTCAACCACCATGGCTGAGTACAAAGCAGCAGGCAAGGCCGTCAAAGAGGTGCTGTGGATAAAATTTCTTGCAGAGGAAGTGCTGGAAAGACCAATAGTGGGACCCATAGCTGTTCACAAAGACAACAATGGTTGCGTAAAGCTGGCCTCTAGCGCTTCCAATGACGCTGGTTTCAAAACAAAACAAATGGATCTAAGGTATCATTTTCTGCGGGAGGAGGTGGACAAGGGCACAGTCATATTCAAGCGGATACACTCAAAGAGAAATCCTGCGTATTTCCTTAAAAAACCCGTATTGCATTTATCTCTTGCCTCCCAGCTTGGGTTTGTCAATTTAAGGAACTACTCAACCAAAGACTCAAGACAGGGAGGGTGTTGAAAGTATACTGATGCCTTCATCTTTGTGTTCTCCATCTATCTGTTCCTCATTTATCCTTTTCATTTATTTCTTCCTTTTTTCTTCTGTCTCCCCACAACAACACAAATCCAACCCTCTTGGAATATTGAATCTGGCATATTGAATCTTCTCAACTGACCATCCAGTGTGCTCACTCCATTTCTATGTCTTGTATTTCTTTATCTACTGGTCACCAGCTTAGATCTCCAGGATGTCTTTTCTTTGTGCGCTCCATGAGTCATACCATCTGCATCCTAGTGTCTGAAGCTGGTGAGTCACTTATTTTTTTATTCTCCATGCTATCATTTCCTGAGTCCTCCACCTTTTTGATATCATCTTTTCAATGAATTCCAGATACTCTACTGCTACTTGTCCTTTCCGTGCTCTTCTCCTCCCGTGAAAGTGTTGAGCCTTTTCTTTATAGGTGTGACTGCTCTTCATGTTTTCCTTCATACTTAAACTGGTTACTGAAGCAATCCAAAAACTTTTCTTTATAGCATCTAAATAACTGTAACTGACAATTTTTAGCAGTTCATCAACGTTGAACTTTAAAAATTCAAAAGTATCAAATTTTGGTCATGTAGGAATCATCATTCCAAAAGCATTTATCAAAAAGCGTTAATCAAAAAGCATTGATCAAAAAGCATTAATCACAAATTGATTCGAAGAATCCAACAATCAAACTTAAAACAACTTACACAACTAGAAATGCAAGGTTTAGAATGCAACCTCCAATAAGGATGAAAATCCTCATCCACAAAGGATCCTCTTGACGCTAGTGTGTCACCTATTTTGTGGGAACAGGGAAAACTCATAGTCATTGAGTATGACTTGGTGCACTCTTCCGCATCATTTTTCCACTTTAATCTCTCTAATTGATCCACAAAAAGTTAAAATTCCTGTAAATACACCTTTTATCCCAATGGTAACAGTTCAGTAGGCAGAACTATCCCAACCTTTATTTGAGATTTGTAAAGGGCTGCCTGAACCAATTAAATTTTATTGGAAACTGTGCCCTCTAGGTTTTGCCAAACATCCAACACGTTTTTCAAAGAATTTTCAATGAATTGTTTGAGAGTATCTTGGGCCCCTTCAAACCAAGACGTTTTTTTTCAAAGTAAGGGTTTTTGGAATTCAAAGCTGTTAAACACATCTCTTTGATAGGGAAGATATTATGATCCATATACTCAAGCACATTATCACGGTCTTCCAAGAAAAACTTTATACAAGTCATAATGTAAGCAACCAAAAATAGGAATATTAACAGTAGACGCAGTGATTTGGTACTTAATCTAAGTTCTGAATTATTGAACTCCACCTCCACCTTGGTTTTTGAGGCCCCATACTTAGCCCACAGAGACATAAAGCTTTTCCACCCTTCAATGTCATTATTAAAGTGCACTTTACAGTTTTCTTGTATGTTTTTAGACAAGTGCAATTGAAAAAAATGTTTTTTAGACCCAGGGAAGATTTTTTCTGGAGCACAGAGAAAAGCTTTTTGACAGTGTATCACAAAGAATTTGGGAAATCTCTCAGGATCATAAGCCAACTCCTTAGTGCATTGAAAGACCAACTGTAGAACTCAAACATTTCTCTTGTTATCAAAACAAAAGCTTTTTTGAATGTTTTCTGGTTGGCTGTAATTCCTAAAACATGCAATAGCGGGATGTTGTACTTATTTGTTTTATAAGTATAATCAATCACAGCTATATGATGGAATTTTTTGCAAAGCTTTGATGAATCTAGGTAGGCCAAGAACAGGGCTTAAAATTTACCCTCTCCACTGAATTTTGCTCAATGAACCCAACCTGAATCACCAATTTTTTCAAAGAGGACCTCCATAACACTTTTCCCCTTTATTTCTGCTAGCATTACCTTATCCTTAGTGTTATAGATTCTTTGGGCATCAACATATTTTGCGCAACTTATCTTTCTCACTTTTCTTTTGAGTTTAATTTCATCAAGCCTATCTTCAATGCCTTCTTTTAGATTGTCTAAGGCTACCCCAGAGATTCTATTCAGGTGAGAATGCACTGAGGGGTGTGGAGATGGTTCATGGTTATGTTGATCATTTCTGCAGCTGATTTGCCACAAGGGGTATTTTTCCTTTTTTTGACTTGTGTGAATTAAAAACTTGCACCCATCCTTCCTTGTTTGAGTTTGCCTTGACCGTTTGGTGAGTAATTTCCCAGAGTACAAACCATGTCTATCACAGGCTAAATACACATATTTATCAGGATTTGAGTTGAAAACTGTTAAAGCTTAACCATGCTTCATTGCCTATTTTTGACAATAGTTTTGTGCCTCCTCCCAATTTGGAAAAGCTTTCACAGGAGGTGGGGCAAGTGGGTCTGTCATAGGTAGGCCATATTCACATTGTGATAGTCATTTTCCATCAAATTAAATCGGCCAAAGAACAGAATAAAATGAAATTTTACTCACCACCAGAGGTCATGTCTATTTGTGAAACATTTTGTTCCTCAATTGTCACCCTCAATGAGAATGCAATTGGGGCTTCCAATTTTTCATTTTACAAATAATTTTTTCCATCAGATTTGTTCATTGAAATATCAATGTATTCCTTCAACACATCTGTGTTAAAAAAATGGGGGCTTGCCACTGTTCCCATAATATCCAAAAAATGCAACAGTATTTCAGTATTCAATCCAAATTTCAATTGAACAAATACAAATTTTGCTCACTTTTCAGTTGAGAAAGATCAAGTCTAGTGGGACTTTTTCACTTTAGTGTCACTTTAGTTTCACTTGAATTTCACTTTCATTCACTTTATTTCCCTTCATTTTGCTTGAGATTCACTTTTGTTTCACTTGGGGATTGCTAGGTGGGGTCCAAAAGTCCCACATAGTATGTGTTATCCCAGATTTGGGTTGATGGAACCCTAATGTGGTCCAGGGGGGGTCAAAAAATTTGGCACAAACCCTGGGGGATCTTATACCCTGGGCCACGCATCAAAAGCGCTGTGAACGGGGGTACACACCCCAAAAACCCTGTTTACGGGGGGTATATGACCCCCCAAGGGTTGCGTGTGTTTGAGGCAACCCCTTGGACACGTGTGAAAACGTATACACGGGCCCACGCGCAATTTGGACGCGTGTAGAGGCCCCCACATTTCCATTTGGACGTGTAGGGCCCTACACAACTCCCACACAACTGGGAGTTGTGAATTTATCATTAACCTACAAAATATTGTAGGGTTATCATTAATTATTCTAGGAAAGTCTGCCTCCTCACTGCTCTCACTGGTTGCAAACCAATTTTTCCCCTGTATTCAGGGGCTCTGAAGCAATTTAAGGACCTCAAAATTGCCTTTACTAAGGCTCCTATCCACAAAAATTTTGATTTTTCTTTGAAAACCTCTATGAATACTGATGCTAGTTACCATGCACTAGGGGTTGTACTCACCCATGTATCCCTTGATGGATCCAAAACCCAATTGATTTTGATAGCAGGAAATTGGTTAGTGCTTAAATGAACTATGAAATTCACAATAAGGAGCTTTTGGCCATTTCCTGAGATTTCAAGATATGGAGGCAATAAATTCTAAGCCTTACCTCTCCTTTCAAATTTTTCACTTATCATTTGTTTTTAAAATATTTCATGATTGCTACAGTGTTGACTTGTTGTCAGGCCCATTGGGCTGAGTTTCTCTCTGAATTTTATTTCACCATTTAATATTGACCAGTAAGACACTCAATTTTTCCTGAAATATTATTATGTTGAGACAAATTTTATCCCAAAGGGGGGATTCCCTATGAAGAAAAGAATCCAGAAAATTTCAAAAAACTCTTGAAAAAGACTATATTTGAACCTCCTAGAATTCCCTTTCTTTCCACCAAACTGTTTGATGGAATCTTGGGCAACTTAATGCAATCTCAGAATTCCAAGAAGTCAACCCAGCAGATTATCTAGAAGTTACATAAAAAGGAAAAATTAAACAGTTATCTAATTTAACAAGATATGGGATTTCTTATTTTTAAAAATAGGATTAATATCTCCAAGGAGGAAAAACAAATCCAATTTGAGATATGGTACTTGAATCTTGTCTGGGCACACTGCCAATTCCTGCTTGGCTCATTGTCCAGCAGGCTTGGATGTGTGCCCAACAGGCTTCATTTCTGAATCAGGTTGCACTGCAGATCTTGGCACACGGCCAAGTTACCCTTGACCAAAGAAAAGCTGTTGGCACCCCGCCCACTTTCTCCCTTGCTTGCTCCTCTTTCCATTGCTTTGTGTGTCCCTCAACCAAAAGAACCATTTTTACTCCCTTTTTTGTTTTTTTTTTGTTTTGGGTTTGTTTTTTCTAATTTTTTTTTCTGGAACAGGATGGAATTATTTGAAGAGATAGAAAAACCCCAAATGGAAAATAAAATGTAGAAAATGATTCTGAGATTGAGGCAAACAAAGAATGCTTGCAAGAACTCCTCAAGGAGCTTCAAGAATTGAATCAAACAACCTCTCATTCAAAAAAATTTTTTCTTTATTTTTTCCAATTACAAAAGGTTGTATTTATAAGTTTATCAAAGAAGTAAAATAAATATTTTTAAAATCTTGTCCCCAATTATTGATCTGGAAGGTGTGGCTGATTGGCTTGGGTGTTGGCCAAGTCAAGATTTGGCCCAACCCACCCAAACTTGGCTGTGTGCAAATTCGCACTTGGCTATGTGCCAAGCGGGCTAGTGCGCTTTGGCAAAAAAGGGGCTAATTTGGGTGGTTTCCCAAACTAGCTTGAAATACCATAACTCAAAAAAGAAAAAATTCTCCACTCTCTGGTCACCCTGCACAAGGAAATAATATTGATCTATTCAAAAGAGATTTCCATTGGGAAAAAATGACCTCCATTGGCAAAGATTATGTTTCTTCTTTTTAACTTTTCAGCAGAAAGAAAAACCAGTCATCCAAAGAAATTTTGACTCCTTCAACCCTTTCCAATTGCAGATACTCCCTGGAATTCAATCTCAATGGAATTTATTTCCCAGCTACAACTATCCAATGGATTTGATTCAATCCTTGTGGTGGTTGACCATTTTCAAAAATTTCTAGCTTAATAAAAACCAAAAGTGACATCTCTTCTGTAAAATTAGCTAATTTTTTAATTTCTCATGTCTTTTTCAAGCATGAGCTCCCAGCTGATTTTCTTAGCAACAGAGGATTGTTGTTTGTTTCCTATTTCTGGGAAAATTTCTGTGAAAAATTAAAGATAAAAAAAATATTTCAACAACTGATCACCCTGAAACAGATGTTCAGACAGAACGTTTAAATCAGATCCTGGAAAAATTTCTCAGGATTTATTTCAGTTATCACCAAGAGAAGTAGAATACCTGAATCTCTCTTGCTGAATTTTCCTATAACAACTCCACCCACACTTCAACCAAGCAATCTCCCTTCTTCACCATTTATGGACAAAATCCCAAATTTTACAGCCTACATGTAGTGGATTGATAACCTGCCAGTCACTATAAAAATCAGATCCACCAAAATAAGAAAAAATTAAGAGTTGAATTTGAAAATTCAATTAAAACCTATAAGAGATATTCTGACCTTGAATAAAGTGATTTTCCTGATTCATTTGCTGTTGGAAGAAATTATGGCTCTCTACTAATAATATCAAAACTAGTTTTCCAAAAAATAAGTTCTCAGATCAATTTTTGAGTCCTTGTTTGATTACAGAAAAGATTGGGAAAAAAATTCTCAAGCTTGAACTCCCTTGTCAACAGTCCACTATTTACCCAGTGTTCCACTCCTCCTTACTCAAGGACTATCAGGAAAACCCTTTTATATATATTCTAGAGACCAGCCCCCAACTAAATCAGTTGAGAAAGATGGGAAAAGGGAATGGGAGGTGTCTCAGATATTGTATTCCAAGATTAGGAGGGGTAAATTAATTTATTTGGTTGAATTGAAAGGCTTTCAAGACAATGAGTAACACACTACTTGCGAAAATCATTTTAATCTTATAAACTGCCCTGCCTTACTTCAAGATATCCACAAACTCTATCCTTTAAAGCAAAAAAATCCTTAAAATGAATAAAAAATCTTTTTCAAAGATAGACTTATTTATTTCCTTTATTTCCCCTCTTAAACAAAAAAATAATATAATCCATCTTCAATCTAAAGTAAAAACCTTATTATTTCAAATCAAAAGATAATGTCTCTCTGGTTTTTTATTCAATCAAACTATTGTTTATATTCATCAAAAAAATATATATGATAAAAGTAAATAAAAATAAAAATAATAAAATGAAAAATTAAAATGAAAAAAATAAAATAAAAATGATAAAATAAAAATAATAAAATAAAAATATACTGAAACTAACATCAATATCTATCAATATAAAAATACTGATTTTTCAAGGGTTGGCAGATACGAATCTTGCCCTTGTTGGGAGTCCTCCCTTGAAAGAAATTTAGGATCCAGCTTTGTTCTCTGCAATGTTTGCGTGCCTTGCTTGAAACCCCAAAGCAGTTGTTTGTCCCTCCGCTGCAGGTACATACATGCACTCTGCATGGGTGGATGTTGGTTTGCCCTACCCTGCAGGTATGTATGTACATACATGCGCTCTGAATGGGTGAATTTTGGTTTTGAATGCCATAAAACTACTCAATATAAGTGACTGTATTTATTTAAAACACAAAACTGTTGTATTTCACAGAGAAGAGATAAAAACTGTGGTACATGCAAGAGAAGAGATCACCACCGTGGTACATGTAAAAGAAGAGACCACCAACATGGTACATGTAAGAGAGAGGTGGAATAAAACATGTACTGGAGAACATTGCCTTCTGTTGAAATGTAAAAAATTCTTGGTTGAAACTTTTCCATCCTTTTTCAACTTTGTTCTTTAACATATGAACCCTCTGCTTTTCAACTTTTACATACTCCCCCCTCAACTCATAAAGCAAAACTTCCAACTTCTCATTTTATTTTTACATTCAAAAAAGACATGAGTCAATTCCCAAGTTCTTCTAACAAAAGGAGGTCCTCACTCTCATCCTTTGTGATTCAAAATGCACCCAATCAGTTGATTTATGATCAACCTACAAATAACCATCAGCATAGAAGAAAAAATTCTTTCCCACACCATCAAGGGTAAAAAAACTCTCATAACCCAGCTCCCCTCTCACATCTGAAAATACCTCATCATTCTCATACACCACCAGGCCCTGGCCGTTCCAATCAATCCCAAAACACTTGAAAACTCTCACATCAGTCCTATGATGATCAGCCTACAAATCACCATAAACATTGAAGAAACTCCTCCTCCTCACAAAGTCATAGGTCAACAAAATCTCATTAGCTGACTCCCCTCCCAAATCTCAGCATACCTCATCAATCTCATACAAGCCTAGGCCCTGGCCATAGCAATCAACCCTATAGACTTTAAAACCTCCCACATCTTTCCCTTCATCAAAACTGGTTCACTAATTTTCAAGTTTCCATCATTCCCATCTCTATTGAATCTTATCAAGAATAATTTCACACCAATCATGGTAAAAATATTACCCATGACAATGGAAATTTTTAATATTCCTATTTCTGTTGAAACAAAATCCCATTTAGTGCACTCAAATCATGGCTATTGTTCCAATATTCTTATCTCTGTTCAGACTCATCCCCAATTTTTTCACTCAAATAATGGCTATGATCCCAATATTCCTATTTCTTGTGAAACTAATCCCCAAAATCTGCACAAAAAAACTACTTCTGTTGAAAATAATCCCCAACATCTGCACAAAAACACTACTTCTGTTGAAAATTATCCCCAAAATCTGCAAAACAACACTATTTCTGTTGAAACTCATCCCCAATACTTCCAAAAAAATGATATCAATGTTCCTTTTGAATCATTGGAAATCAATCAACATACAACTGATGAAAATATCAAAAAAACAAACCATGAGAATGATTATGAATTCCAACAATCTGCTGATCTGGAGCTTGAAAGAAATTTGGCAGACCAACCTCAAGAGACAATTTTTCAAGGAGATATGATGGAGTTGACCACCTTGGGAAACAATCCTACCATTTTTGAAACTGAAGATGAGGATACCATTCCACAACAAAACATTTTACATCCTGTTTCCTGGGGGTGGAATGACCCCCAATACTTAAAAACTTTCATTTCAAGTCCAAAAATACTCTGCAGACATTTCCAATCAATCTATTTCCAAAATGAGACAAGCTCCCTATGCTGTAGCAATGGACAGGTTGTGTTAACACAGCAAATACCACCACATGAAGTGCTTCATATTTTCAAGATTGCTACTAGGGATCATCATTCCCATGAGCATCAACTGCTCTCCAATATCAGGCTGATAAACTCCAATTTTTCCTTCACATTCATTGGTCTTAACCAAAATACTTGCAATTACCTCAATAGCCAGAAAAGTGGCATATACACTTTTATGTTGAATGGACCTATTCAACATAAAATTGGTAGTCTTAATACCATTGGTGGAAATCACCCATCATTCCTCCAATTTTATATATATGAAAGGGAAAATGAATTGCAAAATTGGCACAGATGGGGCTAACATGTGGCACATGATTTTTTTATTAGGATTCAAGAGATTTTACACCAAAATAATGGTTTGAAAAATATTTTTCAAAGAGTTTCTCCTGAGGTTGGTCCCAATCAATCCATCATTAATGCTGATTCATCTTCTAAAAATATGGATAAAACAGTTTAAAACCTACCAACAGGAAGTCAAATAGCTGCAATATGGATAGAAGGTATGTTATTTCCTTTTTTTTTGGGTTTCAGACATGAAATTGAACCTTTTCTAATGGATTTGAATTTCACACAGTTAATGGTCCTTCTCAATTGAACCATAGAGATATTTTGATCAGGCACTCAGATGGATCCCTCAGCAGAATTAGTGAACTGAGAAAATTTTATGACCCCTTGAACTATGTCCTTTTTCATCCCCATGGTGAATATGGTTGTTTTCCATAATTGAAAGATGAACCAGGAAAGAATAGGTTCACTCCCATGAATTATTATTCAAATCATCTGCAATTTTTTCATTCTGATTATTCCCTTTTGCACTGGGTTGGCCAGCTTCTCCAACAATATTGTGTTTACCAATAAATAAAAATTGAGACAGAAAGATTATCCTATATTTAAAATCATCAAAATAATCTAAGTTTTGAGAAGTTCTATGGTGTTGAGAATGCAATAAAACATGGGGTTGATTTGGTTCATGGAACAGGCAAGTTGGTTTATCTTCAATTTTTGTTATGAGATTGATGTCTGCATTCTACCAATACCTATGCATAACTTGATATTCTGTTATTCTTAGGTTGTTGTTTTATCCTTCCTCAATTGCTTATAGGTGGCCCAAGGAACATGAAGGATTGATATCCAGATTCTATGGATATGGTTCAGCATATGGGAAAGCGTGATATTTTTATGACAGTCACATTTAACCCAGTATGGCCAGAAATTCTAAATATTTCTTGGAAGGTCAAATAGCACAGGATATGCCAGAGATTGAAACAAGTTTTTTCAACTAAAAATTGCAAAGGATCTGTGATTAAATATTCATGGATGGAATCTTTGGAACCGGAATGGGACACACTCATGTCATAGAATTCCAGAAGAGAGGCCTTCAACATTCTCAAATCTTGGTGATCCTGGATCATGACCTGTAATGACCAGATCTTGACTCAGGCGCCTCAGCCATACTCAACCCTCAGTCATTCACATTGAATTAAAATATGCCTTTCACCCCTGGACCCACATTCTGTAAACCCTGAAGTATTCTCCTGCATATCCTGCAGCCCTTGGGTAATGTCCTGGGCATACCCTCCACCTCTCTATGGCTTTGTGCATGCTCATCTCCCCATAAAATCTACCTGGTATGAAAAGTACATAATGAAAATCCATGGTACATACTCCTGGCTGGACAAGCCATACTCCTGTTCATTAAATGCCCTTTCTGAAAGGCCCATTAATCAATATTTTAAGCCACATTCCAAGCCCAATTGTTCAACATGTAATACCATGGGGGATCCCAGCCCCAGCACCAGTCACCCCTCCTCAAGGCCTTCCCTCACTTCTCACATATACTGGCCTCTCCTTCCCTCCTGGACTAATTCCCCTCAAGGAATAAGTATAATACGTCTTATTGGTTATTCCCTCATCCAACAGGTGTCATCTCAGAACAAGAAAACCAACCAGGCTCCCTTACTCATTGCCCCTATCCCTCTGGTGTTACTCTTATAGTATTCCTTTATCAATATCCTTCAGAGCCTTAATTCTGGATTTTTCTCCTTCATCATTTTCCTTAATTTAAATTCTTTCCTCCTTGCAATCAATCGATTATCTCTACCCTGAGTTATGTGAGCAGTAGCGCCCGTGCCCTCAGCCCCGTGCATTCCAGGGGCAGTCATGACATGACCACAACCCCAGAACAGCGGAAAAAATTGACATGATTGATTTTAAAAAGATCCCTAATGAAAGAACTCAGCCTCATCTTTTTCAACAAGTAAAGAGACAAATGATACATGGAAAAGTTTTTATTTTGAAATTTGAATCACCCTGCATGGATAATGGTACATGCAGGAAAGGATACCCCAAATCCTTCTGCCCAGAAACCATCATGGGTGAAAATTCCTATCCTGTCTATCAAAGACGCCAAGGTGGATTTACAATATCTCTCTTGCCAAAACCAAACAAGGTCTCTCATTGATGATTCCTGGGTTTTCCCTTACAATCTATATCTCTTGGAAAAGTATCAATGCCAAATCAATGTTGAAGTATGTGCAGGTATCTCAGCTGTCAAATATCTTTAAAAATATGTCTATAAGGGCCATGATCATGTTACTGTGGAGGTTGGTCAAAACTTGGATGAAATCATTTGTTTTAGAGATTCAAGATGGGTTTCTGAACCTTGTGGATTCTGGAGAATTTTTCCTTTAAATTTTCTGCTATCTCACCTGTGTTCTAAAACTGGAAATTCACCTTACTGACTGAAAAGATGTGTATTTTGAACCTGATTAAGCCCTGGATGAACTGGTTCAAAGGTAAAGCCATTCTAAAACTATTCTCACAGAATATTTCAAAATAAATTCCATTTACCCTTTGGCAAGGACCCTCAAATTTCTGATTTTCACCAAAGTTTCACATGGAATCCCCAGAGAAAAGAATGGAGGCCAAGACAGAGAGGTTTTTCAATTGGAAGGATTTCTACTGTTTATCCTGCTGATGCTGAGAGGTGGTATTGCAGATTGTTGTTGAATGATTGTGTTGGCGCAACTTCTTTCAATCACCTAAAGCAGGTAAATAGAATCTCTCATACAACATTCAGAGAGGCTGCCTTGGCAAAGGGTCTACTTGAGGATTATCATTGTTTGGAAAAAAAATGGAAGAAGGTGCAGAATCTCTTTGACCTTCTGAGATAAAGAGGTTGTTTAATGCTGTTAGCACTTTCTCAGCCTTCAAACCCACAACACCTATTGAACTTTTGTTTCAATTTGATGGTTGATAGTTTAATTTGTTCTGGAATCACAGATCAAAGATTTCTCACCAATGAAATATTGAAATACATAACCCCTATTGTATATAAAAATTGTGGAACAATTGTTAAAGAAGCTTTTACTGAGCTTCCAATAATTTATCAATCAGGGGAGTAACCAAGGAACAAAACAAACTGGATCCTTGAGGAACAAGAAAATTCAGTAATAAATGAATCATACTTGCAAAAAATTTTTCTTCTGAATCATAGACCGAAGCAAATATTTGATCAGATAATGCATGCATGCAATTCATCTCACCCCTCTTACTTCTTCATTGATGGACCTGGTGGATATGGAAAAACCTTCCTATATAAATTCTTGATTTAATCTATAAGATCATCTGGAAGAATAGCTATGGAATTTGCTGGTAGTGAAATAGCTGAAATGAATTTACCAAATGGAAGAACAGCTCATCTCAACTTTGGAATTCCCTTGAGGTTAAATCACTCGTCTGTATCAACAGTATCAAAGAACTCTCAAAAGTGTGAAGCTCTTGAAAATTTTTCTTTGATGATCTGGGATGAAGCACCTATGAGCCATAGGCATTCTCTGGAGTTAGTTGACAGGCTACTTCAAAACCTCCTGGATTCTAACCTACCTTTTGGAAGAAAAGTGATGGTTCCTGGTGGTGACTTTAGGAAAATTTTTCCTGTTGTTCAAAATTTTAAATGTCCCCAAATTGTTGATGGAATTTTGGTCAATTCTTCTTTCTGGAGACATTTCCAGGTTTTTCACCTTGCTTCAAATATGCATGCTGCAGGGGATCCTGATTACCAGAATTACTTACTCAATTTTGGAGATGGTTGGAATAATATACAGCTTTCAAACAAAATTTTGCTTCCTCATCACATGGTAGTTCATTTTTATAGTGAAGATGAAGCTTTGGGTAGATTAATCAGAAATTTTTTTCCAAACTTGCGCCATAGCAGCCTTGAATAGGGTTATCTCATGAAATATGTTATTTTATTTTGCAAAAATACAGAAGTTTACAGCATAAATGAATTTCTATTGGATTCTCTCCCTGGAAATGGAGAAAAAAAAATATGGAGACTTGTTACAGCCATAAATCTGTTGAAGATGATACTCAAAACCTTTACCAACAAGAGTTCCTCAACACATTATTTCTTCCCAACTTTCCTCCTCATTGCTTAACTCTGAAAGTGGGTTCCCCTTTAATTATTTTGAGAAAAACTGACCATACAATTGGGCTTTGAAATGGAACTTGCTTGATTGTTTTCAGATTGGCAAGGAATGTCATATTTGAAAATATTGCAACTGGTGACTCAATAGCAATGCTGTTTGCCATTCCCTGCATCCCCTTGGTTACTGAACCTGATGAAAATGGCCTCCCTTTGAAGTTGATTCTCAAACAGTTTCCAGTAAATTTGGCCTTCTCATTGAAAATAAACAAATCTCAAGGTCAGAAAATTTTCAATTTTGGTCTATATCTGCAAGATCCAGTGTTCCGCCACGGTCAGTTATATGTTTCATTGTCAAGGAGATGTTCCAGACGCTCAACAAGGGTAGTGGTCCCACACAGAGCTGACAACCAAATTTCATTTGAAACTGATAAAATTGTTTAAGATGAGGTTTTAAATGCTATAAATCCCAGAAACTGATTAATTGAGAATTTATATTGTGCTTGAGTTACTTCTACATCAAGAATTGCAATGTTTTTTTGAGTGTAATTCTGATTCTATTGAAATTAAAAATGACATGTATTTTTTCATCTAATCATGATTTAATTTGAAAATTGAAAATTGTCTTCCAATCAGCGCCAAAATATTATTAAAGCCCAATAAGTCCCAAACTTAAATCTAAGAAACTGATGTGTTTGAAATGTATATTTTTTTTGACTTACTCCTTGAATCAATAAATGGACATTAGCTTAAACATGATTTAATGGAAAATTCAAAAATGTTTTTATTTTTCCAATTTTTCCAATCAACCACATCCCATCCTAATTATTAAATTCCAATCAGTCCCAAAATTTGGGGGGCAATACTCTAGTATATATATACATACTAACACATCTACTGAATATCTTCAAAAATAAGTTCTTCTAACTCTTTTATCCTAGCCACCTATGAATTAAATATTTTAAATTTCTAGATTCATATGAATTGGGTCCCTCACAGAATTAACCAATTAAAAAGTCATACAAGCTAAATCAAAAATATCAGATAATCATTTCTTTATTTCAAAACTTCTCTTCTTTCTAGCCTCTAAGAATCCAAAATTTTTGTTCATAATTCCACAACCCCATCCTTTTTTCAAACCTTTCTGTAAATTAGAATTTGAATAATTAGAAATTTTCCTATAAATACCTAAAGATTGATTCACTTTTTCTTCATTTAAAATTGAATCTTCCCTAATCCTCCTCTCCATCACAGAATTTTCCATCATTTCAACTAGTCTTTCTCCATTTTCCAATTCTTCCAACCATTCCTATGAGATATTCATTCCATTAAAACAGCCTCCATTCTTTACTTTTCTACAAATACCTTTCTTATCATTTTTTCCATCTTCAAGAGAATTCCCATTCATCTCCAAATCCCCTGTCTTCTTCCTAAGATCCTCTGGCCCCAAGGAATAATCTTATCTACCCCAGTCTTCAACAACGAATTCCTCTGGCTTCCTCTATTTTACTTTCATTAGTTCCTTTTCTTTTTTTTTGTTTTCTTCAATCTCCTCAAACACATGAATCAAGTCAATCTTCAAGCTACATTCAGAATCAAAATATTCTTTGAAGCTTTGAAAGATGGCTTCAATTCTTCAACAAATACATTTGATGCCTTGGCCTTCAAGGCTTTGAAAATCCAGTTCAATTCTTTGATGGGTTGGTATGACACTTTGAAAATTTGCTTCAATGGGATTTTTTAAACCTTTGAAAACCTGCGGGGCCAAATGGATGCTTTGACGGCTCAACCATTGGCTTTGAGGCTTGAAAAAGTTCCTTCAACTGGTTCCACAGAACCAACTATGTTTCTATTTCTTGATATTTTTTCCAGCACCTTGCTTTCCTCATCATCCGAATCCCTCAATGGGGTTCTACACCTGATAAAAACCTCACCTATCCAATCTTCAGGAAACCTTGACACATCATCCAATGCTAACTTGCCATTTTGAAAAAGATTTTCTCTTTTGGCTTTGGTATTCTCCAAAAGCTCTTGAATTAATCAAACTAACAGCAACCTATGATAATTATGGCAACCAATTATCTTAGTGGTAGGAGGAGAAGTAATTAAATCAAAAGAAATTCTGGAAACCTTGTGTGTATAATAACTAATGGGATCTCACAATGGGGCAATATGTTGGATAATTCATTTGATGAATTCAAATGGATGGATGGGAAACAGCAGGTAGAAGAGCTCCTTAATTACAAAAGATTGGCCATTATAAAACCATAGAAAAGGAACGTTTTCCGCCCCAAAAGAGCTCTACAGGCTCTAAAAGCCTTTTTTATTGGGTTGAGCTACATCAGCCCGCATGGTGTTAGTCCCTGTACCCTTATCTTAAAACCAGAATATTCCAGTCAAATTTGATTTTTCCATCCTTACAGGGTTTAACCAGCCCATTGCTTTTCAAACCCTTGTCTTTTTTTCTGTTAAAACCAGTCTTGTTGACCTTATGACCTCACCCAACAGGCTGTTTGCCTCATGCAACCAGCCCCTGGCCCCAAAAATGGGCCAGGTGTGACCCAGGAATCACCTGGGCTTGGTCTCAAACTCACACAGGGGGGTTTATAAATCAAAAAAATTCTGCACCCCCCTTCTTTCCTACCTAGGTGACCAGCAGGGGTGGTCAAATCCCCTGCTGGTTGAATGGAACAACATTTTCCCCAGGAAGAATGTCAAAGATGGTGGGGGGCTGAAGGGGTATCAAGTCCCCCAGCCCTTGGCGCCTCCCCCTTGGTAACAGGTGGGGGAGAGCACCCTGCTTGTTCTTTGCTCCCCACCACACATAGGTGGGAGGGTCATGAGGTTGCCCCCACCCTGAAAAGTTGCCTCATGCAAAAAGTTGCTGGCTGGTTCTAACCGGCCAGCCTCCTTCCCTCCCCCTTTCACTTTGCAATGGCAAGTGAGGGGAGGGGAGGGAGCTGGGGCTTTCATCCCCAGCTCCCGCGGCCCTAACCACTGGCCGGGGGCTAGTGCCTCAAATGAGGTGGGGGACTCCATCAGGAGTCCCTCTTCCCCCTAAAAAGCCCCTGCAAGCGCCATAGGGCCCCTAAAAGGGCCAGACACCTAAAGCAGCGACCTCAAGCGGGCCGCAAAATGGGCTACAGCCCCAACCGGTCGTGCCAGCCCAATACAGTAATTATATACACTTTGGAGGGCCAAGCCAGCTGGCTAAGTGTGTAAAAAATAAACCTTGAGGCCAATAATGCCCATAAAAGCCCATATGGCTGTAATTCACCATGGAACTCACCAGGGCCATGAAGGCCCGTGTACAAATAGGATTATTTCACATGTTTTGAGGCCAGTTTCCCCAAATCCATGACATCCAAACAGGCCTGTATGGTCCATGTGATTGTTCAATGGGCCTGAGAGGTCCATATGTCCATCCAATTTGGTTTACACCTATAGGTAGCACACACGTGAGCGCATACATATTTTAACAGAATCAACCTCAGAACCCTAAAGCCTTAACAAAAATCATCCATACTTACCTGACTCTGCATCCAACCTGGAAGAACATGCCAATGTCATGCAATCATTTTCTGGGGCCTCCTTCACCTCAAAGGGTTGTCTCTGATCTTGCATCCATAGAGTTGGCCCCAAGGCCTTTCTATCTTCCTTTTCCATTTCACAAAATCTTTCATACTGGTGGAAAATTTCACATTTGGGTGAATTGTGCTTGATGCTGGTGGTACAAATACTATCTATCTTAATGCATCCAGCACAACTTAGTAGTTTTTGTGCTTCTCCATTGAGTAGGTTGTTGTAAAGGTTCTTTTATGGGAAATATGGAAGGCAGTTTGGTGGGTGGTGGTGATGGTTGTAGGTATGGAGAAGTGAATCTCAGGTCATAAATTACAGCTGAAAATAAGTCTAGATGGCTTCTTCAAATGGCTCTTTTCATGGTAATCAGGAGATTCCCTACTCTTCACCAAGGGGTACTGTCATACTGACACCTACCTCAGTCTAATCCTCAGTCTGATCAACTAGCCAAGGAACTTCAACCTCAGGGCCTCAGGGGACTGATATCAATATATCTCCAGCATCTAAATATCCTCAGGATCTTCATGCATTAGATACCTGCATATATTTTAACCTCATACATCATACAGGTAGACTCCATAGGCTTGGGCATACGTAATCTCCCAGATGTGCATATTCTCTAACCTTACTTACCTGTCTGTCTCATATTCCATAATGTTTTATCTTTTTGGAATCCTTATTTAACTTCCTCTTGCAGATTTCATTACATACTATCTCTACTTATCACATAGTTTCATGATTCCCATGTACACTATACATCCTTCCACTGTAAATTCCCAAATCACACAGCACAGACCTGTTAACGTGCCCCAATGTAGTGTCCAGCTTTTCCAAATATAGCAATTCTACATGAACAGTCCTCCCTGTTACCTTGACTTCTATTTTCATTAAATATGTAGTCCAAGCCCTAACCTTTTGTACCTCTTCTCTAGCTCCAGCAATTTTTCTATTTAAACTGGACTACTCTTCCTTCTTCCTGATTTTTCCCCAAAAAATCAGTTTACTACTTCTTACTAGGAAATACATCCCAGCAAGTTTCATCCAAGCACTCTAATCTTAATCTATCAACTGCTCCACTCCTTGTAAGATTCTTAGTTAGCCTTTCCCCCAAGCCTACTTTAATTAGAGCCCCCTTGTGCCAATCCCTGCTTTCATGCAAGCGCACTTTTGAGAATGAACAACATAATCATCAACCATCTTAAAAACCCTCAGTGCATCCTTAACTGAGGAGAATCTCTGGTTTTATGGAAGGAATTATAGATTTTCTCAATACAATTCAACTCAAAAGGACATTGGGCAAGATTGAAAGTGGGAAATATGTTGACTATAACCCTTCCAGTTCAGTAAGTTGAAGTTTTGGATTTTTGGCTTGTGTGAATTGTTTTTTGACAAAGTATTGCAATTCCTATTTGGTTCAATAATGACAGATGCTTTTCATTTTTGAAATATTGACACTTTTCCAGTGCTTGAATCTTCTCAATTGTTTGAGAAGCTCAGTTCAGTTTTTATGGGAAAACCTGAAGAAGTTAAAGTGCAGCTTTTAGATTCCCTTGTCAATAATGCAAAAAACTTTGTTTCTGAGCCTAAATTCTTACAGTACATCCGTGGTCAACCCAAATTGAGAGAAACCTTGCGTGAAAATTCAAGATTTGGACTTGTTGAAAGGTAAATGAAGAGAAAAATAAGTGTTGGAAGGGCACCAAAAAGATGAAAAATTGGAAGTCTTTTATTTTGAGAAGTGTTCATTTTTATGGTTTAATAAACTGATTTTAAAATTATATTTATATTAAATAGTCTTCAGGATCAGAATCTGAATTTCATAGTTCAGAGCGAGAGACTGAAATTAAATCAGTCTCCCTTTATTTTGAAGAAGGGGCCTTTTCTGAGGAAGAAGAAGAAGTGGAGAAGCCAACCATAATTTCATCTTTGGTGAGTATATATTTCATTAGTGTGCCTAGGATGTTGGATAAGTGGGTTTTGATCATAGAAGCCGAAATTGAAATACATCAATCAAATACCTGAGAACTTAAATAAGTCCTTGGAAAAGGTTTGGAATCCTATTGGTGATGTTCATTTTTGATTTAGAGTCATTTCTAAATCACTTGGGTAAAATGGAAATGGATGCTTTAAAGTGCAAAGTGAAATGATAGAAAAATTGAGGAATCATATGGCATACTGTGCTAAAATGCTTCAGGGTATCAACAAGGTTGAAATGATTGAAAAAAGACTTTATTTCAAAGAAATTAATGAAACTATTCCCTCTTCAAAATGTTTTAAAAAGTTAGATATGGGCCAAATAAAAGAAGATACTTATGGAAGGTCAATTTTTTTCATTTCATTGGATTCATGTTGTACTTGTCCTCCTATGAAAATGCAGGTAGAGAACAATTAGATCACAACTTCATTTCCTTTGTTAACAATAACATCTGTGTCCATCTATTATGATCTATCACCTGCTTTTGGGTGCCATGTAAATTCAGATTGTTTTTCAAGTGCGTGTGGGGCTTTGGAAAGTAGAATTGATGCCTTGTCAAGCCCCTGTTTTTTCATATACAAATTATGTTTGCGCTTTGTAAAGGCCTACTTGGTGCCAATAAAAGCTGGTTGAAACGACCAAAAACTCCTTTTTTTATTTAAATCTAAAAAATGGGGATGAAATAAGTTTTTTTTCTTATTCTTTATTTTAAAGTTTTGCATCTACATAATACAGAATTTGAAGGAATCAAAAAAAAAAAAAGAAAAAAGATAAAAAAATCAAATCAAATTGATGGATCAAAGTTTTAAGAAAATGAATTAAGGGTTCTCCAAGAGAGGTCCGGTCATAGGCTGCATATCAAGGAAATTTTTATAAAATATTCTTGCATGAGAAAAGAAATTTTCACTCTTTTCTTGGGTGACAGCCTCACAAATTCATGAATTAATTTTCCAAACAGGTTCTGCTCAACCTTTGGGTGCCTTTCCTTGAACTTACAACTTGATATATTGGAAGGAATACTTGATGGGATTGAGAAAAGGGGAATAGGGCGGAAGAAAATTGGTTGAAATTTATTTTGACTTGCTTAAATTGGCTTGAAGACCTTAAAATTAGTCACCACAAGTGATAGGGGCATTATACATGATTATGATCAAGTCTTGAGGGAGGCCTAATTCAAGAGAGCAAAGGATAAGGCACAATTTGTCACTACCTACCCCCTTTTCCTTGGTACCATCTGTGTTGAGGAGCTTGTGGTAAAAAAGGCCCTCCTCTGAGAGGGAAACTATTGATTTGACTTGCTTGAATTTGGGAACTAGGCTAAACACAGCGGGTAAACCTTAAAAATTAAAAAAATAAAATAAAAGGAATAAGATTGAAAAAAATACAAAGTTAGTATAATAAAAGAAAAACACACCTGAAGGAGAATAGCCATTGGGACTGCTTTAATTTAAGTCAAAACCAGCCTTATCAATTTAAAAAAATTTGCATTCAAGATACATTCCATTACAACCAACATGATTGGCCCACTCATCCCAGAGGTCAGTTTGATTCAATAAGGCAGGGATATTGGTCACCTGCTTCCAGGTGATATCAATGTTCTTGAGAAGGTTACTGATGGCTTGAGCTGTGACTTCAATTTCATGCTCATTCTTGTGTAATTCCACAATTTAATAGAGATTTAATGTTGATTTCTGATTGATAAACGTTAAGAGTTCAGTGGTTGAATCATTGGTAAATTTTGGGGTTCTTTTTTTATGTATTTTTAATCCTCCTTGATTATTTGTTAAACCTGTGAATTTGATACATCAAACTTCAAAACTGCATATTTTTGATTAATTCATTTATTAATGAAATTTCTCCAAATTATTTTTCTCATACTTCTGGCTTGATAATTGCATTTGTTTTTTGACCCTTATAAGTGAGTCAATCATTTTTTTATTGTTCTTTTTTGGTCACATTTCTCATGTGCCTTGACAATTTTTTCATTCTGAAAGTTCCAATGATACAATTCTTCCAGTAGGAAAGCAAGATATTGGGCTTTGGCCTTGCTTGCTTCAAGTTCAAGTTTCATCTTATTCACAGTGGTTTCTTTGGCCATCCAGAATAAAACAGAATTAGACCACTTAAAAAAATAAAATGAAAATATTATGAGCATCAATTGAAAAAAAATACTTACCTTTTTCAGAAATATTTTCATGGGTGACGGTTTGTGAAGAGTAGAGGAGAGGAAGCTGGTTGGCCAGGTGCAACAAGCTTTGATTGGAATTCAAACAAGCCTGATTAGGGCGTATCAGAGTTAAAATTATGAATAATTGAATTAGCTTATTTCAGGAAAAATATCAATTTTTCAAAAAAAATATTTTTTTTATCAAAATAAAGAATGAATCAATGGCCTAAACTGAAAAAAAAATGTTTTGAAAAAAATGGATAGGCCTGAAATCAGCCATTTATTTTTTTTTTAAAATTTTAACCCTGATAAGCCCTATTGTATACCAAGATTGGACCCCTGCAAGCCCAAGCCAATCAAGCACTTGGGTGACTATCCAAGTCCCGCTTATTTTGTTCCAATTGGACTTTACCTGGAGCCCAAACATGCTTGATAGACCATACTTGATGGAGATACAATTCCAATGACTCCAATTGTATCAAAACCTTCTTCTTTGAATTCAAAGAAAGCTTCTGGTTAGTTTGATCATCTGATAGACCAACTGCATTTGTGTTCAAATTTATTAACATCATATCATTTAATCATTTGGGTTTTTATTTCATCATTTGGGTTTGGTCTACCATGCACTTCTGATGCTTACCTTGTACTTCTATTAATATAAAGGGTAATCACATTTTGAACATCATTATGTGGATTTTTTTTAGTTAATATCATCATTTTTAGTGTTTTGAATGGGATGTCATTGCTAATTTAGTTCAACTTTTGTTGGGCCAATCCCATCAGAAGGAGGATTTTTACTTATTATGATGAGATCAGCTTAACACAATTTGATTTTTTTTTTATATTTTTAATTTAGGGCTAGTCCATTGAGGTTGACTTGTATCAAGTCCCCTTCAATAAACAAGCCCTTGTTTTTGAGGGGTTTATTTAGTTTTGCACAATTCCAATGAAATAAGTCCAACTTGTGTGGGGCTGATAAAAGACTTCTTATGACAGTATCAGAAACACTAGTTCATCTTTTTTTTTGCTTTTTTGTTTGGGGCTAGTCCATGGAGCAGGCTTTAAATTCCTCTTCTTAGGGGTTAATTGGTTCATTTTATGAAATGATCAAATATTATGATATGAGTTAAATTTATTTTTTTAAATTTAATTTAGTTTAATCTTTTTTTGATTCAATTCAATTTCTTTTTCAATAAACCATGAAATTTTCTTATTTCATTGTACTTTATTGTATTTTATTCAAATATTTTATTTTATTTTATTTCAGGGCTGTTCTTTATGTATATTTTTCCATCTTTTTTTATTTACCCATTTTTATTTTTCCATTTTTTTATTTTTTTTCTGTGAAGAGTTTTTTGAGTTCTTTCTAGAATTTTTTCATCTTTATTCTCATTTCTTCATAAGGAAATTAATGTGAATTAATGGCCCTGGAGTTGTGAATTTTTCATAATTTTATTTTATTTTATTTTCAATTTCTTTGATTTTTTTAAAGAATTTCTGTTTGATTTTTTAATTCATTTTGAACTATTATTACTTTAATTTTTTGAGGGTGATGTTAAATTCACGCCTCCAACCATGTGGTAGTTTTTTAGCGCCCTACACGGCTCAAATGAGCAGTGGGGGCCCAAAGATGACTAGAAAGGGCCTTTTCAACTAGGAGCCGTGTACTTCCCTAAACGGCTCAAATTTGTCTTGTTTGGGGGTTAAAAACCCCCCAGAAGCCGTGCCAGAATTTTGGGCACCCCTGGACCACACTTGGGTTCTGTAAACCCAAATTTTGGATTAAGGCATACTTTGTGGGACTGTTGTTCCACACCTAGCAATCCCAAAGAGACATTAAAGTGAAACCCAAGTGAAATTAAAGTGAATAATCATAAATCATATAACTATCTGCAAACAATTCTTTCTCAACTTGAAAGTGAGCTAACTTTGTTTGATCAATTGAAAGTTGGATTGAATACTGAAGTATACCATTGCATTTTTTTGCATGGGAACAGTGGCAAGCCCTCCTTCTTCTGACATGGCTGCATGGAAGGTCTACATTTATAGTGTCATCAACAAAGCTTTGGAAAAAGAAAAAAAGAATTTGGGTAATGAAACATTGGAAGCCCCAATTGCATCCTCATCAAGGGTGAAAATTGAGAAACAAAATGATTCACAAATGGAAATGACCGCTGGTGGTGAGTAAAATTCTATGTTACTGATCTTTGCAATATTTAATTTAATTGAAACTGATGGGTTCAGAGGCAAAAAAATATTTTGAACATGGGAAATGAAGCATGTTTAGGCTTTAACAGTTTTAAACTCAAAGTGTGACCAATATGTGGATTTAGGCTGTGATAGACATGGTTCCTATTCAGGAAGTCCTCTTACCAAAAATTCTAGACAAACTCACACAAGGAAGGTTGGGTGCAAGTTTTTAATCCATGCAAGTCACACAAAGGCAGACCCCTTGTGGCACCTTGCCTACAAAGAAACCCAACAAAACCCTCAACCATCTGAGCATCCCTCTGTGCATCCTAAAATGAGGAAAATCTCAGGGTTAGCCTTAGACAGTCTAGTAGAAGGCATGAATGATGGGCTCAATATGTTACAACTGAAGAGAAAATTTATCAAGATTGATGTGTGGGATTATGTTGATTACCAAACAATCTATAACACTAAGGAGAAGGTTACACTTGCAGAACTAAAGGGAAAAAGTGTTATGGAGGTACTATATAAACAGCTTGAAGAAACAAGTTGGATTCACCTGTAAAAGTTCAGTGGAGAGGGTCACTTGGAGGCCCTGTAGTTAGCACATCCAGAGGCAGTAAAGCTTTCAAAACAATTCCATCATATTGCTATGTTGGATTGTACTTATAAAACAAATACGTATAAAACCCCACTATTGCATGTTGTAGGAATGACAGCAAATCGGAAAACTTTCAGAAAAGCTCTTGTTTTTATAAAAAAAGAAAATTTTGAGTTCTACAGTTGTTCTGTAAATGCATTAAAGGAGATGGCTTATGATCCTGAGATACTTCCAAAAGTGTTTGTGACGGACCGTGAAAAAGCTCTGATTTGTTCAATTGAAACTAGTTTCCCAGAGTCATCAAGAAAAAAATGCACTTGGCACTTGTCTAAAAACATACAAGCAAACTGTAAAGTGGGCTTTGTTAATGACGTTGAATAATGGAAAAGCTTTATGAATCTGTGGGCCAAGCATGGGGCCTCAAAGATCAAGGAGGAGGGGGAGGTCAATGATGCAGAACTCAGAGTAGGTCCAAATTACTGCTTCTTATTCTTCCTAGTTTTGGGTTCTGACCTTTTGAATTGTATAGTGTTTCTTGAAAGACTATGAGGATTTAATCAATTATATGGAAAATAATGTTTTCCCTATAAAAGAGATGTTTTTAACAGCATGGACTTGTATAAACTCAGATTTGGGAAACAAAAAAAACTACTTGGGTTGAAGGGGCCCATGCAACTCTCAAAAAATTCCTTACAAACTCTTTGGGAAACCTGTTGGATGTTTGGAAAAGCCTTGACGGAACATTTTTGAATCAAATTAATTCAGATCATGCATCAATTTATAACTCTAAAATTAAGTTAGGGACTGTTTTACCCCCTGAACTTTTACCATTGGGTTACAAATTTTCTTGAAAGGAACTCCATCCTTTTAGGGAACAATCCAAGAAGTTCAAACGTGATCAAGATGGAAAAGTCTGCACCAAGTTATATTTTAAGACTAAGGGTTTGCCCTGTTCCCACCAAATAGGTGACCATCTAGCATTCAGAAGATCTGTAGTACCTGAAGATGTTCATCCTCAGTGGAGGTTGGATAATGAGCCTTGCAGTTCTAGTTCTGTAAGTTGGCTTAAGTTGGATTGTTCAAGTTGGATTGTGTTAAGTCTTAGCAGGCTTTTCCCCCTGCAGCGGTCTGGTGGGGCCGCATGCTCCTCTCAGTTCTCTCCCTGCGCGCTATCTTCTCCACCCCGGGGGCCTCACTTGGCAACAACTTCAGCACTCAGATGGTGGGAAGGACCCAAGGACACTCTGCTCTCGTCCCATGATTCTTCCCCTTTCCATTTTTCTCTCTTCAACCTTTTCCTTTCCATTTTCTTTTTCCTTTTCTCATTCTAATCAACTATACTCTCCACCAAGACTCAATGCTCAATAAATCCAAATCAATCTGATTCTATCAACTACTGATCCCTGCCTGGTAAGACCCCAATCTCTCAAGCTCTCTCAATAAGAACCAATCTTATCCTCGAGCACTCAGTCTACCTTGTCAACCTTTTCTCTCAGCCGTTCCTCTCTCAATAAAAATTGCCCTCTCAGAATAACTTCTGCCATCAACACACAATCTCTGGCTAAGCTTTAGGATCATCTTTATTTGTTTCCTTCCTTAAGTCTCTGTTCCTATCAGTTTCTCCGTTCTTATACTTTCTCTCTCTTTGTACAGCCTATGCTGGTTCTGAGTCATCTAGAAATCTAAAGTTATTTTATCACGGTTAAAATCCAAAAGCTCTACCGACTGAGCTAACCAGGCCAACCATGAACAAACCAGCTGGGGCGGCCAATTACTTTCATCAGGTGGCACTCAAATCCTCTGTGGACGCTATTACTCCCCTGAATGAAGAGAACTATTTGATATGGCGGGACAAGATGCTTATGCTATTCGACTTGAAGGACATCAAGGACGCTATTACCAGAAATTCCGGTCCCATGTCCTCAAAACAAGACAGAGAAATCCGAGCAATAATTCTATCCAAACTGGACAGTACGACTCCCGCTAATGTGGTAAACTCAACCAACATAACTTCATCTAAGCTCCTATGGGCGGAAATCACCAGAAAATTTGCCTCCTCCAAAACAGGGAATAGGGAAAGAGTATTCAACCACTTCCTTCATTCAGCTTTCAACAAGCATGCTATCAAAGGATTCATTACCAAAATGCAAAAGGCTATTACAAGAATGAGAGACGTAGGAATCAACCTACCCAAAGACATCCTTGCATACCTAGTCCTCTTCAAGTTTCCCCCAATCCTCAAGAGCCTCTAACAACAAATTATGCACATCAAAAAACACATGAAAGTAGATTTGGTCTTTAACCACCTCACACAATATAATAATGAGAGAAAAGCTCAATCAAACTCCAATAGATTGACCACAGATGTTTTGTTGTTATTGACCAAGGCTAAAATTCACAAAGACAAGAAGAAACCCAGGATGAGATGTCAAGAAGGGTATCACAATCCTAATGCACCACACTCAGAAGCATCCTGCTTCCATCTTCATCCCCAGATTGCACCGGAGTGGTGGACCAAAAAACAAAACAATTGGAGGAAAAAATCTAAGAAGACTCCCACCATTAACCCTCTGGATCAATGGGGACAATAACCCCAACCTCCTTCTAGACTCCAGAGAAAATGTCCACATATTCAATGATATCAAGTACTTCTCCTTGATCGAGATTCAGGAAGGGTTGGAAGAAATCGAAACCGGGAATTTAGAAGCTAACCTTAGAATATGCAGAACCGGGACGTTGAAATTGGGATTGAAAGACTCCACAATCACTCTTGAAGGTTGCGTCTATGTACCGGATATTTTAGTCAACCTCATCAGCCCCGGTCTGCTTTCCAAAAAGGGGTGTAACCTCACTCAAACTCACAACAGGTTCTCTGTTACTCAAAACATTCAACCAGTACTAAAGGGATTGATCAAAGATAATCTATTTGTCATCAAAAAGCCCACTTCAGCGGGTCAGCGTCAAACAGTCAACTCTACTAGTCTGTCTCACATCCCTCCTCTATCCTTAATCAACATCAATAAGATGTACAGTCATGCCTCCATCTCTACGCTCAAGCCTATTGTAAAGGATCTCTACACCAATGAAGAACTTCAGAAGTTCCAGTGCAAAAGTTGCGTCAAGAGTAAAACCACTAGATGTCCTTTCTCTCACACTTCTACTCCTTCAAACAAACCCCTAGATAGGATTCACCTTTACCTCATAGGGCCAATAACTCCCCAGTCAAAGGCATTCCACCGTTATATCCTTACATTGGTGGATAATTACTCAGGATACCTAGCAGCATTCCCATTATCATCCAAGGATGA
The DNA here is from genome assembly GCA_025617555.3 of Puccinia polysora. Lineage (NCBI taxonomy): Eukaryota > Fungi > Basidiomycota > Pucciniomycetes > Pucciniales > Pucciniaceae > Puccinia > Puccinia polysora. Next base: position 47,781,373 of record CM062621.1, on the reverse strand, counting down.
GGCAACTGACACAATTATAAATCTACTTGAAGTTGAGCACAAGAGACTGAATTATTACCCCTCCAAGATTTTCTCAGATAAAGGAACAGAGTTCACTAATTCTACTCTCAAAGATTTTGCCAGGACAAAACACATCAAGCTAAAAAAATTGGAACCCTATCACTCAAAACACAACGGAAGGGCTGAAAGAGCTAATAGAACCATAATTGAATCCGCCATTGCCACTTTCTCGTCAACCAGATTAGCTAAAAACTATTGGCAAATTCAGACTCAAAGCTGCTGCTTCATGCTCAATCAAATCCTGCAAGAAGGTAACCAGCTATCTCCTTGGGAGCTAATGTTTGGTAAAAGCCTTCCTGCTAATTATTTGAAACCCGTAGGCGCCTCCGTTATTTATCTTGCAAACCTTGTCCAAAAAGGACAAAAATTTGATGAAAAGGGCCTTGAAGGGATTTTGATTGGGTTCAACCCAACCTTCCATTCCTATCTCATCCTCAATTAACTGGGTGCGGTAATTGAAACTAAGCATGTCAGATTCCTCAAGACCCAACTTAATGGATTCCCTTTCCTTGAATCTCCCGGTTAAGATCTATTTTCTCAGTCCAAAGGGGAAGCCGACAAAGCCAATTTTTCAACCAGAGACAAGCAATACAAGATGAGAGAAACTCCTCCCAAATTTCCAGAATCTGACTATGACCTGGAAGATATCAGTTCCACGGACAATCACTCTCCCAATCCTCCTCCTGCTCCTGAATCAACTTCTCAGAAGACCAATCTAAGGCCACAAAATGAAATACAGAAACCTCAAAGATACGGTTTCCACCATTACTATGAGCCTCCCTCCTATAAGGCGGCACGGAAATGCCCCAAATGGCCCAAATGGAAAAAGGCTGCAGACAAAGAATTCAACTCTATCAAGTCCCAAGAAGTTTGGAAAGAATATTATGAAGAGTCCAACAATATTATAAATATTACGTGGGTTTTCAAAGTTAAAGAAAACTTTCATGGCGAACCTGCAAGGCAAAAAGCCCAACTATGCGTGCAAGGATTCAATCAAGTCCAGGGCGTAGATTACAATGAGACCTGGGCCCCAACCTGAAAACTAGCATCCCCGTGCCTCGCTCTAATCTATGGCCTAAAGAATAAGATGACCTTCACTCAATTCAACTTGAAGGGGGCCTTTCTCCACGCACCTCTAAACAAAAAAGTATTAATTAGGACACCTGAAGGATCTAGCAGAAAATCACCCTTTTTAAAATTAAAAAAATCTTTCTCCGGCCTTTGACAATCCCCAAAGAACTGGTACAAAACTCTTACAACATGGATTAAACTTCAAGGCTTCCACAAATCTACCAGCAACCGTTGCTTGTACATGAACTCAAAATCAAGGGAAGTTATCTATTTCCACGTTGATGATCTCATCCACGTTGGAAACTCTAACGTCTTCGCGGAGAACTTCCTGGCCAAATTCTTAAAGTCTTCTTGCCATCTTACAAATATTATCCTTGGCATGTTAATGGAAATCAAAGAAGACACAATTCTACTCAGCCAACCAAGCCACATCAACCGCGGATTAGAAGAGCTGGGACTAACCAAGTGTAAAGACATCAACTCCCCATTGACTCAAAATTTCCATCTCAAACCGGCTACAGATGAGGATCATGCAGAGTTCACTCTGCTCAATATAAATTATTGTTCAGCTATTGGACTTCTAAATCACCTTTCTCAATACACCCGTCCCAAAATTGTTTTTGCCATCTCTAGCCTGGCCCGGTTCAACAATAATCCTGGGCTATCTCACTGGAGAGAGGTACACAAAGAATGTAAATATCTGAAGACTACTAGGGACTTAAAGCTCACTCTCAAGTACAATCCCTCTCAAGAAATTATCTCAGCCTATAGCAATGCTACCGGGGGCAATGACCCGACATTTTGCAAGTCTCAAACCAGGTAAATCATTCTTCACTATGGCAGCCTGGTCATTTGGAATTCATCAAGACAAAGGAATATTACCTACTTGTCTACTTAATCAGAACTCAACACACTCCTGGACTGCTACCTTGAGCTAAGATGGATCATTCACCTTATGGTCAAAATCTACGCCTGCCCAGAGTGCAAGCAAAAAATTTATATTAAAAATAAAGGCCCAGAGGACAAGATCAAGAAGTTTGGATCTCATTCAAAATCTTGACATATTGACATTAAGAAAAAAGGATTACCAGAAGATTTTTCCCTCTCCAAATCTGACCTACTCCTTGTTCCTACCAACCAGAGGATAGCTGAACCATTAACTAAGGCTTCCGCCATCAATTCCCTCAATATTCTTCAACGAGAGGTCTTCTCTTAGAGTCTACAGCAAATTGTTTTTCTTCTCCTCTTACCAGTCACAGGGGGTGTTAAGTCTTAGCAGGCTTTTCCCCCCGTGGTGGTCTTGTGGGGCCGCGCGCTCCTCTCAGTTCTCTTGCCGCGCGCTATCTTCTCCACCACGGGGGCCTCACTTGGCAACAACTTCAGCACTCAGATGGTGGGAAGGACCCGAGGACACTCTGCTCTCGTCCCACAATTTTTCCCCTCTCCATTTTTATCTCTTCAACCTTTTCCTTTCCATTTTCTTTTTCCTTTTCTCATTCTACTCAACTATACTCTCCACCAAGACTGGTGGAACCTGATCCCTCTCCAGCCCACATGTTTCAACGGTCTTCCTGGGGCAAATCATGTCCCAGGAAATCAGCAGGGGATTTGACCACCCCTGCTGGTCACCAAGGTAGGAAAGAGGGGGGTAACAGCATGTCCCCCAGTTACACCCCCCCCCTGTGTGAGTTTGAGACAGGACCCAAATTGGAGTATCTGCGTCCATGAGTATCCCTCGCAAGCGCGGGCGTATGGACGGAAAGCTTAAAAATTTGTACAGAAAAGGGTCACTATTGGATTAATCAAAACCAGTTGATTTGATCCAGTATGTGATGGTATGGTACCAATTCTTGGCGCTTCTTTCATTCCGTAGAGACTCTTCTTGAGTTTGAGGTAACTGGAGCTTTGTTTGGATCCATTGGGCGTTTTGATAATGGCTTCTTTTTTTATGGATGCTTGGAGGAAGGCTGCCTTGATGTCAAATGGCTTTATCTGGAGATTGTGTTTTAGAGTTAAATGGAAGATGGCTTTGAGAGAGGATACTTTTCCTGTGGGGAAAAATTTCTCCTCATAATCAATTCCATGGGATTTTTTGTAGTCCCTCACACACCCCCTGGCTTTGAAGATAAGGATGTCGCCGTGGCAATTGTCTTTTATTTTTAAGACCCAAGTGGTCTCCAGCGGATTGATGGATTTGGGTCCATCATACTCTTCCCACACTTTGAGCTCTTCAAATTTGTTTATTTCTTTCTCAATTTTCCATTTCCATTTTTTGGCATGTTTTCAAATTATATCCTTAAGGTACATTTTGAGTTGAAAGTAGTGATGGAATCCATAGTCTTGAGGGGGTTTGAGGTTTGCACAGTCTCTGAGGATTTGGGTAGGAAAGGTGTAGGGCTGAGTTTCCAAGGTAGAGCAAGGTGATAGGGCTTGAGATTCCCAGGTCAGAGATTCAGAGGAGTTTGAATGGCTTTCCCCCCTGTGATTTTATTTGGATGAGTCAGACAGAGAGTCTGGTGCCTCTCTCTATTTGCTGAATTTTACATTGGGGGGGGGGCTGCCACCAAAGAGGTCTGCTTCTTGCACTGTTAGGTGACCTTTTGGGTTGTCAAAGTTGAAAAAATCAATTGAGAGATTCAGTTCCAACTTTCTTGTATTTCCAAGGCAATCAATGGAGGAGTTATCAAATCAGAGGTGTTTGGTCAAGACAATAGAACCATTGGGACACAAGATCCTGTAGGAGCAATACTCTGGATTGTATCCAATTGGCTTTCCTTTGAGACTTTTCAGATGGAAATTTTTTCCTCTGGTTCTGAGCTGGTTGGGTTAGATGACTGAGGTGCCCAGTGGTTTGAAATATGAGAGAGGAAGAGGACTGCCATGCATCATTTCCCAGGGCAATTGCTGATTGCCACTCCAGGGAATATGATTCAGGGCATTAAAGCAAAAAGCTTTGAGTACCTCCAACCAGTACCCCTTTGGAAGGTTGGAGGATCTGAGAAAGGTACACACACTTTGAAAAATTGTTCTGTTGGCCCTTTTGGCCCTGCCATTGTGCTTGGTATGGTAAGGTTTGGAGATCAGTTGCTTTCACAATTTTCCTTTGAGGAACAAGAACAGCTTGCCCTTTTTGAATTCTGATCCTCCATTGGAGCAGACTTTGCAGGGGTAGTACCCCATTTTGTATTCTTGTTGTTTGATGATTTCAATAAGAGTGTTGGGGGTATTTTTGTTGCTGAAGAGTGGAATCCCACTTATGTATCCCAAGAAGTTTTCCAAAATTGTCAAGATGTATTTCTTGCATCAATGGGATTCAGTTCTGATTGGCCCCATGATATCAATTTGAATTTGTTTGAAAGGCTTTGAAGCAATAGTTGCCTGGATCTTGAAGAGTGATTTGGTTATATTACTCAGCACATGGTCCTTACAGAAGAAATCCTCCCTATGAAGCTTCAAATCTCGGATTTCTTTCAGTCTGCAGATTGAGTCGTGACCAAGGGAGAGATGGAGGTCTTGATTGCATCTGTTTTGTTTTGCGTGAGTTTACCGGAAGTAGTTTTTTGATCCAATGGTTTTAGAGCTTTTGAAAAAAAAAGGTTCTTGAGGATCTTGCCTTCCATAAGGCAAATTTTTTTCTGGATGAGATGGAATCTGCCATTGGATGATTTCAATGAGCAGCCTTTTTTGATCAGAACTCCAGGACTTATAAAATTAACTAAAATGTTGGGAACAAGAAGGCAGTTACTGAGAACAATGGTCTGGTTTTTCCAGACCGTTTGAACTTTCCTGGGACTTTAGTAGGATGATTGGTGCCATCTTTCCTGGTAAAGATGTGTTCTCCTTTTTTAGATTTCAAATAATTGGTAAAGAAGCTTTTATGGTTGAAGATGTGGGCCAAGGCCCTGCTATCCATAATTATATCCTGATTTGAGACTGTCTCTGATTTGCTCCATTTTGTGGAAAAAGCATTGAATTGGGCTGATTTGGATTTTGTCTTCTGCTTTTCTTTCCATTTTTCTTGGTTGTCCCTCCACCAGTCTTGGGCTTTGTTGGGATGAAAGTGGAAGCATTTTCTCTCCAAATGGTTTTTGTCTTGTGTAGGGTTGTGATAAACTTTTATTCAGCAGTTTATGGACTGTAATTTTGATTTTTTTTTTGAAACAAGAGATTCTTTGTTGGTAGACTCAGCCCTTAGTTTGTTGTTTTATTTTATGAGATGGTTGCATACAAAATTGAATTTGATTGTCTAGTCTGAGTGAATAAATTGGGGGTTGAGATTGTGGAGGTAGATGTGAAATTTATAGGGGATAAGTTAGCCTAAGATTTCCTGAGGAAGGTCAATGCCTATGTGGACCATTTTATTTATTGAAGTTCTGATCTTTGTGAAAAAATTGGTAATAGTCTTCCTTGGAAGAGATTTGTAGAAATTCATTGAAGATCCTGGAACAATTTGAAGCTTCCCAGGAGGAGTAGCGTTTTTTGATCACCTGAAAGATAGCCTTGGCGGAGTTGAAATTTGTGGCGCTGATGATGTTATTGTTGGTCACCAAGTCCACCTTTGAAATGAGGAGAAGCTGAATTTTATTTTTTTCAAGCTGGGAAAGTTGATTTGAACTGGGATCCAGGATTGAGAGCACTACCCTGAGCCTGAGAAGGCCGTTCATCTTATCATTCCAGATGCCACAGTTTTTCTTCTGAAAGTAGAGGGATGGTTTCCAGGACGGTTTTGAGAATTTCTTGTTGGAATCGATTGTTTGAGAAGGTAACCAAGGAATTCAACGCCATTTTTCATCTCCTCTTTTAGTTGTGCTGAACTTCTTTTGGCTTTTGACCATGAAAGAATCTGATTAATGAAGTTGAATTACAACCAACAAACTGAGGGATCCAGGTCGGAAAAACAAGTGACAAGACAAAGGAACAAAGTAACAACATGACTGAAGGAAATGAGGAGGTACCAACATAACAGACTGAGGTGTGAGAATTATTGGCCCACAAGGTTAGTCAAAGAGCATTACTTAAATCAAAAGAAATGCTGAGACAATAATGCCTTATGATTGATGCTTAATATGAGGCAGAGGCAATGGCACACTTGTGAATGTGAATGAATTGGTGAATGAATGGATGGAAAACAGCAGGGAGAAGAGCTCCTTAAATACAAAATATGGTGCCCATGTGGAGCTCATTTAATGACAAGCAAAAGGCGAAAATTCCGCCACAAATGGGCTCTACAGGCTCTACAAGCCTTGCTAATTGGTTTGGGCTGACTCAGCCCACTTGGCATTAGTCCCCGAACCCTTATGACCAGTCTGTACTGGTCAAATTTGGTGTTTCCACCATTACTGGGCTGAACCAGCCCTTGTTGCTGTTCAGACCCTGACTGGTTGTGCCTTACAACCAGCCCTGTTACCCCTCTGACCATAATTACTGGCTGGTTACCTCATGCAACCAGCCCTTAGCCCCTCATATGGGCCAGGTGGGACCCAGGACTCACCTGGGTCTGGTCTCAAACTCACACAGGGGGGGGGTGTAACTGGGGGACATGCTGTTAACCCCCTCTTTCCTACCTTGGTGACCAGCAGGGGTGGTCAAATCCCCTGCTGATTTCCTGGGACATGATCTGCCCTAGGCAAACCGTTGAAACATGTGGGCTGGAGCGGGATCAGGTTCCACCAGCCCTTGGCGCCTTCCCCTTGGTAACAGGGGGGAGGGAGGGGGAGAGTGCCCCACTTGCTTTGGTGGGAGGGTTTTCAGATCCCCCCCACCCTCTTGTTCCCTCTACCACCAACAGGTGGGAAGGTGATGAAATCCCCCCCCCCCTTGTGGGTTGCCACATGCAACCAACCAATTGCTGGTCCTCAATGAGGGGGAAGAGCAGCCATCCTCCCTCCCCCTCATGACCAAGCAAGGGGAGGGAGGGAGGCAGGGGCTGCCAGCCACTGCTGCTGCAACCCACCCCGGCGGCTGGGACCAGCCAGGTGGCGCAGCCAGGGCCGTGGCCTGGCACACAGCGGGTGGGGGGACTCCAAACAGAGCCCCCTTCCCTATACAATGGCCCTGCAACGGGCCCCAGAGAGAAAAAAGTGGCCCCAAGCGGGTGGCAACATGGGCAGCAGCACCAATGGGCTGCCGAGGCCCAAAGACCACAAAATAAATACTTTGGCGGGCCAGCCTGTCTGGCCAAGTATGTACAAAATAAAGCTTGGGCCCAGTTATGCCCAGATAAGCCCATCTGGATAAGGTGGCCCATCCACCATGGCAGGCCCTTTAAGGCCTGTGTCCCAAAGGACCTATAAAACTTTTTTTGGTGCACAAATGCCCAAAACCAATAAAATCCACATAGGCCCACGTGGCTCACATGATTTCCGATGGGCTGTGGAGGCCCATTTGTGCATCCCATTTGGATTACACAATAATATGCATATTACCTGAGTGCATCTGTATTTTAACATGAGGAAGCTTGGAAGTGGTGGGCATTAGTCAGGCATTCATGGTGAGAGCTGAGTGTGTCAAGGTTCAGTAGCTGAGGAGTGGATCAGATTGGAATCACAATTGCAAGGAGGGAAAAACTCTCACCAGTTACAAGTTAAAACTTGAGAGTCAAACGTTGAAAGGTGTTTGTTTTTGAGCTTGAGGTTGAAGAGGTGAAGTTGGTTGAGTGAGAAGTTGAGAAAGGAGGTGAGAAGAAAAAGAAAATAAAGTGGAGGATCTAGAAAGAAAAGAAAGGAATTCAAGGTTGAGGAAGAATGATCAAGGCTGGGATTTAAAGTGAAGAAAAAAACTGAGATTCAAAGTCCTGAGAGTCAGGAGAAAATCCCCATGAGTCCAAGGGATTATTTAATCTGATTTTGCATGAGACAAGAGGAGCAGTGGATTCATTGAGGAAAATCAGGTGAAACTTGCACAGATACTTGGTGAAAATCTGAATAGATTACTTTTTTTGGAAAAGAATTTCTGAATTTCTGGTAACACACGCCACATTTGATTCAGGGATGACATCCATTGATTGATGTTCATGCCATTGGACTTCAGCTTGGGATGAATACACTGTGCATACAACTGTTGCATGAAGTTGAATACTTGAGGAAAAATGCCATCATCCACACCCCCTTCCAGTTCCCCTTTGGCTTTGGGCTTCTTCCTCAGAGGCATATTTTTCAGAGTTATGGGGTCAAAATCTTCTATAGACCCTGAAAATATGTTGCCTTTTTCTTGTTGTTATCACTGTGGTTAGATAAATAGGTCTGCAGGACTTGTCATCAGTTAGTGATAAGTAATTCACCAAATCTGTTAATGATTATAGTGAATAATAAGGCTAGATCAGGATTTTCAGATTCACATTGAATCCTAATATGTTAGACAGAAAAACCTGGAAATTACCTTGATTTATTACTTGGTGTAAAATAATCCCATATATATAGACATAATGTATGTATTTAAAAGAGTCTAATGTCATAATCTTGAACATTCAATTCAAGTTTGTTTATTCCAAATTTATACTTCCAGATTATTCTCATAATATGCTGGATTATTCAAGGGAGCCTAACCAACATATATGTCACTAAGGCAGATTGGTGGGTAAGATTTTGGGGTTTCAAAACAATGTAAGATCATCCTTAGTAAGATGATTTTGACTGATCATGTGAGGATTATTGTTAACTAGACATGCAGGAGGATTGGAGGGATTCCTATTTATTTTCTCTGGTATGTTTTAAAGTTTTAAGAAATTTTCAAGGAGATGCTCTGTGCAAGAAAAAATCAAGAATTTATCAGAAGAACAAAATCTACATAGAATAGAAGATAAATATAGAAGGATTCATACTCTCAGACATAACAAAAGAAAAAATTGATTGCAGAAATCAAATTAACCCCTGCTTTTTTTGGAGAATCTGGTTCTGTTTTAGTAAAGAGCTTCATCAGGGAAAAGGTTTGAAAAATACTCAGTTGCAGAAGTCCAGATTGCTGAACCTAGGTAAGAAGAATTGTGGAAGAATTTCTTTATTGAAAAGTGGAATTTAGTGCAGAAAATCTAGAGTATCAGTTTTAACCCAGGATTGGGTAAGGATCCAGAAACATTAATTTCCAATTTCTTCCATCAAATTGCGCTATCTTGGTTGTTGCTATGCAGTTTTAATCGTCCTTTTGTATCCATTTTGTAAGGCACAGAGATGATGTCTTTCTTGTTCTTGATAATTTTGCATTTGTTAGTCTTTTAATGTTCATATTCATCATCAATTGCATATGTTGGTATCCCTAGTATTCCTGGTCCTTGTTGCAGTATTATACAATAGCTCAGAATTGGTTGAGTAGGCTTTCAACTTGTAAAAATTGAATTTTGGAAAAATCACTGATCATATGTTTCTTCTCTGCATGGCTGCAGATTGAGGTCCATTTAAAGTTTTAACAGAATGTGTGTAACATAAAATGTTACATTTTTTTGTCTTGTTGTTTCTTAGGGCATCTCTCCCATGGGTGGTAAAATTTGGGAGGCAAACCATAAAATTAAGGTTTTTGCAGCAGGTCTTTCTTCCCAAAAATGCTGCACCAAAAACTTCAGGGAGTTATCTGCATGTTATTCCCTTCCCCCCAGACTGAACAATTGAGCAGTTTTGGGGGGCAGTCACAAATTTCAGGAGAGATGAATATGAATATGTCCAGTGGGATTTGCATGTATTGCACATGAATGGAATTGGATATCAAGAATACCACGGGAGCTAGATGGTTGCCTGATGTGACACCCCAACCTTCTTATTTAACTCAAAAGGTAAAATTAATTTGTGGATAGCACCCATTGGACAGGTGATTTTTTTGTGGTCAGGAGGTAAATTTGCCTCAGCTTTGCCATTTACCTCCTGCATGAGAGATTCCCTTAGCACCCAAATTTTTCTTGTTAAGCCCGCTTTTTAGCTAATTTTACCAAGCACAAGCCACAATTGTGTCCTAAATAGGACCTTGCTATGTAGAAAGCTCCATATGCTTTGCCAAAAATTGAACAAGTTTAAAACACCCCCCATAACTCCGCCACATCCACCTTGTCCATCATCATCAAGCACACCATCCTCCATCATCATCAAACACACCATTGTCCATACATCATCATCAAGTTCATCAACCATGAAAGTATGCACCCAAGTCAACCATTTTATCAAGTCTTCCACCTTCAAATTAAATACAGGAGCAACAAAATTAGGCAACTTGTTTTAATCTTCATACCCTTTCAGTTCTTGTGTAATTTTTTGACCACCCAGGATTAGCCATTGTGGTAATCAGCAGATGTGGTTTTTTATCAATTAGGTTGTATAAAAATTAAGCAAACCTGCCATTTTTTAATTTTGGGTTTCAAACCAAATTCGCCATTTCAAAATCTCCATTAAAAATCAAAAAATCGTACTTATTTCACATAAGACATGTCAGATTTACCTGAAAATAAATGGTTTTTTTCAAATAAAGTTTTTAAAAGCTTTCAATACCTCAACCCATTATTTCACATCATCACACCTGGTTTAAAACTCTGAACTCATTGGAAATATTCTACCTCCAACCTCATCCACAAAATTTGATTCATTGCTCTTCATCTCTTCATTTCTATCCTCATCACTTTATCACTCTCATTGCTTCATCACATTTGTCTCTTCCTATCCTCTGTGCTTCATAACTCTCACCACTTTAATGCTCTCATTGCTTCATCACCCTCATCACATTATCACTTTCATCACATTATCACTTTCATCACATCCATCCTCTCATCACTTCATTGCTTGACCTCAGCTTTCATCACATACTAACTCTCATTGCTTCATTGCTTCATTGCTTCATCATTTCATCCTTGATTTCAACACATCCCTTCATCACTTCATCAATTCATTGGTTCATCCCTCCATTCCTCTTACTATTTTCAAATGACCCCTCAGCAAACCTCCCCCCGCAAGTCCCCTAAACAAACCAACAAACATTCCCCAGGAACCCAAAATCCAAAAAACCACCCCCATCACCTTCCAAAGGCCTAATTCAGCTCCAGAGAGATTATCAAATCATTCTGGTAAACTGGCTCAAAATTTCCTCCAACTATGATGCTTGCTTTGGATCCAACAATGAAACACAAGTTGGCCAACCTCCATCCTCTAAGGTTGATGGTTATCTCCTGATTGCCAATGAAATGAAGAATAAAACCAAATTTAGGATGGAGCTTTCATCCAAAATGATATGGGAGAAATTCAAGAACTATCACACCAAGTACAAAAAAGCCCACTCAATGTCAATTTCTACTGGCTTTGGTATCACCAACTCTAATAAATCAAAGGGAATCAACTTGGTGATTGATAAGTTGGACTCCATTTGTCCTTTTTATATTCAAATGGATGAAATATTTGGAAAGAAGGCCAATATGACCCCTTTAGCTGCTTTTGATGCCCAAAAATCAGATTCAGTTGATGCTGAGGACCGGGCTTTGGATGCTCAGCCTAGCAATGATGATCCCAATGAAACATATGAGTGGCCCCAATCTGATCTGGAGGAGGATATTACAAGAGAACCAGCTCCAATCACGTCTACATCAGCATTAATAAACAATTCAAACATTTCCTTGGACCCATCACTTCCTTCTTTGGATGAATCTCTTCCTGGGGTGGAAGAAATTAATGGCCCATGAGGAGCAGGTTATTTCTTTATTTCCACCACCATTGAAATTTGCTCAAGTAAGGAGCCAAGTTTTTTTCTCTTCTTTCTAGTTAATCCTGACTGATTTAGATTGTAAAAAATCAGGCTTATCCATTCCTGAATTGCCAAATACTCAAGCCAATGGGGCCTCTCACATACCCTTCAAATAAGAGCAATGACATTTCCACACAAACCTCCTCTGGAAAGGGAAATCAAAAGGCCACCAATTCCATCAACATCAACTCCAATAGCCGTAAAAAGGAGGAGAAACAATTCAAATGTTTCTGGATTTGAGGAGATCATGGAGAAGCAAGATTCAAGTAAGAAAATTGGGTTCTCCTTGCTTTCAAAATCAAGCTCATTCCTATTCCCCTCCAAAAAACAGTCAAATCACAAATTGGATCTGAAAAACTTCAATTTGAAAAGGAGAAGTGTGATTGTCAACTGGCTATGGATTGTCAAAAGCAGAAATTTGATAGTTGGGCTAATCAAAACAAGTTGGATGCTGAGTGGAAAATCAAACAGGCTGAGCTGGAGTTTCAAAAAGAGGAAAAGGAGAAGGATTGAGAGGAAGAGAAACTCAAAAAGGAGAGGGAAAAGCTATCCACAGAAAACAAAGATAGGTTATTGGTAGCCATGCCATGTATTGGTATCAGTCAAACTGTTGATGAGATAAAGGAAATTACTTGATTTCTTGGCTTTTAAAATATTTTCTTTGATAAAAGTTTCAAAAATAAAATCAAAAAAAAAAATTTCAAATAAAACAATGTTTTAGCCTATTTTTAACCCCACCAATGGAAAAATGTTTTTTATTTTTATTTAAATTATTTGTTCTAGAATATATTTGACCTCTTTTCAATTCTTTGCATGTGTTTACAGTGGTCTTTTAAATTTGCAAAGACATAGCCATCCTAGTATGGGTGGCAGTCTCCACAGAAGGAAAAGTACAGTGCTTGTACTTGCTTGCTGCCAAAACCATTTTTACAATACCTTTTTCTTGGAAATATTTTCCAAATCACGAGTCAGGAAAAACAAATTGGCCATCTAATAATTGATATTTGTCCTTGTTTTCAATCATTTCTCCATTTTATTTTTCAGTTGGGACCACCAGTAAAAAGGAATAGGAGGAAAATCACCTTTTTCAATATGGGGAGAGTTTTAGAAGGAGTCTGAGGTGTTGGTGATGTGAGGGGATAATTTGAAAGGAGTGAGGCCAGATTCAAATTCCAATGAAGAGAAAGAGGGGATATTGTTTTCTAGCATGGTTTCTTGGTTGGAATTGTGTGCTGGTTTGGCTAATTTTCTGAAAATTTGGCCCTAGGATTTGAGATGCTTTGTCAAAATTCAGGTTGAGCAAAGTATACTCTTGAGGAGGGGATTGAATAGAAGGTTTCTTCAAATATTGTCCAAATAATGCGGAGGGGTGCATCAATTTTTTCCATCCCATTGCCTGCATTTTTTCACTTCAAGATCTTGAGGGACCAACAGTGTTGGCAACTTTTTTCAATTGGTGAAGGAGAGTTGTCAAAAAGTTTATTTCCTTCTCATCTTGCTCAGAGAGTTTATTCAAAGGGAAAAATTTGAGTATTGCAACCAGATCCTCATGATTGGATTGATCATGAACAAAGAATTTTCCAGATGAGAAGAAATGGAAGTTTTTGATCTTTTGTTTGCATGTTCAAACTCTTCAGGGTATAGTTTTTAACGGTGTTTTCTTTGTTTAGCAGTAATAGCAGGATAAAGATCCAAAGGCCGTAGTTTTTTCTCTGACCACAAAACCTGTTCATTGGTCCCTCCCTCTTCAAACTCCAAAGAGATTTCAGAATATCATTATTGAACCCTCTTTTTCTGACAATTGCTATTCTTCCCACCTCCGTGTATGCTTATTTAATAATTTCCTCCCATCTTGTTCCCTCCCATCCGAATACTTCAATTGAGATGAGGATCAAGAAAATATTCAAACAATTTTTTAGCATTTTGATTTTGGTGGGAGAAGAATTGGCAAAGCAAATCATGGAAATGGGTGTTGCGTGGCATGGAATAAAAAAAACATTCATTAGGTCTGGTATAATCAACATAGATGATCAAAAAACATAGAAAATAAAAAAAATATGGGTAAATTCTCCTAAAAAACAGTCACCTTCAAATCATCAGGGAGGAGGAGGAGGAGGTTAAGTGGGATGCAAGAAATTATCCCCCTCCTCCTCCTTGTTGATTGAAAAGTGAGAAAACAATTTTTAACTTTCCATTCAATTTGGAGGAGGTGGTGGTGGTGAAGGGGGAGGAGGGACATCATCCCCTCCTCCCCCTTTTTGATTTATCAATTGATCAATTGGCAAGAAAAAAGTTGATTTTTTGCCATTCCATTGAAAAATTGTTTTCTGGTTGATCAATCAATCAAATGGCAAACAATTGATGGTTTGCTTTCCAATCAATTAATTTTTCAAACAGAAAACAAACAATTGATTGCTTGCAGTTCATGAAATCAATCAAACCCCAAATAATTGATCAATTTTTTGGGGTTTGATTGATCAGCCAAACTGCAAGCAAACAATTGTTTGTTTGCCTTTTGACCAATAAATTGAACTGCAAGCAAACAAGTGTTCAATCACTGATTGATTGACAAGGAGGAGTAGGAGAATGAAGGGGATCAGGAGGAGGAGGAGGAGGAGGGGTGCTTACCAAAGGTTCCAAGCAAGAAAAAATAAAGGATTCCAAAAGGAGGAGGAGGAGGGAGCAGGTCAGAACCAATGAATCAAGGAGGAGGAGGGGGGGCTTACCTGGGGAGTGGAGCAAAGAACAAGGGGACCTGGATAAGGAGGAAGATGAACGGGTGAACTTGGAGGTGAAGGTGGATTGTGAGGTAGTTGTGGTGGGTGAGGTGGTTTGGTTAGGAGGAGGGATGTGTGTACCAGTGGTTTGGTAGGGTGAGGTGGTTGTTTTGGAATTTATCGCTCTGTTTTTTGTCTAATTCCACCAAGAAAAAAAAAAAACTAAGTCATCCTAGGTTTGAACAACCAAAACAAAACAAATTCTGTGATTTGATATTTTACCTATTTAACAGTTGAATGCTACTCATCAAAGTGAGCCAATGTGAGCAGTATAATCTGCTCTCTCAATGCAGAAGATGAGGTACCAGATGAGACCAGGATGACTTGAGGAGGATTGGGAATATCTTCTTAAAATAATTTTTCCCATTCATATTTCATTTTGGCAAGAAGTTTATGAAGTATTACACAACTGATAAACCATTTTATGATGAACTTCATGTATTTGAAAATTTTTAGCTGGTTTTGCATTTCCTGTAAGCTGGCCCATCTTCCTTTCAGCATTCCTATGGCTTGCTGAATCCAAATTCATGATTGGGCAAGATAATATTTGAAATTGGTTTTGGATTGATCATTGGATGAAAAATTGTGGAATTCTGGAACTACATATTTTTCACTAGCATAAGCTGAATAAGCCGGAAGTTATTGATCTTTTTCAAAGTAGTTATCTGGTTTTTGGGCAATCCACATCCAATTGAAAACATAGTAATTGTGAAAAGAAACTGGAAGGCAAGCATGGGGGGTATGAACTTTTTGTTATTATCACAAAAAGGTTGTAGGCACACAGAGTATCTATAAAAACCAATAAAACATATTTTTTCAGTGTATTTTCAAAGGCTTTGGAAAGGAAATTAATCAATTGCCTTTTTTTCCAATCAAAAAAGTGGTTGCCATCTAGCTTGGATTTTTGAATCAAGGGGATAGTGGTACCATAAACAAAAACAATGCAACCAGGAAAGCCTTCAGTCTCCATTAGTTGAGATATCTCCATGTGTTCTTCTTTCGTTGGCCAACAAAAGCCTGAGCAACAGAAAGATAGGATAGCCATCATGACTCTCATGATGTATAAGTCAATGATTCCATAACCAACTGAGAATAGATTTTCTAATTGATGAATTTCTGCTCCATTTCAATTTCATCCCAATCTACAAAGAGCAACATCAATTTGGATAGCTGGATGGGTTGAAGATTATGAGAATTGTTCTGGAAGGTTTGGTGGTCTTCAATCCTCTCCAGATGCTTCATTAATGAATGCAATAAAGTTTGGAACAGTTGATTGAAGGTTAAGTTGGGGAGTAGATGAAGCTGTTGCCTTTCATACATAGGGTTATGGAGAGTGTGTCTTTGTGGAACTATGTATTTCTTTTCCAATAGAGAGTTCAAAGCTAACCAATTTGATTCAAAATCTGAGTCTGAATTAAAGTCAAATAATAAAAAAAGTTAAGTCAGCTTTTTGGCGTTTTTGACTTGCTTCTGGGAAGTTTGATTGGAAATGTTGAGAATGATGATTATGGGATTTTTGTGAAGCAATGGAGATTTGATGTGTGTGATGTGATGGAGATGGGATTGGTATGGATTTACTGTGGTGGAGTTGAGGATGGGTGTTTTGCATGCAATGGGATGTGTGCAATGTGATGGAGATTTGAAGAAATTGAGATGTGAAGCAATGGAGATGTGAAGTGATGGAGATGTGAAGCAATGGAGATAAGATGCGTGTTATGCAATGGAGATGGGCTGAGAATGGATTTGCTGAGGTGGAGGTGTGGATGGGTGTTTTTCATGCAATGGATGGTGGATGGATGATAATGGCAGGTTTGATGTTTGAAACCTGCCATTTTCATCAAACCTCCCATTTTGAAATACACCAGTTAGGGGGTATGTTTATATCAGAAACCTGCCACTAAAAATGGCAGGTTTGTTCAAAAAAAAGGCTGATTTCCAATGGCGTTTTTTATAACTTTGATACATCCTATTATGATGAGTTATGTAGAATCCTGATATAATTGAGAAATATAATGTGGGGTAATGTTTGAATTGTCAATTTTTGGAGGCAAGATGTTTTTGAGGGGTGTAAAATTGCAGGTTGGCTGTTGTTATGTACCTGGCAAGTGGGCTTAGAGCATCTACCACCATGTTGAAAAAATCCTTGACAACTTTAACAAGTTGTTGAGGCATGCAAGGGTGGATGACCGTTGAAACCCCCTTTTGCACCCTTTTTGCAATAAATTGGGCCTGTAAGCTTGCTACTATGTACAGAGCAACCTGTCAAAGTAACAAAAACAGAAAATTAAAAATTAAATAAAATAAAAATGAAATAAAAATAAAAATAAAAATAAAAATAAAAATAAAAATAAAAATAAAAATAAAAATAAAAATAAAAATAAAAATAAAAATAAAAATAAAAATAAAAATAAAAATAAAAATAAAAATAAAAATAAAAATAAAAATAAAAATAAAAATAAAAATAAAAATAAAAATAAAAATAAAAATAAAAATAAAAATAAAAATAAAAATAAAAATAAAAATAAAAATAAAAATAAAAATAAAAATAAAAATAAAAATAAAAATAAAAATAAAAATAAAAATAAAAATAAAAATAAAAATAAAAATAAAAATAAAAATAAAAATAAAAATAAAAATAAAAATAAAAATAAAAATAAAAATAAAAATAAAAATAAAAATAAAAATAAAAATAAAAATAAAAATAAAAATAAAAATAAAAATAAAAATAAAAATAAAAATAAAAATAAAATAAAAATAAAAATAAAAATAAAAATAAAAATAAAAATAAAAATAAAAATAAAAATAAAAATAAAAGTTAACGAAAAATAAAATAAAAATAAAATTAAATTAAAATTAAATAAAAATAATATAAAAAATGAAATAAAAGTAAAATAAAAGTAAAAATAAAAATAAAAAATAAATAAAAAATAAAAATAAAAATAAAATAAAAATAAAAATAAAAATAAAAATAAAAATAAAAATAAAAATAAAAATAAAAATAAAATAAAAATGAAAATAAAAATAAATTAAAAATGAAAAAAATGAAATAAAGATAAAATAAAAATGAAATTAAAATAAAATAAAAATTAAATAAAGTATATACTAAGGAGTGGGAAATCCAAAAATATTATTGCAGTAATCAATTTCTCACCCAAAATAAGGTAGGGTCACTCACTGAACCTACCCTTGAAATATAAATTCTTCATATTTTAAATAGGGTGATGATAAATTCACAACTCCAGTCCTGTGGGAGTTGTGTAGGGTCCCACACCACCTGTGGGAGTTTTTTAGGGCCCCTCAACGGGTGGAGGCCCATACACTACTCCAAAGGGTTTTTCTAAACATGCCCAACCACCCGGGGGTCATACACCCCCCATAAAGGGCGTTTTTGATTTTCGTTCCTCTGTACACAACCATATTATTTATGTTAATGTTAAATTCACGGCTACAGAGCCGTTTACAGAACTCAATGGGCCGTGTGGCACCCTAAAAGACTCAAAAGAAGCCGTGTGGCATGCTAAAAAGCTCAAATGGGCCGTGTGGCTTGCTACATGTCCTATTTGAGTTTTACGGAACCCTAAACAACTAAATCAAGTTTTGTAGCCTCCACTAAATCACAAATAATAAATTATAAATTATAAATTATGAATTATATATAATAAATAATAAACAATAAACAATAAACAATAAATAATCAATAAGGAAAAATGAATAATAAATAATAAATAATAAATAATAAATAATAAATAATAAATAATAAATAATAAATAATAAATAATAAATAATAAATAATAAATAATAAATAATAAATAATAAATAATAAATAATAAATAATAAATAATAAATAATAAATAATAAATAATAAATAATAAATAATAAATAATAAATAATAAATAATAAATAATAAATAATAAATAATAAATAATAAATAATAAATAATAAATAATAAATAATAAATAATAAATAATAAATAATAAATAATAAATAATAAATAATAAATAATAAATAATAAATAATAAATAATAAATAATAAATAATAAATAATAAATAATAAATAATAAATAATAAATAATAAATAATAAATAATAAATAATAAATAATAAATAATAAATAATAAATAATAAATAATAAATAATAAATAATAAATAATAAATAATAAATAATAAATAATAAATAATAAATAATAAATAATAAATAATAAATAATAAATAATAAATAATAAATAATAAATAATAAATAATAAATAATAAATAATAAATAATAAATAATAAATAATAAATAATAAATAATAAATAATAAATAATAAATAATAAATAATAAATAATAAATAATAAATAATAAATAATAAATAATAAATAATAAATAATAAATAATAAATAATAAATAATAAATAATAAATAATAAATAATAAATAATAAATAATAAATAATAAATAATAAATAATAAATAATAAATAATAAATAATAAATAATAAATAATAAATAATAAATAATAAATAATAAATAATAAATAATAAATAATAAATAATAAATAATAAATAATAAATAATAAATAATAAATAATAAATAATAAATAATAAATAATAAATAATAAATAATAAATAATAAATAATAAATAATAAATAATAAATAATAAATAATAAATAATAAATAATAAATAATAAATAATAAATAATAAATAATAAATAATAAATAATAAATAATAAATAATAAATAATAAATAATAAATAATAAATAATAAATAATAAATAATAAATAATAAATAATAAATAATAAATAATAAATAATAAATAATAAATAATAAATAATAAATAATAAATAATAAATAATAAATAATAAATAATAAATAATAAATAATAAATAATAAATAATAAATAATAAATAATAAATAATAAATAATAAATAATAAATAATAAATAATAAATAATAAATAATAAATAATAAATAATAAATAATAAATAATAAATAATAAATAATAAATAATAAATAATAAATAATAAATAATAAATAATAAATAATAAATAATAAATAATAAATAATAAATAATAAATAATAAATAATAAATAATAAATAATACATAATAAATAATAAATAATAAATAATAAATAATAAATAATAAATAATAAATAATAAATAATAAATAATAAATAATAAATAATAAATAATAAATAATAAATAATAAATAATAAATAATAAATAATAAATAATAAATAATAAATAATAAATAATAAATAATAAATAATAAATAATAAATAATAAATAATAAATAATAAATAATAAATAATAAATAATAAATAATAAATAATAAATAATAAATAATAAATAATAAATAATAAATAATAAATAATAAATAATAAATAATAAATAATAAATAATAAATAATAAATAATAAATAATAAATAATAAATATTAAATATTAAATATTAAATATTAAATATTAAATATTAAATATTTAATATTAAATATTAAATATTAAATATTTAATATTAAATATTAAATATTTAATACTAAATATATAATCTTAAATATTAAATATCACATATTGAATATTGAACATTAAATATTAAATATTCAATATTAAATATTGAATATTAAATATTAAATATTAAATATTAAATATTAAATATTAAATATTAAATATTAAATATTAAATATTAAATATTAAATATTAAATATTAAATATTAAATATTAAATATTAAATATTCAATATTAAATATTAAATATTGAATATTAAATATTAAATATTAAATATTAAATATTAAATATTAAATATTAAATATTAAATATTAAATATTAAATAATAAATAATAAATAATAAATAATAAATAATAAATAATAAATAATAAATAATAAATAATAAATAATAAATAATAAATAATAAATAATAAATAATAAATAATAAATATTAAATATTAAATATTAAATATTTAATATTAAATATCAAATATTTAATACTAAATATATAATCTTAAATATTAAATATTAAATATTGAATATTGATCATTAAATATTAAATATTCAATATTAAATATTGAATATTAAATATTAAATATTAAATATTAAATATTAAATATTAAATATTAAATATTAAATATTAAATATTAAATATTAAATATTAAATATTAAATATTAAATATTAAATATTAAATATTAAATATTAAATATTAAATATTAAATATTAAATATTAAATATTAAATATTAAATATTAAATATTAAATATTAAATATTAAATATTAAATATTAAATATTAAATATTAAATATTAAATATTAAATATTGAATATTAAATATTAAATATTAAATATTAAATATTAAATATTAAATATTAAATATTAAATATTAAATATTAAATATTAAATATCAAATATTAAATATTAAATAATAAATAATAAATAATAAATATTAAATAATAAATAATAAATGATAATAAATAATAAATTATATGGAGTAGTGTACAGGACCTACACAACTCCCACAGGCTGTGTGGGGATGTGTACACGGCTCCCACATGGCTAGAGCCTTAAATTTACCATGACCCTATTATTTATTATTTATTATTTATTTCTTATTATCTATTGCTTATTATTTATTATTTATTATTTATTATTTATCATTTATTATTTATTATTTAATATTTATTATTTATTATATATAATTTATTATTTGTTATTTATTATGTATAATTTATAATTTATTATTTATAATTTATAATTTATTATAAATTATTTATGATGTGGTGGAGTCTACACAAATTGATTTTAGTTTTTTAGCATTCCACACAATCTATATGGGATGTGTAGCATGACACACGGCCCTACACGTCCCATTTTAGTTGTGTAGCATGCCACACGCCCTATTTGAGCCGTGTAGCATGCCAAACGGCTCATTTGGGTTGTGTAGCATGCCACACGGCTCATTTGGGTTGTGTAGCATGCCACATGGCCCATTTGAGTTGTGTAAACAACCATACACAACTCAAATAGCTGTTAATTTAACATCTCCTTTTAGATAATCAAATAAAATCAAAAAAAATTCATGGCAAAAATATGGCACCTTTTTGCCAATTTAATATTTCACATGTATTGTCACCTATGGGTTTCACACCTAAAATTCAGTCAGAATTGAGTTGTTGTGTATATTTTAGGAGTTAAACACCAAAATGTGTTATGTCAAAATTCCAGCGGGCAGGCTTGCCTCCCCATACAGCCCCTGCGCATCACCCTCCTGCATACAGAAGTCCGGGGAGCAGCCATGTTTGGCAAGCACACGGCAGATCCTACCCCGAGGGCATCTGAATGGACTGATGCCCATGTCAGGAGCAGTCATGACAAATCTGACAAACATGTACCGCTCACAGGAGCTACAACCTAGTAGGGTTTGCCTGGCATATTTAATAAGGTGAAAAATGCATTGCAAAAGGTCAAAAAACCTTAAAACCTTAATAAAAATATTATATAACTTAATTAATTTAAAATATTTTAAATAATAAATCAAATATTGAGGGTTACCACAAAACAGCCAGATCCTGATCTTTGAAGACCACAAAAAACTACAAAGAGTGGCCATAAAATTTTTTTAAAATTACATACATGCTCATTCAATGATGGAAAATCAATTAATGTCCACATCTGTCCACTTTAAACCAAAATTGATCATAAAAATGAAGGATAAGTGCAGAATGATCAGAATTACGCCATCAACAGATTAACAGATGCTGTTGCTAAAATTGTACAGAAATCCAGTGGATCTGAGAACAGCTGATTAGAAGAACCAAGTGGAAGTGCTAATATTTCCCTGACTGGCTTACCAGCCTCAGCACATGAGCGGAACCTTCTCTACGTGCCCTGAGAAGCTCATTATTACCCCAAAAGGTATTTATACAGACCTCTTTGGATCCATTATTCCCCATCAATTTTCCAGGAATTTATTATTATCAATCAGAAACTGTGTCATTGTTGATCAGATTCTTATGAGGAGATAAGCAAGTCATTTATGAATTATTCTTTAGTATTATTATTACTTCTCAAAAAACAATCAACCATATTCATTAAAGTATAGTCAAGCAATCAACCCCAACTTCTCTGAAACCCATTACCTGAATCATTGCAGGCTTTCTGTGGAATTATTTCTCAGAGTAAGTTTTTACCTTCCTTCCTTGGCCATTTTGCTGTTTTCCCCGGCCATACCAGTGGGTAAGTACTTATAAGGCACCCATTTTTCATTCTAAGGTTCTTAAACTGCCTAAGGAGGCCCCTTGAAGAGAGGTTTTCTGTCTATAAAGATCCCCAGTAGTATAATACTGTGGCCCCTCTTTTCATAAAAAATTGAAACCCTTCTAACATAAACAATTAAACCTTGCACCAGCTCTTAAATTTTTTATTACTTGAGCTCTTTCATTTTTTATTTTTGGAATATTATTATTCCAGCATTTTCAGCATTCTCTGTAGCTAAAGGACTGCAATGTTCCTGGTATCAGAGAGCTGAAAGGGCCTGTGTGACAGTTGTCAAGCAGTTAGGGAGTGGGTCCCACCATTGTCCCTTCCATGGATCCCTGCTTGATACGGGCAGGGACCACCCCCAAAAAGAGCAAAAAAACATTCATTGCATCATTTTGAGTTCAAAAAAAATGTAATCAATTAGAGGATAATGAAAAAAGGTGGGGGGTTGTTGATGGAACAAATGAAGTTCAAAGGGAGGGGGGGTAAGGTAGGGTGAAGGTATGGAGGGGGAGGGCGGGGTGCAGAATGATTGCAGTGGGGCTTAACAAAATTTTGCTTGCCAAGCCCCAACAAGGATCCACAAATTTATGGATCCTTTTCAAGGACTTTGTTGATTTGACAACTATTGAGCCCTATCAAGTGCATGATGGTGGCTCAATCAGAAAATGTTATAATTATGGCCAGCAATTAGCTTAGGCAAATGAGCAGTATTTAAAGAAAAAGAAATGCTGGACACCTTGTGTCAATAATTGCTTGATGGGCTCTCACAATGGGGAAACACGTTGGATGATATTGTTGATGAATTCAATTGGATGATGAATGGATGATGGAAAACAGCAGGGAGAAGAGCTCCTTAATTACAAAAGATTTGCCTCTTATGAGCCCATGATACAACAAGCCAAAAGGGAAATTTTCCGCCCCAAAAGAGCTCTACAGGCTCTACAGGCCTTGTTACTTGGTTTGGGCTACATCACCCCATATGGCATCAGTCCCTGTACCCTTACAACCAGCCTATTCCAATTATTTCTGGTGTTTCCACCTCAATGGGCTGAAACAGCCCCTTAGCTGTTCAAAACCCTGGCCGGTTGTCTATTACAACCAGCCTGTTACCTCACATGCTGGCTGTTTGCCTCATGCAACCAGCCCCTGGCCATACAAATGGTCAGGAGGGACCCAGGACACACCTGGGTCCGTTCTCAAACACACTTGGGGGAGGGGGTGACCAGCGGACATGCTGTCCCCCCCTCCCCTCTTTCTCACAGGTCCCTGGAGGGGGAGGTCAGATCCCCCTACCAGGGGCCCTGGGGGTCAATACCCCCAGGGCATTGCTACAGTAGGTGGGCTGGGGGGTGGTCAGGTCCTCCCAGCCCGTTGCTCCTCCCCCTTGGTAAAGGGGGGGGAGAGCACCCCTTTGTTGGTGGGGGGGTGGTCAATTCCCCCCACCACCGGTTGCCTCAATGCAACTGGCCTAGACACACCTTTTGGTGGGGGGGTGATCAAGTCCCCCCTACCATGACTGGTTGCTCCTTGCGACTGGTTTCTGGCTGGTTCAACCCAGCCAGCCTTCCCCCTCCCCCTTGCAATGGGGAGCAAGGGGAGGAGGAGGAGCCGGGGCAATTGGCCCAAGCCCCGCGGCTCCTACAACCGGCTTCCACCCCGCGCTGCAGCGGCGCTTCCCCCTACAACGTCGCCACATGGGCCGTTGGGCCCAGAAAATGGGCCATTGGTGAAAACAGCGTCCCAAAGGGGGCCCTAACAAGGGCAGCATCCGCAACACAGGCGGGGGCCCCCAATGGGCCTCCCCAAGCCCAAAAACTAATTAAAACATACTTTTGCGGGCCAGCCCGTCTGGCCAAGTATGTCCAAAATAAAACTTGGGCCCAATTATGCCCATAAAAGCCCATTTGGCTGTATTTTCCCATATACCTCACCGGGCCCGTTAGTGTTGTCTTTTTGATTTTCAAATTCTGTAACTAACAAATTTAGTTAAATTATTGCTATCTTACTGTTTTCATTATCTCATTACCCATGTCTTAGGCCCCCTCTGGGGCTCTCTAGTTGTCTCTAACCTGCTGCCTTAGGCCTCCTTTGGGGTTTTCTAGTTGTACATAAATACTGGTCCTTCCCTTGGACCATGAATGAAAATTATCTGATTACCAGACAACTAAACCGGAGTGTCCCTTCCTCCTCTTCAGATCAGTTCCACTTGACTATACAAGTACTTTCCCTCTGTCCTTGGCTCTTTGTAGCCTTATCAATACATCTCATTTGGCTCTTCAGTAGCCTACCATACTCCCTCCTTCTCCAAAATAACCTTGCTTCTCATATTAAACTCTTCAGTTAGGGCCTGTGTACCAATGAGCCTGTTTCATGCGTTTTGAGGCAATTTTCCCCAAATCCATGACATCCACACAGGCCCATATGGTCCGTGTTAGTGTCCAATGGGCCAGAGAGGTCCATATGTGCATTGCATTTGGATTACACTTATATTTAGCACACGCTTAAGTGCATATGTATTTTAACACACCCCCTTAATCCAAAAGGGTTGAAATAGGCATGTTAGTCATAAAGCCTTGATGCTTGTTCCTATCTAAGGCCTTAGTCAAGATATCCGCAATCATTGCTCCAGTTGGCATTTACCTCAACACAATCTCCTTGCAGTTAACTGCATTTCAAATATAGTTATAGTGAACATCAATATGTTTTTTTCTTGAATGGAACACTTGTTTTTGCGCCAATGCAATGGCACTCTGGTTATCCAAATACAAAAATGCAAACCCTTTTGGCTTATGTGTATCCTCTAAGACTTTTCTCAACCATTTTTCTTCCTGTGAAGCTGCTAAGTAAGCTCTATACTCAGCCTCTGTTGATGAAAGAGTTATTGCCAACACCTTCTTGGACATCCATGACACCAGATTCTTACCTAAGAAGAATACAAAACTACTTGTTGATTCCCTAGTGTTACCATCTGCCCAAGTTGCATTGGAATAACCAACCAAATCAATTTTTGCTGACTTTGTAAACAACAGTCCCAGACTGTGCGTTCCTTTAAGATACCACATAACTCTCTTAAATGCTGACCAATGCCTCATGCTTGGCTTCTCTAAGTGTTTCAACAAGACACCAATTGCAAAAGCAATATCAGGCCTTGTACACTGCCCCAAATAATTAAGCAATCCAATAGCTTACCTGTAGTCATTACCAGATTTAACAAACTCCAGATACTCCTCATCTGTAGACTTCTCTAAACAAATTTTTGACTGCATGGGAGTACAAAAATCTTTTGCATCCTCTAAGCCATATTGCTCAAAAAGAGCTGCCACATAATGGCTCTAGTCTAACTTAATACCATTCTTGCTCTTACTGACTTTCATTCCTAGCACCTGTTGCGCCAGAACAATATCTTTGATCTTTAATTCATTTTTGAGTGTCTCCATGACTCTCTCTTTACCATTTCCAATAATGATAATGTCATTGACCCATACAAACAAAATTGCATCCTTTCTTACAAAAAGACAAGGGTTGGACTCAGACCTCTTGAAACCAATCTGTATCAGTTTCTTACTCATGGTACTATACCACAACCTAGCTGCTTGATTCAATCCATAAAGGGATCTACACAGCTTGAGGACATATTCCCCTTTATCTGCTGAAAGAAAACTTCTAACACAGATTTTCTTCATGGTTTCTGGTTTAGTCTCTACTAACAATTCATGAAACCCATCAGGGATTGAGATATAAAAAGTCTCCTCCTCTCCAAGTTTTGAATTGAAGTATGCTGTTACAAAGTCAGCTTGTCTGATTTCTTCTCCCACTCGACTGCCAGGGCAATAATGTACCTGAAGGTGGACAGCCTTCCAGTTGGTGACAAATTTTCTTGGTAATCAATACCCTCTCTCTGCTTTAAGCCCTGTGCAACACATCTAGCCTTGAACCTTTTCAAAGCTCCATTTGTGTCAAACTTCTTGTTTAACACCAATCTAGACCCCAAAATGGTCTTTCCTTTTGAAACATAATCCCGCTTAACCACTTCAAATACACTATTATTTTCTAGAGAATCAAATTCCTCAAAAATAGCACTCTTCCACTTGGCTCTCTCATCAGAATTCATAGCTTGGCCAAAGCTATTTGGGTTAATCCCATTACCCATTTCTGAACTCAACTCCAGGACTTCATTGAGCATACACTGTTCCTGAAATGTATCTTCCTCATATCCTGCGGCAGCATGATGGGAATTCCATTCCCCGTACCTACCAACTGGTACTCTAACCCTACAAATCCTTCTTACTGGAGGTGGAGGCTCATCAGGTTCCAAATTAACGGACTCCCCTGAAGCGGGCACTGAACCCTCTGGTGGCACATCTGCCATCTCTTTATCTTCTGGAAACACATGTTCCTCATCCTTTGCTTGTGAAATAGGTGCTAATTCTATTTCTTTCTGTGACTTATTCACAACAACTTCTTCACTCCTTTTGAGTGGAAAGGTACTCTCATCAAATTTTACATCCCCAATATGGATAAACTTTCTTTTCCCTGGACTATAGATCCTATACAATTTACTTATTAAATCATAGCCTGAAAGTGCCCCTGTTCTGGCTCTAGGGTCTAATTTTCCAACCATTTCATTATGGTGGACACTATAATACACCAAGCAACCAATTGTTCTTAGGTGTGATGTTTTGGGGTACAACTTCCAAAACTGATAATGAGGACTCTTCCCATTAACACTTACAATGTTATGCAACAGACAGACTGTAAACATCAACTCAGCCCATAAGAACTTTGGTAGACCAGATTGAGAAATAATAGTTCTGACCTTGTCCAGTAAAGTCCTATTCATTCTCTCAACTATTCCATTATTTTGTGGAGTACTTGAAGTAGTGACTAAATGAATGATACCATAATCTTTCAATAACCTCTCAAACCCTTTACTCATAAATTCACCACCTCCATTGGTGATAACCCTCTTTATCTCCTTCATTAGACCATTCTGTTTCCAGACTTTGAAGATTACAGAAACCTCATCTGTGGTCTGATCCTTAGATCAAATTGGTTTAACCCAAAAATGATTAGTTGCAGTATCAACTAAATTGATGAAGTATCTTGCCCCACCAAGGGACTCTGGTGTGAATGGACCTTCCAAATCAATGGAAAATTCCTCTCTAGGAACATCAGTGCCATCTCTACTCTTTGAGAACACATTTCTAGTCTTAGCCCCTAAGGTACAACTCTCACAGTTTCTGTCCTTTACCTTATGGCCACTTCTATTGTGAGCAAAAGTGCTCAAAGCTGAGATTTTGAACAAGCTTGCACACAAAAGCTTTTTCCAAACCTTTCCACTAATAAAAGTTCTCCCATTCATATCAATAACAAACTTATCTTCTTTAAGATAACAAATCTGGAAACCTTTTTTCCACAACACTCCAAGGGACACAAGGTTATAAGGAAACTCTGGTACATAGAAGACTTTCTCAAAAGAAATTGTGAAACCCAAGTGATTTGAAAGAATAACTTTTACAATTCCTTTAATCTGAATTGTTCTGCCTTTCTGACCAATATTTACAACTCCATCATAATCACTAAGATTTGAAAATAAATTTGGTTCAAAGAACAGGTGATATGTACAGCCAGAATCAATCAAAACAATACCATCCTCCTTCATTCCTCCTAATAGGAAAGAAGCTTTATCTGTCACTGATAAGTTCTCATCTTTGAGGTTTAGATTATTCACTTTGTAATCAATCAAGTCCATTTCTTTATCCTCATAAATTTTGGCCTTCTTGTTGGGACCTTCTTCCCCAACAACCATTTCCATTGGACCATCAAACGCCACCATTGCAATGTTTTCAGTAGTGAGATTGACCTCCTTGTCATTCTCTTTGTACTACTTCCTCTTCTTGGCCTCCTTGCAATCCTTAGCATAATTCCCCTTATTCTGAAAATTATAGCATAAGACCTTTGACTAATTCTTTTTTGCCTTCTTTCAAGATTTTCCAGACTTTCCAACAAGGGCTGTTCCAGAACCCGCCTTCATCTTGAACTGAATATCATCCTTTTCAATCCTTTTCAGAACATCCTCCTCCCCAGGAAGAGGATTCAATTGAGAAATAATTCTGACTAAAGAATCAAACTCCTTTGGTAGCTTCTGAAGGATTAAGAGTGAAAAACACTCAGGATCCATGTTAAGTCCTGATGACTTAAACGTGGCTATGCTAGACCTAGCCTCTGCAACAAACTGTTTAAAATTTGAATATTTTAATTTAAACATTTTATTGAAAGCTATACCCTTCTGGTGAACAGAATCACCAGAATACTTTGACTTAAGCAACTTTCAAAGGATACTGCCCCTGCTTCTCTCATCTTCCCTAAGAGTATTGGCAACCCATGTCACATTATTCTCATCAAGAGGCCTAAGGATGAGATGATAAGACTTTTTCTCCACTTCTGAACTGATCAAAGTGTCATCTGCATCCATTATCTCCCCACAACAGGTGTTTTCCAGCTCACTATCCATAAGGACAGCCCAAGCATTATAACTCTGACTGTTCAGAACTATGTTGGTGAAGCTAACATCAGGGATATAGGACATTGTCTTGGAGAACACAAGGTCTTTGAGGTTCTCCAGAGTAAGGTACAAGGGTCTAGATGGCTTGCAAGTAATGATGATGGTGGTACTGATAATGTGTTATAATTATGGCCAGCAATTATCTTAGGCAAATGAGCAGTATTTAAAGCAAAAGAAATGCAGGACACCTTGTGTCAATAATTGCTTGATGGGCTCTCACAATGGGGCAACACTTTGGATGATATTGTTGAGGAATTTGAATGGATGATGAATGCATGATGGAAAACAGCAGGGAGAAGAGCTCCTTAAGTAAAAAAGATTGGCCTCTTGTGAGCCCATGGTAAAACAAGCCAAAAGGCAAATTTTCCGCCCCAAAAGAGCTCTACAGGCTCTACAGGCCTTTTTACTTGGTTTGGGCTACATCAGCCCACATGGAATCAGTCCCTGTACCCTTACAACCAGCCTATTCCGATTATTTCTGGTGTTTCCACCTCAATGGGGCTGAAACAGCCCCTTAGCTGTTCAAAACCCTCGCCGGTTGTCTATTACAACAGGCCTGTTACCTCACATGCTGGCTGGTTTCCTCATGCAGCCAGCCCCTGGCCATAAAAATGGCCAGGAGGGACCCAGGACACACCTGGGTCCGGCCTCAGAGACACTTGGGGGGGGTGACCAGCGGACAGCTGTCCCCCCCCTCTTTCTCACAGGTCCCTGGAGGGGGCAGTCAGATCCCCCTACCAGGGGCCGTGAGGGGTTGATACCCCCAGGGCTTTGCTATGGTAGGTGGGCTGGGGGGTGGTCAGGTCCTCCCAGCCCATCTCTGCTCCCACTTGGTAAAGGGGGGGGGGGGGAGAGCGCCCCTTTGTTGGGAGGGAGGTGGTCAATTACCCCCCACTGCCAGTTGCCTTGATGCAACCGGCCTAGACACACCTTTTGGTGGGGGGGGGGGTGATCAAGTCCCCCCCACCATTACCAGTTGCTGGCTGGTTCAACCCAGCCAGCCTTCCCCCTCCCCCTTGCAATGGGGAGCAAGGGGAGGGGGAGTAGCCAGGGCCGTCGGCCCCAGCCCCGTGGCTCCTACAACTGGCCGCCACCCCGCGCAGCAGCTGTGCTGCCCCCTAAAACGGCCCCAAGAGGGCTGCAACATGGGTGGCAGCCCCAACCCGGGCTGGGACAAGGGCGGCGGCCCCCAATGGGCCAACCCAAGCCCAAAAACAAAGTAAAAAATACTTTGGCAGGCCAGCCCGTCTGGCCAAGTATGTCCAAAATAAAAGTTGGGCCTAATTTTTCCCATAAAATCCAATTTGGCTGTATTTGCCCATATACCTCACCGGGCTTATTAGGGCCCGTGTACCTATGAGCCTGTTTCTCACATTTTGAGGCCAGTTTTGCCAAATCAGTGACATCCACACTGGCCTGTATGGTCCGTGTGAGTGTCCAATGGGCCGGAGAGGTCCATATGTGCATCCTATTTGGATTACACTTATATTTAGCTCACGCCTAAGTGCATACCCTTTTTAACAGAAAAATCCTTGATAAGTCTGCTTTTTGAGACGGTGGTAGATGCTCTTAGAAACCACGGTTGGGTCTCACACTTGCTAAAGCCCTTGCTTGCTTTTTTTTTGCAATGACAAGGAGTTAGCTAACAAGATTTTATCAACAATAGATTGTTGATTCTCCTTTGCAGAAAGCAACCCAGAGCGGGCGGTTCAGCATGCACCAGCTGTGGCTTTAGCTTGTTGAAGCCAAAGGCAGGTGTCACAACACTTTAATCATTCAAAATCGCCCCCCTCCAGCCTCTTCCTCTGTTCCTTCTCATCCTAGAAGGAAGAACCCTGAAATTCCTTTGATCCTTTTCATAGGGTCAATCTGTCTTCTATATACATATACTATTTTGGTATGCATTTACATAAATATTTCAGCTTGCTACTTGGACAGAGCAACCTGTCAAATCAGATTTAAAACAGAAATAAAAAGAATAAAATTAGAAGGAGTAAGAAATCCATGAATATTATTGCACAAATGGATTCCCCACCCAAAATTAAGTAGGGTCACTCACTGACCCCACCCTTGAATTCTAACTCCTTAAATTTTTGAATAATTAATAAACAACATAGACCACAACACCACCATGGCATCTTTTGGCCATTTTAACATTTCACACATTATGCCATGTATAGGTTTCACACCTAAAATTCAGTCAGAATTGAGGTGTTGTGTATATTTTAGGAGTTACAGGCGGATTTGTGTTGTGTCACAATTCCCGCGCGCAGCCCCACATTCATACATAAGGGTACACGCAACTGAAACTCAATATGTAGGCACATTTCAAAAGGCCCGCATGCAAAATGACTGACTGGCCGCAGGCAGAAGATTCCCGCACGCAGCTGTCAAGCCTGCGCGCTTCAACAGAAATTGCACTAAGCCTGACAGCCAGGTACCGCAGGAACAGGCTAAAACCTGCATGCACACATCATGTATATGTAACAACTTGACTTGTAAGCAAAAGGGATTTTGGAAACCTAAGAAAATGGAATAAAAAATATGAAAATCAAAATATAAAGAAAATAAATTGTGAGAAACAATAATGTAGGTTGTCACGTAAATGAGATTGCCAAATCTTTCTGAACCACAAAACACCACAAGGAGTTAACCTAAAAATTTTTGAAAATTCCCAACATGTGCAGAAGATGCCGTAGAATCTACTAATACCCACTTCTACCCATGTCACTCAAAAGAAATTAATACAAAATAAGGAAATGTGTCTGAATCATAAAAATGAAAAGCTAACATTTAAACACCTTCTGACAATTATTTCACAAAGAAATATGACATAGACAAGGCTAGCAGATTGACAGCACCATAACACTTTGCCAAACTATCCCTGGCCAGCCTGCTAGCCTCAGCAACTAAGCATAACCCTCTCTATGTGCCCTGAGAAGGTCTTATTACCCCAAAAAAGGTATATAAACAACCCTTTTTAGGAGATTTAAACAAGATTAATTCTTAAGTATCAATCCAGACCCCTTGCCATGCGTGATCAAGTGTTTATTCAAGATAAACAAGTAATATATGGATATACTCTGATAGTATTCTAAATAATTCTGACCCCAACATTGATTCCATGAAGAATATCAGCAAATAAACCCCAATAATTTTCCTGAGACCCTTTCATACCATGAATCTATGCAAGCCTTCTGGAGTAAGTTCTTAAACTAGTAATTTGTCTCTTCTTTGCAACCCAGGCATAAGTGCTGTAAGACAGCCAGTCCACCTATCCTCTTGAGTTAATCTTTGTGAGAAATCATACAAGACCTCATTATACCAAGGTCTTTACACGGTTCAAAAGAACCCCTTGAAGAGATGTTGATTTTCAATAAATATCCCCAGTTTTCACAAACGTTGGCCCCTCTTAAAATATATTTAAACAAATTTAATCCAACCAAGCCAACCAAACTTTGCACTTGCTTTTAAATCAATTATTTAAGCATTTTACCACAATTTTCTTGGAATTATTATTCCAACACCAATATCACTTTCTGTAGCTAAAGGACAGCAAAGTTCCTGAAATCAGGAAGCTGACAGCTGGGGGTCTGATGGGAAATATCCCAGAATAATTAATTTTTTAATTAAGTTATTTCTTTGGACCAGACATTCTACGTAAAAATAAGTAAAAATACTTATTATCCTTACTTTGATTATTGTTTCTCCAGTGGATCTTAAAACCAATGGAGAATTAATCAATTATTATTTGAACCTTCTTAAACAACAAAAAGAAGAAAAACTCCATAATTTTGTGCCTATTATCATAACTCCTGAGCAACAACAAGCCAGATCACTTCATTATAAGCAACAAGCTATTAAGGAAAAAGAATTTGAGCTTGAAAGACTTATTAATTTTAATTCTTTACTCAGGAAACACACGGCCTGGAAGAAATATCAAAGGCAAATTTTTTTCTTTAATAAGAATAAAGAAAGTGAGCTTAAAACATTTTTTATTTTTTTAAAAAAAATATATAACAAAAATTTGAAAAAAAAATCAAAGTTTGATAAAAAATTAATAAAAATTATTATAAAACCAAAAACTTATTAATTTTAATTTTAATCCTAAAACTAGTGGAAAGAACATTTTCCCTAGAAGAATTTATTGAGCAGGAAATGTTGGAAAACAGTTCCCACCACGGTTCTTTTGATTTAAGCCAAGACTTGATTGGTACCCACAGAGATCCCCCTGGATTACCCCCCAAGGACTCTTTTAACCCCAGCCAAGCTTTAGTACCATTGAATTTAAGCTTAAGTAAGCCTGAATTAATTTAAAAATAAATAAAATATAAATATATATATATTTTATTATTTTTTTACCTTTTTCAAAGTCTTTTTGACAAAAACTTACATCTTCTTGCATTATGTCGCAAAACAGACCCCACACCCGCGCAACAGGAAAAGCCCCGTCCTATGGACCTCTTCCCCGAGTAACGCGCACCCGTACAAGTGCCCATAGCAAGCACAATGAGGGGACTCAAACCTGCAAAACTAGTGTCACAAGAACCGCCAGCACCCGCGCCCTCCAACTTGACCAACAAATTGTTGGAGATGAGTCCCTCTCTCCCACACTTGTCCCGCGCAGTCACCCCTCCTCCTACGCCTCCCACTCTGGACCTAGTCAAAGAGTCCATAATCAAAGAGTTGGTGAAGGAACACATGAGTCATTGGGAGGCTTACAAGCTAGCCCACAAACAGGAGGGCTCAGCAGCTATGATAAAGGCCATATCACGGGCCAAGTCCTCTCAAATAGCCCTGCAGAAATTAATCCCCAGGGCAGAAGTGGAGAAATACGTGGAGAAATGGAACCCCTGGGACCAATTAGCCAAATTGAAGGGTAAAGACCCCAAAAAGTTGAGGTCTTCAAATCATCAAAGAATGAGAAACCCAAAAGATTCGGACAATATCATATCTCTAGCCCAGAAATGGAAGAAATTCTATCAAAACTAGGATCTGATGATATTACACCATTTTTTAACAAATTTTTTTATGATGTCTTTTACAACTTTAAAATCTTGAGCAGCAACTTGGATAATATTCATAAACAACTTGATAAAGTCCTCCTGAATACTAACATAATGATCCAAGGTCAAGCTTACCATATGAGAACTAATGAGTCTGAAACTAAGGTATTAAAAGACAACATTGAGTCAAATAGAGTCAGTATACTTGAACAATTGCACATCAATGAGTTAGAAAATAATAAGTTAAAGGATATTATCAGTGCGGACAAAGTATCCTTGATCAAGCACACCAATATCATTTACTCCTATGGACAAGAAGAGATCCTCTTTTCCATTGAGCAGCTCAAAGGAGAAGTGAAAAACAAACCTGATACCCCTTCTGCTCACCTAGTTGATAAAATTGACCTATTGAGTAACAAGTTGGACCTGGAATTAGGTATGATCAAGAATGACTTAAGAGACCTCAAATTCAATTCAACTGCTCCTCCCAGGATCCATTTGGAAGAGGTAAAGCCTACTAGGATAAGTAGCACTCCTAACATTTCTCTTAATGTTGGAACAATAAGGAATGAATCCTACAAACCCAGTCCAACTCCTGAAGTGGAGCAAGCTCTGAGACTCTTACCTCCTGTGGCTGAATGGCCCAAATTCTCAGGTGAAGGGGAATATAATCATATCAGTTTCATTAAATTCATTGATTACACCCTTGCCTCCTATGATTTACTCGACACTATAGCAGTGGTAAGACTGCCCAGGCTGTTTGAAGGAGTAGCCTTGGATTGGTTCATCAACAAAAGAGGAGAAGTAGGACCTCAGGCTTGGGATTCTTGGAAAGTCCTTATCAAAGATCAATTTGGTACCAGGATATGAAAAAGAAAAATGATGAAAACCTTTGAGACCTCACTTTTTGACCCTGCTAAGGACAAACCTCACAAGTGGTGTTTGGAACAAAAGAAGAGGTTAGATTGCTTCTACCCTGAAGCTGATGAAGAGGAAGTCAATGAAAGACTCCTCAGCCTATGTCCCAGACACCTTAATCACAGTGTAAGGTGTAGAATGTCTATGGATGCTGATCTCTCCACCCTTATTGGTATCTTGGAGGAAACTATTGACATGAATGATCTTGAAAAAAGGACCAATAGACCCAGGGAACTTGTCCCCAAGGTTAGGCAATAATATAATCCAAAGACTAAGGACTCCACCAATCCCCAATAAGAAATCAAGAAGACTTCTGAGACCAAAGAAAAGGTATGCTGGAACTTTAACCAAACTGGACATGTAAGACCTGACTGTCCCCAGCCCAGAAGAAAGATCAATCTCATTGAAGGAGGAGATGAGGATAATGAACTCGACCCTCAACTGGATGACACTGATGGATCATTATCTGAGTATAAATTAATGATTACTAACCCCATCAATGTCATTGAAGGAGACATAGGATCCTCCCTGGAAATTAATTCAGTCAACAAGGATTCCAATCTACCACAACAATGGACTCCCAACATGAAAATCCAACATGTTTCTGAAGCCAAGACTCTGAATCTGAAACCCTCTATTGGAAAAGGCTACACCACTGGTAAAACTTGTTATGCTACTGGAATAATCCAAGGTTCTCCCGTGAAGTTACTCCTAGATAGTGGAGCCTTCTGCTCCTGTGTTGGGTCAAGTTACTTAGACAACCAAGTCCCCAACTGGAAAGAATACTTTCTACCTGTTCCAAAAGCTAAGTTCAGCAGTTGCAACTCCTCCCTTAATGCCATTGGAGTATTGTCTGCGATCTCATTTTGCCCCATCCCAAAGTTTCCCTGAGACTCAATGTTGAGATTGTAGTACTCCAGAATGGAATGTGTGATTACTTCATTTTAGGAAATGATTCTCTTTGCCTGTATGGTATAGATTTATTCCAAATTAAAGGAAGATACTTTACTATAGGAGGCAATTGGAACAAGAAGTTTCAAATATGCCATTTTAATGCTCAAACCACTGACTCCACTTATCAGAAACACCTGGAAACCTTTAACCAGGAATACTTCTCCCAAGCTGCCCTAAATGACCAACTCAGTGAAGATCAAAAATGTGATATCCTTCAGGTCTGCTTTGAGAATCGGAATGCTTTCTGCACTAAGGACCACCCTATTGGTAACATCAAAGGACATGATATGATCCTTACCTGAACTATCAAACCCCCTTACCCTCCTAACTTGAGAATACCTGCTTATCCTTCCAGTTCAAAATCAAGAACAGCCTTAGAAACTCACATCCAGGAGCTATTAGACTTAAAAGTCCTGAGGAACATAGGACACAATGAGCAGGTAGATATCACTACTCCTGTGATCATAGCTTGGCACAATGATAAGTCAAGAATGGTAGGAGATTTCAGGATGTTGAACAATTACACTCAAGCAGACTATTACCCCATTTTTAGGATTGACCATGCCCTTCATAATCTCTCACAAGCTAAGTTTATTACTAAAAAAGGACATGCTGAAAGGATTCCACCAGATCTCCATCAGCCCAGACAGTAGGAAGTTCATGAGGATCAAATGTCACCTGGGTATCTATGAGTACCTGAGGATGCCCTTTGGGATCAAGAATGCTCCTTCCCACTTTCAGAGGATGATGGACACTGTACTAGGCCAGTTCATAAGGCAAGGATGAATGATGGTATACATTGATGATGTTATTGTCTACACTGATGACTGGACATCCCATATGGATAAAGTAAGATTGTCCTAAAAAACATCCCTGCTGCAGGATTAAAAGTGTCCATGAAAAAGTGCAACTTTGGATATGGTGAACTCAAAGCACTAGGTCACATAGTATCTTGTCTGACTCTTACAGCTGACCAAAGCAAAATAGCAGCCGTTATGAACAGGCCAATGCCTCAGAACAAAACTGAACTCCTACCCTTTATCAGTTTCTGCAGCTACTATAAGAAGTACCTACCCAAGTTTGCATTACTAACCAAGTTTTTGTATGAGATTTTCAACAACAATACCCTGTTTGAAATGACTCATGAAAGGGTTAAGAACTACGAGGAACTTAAGGTTGCTATGACTACTGCCCCCATACTAATACAACCTGATTACAGTAAACCCTTTATACTATATATTGATGCCAGCATGGAAGGGCTAGGCGCTGCACTTCATCAAGAAGTCATAGAAAATGATAGACCAGTAGAAAAACCAATACTCTTTATCTCTAGGAAAGTGAAGGACACAGAGAAAAGATATGGTGCCAGTCAAATGGAATGCCTAGCTCTAGTATGGGCCTTAGAAAAGCTCCATTACTATCTGGAAGGTACTAAATTTGTGGTTATTACAGATTGCAATTCTGTTAGAACCCTAATGAACATTAAGACTCCCAGCAGGCACATGTTAAGATGGCAAATAGCAATTCAACAGTATAGAGGACAAATGACAATAGTACATCAAGCTGGGAACAAACAACAGAATGCTGACAGCCTGAGTAGGATTGCTCTACCCAATGACCCAAGTAACCCTGCTTATGACCCAGAGGATAATGATATCTTCCCTATCCTTAACATTAACATATTGAACAGTGAAGCTCCTATAATGGGAATCCACATTTGTGAATTGGATGAGTCCTTGCTCAACTCAATCAAAGAATCTTACAATTCTGGAATGAAACTCTGATCACCATTATGAAAAGCACTTCTCCACCATCTGAATTGATCGATAGCCTACCTGAACCCCTCTTGAAACCATACAAAGCCAGAAGGTTCACCATATGGGATGGTCTAGTATACTACAGGCATCAACATTCAAGTGTTATAGTCTTAACTAAGGATGACCACATCAAACACGTCGTGGCTGAATGCCATGATAACTTCTCATCTGGTCATTTATCTGCTGATAGAACCTTAGATAAGGTTAAAAAAACTGCTTGGTGGATCAATTGGAGAGACTCCACTATCCAGTATGTTACTAGTTGTGAAACTTGTCTGAAGTCCAACAGGACCACTGGGAAAAGGTTTGGTCTACTGCAAAAGATTGCTGAACCCAAGAAAAGATGGGAGATAATCAAAAATGGACTTTGTAACTGAACTAACACAAGGAGGAGCCTATTCCTACAACTCAGTCCTAGTCATTGTGGATAGGTTCTCCAAGAAAGCAAAGCTTCTACCTAATCACAAGGAAGACACTGCTATGGAAGTTGCCCTATTATTTTCAAATAGACTCATTGCTAATGTTAGAGTTCCCAAGATCATTATCAGTGACAGAGATCCTAAATTTGCCTTTGAGTTCTGGAGAAATCTTTATGACATGCTGGGAACCACCTTAGCTTTCTCTACAGCTTATCACCCCCAGACAGATGGATTAGCTGAAAGGATGATCCAGACCCTGGAAGAAATGCTCAGGAGATTCTGCTGCTTTGTTCTAGAATATAAGAATACTGATGGGTACTTCCATGACTGGGTCAGCCTCTTGCCTGCTCTAAAAATGGCTTACAACAGCATCAAACATTCCACCACCAAGGAAGCCCCCTATGTACTGGAGATAGGATGGATTCCTAAATTACCCAAAGAGCACCTGAATCAGCAGCTAACTAATATCCACCCCACTTCACTTGACTTCAAGCATATGATAGATACAGCCAACAAAAACGCTGCAAAATGCATTCAAGAAGCTGTTGAGTACAACCAACAGAGATGGGACAAAACCCATAAAGAACCTGACTTCAAGATTGGTGATCAAGTCTTAGTTTCTACCACCAATTTCACTAACTTAGCTGGAAACAAGAAACTCAGACCTGCATTTGTTGGACCATTC
This sequence comes from Puccinia polysora, assembly GCA_025617555.3. NCBI lineage: Eukaryota > Fungi > Basidiomycota > Pucciniomycetes > Pucciniales > Pucciniaceae > Puccinia > Puccinia polysora. The sequence continues at coordinate 47,742,175 of CM062621.1, read as the reverse complement.
ACCATTAAGAAACTCCATGGAAAGAATGCTGTGGAAGTAATTCTCAGTGATGAACTTTCCAGAAAGCACCCAGTCTTCCCAGTAAGCCTTGTCAAACACTACCATCCTTGAGAAGGGGAACACATTCTGTCACCAGCAATTCCAATTGCAGATGAAACTGAGAAAGACAAAAGGAAAATAAGCAAAATCCTTAAAGACAAGAAAGAAAGGATAAATGGGAAAGATTTCAGACTCTATCTAGTCAGATAAAAAGGAGAATCCCCTGACAAAGATGAATGGTTACCTGAAAACAACATTCCAGATGGATCTATCCACTTAAGAAATTACAGAGCTAATAAAAGACATTGAGCCCCAACAATTTTTTTTTTCAGATATAGACATATCTTGGAGTGGGGGAATGTCAGCTTGCTACTTGGACAGAGCAACCTGTCAAAGCAGATTTAAAACAGAAATAAAAAAATAAAATTAGAAGGATTAAGAAATCCATGAATATTATTACAGAAATGGATTTCCCACCCAAAATTAAGTAGGGTCACTCACTGACCCCACCCTTGAATTCTAACTCCTTACATTTTTAAATAATTATTAAACAAAATAGACCACAACACCACCATGGCAACTTTTGGCCATTTTAACATTTCACACATTATGCCATGTATAAGTTTCACACCTCAAATTCAGTCAGAATTGATGTGTTGTGTATATTTTAGGAGTTACAGGCGTATTTGTGTTGTGTCACAATTCCCACGCGCAGCCCTGAATTCATAAAGTAAGGGTACATGCGCCTGACACTCAATATGTAGGCGCATGTCAAAAGGCCCGCATGCAAAATGACTGACTGGCCCCTGTGGTGCTCTTTCATGGATGCAAGTCGGGAAAGGCTGCACGCTGCCGGCTTGTGCGGATTGGAAAGCTTGCGCGGATTGGAAGGCTTGCGCAGATTGAACCAATTGCACGGATCAGAAGGCTTGTGCGGATCAGACGGCTTGCGCGGATCAAGCGGATCACGCATTGCAAGATGCGCGGATTGGATCACGCGGGTACACCCTGGATAGCTGGAACAGGTTGTTGGGCAGACGCATCATGAGAAGGATAAACCAGCAGGCAACACAGACGGGGCATGGGGCAGGGGAGGTGGAGCATGGGTTACGGGACGGGGGACGGAGGGATAGGGGTGGGGTAGGGTTCTGTGGCTTAGGGGTTGTATTCAATCATTCTTGCTTACTTGAAGTTGTACTTAGGTTAGGGTTGAGAGGGAGGACTCAAATACTTCACTCTCAACTCCGGGTTTTAAGGAACATCATCACATCAGATTGGATTGGATTGGAAAGGAAGGAACCCATCTTATTATCACTCTCTCTCTCTCCCTCGTCTCTGAAGACTCTCTCTCTCTTCTTTAAACTGGTTTCATCCAACCTCCTTACAGAGGCTTAGACCAATAACTTCCGGAACTCAAGGACAACTTCAGGAGGTATTGCCCCTTCTTGTTTCCACATCTGGGGGTCTGGCCGGGAAAAATCTTTTTTCAAAGTCTCTCAAAGGTACTCAATGCTACCAGCAGTCGCCCCTCTCTCATCCCCCTCCTCCCACGGTCTCCGCACCGCCCCAAAGGTTTACCCGCATATTCAATTCAAAATTGCGGATGTGGAGCGATTCATCTCACGATATGAAACAATTGAGGACTGAAGGCGCTTTGGATTTTGAGAAGGCGCACTACGTTTTCCTGTTCATTGAGGACGCAGAAGAGCGTCGGGACATAGAAGAGACGGGAGGCTACCAGAACCTGGATTGGCCAACACTGAAGGGGAACATGCTGGAAAGATGGGGGAGGCGCGGTTCTTGCTTTTGGAAGGAAGATCTCAAGCCATCCGCGGAATTGGATTACAAGGCAGGCGCGCACAGCGGGATCCGGTTGCAAGCAGAATTGGATTACACAGAGCTGTTATACAGGGCAGTGTGCGTTCTGGACCCACCACCAGCAACCATCCCTTGGGCTAGCGAACTTGTGGAGGTGGAAAGGGGCCTTGAGGCCTACCTGGAGAGTATTCAGCCTCCTGGCGCGCCTGCGCCCCGCGTGTGGGCAAATGGGGACACCAACGGCCGCTGGCAGACGGGACACAGGGACCAGACGGCGGATTGGAACACAGGATTGGTTTCCCCAGTGGAGGTGGGGTATGTGTTGGGGAAGCGGGTCTTGGTGGAACCGGTTCAGCCTTCTGACAAGAAGCGGGCAAGGAAAACAAAGGAAAAGGGAACGGATTCTCTGTGCCACCTGGGAACCGGTGAACGGCATACGGGCCTTGCAAAGAAGGTAGAAGCGGTGGCGGAAGAGATGGACCACGCCTCGGAGGATCACGACCCAAGAAGGACCTCTTTGACAGCGGGGAGCGCGCATTTGGAAAGGGTAGGGGAAGCGGCAGAAGGGACAAACCATGCGCTGAAGGATGGCAACCAGAGCCGGACCTCTTTGATGGTGGGGGGAACAAGTAGGGGACAGAAGGACGTGGCGGCAAAAGAGAGGATGGATGCAGAATGGAAGGATGTGGGGTTCCAGGAGCGCAGGATGGACGGTCCTAGAACGTGCACGCAGCCATCATGGCTAGAAAGAGCCTTGGGATTGGTGCAGCAGACGCTTGTGGCAGGGCTTCAGGGGTGGAACAGGGAGGGATTGGGTGTTAACGGCATGGCAGGGGAGAAGGACAACAGATTTGCGGGAACTGCAAATGGAAAGGAGTTTCGCGTTGGTGGGGCAGAGCGGAAGGATCAAGCGGTCATGCGCGGTCCGGCAGGCGGGGAGCAGTCAGAAATCTGCGGAGGGGAGAACAAGGCCGCGGGAACTTCAAAGGGCAAGGAATGTTGTGTGGAGGGGGTGGGGGAGGAGAGGGCTGGGATTGAAAGGGTTTGGAAGCCTCTTTCCTCCTCCACTGCCGGTTTTGGTAAAGACGTCTGGGGGTGTTCCCCTTTGTTTGGGTTTTGCGCGCGGATGGGCTTGAATCTCAAAGGATGCAGGAGGGTCTTGGCGGCGGAAGGTGCACCTAGGCGGTTTGGGACAACAATTTGCGCTCGGAACCTGTGTGAGGTTGGATGAAGGCATGCAGATCCTTTCTCTGGTGAAGCAGAAGGTTGCCGGCATAGAGGGCAGGCGGGTGGGAAGGCAACGCAGAGGATAGAGGGCAGGCGGGTGGGAAGGCAACTCGGAGGATGAGCGTGGTAGGTGAGATGGTGGCGGATCTCTGGGGACAGAACTCAAGTTGGGGGGGTGTGGTGCTCTTTAATGGACACGACTCATGAAAGGCTGCGCGCTGCAGGCTTGCGCAGATCAGAAAGCTTGCGGGGATTGGAAGGCTTGCGCAGATCAGACGTATTGGGCAAATTGGAAGGCTTGCGCGGATTGGACGGCTCACGCGGATCAAGCAGATTGTGCATTGGATCACGCGGGTACGCCCAGATAACTGGAACGGGTTATTGGGCAGACGCATCATGAGAAGGAAAAACCAGCGGGCAAAATGGACGGGGCATGGGGCAGGCAAGGTGGAGCATGGGTTACAGGACGGGGGACGGAGGGATAGGGTTGGGGTAGGGTTCTGTGGCTTAGGGGTTGTATTCCATCATTCTTGCTTACTTGAAGTTGTACTTAGGTTAGGGTTGAGAGGGAGGACTCAAATACTTCACTCTCAACTCCGGGTTTTAAGGAACATCATCACATCAGATTGGATTGGATTGGAAAGGAAGGAACCCATCTTATTATCACTCTCTCTCTCTCCCTCGTCTCTGAAGACTCTCTCTCTTCTTTAAACTGATTGCATCCAACCTCCTTACAGACGCTTAGACCAATAAATTCCGGAACTCAAGGAAAACTTCAGGGGGTATTGAACCTTCTTGTTTCCACACTGCAGGAAGCAGATTCCCGCACGCAGCTGTCAATCCTGCGTGTGTCAAAAGAAATTTCACTAAGCCTGACAGCCAGGTACTGCAGGAACAGGCTACTACCTGCATGCACACATCATGTATATGTAACAACTTGACTGCCAGACAGAGGGATTTCCAAAACCTTAGAATATGGAATAAAAAATATGAAAATCAAAATATAAAGCACATAAATTGTGAGAAACAATAATGAAGGTTGTCATGTAAATGAGATTGCCAAATCTTTATGAACCACGAAACACAACAAGGAGTTAACCTAAAAATTATTAAAAATTCCCAACATGTGCAGAAGATGCCGTAGAATCTACTAATACCCACTTCCACCCATTTCACTCAAAAAAAATTAATACAAAATAAGGAAATGTGTCTGAATCATAAAAATAAAAAGTTAACATTTAAACACCTTCTGAAAATTATTTCACAAAGAAATATGACATAGACAAGGCTAGCAGATTGACAGCACCAGAACACCATTCCAAACTATCCCTGGCCAGCCTGCTAGCCTCAGCACCTGAGCATAACCCTCTCTATGTTCCCTGAGAAGGTCTTATTACCCCAAAAAAGGTATATAAACAACCCTTTTTAGGAGATTTAAACAAGATTAATTCTTAAGTATCAATCCAGACCCCTTGCCATCCGTGATCAAGTGTTTATTCAAGATAAACAAGTAAAATATGGATATACTCTGATAGTATTATTAATAATTCTGACCCCAACATTGATTCCATGAAGAATATCAGCAAATAAACCCCAATAATTTTCCTGAGACCCTTTCATACCATGAATCTATGCAAGCCTCCTGGAGTAAGTTCTTAAACTAGTAAGTTGTCTCCTCCTTTCAACCCAGGCATAAGTGCTGTAAGACAGCCAGTCCACCCATCCCCTTGAGTTAATCTTTGTGAGCAATCATACAAGACCTCATTATACCAAGGTCTTTACATGGTTCAAAAGAACCCCTTGAAGAGAGGTTGATATTCAATAAAGATCCTCAGTTTGCACGAACTGTGGCCCCTCTTAAAATTTATTTAAACAAATTTAATCCAACCAAACCAAACAAACTTTGCACTTGCTTTTAAATCAATTATTTAAGCATTTTACCATAATTTTCTTGGAATTATTATTCTAACACCAATATCACTTTCTGTAGCTAAAGGACGGCAAAGTTCCTGGCATCAGGAAGCTGATAAAATACATGATTCTTTAATAGTCTAGACTGACCATTTGCAAGGTCTGTCTTACCCAAATCCATGGTTGATGTTTCTCCAATGTTCAAACACATCCATTGGCTGACCCTTTTGAGCTCTTGTGGCATGGTCCCATCTTAACTTCTTCCTGTCCTAGCAGTCTAGAAAGGGAGCTCCATGGGCGCTTCAACCTTCAAACCCTCTGTCAAGTCCTTGTTGGTATGCTTGCCTCCCAATTTTTTTCCCTTCTTCCTCTCCTCTCCCTGTGCTGCTAAAGATGTAATAGTCATTTGTGTTAGAACATACGGTGGGACACAATTATGTCACAGATTCCCACCCCAGGTATTTCACAGTTTTCTCACATGTCACACACCTTGTAGATAGCTATAATACTTGAACATCCATCTAACCTGGAACCTTCTCTCCTCATTGAGATTTGGATCCCAGTGCAACCAAAACCTAGAGCTAACGGTTGATGGTTGTGGATGGATAGGTGAGTATTGCTTCATGCAACTGAGATTTGGATCCTGGTACAACCTAAAACTAGAGCTAACAGTTGATGGTTGTGGATGGATATCTGGGATACTTTACAGGTTAAAAGCTGGTGGAACCAACTGACAGGTTGAATGGAATTTGATGGATAAACAATACCAAAGGAAAAAGGAAGATTGGTTAAAAAAGAACACCACCAAAGGAAATCCAGACCCTGAAAACGCCACAATGGCAGAAAAAAGGAGCTTTCTCATGACTTTTGTATTAAAAAGAAAATTAGACTCAAGTTTTGAGGCCCTTCAATCCACTCTCACACAACAATTCCAGTGCTTCAAAGAGGCAATGGGAAGAATGAACACCCAACAGGAGACTCAGCCAAAGCAACCACACTTGGATCCAACTATGCAGCAATTTGGAAACCGTATTGCTCTGAAGTTTATCAAGGACCCCATTTCCTTCCACTGAAACATCAATACAAAGCGCCCTGTCCTAGCCTTTGATGGATCAAACTTCAACATATTGGAGGGGTCAATAGACCGGATGCTAAGGCAGGCCTTCAATAGAGATCCAAGCTTCCTTGGGGACAAAGACAACTTTTCCACGTTATCCACTGTGGAGAACAGAGCTATTTTTTATTGTCTTGGTAACTTGTTTGATGAAAAACTATACGCCATCATAGATGCCTCACAAATGGAATCTGCAAAGGCCATCTATGAGACACTTGTTGAGATGTGCAAGTTGTCCGACAGCTGGAGCAAGCTAGCTGTAGTAGAGAAGATGATGAACTACTCCCATCCCCTGAGGCAGACATGGAATGGATAACATCCTTCCATACAATAATGGCCAACCTCAATTGTCTTGACATCTCACGGAACAAATTGGTTTGTCTTCTTTTCCAATCCATAGCATTTGCACCTCCGGGGATCGAAGGGAAAAAGTATGAGTACTCTGTTCCTCAACAGATAAACAATGCCAAACTGATCCCACAATTCCTCAATGTAGCAAATGTTCTTCAGAGCGCAATTGGCAAGCTGCGCCCTAAAGCAACAGGAGGATTAGACCTTATGGAACTTGATAGAATACAAGCCGTCAAGTGACGCTACGTACCTCCACAACTTTGGGTGCCCATTGGTAATCCACCCACTAAAACACATCTATTGGTCAACCGGGCAGCCTTTTACACTGGAAAGCACAAGACCAATGCTCTTCTGGATGCCTATGGGTGCACTTGCCAATACTGCAGAGGGGACAGGCGCTGGTACGCCGATGTGGAAACTTTAGAGGTTATCCCTCACGAAGTTGTCCCTAGTTACGGGATTGATGGTTCTAGCGTCTGTAAGACCAAGAATGCTTACTTTCCTTTTCCCCCAAGAGAGAGAGAGAGATAGAGAGATCCCCCCCCTACAACCCGGAGTCAAGGGGAAAGGTATTTGAGCCCTCCCCCTCAACCCTAACCTAAGCACAAGCACAAAGACAGACTGGCAACCATGAAGAAGGAACCCTAGACCCAGAACCCTGACCCATCCCCCAACCCATACCCATACCCTATCCCCGCCAGCTCGCCTGCCATTACGCACATCCGGTTTGTCTTTTCGTGGCGCGGCCCTCCGCCGCGCAATACCCAAAGTTCGCCGCGCTTGCGCGCATCCACCCAACGCGCCGTCGTGGATTTCCCGTCCCGTGGCCCGCCCGCGCTTGCGCGCGGCTGCCCACGCATATAGCCCCGCGGTCGCCCCGCTTTTTCCCCCCCCAACTAGCCGTTCCGAGAACCTGGTCGGCCCAGCTCCATCCATGAGTCGGACATCCAAGCAGGTCGCGGCCCGCCTCCCTTAGTCAGGCCCGGCCCGCAGTCGCATGCTCAATCCCGCCGCGCCCACTGCTGAGCCCGCAGCGGCTACTGCTGAACCCGCAGCGGCTACTGCTGAGGACCGGCGCACCCCCACTGCTGAGCCTAACCTACCAGATTCTGAGCGCGCAGGCCGCGACGCAGTCCCCAACCCAAGGCTATATAATGACACCACATCCCCCCCCAACTTGAGTTCTGTCCCCAGAGGTCCCTTCCCATCGCCACCTCGACTACCCGCACCCTGCTCCTCCCTACCCACTCCTCTTCTCACACTCCACCGACTCCCCTCCCACGCTCATCGCCATCATGCTCCCCTGCGAATTCTGCGCCCGGAACAGGCACGCGTGCTTGATTGCTCCTGGTCGACGCGCCTGTGTCGCTTGCCGTCGCGGCCATCGCCGCTGCTTGCTTAGCGATGGCATGCCCCGAGCTCCCCCCAACTTCGGCTCCCGCCCTAGGCCGCGCAAAAGGGCTCGTCCCAACCCGTTTGTGGTTTCGGACGACGACACCATCTCGGAGGACTCGTGGACTCCGCCGGGCTCCCCTTCCCGCCGCCCTCCGCCGAGCAAGGGTCGCGACTCGGCTTCCCCCCTTTGCCGCGCGGGACCGCCGCGGAAGGAGGATTTCTCGTCCGTCGACGACTATTGGCAGGCCCTACAATTCTGGTCGGACCGCGTTCGGATGAGGGAAGGCGCGAGGGACCCGCGACTCAATGAGATTCTCCGGCGTCGCGCTGCTGCAGCCCCGGTTCCCCCTCCGGCACCTACACCGGCTCCTCCCGCCCCGGCTCCACAAGGTACTCCACCGCCGCCCGCGTCACCAGCGGTCTTGGATGGGAGGCCCACTACCCCCGAGGTCCCTCCTCCGCCGTCCCCGATCATCGTCCCGTCATCGCCCCCAGATGGACCAAGCCCTCCGCGCGATGCCCCGGGGACCCCCTCATCACCTCCTTGCTCGCTTGGATCAAGCCCCGTCCCAGCACCGGCACCGCCTTCCCTCAACTCCCCTGAGATCCCGGAGATCCCGGTCGTGATGGCACTCCCGGAGGCTGGCTTCAAGGCTTTCGCGGAACGGTCGACCGCGATGCTCCGCAACTTCCTGGCGACCCCCAGAGCCCAATCCTCAGAATCCCGGCGCGAGTTCTTGGCGTCTTACCGGGCCCTCCTGGCATCATCGAGGGAGGACATGGAGGAAATGATGCAAATGGCTTAGACGCCCCCACCCCCTTCCTTCTCTCCTTTCCCGCCTACTTTTCTTGTCCTATTGTTGTACCGCGTTCTTTGGACAAATACATATTGCTGCGCGAGGAAAAGAAAGGGCCGCGTCCGCGCGTCCGGGTGGAAAGTGAGTGAAAGACCAAGATCCGCGTCCGCGTGAGAAGTGAGTGTGAGTGAGGTTGAGGTTGAGATCCACGTCCGCGCGCTCCCTTTGTGAGAGACCGTAAGTGACCAGTTATTCCCAGAAAAGAGGTACCTGGACCGCCCCAGACGGACTGCCACACAGTTCCCCATACCCGTACTACAAAACAAAACAAACACCGCGCCGACAGCGCGCGCTCACAACCGGGAGTATAAGGGAGAATCGATGGGAACGAACATTCTGGGGTGTCTAGTTGTTCCGGCTGTGAACCGGCTAGAGCACCCCCTTACCAAGCTAAGCTTTAATCCACGTCCATACCATCCCTGACCGTTGCGCCTGTCCGTTGAAGAAAGAAACAAGAAAGAAACAGACAAACAAAGGAAAGAAAAAAGCCCAAATCCAAAGGAGAGAAAGAAAATATCCTATATTTATTATTTCATTCATTTTTTTTTTTTTTTTTTTTTTTTTTTTTTTTTTTGCAGAGCTCTTTGTCCTGCCATCCGTGCGCGGGGCTTGTCCTCGCGTTTGCGGGCCCAAAGTCAGGCCGCGCCCGCGTACCTGCAATAAATAAACCATAGCCAGTACCAATCCAAAGCCAAGCCCAAACCAAAACATAAGGAAACGAACATTCTGGGGTGTCTAGTTGTCCCGGCTGTGAACCGGCTAGAACACCCCCCTCACCAAATAAAGCTTAACCACCTAGCGCCCCCCCCAGCTTGACAGCTGTCCCCAGCCGTCTGCGACCTCCTACTTCTCCGGGGTCGCGTGTTGCGCGCCGCTACTTTGCTATCCGAATGATCCGCGCCGTTGTCCGACTCTGGGACCGCCTCGCCCCCGGGCCCCAAATCATCGCTCGCCATCTTGTCGAAGGAAGTGAAACCGCGCGCGAAGAAGGGTTTCACGTGCGAAGCCGCGGCCTTCCGCTTAAGCGGCGTCCCGTCCAATTCCTCAAGCCTGTAGCTGCCGCCCAAGAACTTAGAGGCCACGCGGTACGGCCCGTTCCACCGGTTGGCAAAAAGCCGGCCCCACTGGGATTCCAGACTCCGATTATACAGCAGGACCAGGTCCCCCTTCCGCAGCAGATCCCGGAGCCAATGGGAACAGCGCTTGTCCCAATAGCGGACTGACGCCGTCCGGGTTTTCTTCAACCGCTCCGCGGCCTTTCCCAAGGTCTCCTCACGCCTAAGGAGCTGTTCAGCCCGCGCCTCGATCAGATCCGCGGACGTCTTAACCTTCCACCAATCCACGCCCAAAAACGTGTTCAGCTCAATGTCCACGGGAAGCACGGGCCGCTGCCCGTAGAGTAACTTGTAAGGCAAATACCCCGTCGAGCGCTTCACGGAGATCCAATCGGCAAAAAGGACCGCGGGGAGTGCCACCTGCCACTTTTTGCCGTCCTCACCGCACATTTTCACCAGTGCATCCTTGATTGGCTGATGCCCCCGCTCGATCATCCCCGCGCCCTCCGTGTAGTATTCCGTCACGCGGCCAAATTTTGCTCCACAACTCTGCACCAGCGTCATCAGGCGTCCCCAAAACTCCGCCCCTCCGTCGACGGTGACCAAGCAAAGCGACCCATAGCGCGCGAACCAGTCTTCTTCCAGAAACTGAGCCACCTTTTCCGCCGATAGCTTCGCTAGGGGCCTCGCTTCCACCCACCCAGACAGATTGTCGCGCGCAACCAGCAAATACGCAAACTTACCCGCCTTGATGTGGACCACGTCCAGCAAAACGCGCCCGAACAGCGCGTCCTCGCCCGTAAGGCGGCCAACCTCCTTGGGCAGCCTCAAGCGTCGCCGTTGGCAGGCCTCGCACGACTTCACCCAGTCGCGCACCGCGCGAACGACCCCCGGCCACCAAAACCTTGCTTTCACCCTCCTCCGCGTCTTGACCTCACCCCAATGACCAAGGTCGTCGTGCAGACTTCCTAGAATCACCTCCTGGTTGGCCCTAGAAGTCGCGACAACAAGAGGCACGGAACCGCTCCGCCGCCATAACTGACCGTCCTGTAAGAAGAAGTTCAGAACGTTTCGCCTCACCCATCGGGCGACCGTTTCCGTTGTGCCCTCGGGGAACCGGAGATCCTGCAAATAAGAGCACAAGACCGCGTAACGTCCCAACTGACGCAACGGAAGACAAACCGCCGCCTCCGTCTTTCCTACCCGAACAACCGGAGCTTCCACGTCCAAGGGTTCCGCCCCCTCGTATGGGTCGTCCCGCGGGTACCGCGACAGCGCGTCCGGCATCGTGAACGCCTTTCCTGGGATGTGCACCACGTTAAAGGAGAATTACTGGAGGAACGCTACCCACCTGGTCATGGGCGCGTTCGGCAGCGTTGGTGAGTTAATCATTTGCGCCAAGGCCTCCGCGTCAACCAGGAGCTCGAAGTGCACGCCCCACAAAAGGTGCTGCAACCGCCGTACAATCTTGGTGACACCGCACAGCTCCAGCTTCGGCTGTGAATACCAACTCTCTGTCGCGGTAAAGGTGACCGATTCGTAGAGCACCGGCCTATCTTTTCCGTCCTCCTCCTGTGAGAAGACCCCCCCCCGCGCCAAACTCACTAGAGTCAACCTCCAGGCGTATCCCTCCGGCGTCGTGATCAGGGTCCCGAAGGACGATGTCGCGCCCCACGATTTCCTTGAGCTTCGCGAAAGCGGCATTGCATCCCTTGGTCCACTTCTACTCCGCCCCCTTACGCGTCAATGCCCGCATTGGGCTTGCTACTTCCGCAAACCGCTCGATGAAAATGCGGACGTAGCTGCACAACCCCAGAAACTGCAGGACGTGCGACACTGTCCGAGGGGTCGGCCATTCAAGAACCTTATTCCGCTTCTTCTCCGCTATTCGCCTCCTGTCGTAGGCCACGACATGCCCCAGTACTTCAAGCGCCGGAACGCAGACCGCCAACTTTTTCCCGGACACAGTAAGGCCTGCCTCCTCAATTCGGAAGAGGACTCGTTCCAGAGTCTCCGCGTATTCCCAGACGAATCGCCGGATTGCGGGTGCATCCTCTAGGACCGCGCCCTTGTAGTCCGTTCTGGGGCCTTTAATGCCAGCGTCGTTGATGAAGATCTGCACGCCTTCCGGAAGGTCGTCGCGTAGTATCCAGGTCATTTGGGCTTGGTATACCGCCACTGACTTGGTCGCACCTTGCGGTAGCCGCGTCAGCTGCATCCTCCCTAGCCCGGTTTCAAACGCCGTCAGTGGCCGCGAGTCAGGGTGGAGTTCTCGCTGGTCATATCCCCCCATCACGTCCACCAGCCCGTAGCAAGCGCGCCCGGCCATTGACTCCAGAAATTCTTCCACGCGCGGGGGAAGCCCCGCGTCGCGAATAGTGAACGAATTTAGCCTCTGAAGGTCGTGAACAATCCGTAGCGACCTCCCGTCCTGCTTAACAACCGCGAAGATAGGACTCGAGTAGCTTGACGTGGATTGCTCGTAAAGCCCCGTCCTCACGCGCTCCCGTACCAGCTCCAGAAAGGGCTCCCAAACGGTACGGGGGATCGGAATCGGCTTGATTTGCCACGGTTCGTGAGGAACAGTGGGAATAACGTAAGGGTCCCCGATCTCACCTCTCAACAACCCGCGCTCGTCCGGTCCAAAAGCAAGCGCCTTCTCCCTCATCACCAATACCGACACCAGCAGATCCATCTCCTCCGCACTCATCCATCCCGTCGGTCTGAAGTTAAGGGCGTCCACCCGCTCGTCCGTGATTCGCGCCGACCGCGTTAACCATCCATTCTTCCTAAGGGGCGTCTCCCACGGGTCGCGGGACCACGCAATCGGTTGTAAGGGTCCGTTGAGCCCCTGAGGCATTGGCTCGTTCCGCGGCCGGACTTTCCGCGCTACCGGTTTGTACTTGCCCGCGTTAAACCGCGCCATCCAGACCCGACCGTCGCCGTCGTAAGTCCTAGTAATAACCAGACCGGGGCTCTCGCCTTTGCTCACAACTGTGGCACAATGATAGGGTTTTCGAAGCGTAGCGCCTTCCAGCGATGCATACTGAGGAATGGGACTTACTTCTGGCACCTGCGCCCCACGCGCGCCCTCCCCTGCTTGCTCCTCACCTGTCGGCCGCCCGTGCTGAGCCAGAGCCTGCTCCGCACAGTTCCCGCGGCCGACTAGGAAAAATCCTCCGCAGGGTAACCCTTACGGTCAACCCCCGCGCCGGACTCTTTGTTGCCGCCAGACATTGGGTCCTGTACCCATTTACCTCTCCTGTGATCACAGATCGTCGTCTCAAACCGCGCTCCGAGCAAGTCTTCAACGGTCAGCGCCTCCGTTCCTTCCTTGGCGTTGAAGGCCATTTGGGCTCGGAACCCAAACATGAATGGCTGTCCTAGAATCACGTCTCCACATTCCACTGAGAGAAATGACAGAGGCTTACAGACCTTGGCGACTTCCACCTCCTCCGCCTCTACTACTCCATCCACGCGGCATTCCCCGCCATTTAACGCCCAAAGGCCCATCGCACACTTCCTCCGCACCAGACCAAGCTCCTCCACCAACCTTGATGGGAGCAGGTTGACCATCAACCCGCTATCCACCATCACCCACACCTTCCGCCCGGCGATGGTCATTGCGACATAAGCAAGCGGGACAGATACTGACTTTGACCGGCACGGCTCGGGATCCATTTCCTCCTCCGCCACGTTAACCCGCTGAACCGTTGTCGGCACCCGACCCTGACCGCAATCTTTCAAGGCCTGGACCATCTCGTCGACGACCGCGGGGGACACCGCCGCTAGCTCTCGTAGGGTCAGGGGTATTGGTGAGTGGTTCCCCATTACCCTTTGGACGATTTCCGCGGCCTTCTTCTTTCCCGCAGGATTAGAGGACGGCCCGTCCGAAATTGGTACTGGCGCGACTGGCTTTGAGGCCGTTGGTTGCTCGTCGACATCCATTGCAATACGCTCATTTGTCGCCAATGCCCTGACTTTGGCCTCCACTCTCAGCGCTACCCAGGTCCCGGGCGCGGTGACAATCCCGAGCAAGACCCGAGCAGTCTCGGTCTTAGCCTTCGCTCTTTCCCGCACTTGCACCATTGGTGGCGGCTTGTCCTTGGTCAGGTCCACCAATTCACCCGTCGGAAATATGTACGTCATCCCGGATGGGCGAACAAGCCCTTTGTCCATGTCCCAAGTGAGATCCTCACAAACTGACTTCCAGTGCCCTCTCTCCCCGCAATATGAACATTGCGGCGACCCGTACAATCCGGATGATCCGCTAGGGGGCTGGAACCCCTCCGCCATGTGAGGCCGCACCGCGCGCGGTTGAGAAGGAGCCGCTGGAAACGGTGCGGCTGCCGGAGCTGTAGGAGCCGGTGTCCAGTTGAGGAAAACCCTTATGTCCCGCAGAATCTCCGTTATCTCCCCAACTGATGGTCCCGGAGACTGCTGGGAAAGTCGGGCATGAGAGGGCATTGGCGGCCGCGCGGCCGAAGTTTGGTCGGGGGCCGGCGCCGAGATTGTGACCAATTTCTTGGAGGAAGACGGGTACGTTCGTGCCGTATCCCCAATGAGCTCGTCCAAATCAATTTCGCTTTCCACGGCTTGACAGATAACCAAAAGATCGGGGAGAATTGCGACGCTCCCATCCAGCAACCTCTTAACCAGGCCGTGGTCGTACAGGTATTGTTGCACTCTGGAACGGAGCTGGGGCGCGAGACCCCCCAGAAACGCCCGCTTCATGGCACCCGTCTGACCCGTGACAACCTTGTTCTTTGCAAGGTACCCGTAGATTTGCTTGAACCTTGACATATATTCCACTAATCCTTTGCGCAATTGCACCCCGCCATTCTTGATCGCCTCCTCCGCGGCTTGATTGAAGTCGCTTTCCCGAAACCGGGGTTCACGCTTTCCCCACCTCGCCAACATCTCGCTTTTCAACTTCCCCCAGTCTTGCCTCTCGTATCCAACCATTTCTTCCACGTCCCGCAGCTTCTCCTCCTCGGTAATGAGCAGCACAATAGTCCGAACCTTATCCGGGCCCAATGCGCCCTCCGAGTCCGCGATCCTTTCGAACCTAGAAAGGAACCGCTCGACATCCGAGGTACTGAACCGAAGATGAGGGAAATCCCTCGGCCTCAACCAAACGCAGCGAGGGGCCTCTGCCGCCATGTCCAACGACCCTTCCGAGGGAGGAGCAAACCCGCTAACTCTAGGAGCATGAGCGGACGGCGGCGGAGGGGGTTGAGCAGCAGAGACGGGAGTCAGGTGTGGAGGGTAGGGAAGGGGAGCATTGGATCCCGGAGCGGTTGTTGGTAGCATTCTGCGTAATCTTCAAGAGACTGAGAACGGATCGAAAGTTCCCGCCAGACCCCCAGATGTGGAAAATTTAGAGGTTATCCCTCACGAAGTTGTCCCTAGTTACGGGATTGATGGTTCTAGCGTCTGTAAGACCGAGAATGCTTCCTTTCCTTTTCCCCCGAGAGAGAGAGAGAGAGAGAGAGAGAGATAGAGAGATCCCCCCCCTACAACCCGGAGTCAAGGGGAAAGGTATTTGAGCCCTCCCCCTCAACCCTAACCTAAGCACAAGCACAAAGACAGACTGGCAACCATGAAGAAGGAACCCTAGACCCAGAACCCTGACCCATCCCCCAACCCATACCCATACCCTATCCCCGCCAGCTCGCCTGCCATTACGCACATCCGGTTCGTCTTTTTGTGGCGCGGCCCTCCGCCGCGCGATACCCAAAGTTCGCCGCGCTTGCGCGCATCCACCCGACGCGCCGTCGTGGATTTCCCGTCCCGTGGCCGGCCTGCGCTTGCGCGCGGCTGCCCACGCATATAGCCCCGCGGTCGCCCCGCTTTTTCCCCCCCCGACTAGCCGTTCCAAGAACCTGGTCGGCCCAGCTCCATCCGTGAGTCGGACATCCAAGCGGGTCGCGGCTCGCCTCCCTTAGTCAGGCCCGGCCCGCAGTCGCGTGCTCAATCCCGCCGCACCCACTGCTGAACCCGCAGCGGCTACTGCTGAGGACCGGCGCACCCCCACTGCTGAGCCTAACCTACCAGATGCTGAGCGCGCAGGCCGCGACGCAGTCCCCAACCCAAGGCTATATAATGACACCACACCGACTGTAACATCTTCTTGGTGGATGTCCAGATGGGGAAAATACCTTTGCCTCCACCCAATCATGCAAGTCATGTCTCCAGATACTTGCCCCCACAACGTCCCCATTGGGACAACAGTAGGAATGACCGCATGAGGGTTGTCAACATGCCGGAGATCAACGGTGGTGAGATCCTCCTTGATTCTGTGGCCAGCACTCATGTGAATGGCCCCTCCCGTTATTTTACCCCAACACATACACTTACTCAGTTCAAGCGTTTCTACCTGGCCGCTGAAAAACACCACATAATTGCTTCCACAATTGGAAGCCTCACCATTCCAACAAGGATGGGGACAATGACAATTGATAACGTGTACCTATGCCCTGGGGTCAATTGTATCATCTTGTCAACCAGGAGGTTACTTACAGAAGGGTGGAAGTTGACTTATGAAGGGTTAGGCGCGGTCTTTCAAGACCCCTTAGGGAACAGCTATGATACTTTCTTCCGGAATTTTTGCTGGACAATTCCCACTTGTACAAACCAAAACCTTGCAATGAAAGTCTACTCTAAGCCATCCTTTGACCCCTACAAATGGCATGTGCACCTAGGCCATGCATCCAAGGCAGTGGTGAGGCAGTTCTTGCAAACGCATTACCAGGATGAGATCAATGGCCCCTGGCTTTCTTTTTTCTGCAAGAGATGCGCCACCTCGAAATGTCTGGACAAGAAAATTCCAGACATTGTGCCTGGCATGGTAAGGGATGAGCCCCTTGAACTACTTGATACCAACATGGCAGGACCTTTTGAGGAAGACTTGATAGGCTGTTGGTTCTTGCTGACGTTCAGAGACCACGCCTCAACCTACACCTTCATTGCCATCCTCAAGTCATGGTCCAAGGTCCTGGAAAAAATATTGGGTTGGCTGGAAAATATCCAGAACACCAAGGGGCGCTACCCAAAATTCATTTGCAGCAACAACGCAGCCAAATAGACCGGCCCCCTGAGGCAAAAGTTAGAGCCGCTGGGAGTACAAATGGCCCCCATTCCTCCTTACCACCCATAGCAAAATGGCAAGGCAGAACAGGTGAATACAACCCTGGGGGAAATGGCCAGGACCATGCTAAAAAAAAGCGGTATGAACACCAAATTTTGGTCATTCTCTTACCAGGTTGCGCCGTACATCATCAACCGCCTCCCTAACTTGAGGACCGGAGATAAAACCCCTTTGGAGCTACTCTGCGGAACAAAGGTGAACCCTGCAATACTGTACCCTTTTGGGGCCAAAGCCATTGTCCATGTACCCACAAAACGCAGGTCCAAGCTTGATGAGAGGGGACATTGCTGTTGCCTTCTGGAATTCCCCCCTGGGGGAGCTGGGTGGCTGTTCTGGTCAGAGAAAGAAAAGAGAGTCATCCACTCCACCTTGGCCATTTTTCCTTTCTTCCAAGCTCTACTGGTGCAGCCGCTGGAACCTGCGCCGGTAGACATCATTGACCAACTGCAATTGGCCAAGGTTGCCACTGATGAAATGGCCAAAACTGAACAAAAGGCAATGGATAATCTTGCCCGGAAAATTGAGAGGGAAGTACCACAGTCAATGCCCAAGGCTTTGAAGGGCAAGTGGGCAACAGAGTGGATGAAATTGGGTGAAGAAGAAATCCAACAATTTAATGATTTGGGGGTATGGGAACCCATCAAGCCGCACAAAGGGATGAAAGTCCTGGGGGCCAAATTTGTCCTGGCACACAAGCAAGATGTGGAAGGTAAGCTCATTCAGCGCAAGTCAAGGTACATGGCTAAAGGATGGAGTCAACGGATGGGAGTGGATGTATACAAAATATATGCATCTACAGCTTCCCTCAACAGGTTGCAATTACTCCTAGCAATTGCGCATCATGGCCAATTTCCCCTGGCAAGCTATGATGTCAGCGCAGCATACCTATATGGCCCATTTGAGGTAAGGTCCATTTTCAACCACCAGTCTTGGTGCAACCCCAATGGAAAGGATATGTAATGAAATTCCACAAGGCTATTTATGGAACACAACAGGTGGCTTGGTGTTGGTGGAAGCATTTCCCGTCAGTAGTGGAACGGGTGGGTCTTCAAGCCAGTGAATTGGAGGACTCCCTCTACATGTGTTGGGATGGTGGCAATTTTGTGATTGTATGGTTGCACATGGACAATGGGGTGGTAATGGCATCATTGGATTGGGCAATGGAAGGTTTCAGGGCGGGCGTTGAGAAGGAATTGAAAATCAAGTGGAAACCAGTGATGGACAAGATAGTTGGCATTAGAGTGAACACAGAAGGAGAACAGTTGACCCTCAACCAGGCTCTCTTTGCCAAAGAGATCATAGGTGATTACACCCATCCAGCATTCAACAGAAGGGTGCCACTAATGGGAAACAACCTAGTGACCAACAATGGGGAACCAGTGGACATGACCAAATATCAATCCATTGTTGGCTCCTTGATGTGTCTAGCGTGTGGAACAAGGCCCAACATTACCTACGGGGTGAATATGCTGGGGCAATTTGGCTCCTGTCCGTTGTCAGCACACTGGATGGAACTGGACCACATCATTGGTTATCTAAGAGGTACCTCAACCAAAGGCCTGGTATATACCCAACGCGGATCTGATGGAGTCTCCATGTGGGTGGATGCAAATTTTGGAGGAGAGCATCAAAGGTCCACCAGCGGATATGTCATCCGGTACAATGGGAATACCGTGGCATGGGGCCCAAAGAGACAAACTGTTGTTGCACTATCTACCTGTGCTGCAGAATATATTGCTCTGTTGGAGGGCTCACAACTACTGGCGCATCTACGGCTGACTCTAGCAGATTTACACTTTGGATGTGATTCCACCATCCACTGTAAAAATGAAGCGGCAATACTCATTGCCACCAGCAATGGGTCCAGGAAACGGACCAAATACCTCAACAGGGTGTTTTATTTTGTGAATGACCTCATCTGATGTGATGGCATAAACCTACAATGGACAAGCTCTGCAACGCAAATTGCCAACATCATGACCAAAGCGCTTGGCTCAACCAAACACAACACTGGAAGAGCGGCCTTGGGGTGCACTAGGACTTAATTGTGGGAGGGAGTGTTAGAACATACGGTGGGACACAATTATGTCACAGATTCCCACCCCAGGTATTTCACGGTTTTCTCACATGCCACGCACCTTCTGGATAGCTATAATACTTGAACATCCATCCACCCGGGACCCTTCTCTCCTCATTGAGATTTGGATCCCGGTACGACCGAAACCTAGAGCTAACGGTTGATGGTTGTGGATGGATAGGTGAGTATTGTTTCATGCAACTGAGATTTGGATCCCGGTACGACCGAAACCTAGAGCTAACGGTCGATGGTTGTGGATGGATAGCTGAGATACTTTACAATTCGATAGGGTAACCCTCTGCACCCCCCGATTATTTGTACCTCTCTTGACACTTTGCATATCCAAAGTGGCCCGTGCGAAATGCGAAAGCCCACTTAAAAAAAAAAAAAAAAAAGGTCCCCATCTCCCTCCTCTCTGCCCTCTCAATCACTGCTTTGCTCAGCCATTCCCAACATCGACCATCCCCCTTCCAGTTCCTACTATTCGAGCCGCGACCAACCATCGATCAAGGCACTCGATTCACAAAATCCAGCAGGAGCTAAGTACAGGACAAGTAGAGGTAATACCATGGTTTCGTCCTTCTTTCCCGTTTTTCCCTATTCATCAACTCGACGTCGAATTTCCACCCAGTTACTCAACCGCTTGTTTTCATAGCTACTCCCAGGCTTGATTTTTTTTCTATACTACACACTCCCCTATCAGTGAATCATGGGTGTTATGCGTCCATTCAAGTTGTGTCTCACAATTAGGCACCTACTTCGTTGTTGTTTATAGTCTATGTCTGGTTTGTTTTAGAAATTCATACTCACTCTCATCTTACTTTATTTTCCAAGTCTTTTGCTGTCACAAGAGTTTCATACATAATATGTGTATGTATTTCATTGACTGCGGCAAAAATTCGTGACTCAGAAACCACTTGCACAAGTTTGAGCGGTATACTCGTCGGGTCCCGGTTCCTTTGATCACTTTGCTTCGTTGTCGCAAGATGAAAGACATCGGTGGGGCATAACCTGCGCGCTCTGGTACGCCTTCCTGAAGCTGGCGGTAAAACCCAACGACATGACCGGTTTCGAGAAAATGATGGAAGGTTATCAGCGCTTGCTTGATGGATATTCTTCCCGCTTTTCCAGAAAGCATCTCCCGAATCACTATAGTTTTGTTTTTTTTGATAGTATCCTGTGCCTTGCTTTAAGCCAAGATGAAGCCATCCACAGCGTTGTTTCTGGCTGTAAGTTCCATAGCTACGACTTGTATTTTCTCCGAGCCAGCGTTCCGAAAGACGCAATTCGATAACCTGCATGTACCCGAATTCGTAGCTAATTCCCCACCGCCTGGGGACCATAGTTGCAGTCAGTTGGGAGCGCCTAACAGTGGTTTGAATCATAAAAAGCGAAAAAGACAAGATGAATTGGAAATTGCCGAAGTCCCTTTGTCGGAAGAATGCTACCTATCATCTTTGACGGAAGTCCGGCCTGGCACAGGATATTCCTTGGACGAACCAAGCCATCGCAAGAAAGTTGTTTCCGCAGGTCATTCGAGTAAGTGCACAATGTTCTAGATCAAAATTTCGTACCACTGACAAGCACTTTCATTCCGCAATGCTAGAGTCTCCCATTAGCCCCAGATTTAACTCATCAGAGTGGATTGACACCATATCTGAATCGATTGCCATCGAATTTGTCAATTTTCAGGTGTTACTTAAAAATATAAGGAGGCAACTTGGCAAGGGGGAAAAAAGTTTGGGTCACAGAGAGCTAGAAAATTCTAAAGTTTGGCTTTTGCTTTTCAAATGGCCGGAGCATCCAGCAACCATGGCAATGAGGTGGATCGGTGTACGGGGTCATGCTCTTGCAGCCCGCTCCTTGTATGCCGCGTTTTTATCGCTGGAATCACACATTACCCACTACAATATGTTCCTCATGAGATTGCACTATAACGAGCGCACCGCAATCGAATCTACAAACCTTTTATTCTATTGGCTAAAAAACCAAATTTTTTCTCCTACCAATGGTCGTCCTATCCTAGGAATAACTGAGTATGTAGAAAATGAGAAAGTGGAGTTCGAAAGCGTCCAAAATGCGTTGATAAACTATTTTTGCGCCCAGCATAAAAACCACCAGGAAGCTCAACCTTTAGCGATCGCAATCATTGAACATTGGTATCTGAAGGAGCATCAACCCATTTGGCTCAACGTTTTTGGGCCGGCAAACGAAAAGTACTCATCAAAAGGGTTTTTGAAAAATGATAAGGATCTTTCAAACAGAATCTTGAACGATATCATACAAACCAAGAGAAAAAAACTAATAAAATGGGAGGATTAGTTTTAGGCACATTCAAAGGGAGAATGTTCCTTGAAATCACTTCAGAATTTGTTCATGTTGGACTCAGGAAAACCACAGAAAAATGACCAGCAGGGGAAAAAATGAGAACCAATCCAGCAGGGGACCACAAAATGACCAAACTTTACCCTGATCCATGCCACAAAATACATTTATATCAGAGGATTAGGTTTCTGTTGCAGGGCTTACAGCTAATCAACTATGTGTTCTGTTACTACCTTTTGTCAGCTCTCTGATACCAGGAACCTTGCAGTCCTTTAGCTACAGAGAGTGATAAAAATAATGGAATAATAATAATAATTATTATTATTCCAAAAATAAACGCTTAGAGGCTCAAATAAATAATATAATAAGAGCAGTTGCAAGGTTTAATTGGTTTGGTAATAAAAGTTTTTCAATATGTATATAAAAGAGGAACCACAGTATTATACTACTGGGGGTCTTTGCAGACAAAGCACCTCTCTGCAAGGGGCCTCCTTAGGCAGTTTAAGAACCTTGGAAAGAAGATAGGTGCCTTAGAAAGGTCTTATTCTACTAATGGCTGGGCATAAAAGCACACTGGCCTAGACAGGAAGGGAAACACTCACTGCAAGAACTTTATCACAAAAATCCTGCAATAATAGGAAGGGTTTCAGAGCAGATGGGGTGGATTGCCTGACTAAACTTCAAGGGTTGAGTGGTTTTAAGAAATAAATAATAATACTACAGACTTAGTCATAAATCACTTGATTAGACTCTTCATAAGCACTTGAATAACAATGACACGGTGTCTGATTGATAATAATAATTCCTGGTAAACTGATGATGGAATAATGTATCCAAAGAGGTCTGTATAAATACCTTTTTGGGGTGATTTTGAGTTTCTCAGGGCGCTTAGAGAGAGTTCTGCTGATGGGCTGAGGCTGGAAAGCCAGTAAAAGCAAGATTAGCACGTCCACTTGGTGCTTTTAATCAGCTGACCTTAGATCTGCTGGATTTCTGTACTATTTTAGCCACAGGATCTGTTAATCTATTATGGCCTAAATTTGATCATTCTGCACTCATCCTTCATTTGTACTATTAGTATTGCTTCAAAGTGATCAGATATGGACTTTTACTGTTTTTTATATTATCTGCTGATCACCTAGATAATTTTTAATAATTTTTATGAATACTCCTTGTAGTGTTTTGTGGTCTTCAAAGATCAGAGTCAATGATTTACGTGGTAATCCTTGATCTTGAATTTATCATTAAAAAATGTTCTAAATTTAATTTTTATTAATTTTAATTAAGTTTTGATCTTTTGAGATTATTACTAATGCATATGTCAACTTGTTACATATGCCAGGCAACCCTAATTAGTTTGTAGCTCTTCTGAGCAGTCCCTGGTTGTCAGATTAGTCACAATGGATCCAGACACGGGGATCAGTCAGTAAAGATGCGCTGTGGTGCCCCATCCTGGACACCCTGGCCGCCTTGAGACCTTAACCCATAAACTGTTGGGTGAGCGTACCTTCCGGCAGCAAAAAAAAAACAACAACAAACTTATCCTCAGGCTCATCCAAACCGTCCTTTATCCGCGCGCGTCGCGCATTGCGCGTCCTTCATCCGTGCGCGTTGCGCGTCGCGCTTCCTTTATCCGCGCGCTCATCATCCTTGTTGTGGCGCATTGCTTGTCATCTCTGCCGTCATCATTGCGTGTCCTCATCTTTGTTGTTGCACGTCCTCATCTTTGTCATCGCGCGTCCCAATCTCCTCATTGCTACCGTTGCGCGGCGCTCATCCATGATTTACCAAATCCATCCCAAATGCACCCCCAAGCATTTGGCAAATCCTCGGATCCATCAAATCTCCCATCTCACTTGATCTCTCAGTTGTGAATCTCAAGCCTTTCAGGATTTACTCAACCGTTTCAAGCCAATCTCCTATCCGCCCATCCGCGCTCTCACGGACTTCATCCGTCACCTTTCCTGGGGCTCTCCCACCCACTTCTGCCTTTGGAAAAGGGGTGAAGAGTGCCAACTACCACCCGCGGACATCCGCGGCGGTTTGGTTCATTTCTCTTTCCCGACCCATCTGCCTTTGGACAAGGGGTGGGTGATTCCGGTATTGTTGCGTGTGCCATCCACGGGCAGACGCGAGTGACCACATGATTTCCTTTTCTTTTTTTTTCTCTATTTGTAGAATCTGTTTTACATAGTCTAACAGGGCCTCCTGCCCATATAAGGAGGGGCTCTCCCCTGCCTTTTGGATCCATCATCATCAGAGCATGGAATCACCCATCATGAAATCTGCACACCTTTGATCCTTGAGCCTCCATACTCAACCCTTGATCCCTGATCCTTATCACCAACCAATAGCCTTGCTGGTTGAAAAAAGATTCTGTCTGTTGGAATTTTTTGAGTGTGTCATACCACTCCTTGATCCCTTTCTCTGACCATCCTGGTCCTGATCCCTGATCACCTTTCTGGAGCCAATCACGATTGATTGAAGAGGTCTTATTAAGCTTAAGACCTGGAGTGTTATACCTCCCCTTAGCTTCTTTGGAGTTGCATTCTGCCAGCCTACTCTTGAGTCCCTTGAGAAGTGTTGAGGTTATCCTTGCTTCAAATCAGTTACTGTTTGTTTTAGAGCTTCTTAAACATTGTGCTTTGTCTTGTACAGCCACCCTCAGTTATCTGGTACCCTTCAAGCGCTTGATTGCGGAGAGTTGGGAAGGTTCCTTGAGAACCTGGAGGTTGCTTGGGTTTGAGTTGATCATCCCCAATCTTCTGCTGACGACCAGAGTTGTTAGCTTGTGGGCGTTGTTTACATACAACAGCATTAGTTCTTTGAACTCTAAGAAGACTTTAACTTCTTTTGTTCAAGTTTTTACCTGCATAATCAAGTGTCAGATAGTGCTGTTCCGTTGCTACCAAACTATTATCATCCTTATCCTCTACTCCTTGATTCCTCATTTACCAGGTTCTGGACCTTGATCTTGGTTACATTTAACTATTTTTGTAACACTCAGGAGGGCAGCCTAAACAGCACCTTTCCCCTCCGCAGAACTGCCACAGCCTAGCACCATTTGGAGTCTTACATTTGGTCCCCCGGGCCGGGATTGAACCAGAAACCTTGGGATTTACAGTCCCAACTTGAAGAATCAATTCCCAAATCCAATCCGATTTTTTTTCTTTTCTTTTTCTGTTTGTTCTTTTTTCAGATCTGATCCGTGGAGGCAACTTGGTCCAGAAGTAAGTCCTCCCAATTGTGCACCGCCTGGGCAAGATCCTTGTTGTCTTTTTTGTGAAACTCTACTCTTGCCACACTTGTGAGCCACGTTGGAACTCTGCTCAATTGGATCTCTTAGGAACCCTTCAACATGGAATCTGCTGGATCCTCTTTATCTGTTTGGGCCAAGATGGTCAAAATCAAACCTCAGAACAAAAATTTAGGCTTCAATGGGACCAATGTCAAACGATTCCTGGACTCCTATGAGATGGCTGCGGAATTGGATGGTGCCAGTGAATATGATATGGCTTATCAGTTACGGTTTTTTATCTCTTCCGAGAAAGTTATGGAGGTTATCAAATCTTTCGAGGGACTTGAAACTCACAAATGGCGGCTCCTGAAGGAGGCTATGCTGGCCTATTGGGGAAAAATAGATGTAGCCAGATTTACTTTGCAAGACTTGGATGCCATGGTTTCTCAATGGATCTCCAATGGTGGTATCTCCTCAGCCTCTGACCATCAGACTTTCCAAAAATCTTGGGACCCTATCCAGTCCTATCTTATCCGGAACAATCACATTGATACGTTGGACAAAATTTGCGTGCAATTTTTTCAGTCTTTCTCTCCAGGATTGCAGGAAAGAATTAAGGATGAATTGGTGAAATCTGGATCCATGATCACAACAAGAGACAATTGGTTCAAGCTCCCTGCTTTCATGGTTCTTAGAAATACTGTGGATAAAGTGATGAAAGGTCAAACAGCTCTCACCTTTGAAAAACCTAAAATCACTGAACCAGTCCTTGCCCCCTCTTTTCAAGCATCTAACGAAATCATGAATAAGATGGAAGCCAATTGCAGACCTAAACCCAATCCTCAGACTCACCAGGAGACACCTACTAAAGATGAGATCACTAAATTACTTCAGGCATTTGAGAATAAAATAGATCAGAAAATATCCTCTTTAGCCACTCCTAAACCTGCTAATTCTGTTCCTAAGTCTACTATAATCTGTTATTATTGCCATAGGGAAGGCCATGGTACTGGTAGATGTCCTGAACTCCAGAGGGACAAGGAGGAGAAGTTAGTAGAGCAGAAGGGAAATAATTTTTTCCTTCCTAACGGTGCTTTAATCCCTTTCAATTTGTCTTGACCGATCCGTCATGTGATGGCCTCATACCAACCACCAACTCCTAAGAAGGCATCCTTGGTCTCTGTGGATTTTTGATCATCATGTGGAACTCTGCAACCTTGGTATCCCCCAGCTATCACTTCTTCCAGCTTCCCTGGCACCTATCAATCCGATCCAGCTAGGAAACGCCATGAGGAACCAAAACCTCACAAGTCTCCTCCTTTTCCATCCTCCATTCTGCAAAAACCCGTTAAACACCAATCTTCACCTGAGCCTCCTTCCTCTGATGTGGAAGACATGGAAGTAGAAAGGGAACCACTAATGGAAAGGTTCCAGGACAACTCTGATCCTCCCCCTCTTCAACCTGCCCAACCCTCAGATCCTCTTCCATCACCTATTACACCTGATCTTCCTCCCTCCACCCAGCCCAAAGTTCTATTTGAGAGGGGCATCTCCAAGGACTACCCTAATGCTGTGGAAGGAGTATTAAAGAAAATTTCTGATCTTAAAATCCCTGATCTATCTGTGGCTGAACTCCTGTCTATTTCTCCATCTGTGGCAGAAGGGATGAAGAAATGGGTTTCTTGTTGATGTGTGGAGATTGGTCCGGACGAATTAAAGGTCTCCTCTGGTACTCTGATAGAGGATTCTGGTGGAACAGATCCCTCTTCAGATACCAACCTGTATTCCTGTCCTCTTGGTTTTCTTCCATTTTGTCTTGGTGATTTGACTAAAACGGTTTTCTCTCCTTGTGGATTCGGGTTCTCAGCTCAACTTGATTTTGGACTCAATGGCCTGCAAGCTTAAACTTAGCCCAAGGATCAGTTTCAACTCTGCGGTCTATTGAATTGGGAATCAGTCCTGTGAACTGGTTGTTATTGCTGAGGATATTTGTGTTCGAATTGGTCAAAATGTTTTTGGCACCTGTAACTTCTGGATCACTCGTCTGGATGGTCCCATGATCTTGAGAAGGCCTTTCTGAATGGACTTTGGTGCTACCCTGATGTTTTCTGATCAAGTTGGGGAGAGAATTCTCCTCCCTGATGATGATGGCAGAAAGATTGAAGTTCCCCTTTGTTCTTTGGATTCTGGTTGTTTGGAAAGAGACTTCCCTGGTCACCCTCCCAAATCTGTCCTGAAAGGAAAGCAGAAAGAAAACTCTCATTCCTTTCATACTCATTTTTTAGCAGAATAGTTGGCCCTACTGATAGTTGTAGTTCTCCTCAGCCTCAGACTTCAACTCATGGACCAACTCCCACCTCAGAGGCATATCTTTCTTTTTCCTCATCATTTTCTTCTCATCCAAATAAGATCAAAACCCAAACACATGAAAAATCCAAAAAATCCAAAAATATTTCTTCTCTGTCTGGATCTTTTGTATCTTCTTTTCATTTTTATTTTCAGCCTGATCATTCATCCTCTATACCGGTTTCAAATCTCTGCAATGAGTCTAAACTAGATCTCAATCTCAATTCTTTTCTTGGTGGCTTTGGTATGAAGTAGTTTGCTCTTAGGTGGAGGCAATTTGGGGTAGAAGTAAGTCCTCCCAATTTTGCACCACCAAGGGCTTCTACTACTGTTTTTTTCAAAACTCTACCCTGTGCCACACATGTGAGCAATGTGTTATCTTTTGGATCCTCTTTTATGGAGAAGGCACCTTTCAAGGACAAAGCAGAACATCGGAATTGGAAGATGTTGGAACATGGCCTCAGTTTTTGTAGACAGGTCTCACTGGTCAATGCTTGGAGGAAGCAGGGATTCCTCTCCTTTGCCACCAAGTACAAACCAGTAGCAAAGAAGGTCCAGCCAGTCAACCAAACAATGCCTCTCAACCTCAACCCTCCTCTTATGCGTCCTCCGCTATCCTGCAATCCTTACTGTGGTCTATCCAAATCCCTCACTGGTCCATTTAATTCCCTCTGGTTGGGTCACTGAAGAACGTCTGGAAGTGGTCAACTTTGGTCCAGATGGATGGCTTCTTCCTGATGAGTTAAATTTGATCAAAAATATCTTGTCTCTAAGGGAAAAATCTATTGCATTCTGTGAAGAAGAGAGAGGACTCTTGAAAGAATCCTATGGCCTTCCTTACATCATCCCTGTAGTTGAAAATTACCCTTGGCAAAAGAAAAAGATCCCAATCCCTGCTGCTAAAGTCAACGAGTTCATCAAGTTGGTCCGCGAACGAGTCCGAACCGGTTTATACAAACAATCGACTTCTAGCTATTCCAGTCCTGTTTTCTGTGTTCTAAATTGTAATGGTAAACTTAGAGTAGTTCATGATCTCCAACCTCTTAATCAAGTTACTATTAAAGACTCTGGCGTGCCGCCTGCCACTGAAGAATTTATTGAATCCTTCTCTGGGAGAGCTTGCTATGCTCTAGGTGACATTATGGGTGGCTATGAAAAACAATCCTTGCATCCTATTTCTTGTCCCCTCACTACTTTCCATACTCCCCTTGGTTGATTTCAGCTGACTCGATTTCCTCAAGGTGCCGCCAACTCGGTTGCAGTCTATCAGGCTCAGATGATGTGGATCCTCAAGGACAAAATCCTGGATCATGCGGGTATCTTTATCAATGATGGTGGGATTAAAGGGCCAGCTTCTGACTATGATAATGAGCTCTTACCTTGGCACTCAGGAATCCAACAATTTATCAGGGAGTATGATACTGTCTTGGAAAGAATTTTGTTTTGAATCGAGGAATCTGGCCTTACTGTCTCTGGATCAAAACTTGCCGCCTGTGTCCCTGCCTTGGAAATTGTTGGTCATATAGTCTGCAAGGGCGGAAGAAGGATGGCACCCTCTAAAGTCAACAAAATCATCTCCTGGCCTACCCCAATAAATCCAACGGAAGTTAGAGGTTTCCTAGGTGTTGTAACTTATATCAGGATCCTTGTTCCCTCATTATCCAAAATCTGTATTCCCTGGCATCGCTTAACCAGGAAGGATGCTGAATGGATTTGGACCCAAGACTACAAACAATCATTTCAGTTTCTCAAAACAATTGTTGGGAAAGAAATTGTTTTGAAAAAGATCACTTATGGACCCGGAGCCAGCAAGATCAAGCTGGCAGTGGACTCGAGTTATCAATCTGTTGGGGCTGTTCTTACCCAGGAAGATGAAAATGGTTTGGATTGTCCTGCTCTGTATGAATCTCTTCTTTTCTCAGATGTGGAATCCAGGTACTCCCAGCCAAAACTGGAACTTTGCGGCGTGGCCAAAATGTTGAAGAAGCTTCAGACTGTCCTTTGGGGTCAACACTTTGAGTTACAAGTTGATGCACGATCTATTATTGAAATGATCAACGCCCCCAGCCTCCCAAATGCTCTGATGACTTGTTGGGTGGCTTTCATCCAGTTGTTCTCTTTTGATATTGTTCACAGGCCTGGAAAATCTTTGATAAGAGAATCCTAAATTTCTGTATGATTCAAAACCAGCATAGGCTATGGAAGAAATAGAAGAGTATGAGAAACACATAAACAGAGATAGGAAGGACAATAGGAGAAAGGAAGTAAAATGGAAAGAGGTCCTACAGTCTGAGCCTTGTAGGTGTTGAGAGAGGTGGAGTCAACAGAATGAAAAAGAGAACAGGCAGCAGAGGTAGGATGAAGAGAACACAAGCGATGATCTTGAGAGTAGAGGACTGAGTGGATGAGGCAATCAGATCAGAGACAATACTATTGAGAACTTGAGAAATCTGAGTCTTACCAGTCAGAGACTCGGCGCCAGGGCAATAGCTGGAGAGAGAGTGGATCGGTGGTCGCTCCGGAGTTGATTGAGGAGTTGGTAGTTGGTTGGTTGAGTATTGAGACAAGACAGGAAGAGAGAAGGGAGAAAAAGAAGATAGAGACACAAGACGGAAAAGGAGAAAGAAAAGAAGAATCCGAAAAGGAGGTAGAAAGAGCAGATCGGAGAGGAAGACACCAGGATAGAGAAGAGTCTCCAAGAATGAGTCCCGCGGTACCCAGGATAAGGAAGGCGGCGCGCGGATGATAAGAGAGCGCAGGCATAGGGAGTGTGATATTTGTGAGGCGAGTCTTAACACCCCTGGTGACTGGTAAGAGGAAGAAAGGATAATTTACGTCAAGCCCAGGAGAAGACCTTCTGTTGGAGGAGCCTGACAGAGGGGAGAGAGGAAGCCTTTGTGAGGGAGTCAGCAATCATGGTATTGGTCGGAATGAGATTCAGACTATATTTGAAGAGGGAGAAGTCTTCTCAAAGGCCTTTTGTCTTAATGTCAATATGCCGTGACTTAGAATGGGATCCAAATTTCTTTATTTTGTCTTCTAGCCCCTTGTTATCAATGTATATAGTCTGCTTGCATTTGGGAGACTGGTAGATTTCTCCGATAAGGTGCGCAACCCATTTGAGCTCGAGGTAGCAGTCCAGAAGGGCATTGAGTTCTGACTCTGTAGAGGAGTACGTCACGTTCCTTTGCCTTGAGGAATTCCAGACAATTGGGCTGCCATAGTGAAAAATAATAAAGCCTGTTTGCAACTTACGGAATGTCGGATTGTCTCCCCAAGTAGCGTCGCTGTAACCGGAGAGTATTTCTTGTGTGGGGTCAAACCTGAGGGTGAATTTGAAGTCTCTGGTTGTCTTTAAGTACTTCCAGACCTTTCGCACTTCCCTCCAGTGCGTCATTCCAGGCTTTGTGTTAAACCTAGCCAGACTTGAGACGGCAAAGGATATATCAGGCGGAGTGTATTGGGAGAGATGATTTAGAAGTCCAATAGCAGAGCGGTAATTTATATTCAGTAGAGCGAACTCAGCATGGTCTTCATCCGACGCGGGTTCGAGATGAAAGTTCTGAGTTAGAGGTATTTTCGTGTCCTTGCAGTCAGCCAGGCCAAGCTCCTCTAATCCTCGGTTGATATGGTTAGGTTGACTGAGGAGAATCTTGTCTTTGTCAATTTTGATCAACATGCCAAGTATTGTATTGGGAGAATGGCAGCAAGAGTGAGGGAATTTGCTTAGGAAATTGTTGGCAAATTCATTTGATTTCCCAACCAAGATGAGGTCATCAACATGAAAGTAGATGGACTCCATTGATTTTGAATTAAAGTACAGAAACGGATTGCTAGTTGATTTGTTGAATCCTTGAGATTTGATCCAGGTGGTGAGAGTCTCGTACCAGTTCTTAGGGGACTGGCGCAGCCCGTAGAGAGATTTCTTTAATTTAAGGTAGGGAGATTTTCTTTGCGATCCTTCAGGCATCCTGATGATGACAGTTTCACTAAGAGGTGCGTGAAGGAAAGCGCCTTTCACGTCGAATTGAGTGAAATTCAATTTATTCTTGAGGCCATAGAGTAGCACAAGACGGAGGGATCCAATCTTTCCGTTCGGGGCCCAGGTTTCATTGAAGCCGACCCCCTGAATCTGATTGAATCCTTGTATGCATAAGCGGGCTTTGTATTTTACGGGTTCCCCATGGCAGTTTTCCTTCACCTTAAACACCCAGGTGGTGTTCAGAACGTTATCCAGAGAGTTGTAATACTCCTCCCAAACATCTTGGGATTCAATGGAGTTTAACTCATCTTCCAAAGCCTTCCTCCACTTGGGCCATTCGGGGCATTTTTGGGCAGCCTTATATGACGGTGGCTTGTAATAGTGATGGAAGCCGTATTGTTGTGGTTTCCTAATTTTGTTTCGTGGCCTCAGGTTGGGTCTTTGGTTGCTGGATTCAAGAACTGGTTGAGGGGGAGAATCAGGAGAGTCAGGAGGAAGAGGATTGAGGGAGTTTTCCTGGGAACTAGTATCCTCCGCATCAGATTCAGATTCTAGATATTTGGACGTGGGTTCTTGGATAGAGTACTGCTTGTCATTTGAGGAGAAGTCCGTTTCGTAGGTGTCCGGATTGGGTCTTGAGAATAAGTTGATACCGGGGGATTCAAGGAGTGGAAAAGTATCAGATTGAGTCTTGGGAAATCTCACGTGTTTGGTCTCAATAACCGCACCAAGTGAGTTGAGAACAAGATACGAGTGGAAGGTGGGGTTGAACCCAATCAGAATACCCTCGAGTCCTTTTTTGTCAAATTTGCGGCCCTTTTGAGGGCGGTTCGCAAGGTATATAGCAGAGGTACCGACAGGTTTCAAGTAATTAGTGGAGAGACTCTTACCAAACATGAGTTCCCAAGGAGACAGGTGATTAACTTCTCGAGGAATCTGATTGAGCATGAAGCAGCAGCTTCGTGTTACTATATGCCAGTAGTTTTTGGGTAGTTGAGTGGATGAAAAAGTGGCTTGGGCGGATTCAATGATTGTTCTGTTGGCTCTTTCAGCTCGACCGTTGTGTTGGGAATGATAGGGTTCCGAGGTTTGTAACTTGATATGCTTTGTTTTTGCAAATTCTTTGAGTGTGGAGTTGACAAACTCGGTACCTTTGTCGGTGAAAATTTTGGACAGGTAGTAATTCAGTCTCTTTTATTCAGTCTCAAGTAAGTTTATGATGGTTTCTGAAGTTTTGTCCTTGGAGGTAAGTGGAAAAGCTGCTAAGTAACCTGAGAAATTATCCACCAGGGTGAGGATGTAGTGATGACCAGCCTTTGATTGAGGAGAGATTGGACCGACAAGGTCAAGATGAATCCGGTCCAGAGGTTTGTTGGAGGGAGAGGATGTACATGAGAACGGAGATCGAGTGATCTTACTCTTCAAGCAGCTGTCGCATTGAAATCTTGTGAGTTCTTCACTAGTGAAAAGATCTTTAATGATTGGCTTGAGAGTGGAGACGGAAGCGTGTCCATACATCTTATGGATGTCAAGTAGCAAGAGACGGTCAGAGGAGGGCTGATTTGGGATAACTTTAGAGAGGTGCACAGATTGATTTTGACCTGTTTAGCAAGGTTTTTCGATGACAAATAAATTTTCTCGAATTAAACCTTGTAATACTGGGCGTCCTTCACGCGTGATGGAAAATTTGTTTTGATTTTGATTAAGGCAGCAACCTTTCTGGGCAAGAAGGCCGGGACTAATGAGATTGACAACAATGTTGGGTACGTAAACGCAGTTCTCAAGCGTTATAGTCAAGTTTTTCCACTCTAGTTTAACGGTTCCAGTGCCACATATTTTTAGATTTGCTTCCAGTTTACCTGTCTTGATTTCCTCGGATTCTTCTTGCAGGCTAACAGATGTGAAGTATTTGAGGTTGTTGAAAATGTGGACATTGGCGCCCAAGTCCAGAAGAAGATTGGGATTGTTGTCGGCGTTGATCCAGAGGGTAAGCAAGGCGTGATAATTGATAGTTGGATTCTTTTTTGTACTATTTTTCCACTTGTTTTGTTGTTCAATCCACCATTCAGGAGCATTCTGAGGATGGAGATGGAAGCAGGAGGATTCCGCATGGGGGGAGTTAGGATCATGATAGCCTTCTTGGCATCTCATCTTTGGTTTCTTTTCTTCCTTGTGGATCTTTGTCTTAGTTGATACCAGAGAAACGTCCGCCGCAGGTTTGACTGGATTTGATTG
The DNA here is from genome assembly GCA_025617555.3 of Puccinia polysora. NCBI lineage: Eukaryota > Fungi > Basidiomycota > Pucciniomycetes > Pucciniales > Pucciniaceae > Puccinia > Puccinia polysora. Next base: position 47,709,055 of record CM062621.1, on the reverse strand, counting down.
GGCCTTCCTCTCATTATTATATTGGGTGAGATGGTTGAATACTACGTAAACTGTCAGGTTCTTTTCAATGTGCATGATCTGCTGCTTGAGGTTTTCAAGAATGGGTGGAAACTTAAAGAGTAAGAGGTACGCAAGTATGTCCTTGGGCAATTCAATCCCCACGTCTGTCATCCTAGTGATAGACTTTTGCATTTTGGTGATGAATCCTTCCATGGCTTGCTCGTGGAAGATTGAGTGTAGGAAATGGTTGAACACTCTTGCCCTGTTTGCTGTCTCCGAAGATGCAAATCTTCGCGTAATTTTGGCCCATAGGAGCTTTGACAAGGATATGTTGGAGGTGTTGACCACGTTAGCGTGGGTTGTGCTGTCAAGTTTTGATAAGATAATGGCTCGTATTTCTTGGTCCTGTTTGGAAGAGAGGGGTCCAGAATTTCGGGTTATAGCTTCCTTGATATCCTTCAGATCAAACAGCATCAACATCTTATCTTGCCATATCAAATAGTTCTCTTCGTTCAAAGGAGGAATTGCGTCAACTGAGGATTTCAAAGCCACCTGGTGGAAGTAGTCGGCCGCTCCCGCTGGTTCGGTCATGATTGATTTAGTTCGGTTTAATTGTAGGGCCTTTGGCTTTTAACCGTGATAAGAGAATCCTAAATTTCTGTATGATTCAAAACCAGCATAGGCTATGGAAGAAATAGAAGAGTATGAGAAACACATAAACAGAGATAGGAAGGACAATAGGAGAAAGGAAGTAAAATGGAAAGAGGTCCTACAGTCTGAGCCTTGTGAGTGTTGAGAGAGGTGGAGTAAACAGAATGAAAAAGAGAACAGGCAGCAGAGGTAGGATGAAGAGAACACAAGCGATGATCTTGAGAGTAGAGGACTGAGTGGATGAGGCAATCAGATCAGAGAAAATACTATTGAGAACTTGAGAAATCTGAGTCTTACCAGTCAGAGACTCGGCGCCAGGGCAATAGCTGGAGAGAGAGTGGATCAGTGGTCGCGCCGGAGTTGATTGAGGAGTTGGTAGTTGGTTGGTTGAGTATTGAGACAAGACAGGAAGAGAGAAGGGAGAAAAAGAAGATAGAGACACAAGACGGAAAAGGAGAAAGAAAAGAAGAATCCGAAAAGGAGGTAGAAAGAGCAGATTGGAGAGGAAGACACCAGGATAGAGAAGAGTCTCCAAGAATGAGTCCGGCGGTACCCGGGATAAGGAAGGCGGCGCGCGGATGATAAGAGAGCACAGGCATAGGGAGTGTGATATTTGTGAGGCGAGTCTTAACAATCTTTCACCATGCCTGATGGTTTATCTTGACGACCTATTGGAGAGGATGAATCAGAGGTTGGAATGGATTTTGATGAGGAAGAACACTTGGTCCGCCCTGTCTTTGCCTTCTCCTCCCAAAATTACTTTGGTTTCCAGCAAGGTTTCTGGCTTAAGTTGGAGCAGTACCTTTCAACTCTCCAAAGACCCCCTGATCTCTCTGCCAAAGAATTTTGGTCCCTTAAAAGGAAGTCCTCCAACTTCTTTGTCCAAGATTCTAGGCTTATGAAAAGAACAACTCCTTGTGCACTTGTTGTGGTCTCTATCACTTCTAAGCAAGATTTGATCCTGGAAAATCTCCATGAAGGCCTTGGTCATTGTGGGGAAACCAAAACTTATTGACAAATATCCAAAAGATTCTTGTGGCAATCCCTGAAGGAATCTGTTGCCCAATGGTGTAGGAGTTGTGAAGTGTGCCAGAAACGTGATCTTAGGCGCCCGGCCAAAATATGTTACCCCACTGGAGAGTCCACTGTCTTTGGGAGGATTGCTATGGATGTGGTTCACATTAAGGCTGGTGGAGCTAAGTACCTCATTGTGGCTAGAGATGATTTTTCTGGATGGGTTGAAGCAAAGTTTCTTAAGAACCTCAGCTCTGCATCAGTAGCAGCTTTCCTTCATGAGACTTGGACAATGCGTTATGGCTTGGCCCGATCTTATTCTACGGATGGTGGCTCGGAATTTGGTGGAAAACTTGCTGAAATGATCCAATTGCTCCCTGGACAACATAGAGTTACTACTCCCTATTATCCTGAAGGACAAGGTATGGTGGAAAGAGGCCATGCTCCTTTGAAGGCTGCTCTTGTCAAATTGGCGGGTGAAAGTGGCAAGAATTGTCAAAAGTTTCTCCCCTTGGTCCTCTTCTCTGATCGAATTTCCACCCTAGAAACCACTGGTTACTCTCCTTATGAAGTCATCTTTGGTCAGAGGGATGTTCTTCCTCTTAATCTTGAAATGGAGTCTTTCTTGGGAATCCCCTGGGAACAAGTTTCCTCAACTACTGACCTATTGGTTGCCAGATCAAAGCAACTGGAGCGGAGTGCAGGTATTTGTAACAAAGCTTATCAGAAGATGATGGAATCAAGAGCAAAATCAGTTAAAGTATTGGGAAGATAAAAATCTAAATCAAATCAGGGACCCTTTAAACCCTGGTTACCCGGTATTGGCTTATAATTGTTCCTTGGAAACTCAGTGGGGAAAGCTTTTCTCTAACCGCTGGCATGGTCCTTACCAAGTAGTCCGTCAAGTTAGAGGTGGATCATATCTTTTGGAGGAGCTGGATGGTACTCAGATGGCCAGAAGGTTCTCTGCCGATCAGGTCAAGAAATTTCACTCTTGTGGAGGCAACTTGGTCCAGAAGTAAGTCCTCCCAATTGTGCACCATCTGGGCAAGATCCTTGTCGTTTTGTGAAAACTCTACTTCATGCCACGCCTGTGAGCACTTGGGACGCCTCCTTCATTTTATCTCAGCCACTTCTAGGTTTTTTGGTTGGATTGACATATTTTTTCTCAGCCACTCTCAAGATCAAAATGGCCATTCTTTGGTTTCAATCATCTTTCTTTCCTTTCTTTTTCTATGGCATCAAACTCGGGAGCAGACTAGGGACATTGTGGAAGTTGGGGAGAGATGTGGTGCCCCATCCTGGACACCCTGGCCGCCTTAAGACCTTAACCCATAAACTGTTGCGTAAACGTACCGTCCGGCAGCAAAAAAAAAAAAAAAAAAACTTATCCTCAGGCTCATCCAAACCGTCCTTTGTCCGCGCGCCTCGCGCCTTGCGCCTCGCGCGTTGCGCGTCCTTCATCCGCGCGCGTCGCGCGTCGCGCCTTGCGCACTGCGCTTCCTTTATCCGCGCGCTCATCATCCTTGTTGTTGCGCGTTGCTTGTCATCTCTGCCGTTGTCATTGCGCGTCCTCATCTTTGTTGTTGCGCGTCCTCATCTTTGTCGTCGCGCGTCCCAATCTCCTCATTGCTACCGTTGCGCGGCGCTCATCCATGATTTACCAAATCCATCCCGACCACACCCCCAAGCATTTGGCAAATCCTTGGATCCGTCAAATCTCCCATCTCACTTGATCTCTCAGTCGTGAATCTCAAGCCTGTCAGGATTTACTCCACTGTTTCAAGCCGATCTCCTATCCGCCCATCCGCGCTCTCACGGACTTCATCCGTCACCTTTCCTGGGGCTCTCCCACCCACTTCTGCCTTCGGACAAGGGGTGAAGAGTTCCAACTACCGCCCGCGGACATCCGCGGCGGTTTGGTTCATTTCTCTTTCCCACCCCGTCTGCCTTTGGACAAGGGGTGGGTGATTCCGGTATTGTTGCGTGTGCCCATTCACGGACGGATGCAAGTGACCACATGATTTCCTTTTCTTTTTTTTGCTCTATTTGTAGAATCTGTTGTACATAGTCTAACAGGGCCTCCTGCCCATATAAGGAGGGGCTCTCCCCTGCCTTTTGGATCCATCATCATCAGAGCATGGAATCACCCAGCATGAAATCAGCACACCTTTGATCCTTGAGCCTCCATACTCAAACCTTGATCCCTGATCCTTATCACCAACCAATAGCCTTGCTGGTTGAAGAAAGATTCTGTCTGTTGGAATTTTTTGAGTGTGTCATACCACTCCTTGATCCCTTTCTCTGACCATACTGGTCCTGATCCCTGATCACCTTTCTGGAGCCAATCACGATTGATTGAAGAGGTCTTATTAAGCTTAAGACCTGGAGTGTTATACCTCCCCTTAGCTTCTTTGGAGTTGCATTCTGCCAGCCTACTCTTGAGTCCCTTGAGAAGTGTTGAGGTTATCCTTGCTTCAAATCAGTTACTGTTTGTTGTAGAGCTTCTTAAACATTGTGCTTTGTCTTGTACAGCCACCCTCAGTTATCTGGTACCCTTCAAGCGCTTGATTGCCGAGAGTTGGGCAGGTTCCTTGAGAACCTGGAGGTTGCTTGGGTTTGAGTTGATCATCCCCAATCTTCTGCTGACGACCAGAGTTGTTAGCTTGTGGGCATTGTTTACATACAAAAGCGTTAGTTCTTTGAATTCTAACAAGAATTTAACTTCTTTTGTTCAAGTTTTTACCTGCATAATCTTGTCTCAGATAGTGCTGTTCCGTTGCTACCAAACTTTTCATCCTTATCCTCTACTCCTTGATTCCTCATTTTCTAGGTTCTGGACCTTGATCTTGGTTACATCAAAATACTTTTGTAACACTCAGGAGGGAAGCCTAAACAGCACCTTTCCCCTCCGCAGAGCTGCCACGGTCTAGCACCATTTGGAGTCTTACAGCGCGCAGGGTAGAATCTGCAGCATGCTTTGTGGAGACTCCTTTGGGATTGGGTAAAGTTTAGCAAATAGCTTGCTGGAATTCACTCGAGGGGGAATTTAGTATTACAACTAAAAATAAGATAGAGGAATAATAAGGGTGGTTTTGAATTGCCTGCCCCTCTGAGTACTATAGTAGTCTCACAAAAATAAAAGAAAAGAGAAATTGTGGCTGATTTTCAAATATAATTGCTACTATAGTAGTCTCTATCAGACCTAGGATCAATGTATTCAAGCTTGATAAAGAAAAGTGGTGGAACAGATAAAGACTTGGAGGAATGAAGCTGAGTAAGGGAAGAATCCTTTCTCTAGTCTTATCCTTTATATATATTTTTATTTTTTATATTTATTTTATTGGTGACTGATTGATCCTCCTTTGATGAAACAGGTGATGATTTCAATAAAGGTTGAAATTGTTGAGCCTATAGTTGATGACTAATGGTGATGGAGGTGATGATTAATTGATGATGATGATGATGGATGAGGTAAGTGATGATGATGGTGATGATGGTCAAGGTAGGGGATTCTAATGATGGATGGTGCTGATGACTGATGGTGATGATGGTAGGTGATGATGATGACTGATCATGATGATGGTAGGTGATGATGATGATGACTGATGGTGATGATGGTAGGTGATGATGATGACTGATGATGATGATGGCAGGTGATGATTATGATGACTGATGATGATGATGGTAGGTGATGATGATGATGACTGATGGTCAAGGCAGGTGATGATGATGATGGATGATGATGATGGTAGGTGATGATGAGGGATGGCAATAATGTTCAGGTTATGGGCACATGGTGGTGATGTTCAAAGGTATGTGGTATGGAGTAAATAATGGTGGTGGTGGATGGTCAAAAGCATGGGTTATTGGATTGCGTCATGGTCAAAACTATGTGTTGATGATGGTGGATGATCCAGGGTAATGGTGGTGGTTGATGATCATGATGATGGTGATGGTGATGGTGATGTTATGGGATATGGGATTGGTGATGATAATAGTATGGGTTATGGGATAATGGTTGAGAATAGTAAAAGTGTTGAATATTGACCTGGCATAGCTCCGTAACCGCGTATTATTGAAACTCATAAATCGAAGAATAGTGTAAATAATCCATTCTAAGTTATACCCCGCCCCTGGGTGAGAACATTCGGTGGACGGGCTCTTCCTTTTCCTAGTTCTATTTCCATTTTCTTATTCTATTAGTTTTCCTTCTTTTTGATCTTTTCGGGCAAGAACTCCCACTCTCACAAGGATTCAACCTCAATGTTCTACTCTCTTGATGAACAAACCTCAACACCAGATCAATCTCAATGAACCATTGACTCTCCCTCTTGAGTGAATCTCCTCTGTTCTTCTTTTGATTCTAATTTCTTTTCTTGATCTTGATACAAATCAATCTCGCACCAACTCCTTGAACTCTAATCAAAATCTCTAGATCCTACAGCTTATGTGTCCTTGTCTGGTAAGAGGATCATCCGCGTGAAGTCTTAAATGAAACAACTCTGATCTCTGTTTATTTCAGGTTATCTTCTGCCTTGCCTAGTTCTATAGAATTCTCTACCGTTCATGCTCTATTGACTTAGACTATAGCTGTTGCTGTTGGTATTTCTTTTATCCACTCTTTTCTTTATATTCTTGTGGTTGAACTTTCTTTTCCAATGTCTAACATTCTCTTTCTTTAGCTTGCTGGTTCTAGTTCTATGATAATTAATAATAAAGTTACCACGGTTAAAAGCCAAAGGGACGACTTAATCTAACCAAAGATGTCTGAACCAGCCGGAGCCAACGACTATTTTCATCAGGTTGCCCTTAAAGCTTTGGTTGACGCTATCCCTCCTCTCAATGAAGATAATTATTCAATCTGGAAAGATAAAATGTTGATGCTTTTTGATCTCAAAGAAATCAAGGATGCCATCACTAATAATTTGGGACAACTATTGATGAAACAAGATAGGTAAATCCGAGCTATCATTCTCTCTAAATTAGACAGCGTCACAAATGAAAATGTAGTCAACACGACCAATATTTTGTCATCCAAGTTACTCTGGGCTGAGATTACTTGACGATTTGCCTCATCCAAAACGGCAAATAGAGCTAGAGTCTTCAATCAATTCTTACATGCTCCCTTCAACAAAAATGCGATTGAAAGCTTTATCACCAACACTAAAAAGGCGCTCACTAGAATGGCAGATGTGGGAATAGAACTACCCAAAGACATCTTAGCCTATCTTATACTATTTAAATTCCAACTAATTCTAGAGAATCTTAAACAGAAAATTATGCACGTAGAGAAACTGATAACGGTAGAAATAAATTGTAACCACCTTACTCAATATAATAACAAACAAAAAGCGCAGATTAAAGTAGGCAAACCAACTTCAGACGTCACCTTAGTAACAACCAAAGCTAGAACAGACAAGGACAATAGAAAAGTTAGAATTTGATGTAGGGAAGGATACCACAATCCGAATGCTCCACACTCTGAATCTTTGTGTTTCCATCTCCATCCTCAAATTGCACCAGGATGGTGGGTTGAACAACAGAATGAATGGAAAAATAAAATCAAGAAGAATCCCACCATCAATTACCATGCGTTGCTCACTCTTTGGATCAACGCTGATAACACTCCTAACCTCCTACTAGACTCGGGTGCCAACATCCATATTTTTAACAACCTCAAATTTTTTACTTCAATTAATCTCCGGGACAACCCAGAAGAAATCAAAACTGGTAAACTGGAAGCAAATCTGAAAATTTGAGGCACCGGTACGGTCTGACTAGAATGGAACAAATCTGTCATAACTCTAGAGGAATGTATTTACGTCCCTGATATAGTAGTCAATTTGATCAGTCCAGGGCTTCTGGCGAAAAAGGGATGTAACCTCTCTCAAGATCGCAATCAATTCTGTATCACTCAAGATAATGAGATTGTCTTAAAAGGCATGATTTGCAACAATTTATTTGTAATTGAGAAGCCTAGAGTAGCTGGCAACAATCTTTCTGTTAATCTATCAACTCAATATTCCGGTTCTACTCTGGTCAAATCTTCATCTCTATCCAATCTTCATAAGATGTACGGCCATGCGGCAATTTCTACACTCAAACCTATCTTGAAAGACCGATTTTCTAAAGAAGAAATAAATAAATTCCAGTGTGACGGTTGCATGAAGAGTAAAATCACCAAATCTCCTTTTACGACAACATCAACGCTGGCATCAAAACCCCTCGAGAGGATCCACCTAGATTTGATCGGACAAATTACTCCTCAATCAAGGGCAGGCCACCGCTACATTTTGACTCTAGTTGACAATTTTTCCGGCTATCTAGCCGCATTTCCTCTATTATCAAAAGATGAGACTCCGAATTTCATAATTGATATTCTAGAGACTGAATACAAACGACTCAACTACTATCCGACGGAAATATTCTCAGATAAGTGGAAAGAATTCACAAATAAAACCCTAAAGGACTTTGCTCAATCTAAACACATCAAATTGCTTACGTCAGAACCTTACCACTCTCAACACAATGGTCAATTGGAACAAGCCAATAGAACCATTGTCAAATCTGCACGAGCTACATTTTCCTCTTCTAGATTGCCAAAAAATTACTGGCATATAGTGATCAGAAGCTGCTGCTTCATGTTGAATCAAATCCCTCGGGAAGGTAATAATCAATCACCCTGGGAACTTATGTTCAAGAAGATTCTTCCTACTAACTATTTGAAACCCATAGGGTCATTGGTTATCTATCTTGGAAATCATCTCCATAGAGGAAGGAATTTTGACAAAAAAGGACTGGAAGGAATATTAGTTGGGTTTAATCCAATTTTTCACTCTTACCTCATATTAAACTCATCCGGTGCCATTATTGAAACCAAACATGTCCAGTTTCTCAAGAACAATCTGTCCGAATTTCCACTTCTTGAATCACCGGGACTCAATCTCTTCTCTCAAGCCATCTCGGAGTCGAACAATTCTGACTTCTCATCCACCAAAAAGCAATATACCATTCAAGAATCAAATGAAAATCTCTCTGAGTCCAAGTCAGATCGTGAGGAAACCAATTTCATGGATCCCACAGACTCATCTGTCCCAAACTCACCCTGTATCCCTACTCCCATAGAACTTCCTGAACCTACTGTATATCAAAGACCTCAACGTGAAACTAAGAAACCACAACGATATGGTTTTCATCATTATTACAAACCCCCTTCCTACAAAGTTGCCCAGAAATGCTCCAAGTGGCCTAAGTGGAAGGAGGCTACGGAGATCAAATTAAAAGGAATAGAAATACAAGAAGTGTGGGAAGAATATTATGGAAATCCAGATAACATCTTAAATACAACTTGGGTCTTTAAGGTGAAAGAGAACTGTCATGGTGAGCCAGTCAAATATAAAGCTTGATTATGCCTTCAAGGCTTTGATCAAGTACTTGGTATTGATTACAATGAAACTTGGGCACCAACTGGAAAAATAGGATCCTTACGGTTGGCTCTCTTGTATGCTCTGAAAGAAAAGATAAAACTAACCCAGTTTGATGTTAAAGGCGCATTCTTGCATGCTCCTCTAGAAGAAACGGTCATCATTAAAAGGCCAGAGGGATCAAATCAAAAATCTCCTTATCTTAAGTTAAAGAAATCCTTATATGGTTTAAAACAATCTCCCAAGAATTGGTACGACACCTTGAAGTCCTGGATAAAATCTCAAGGATACAGCAAGTTGACAAGTGACCCCTGCCTCTATCTCAACACTAAGACAAAAGAACTACTATATTTTCATGTGGATGATTTAATTCACGTGGGTAACTCAAATACTTTCGAGTGGAATTTCCTTAATTGATTCCAGAATTCATCTTGCCATCCTCCTAACACAATACTTGTAATGCTTATGGAGATTGAAGACAATTGGATCCTCTTAAGCCAACCTAACCATATTGATTGTGGACTGGAGGAACTAGGCTTGTCATCTTGCAAAGAGAAAATGTCTCCATTAACTCAGAACATCAATCTTGAGCCTGCCTCTGATGATGATCACGCAGAATTCTGTCAACTGAATATTAATTACCAATCAGCAATTGGTCTTCTCAATCACCTATCTCAATATACCCGACCAGACATTTCATTCTCCATATCAAGTTTGGCCCGATTCAACGCGAAACCAGGTATGAGTCACTGGAGGGAGGTTCAAAAAGTTTGGAAGTATCTCAAGACCACAAAAAATTTTAAGTTGACAATTAAATACAATCCGGAACAAGACATCATTTTGAGCTTCAGTGACGCAACTTGGGGAGACAATCCCACTATTCAAAAATCTCAAACGGGTTATATTATATTTCATTATGGGAGCCCGGTCATCTGGAACTCAACGCGGCAATAAAACATCACTTATTCCTCTACGGAATCAGAATTAAACCCTTTGCTTGATTGTTATCTAGAAGTAAAGTGGATTAAACATCTTGTCAATGAAATCTATCAAGGCTTCAAATTCAAGCCCAAATTGCATATAGACAATAAGGGTTTAGACGACAAGATAAAAAAATTTGGGTCTCATTCAAAATCAAGGCATATAGACATAAAGACAAAAGGTCTTCGCGAAAGCTTCATAAACCAGGAATATGCGCTAGATCTCATTCCTAGCGAACTAATGGTTGCGGACTCTCTTACAAAAGCATCCTCAACAGTCTCTCTTTAATTATTACAACATAGGGTATTCAGTAATTACAATAAATAAATTCTTGGATAATCCTCCTACCAGCCACGGGGAGTGTTGAATATTGACCTGGCATAGCTCTTTAAAAGCGTATTATTGAAACTCATAAATCAAAGAAGAGTGTAAATACTCCATTCTAAGTTATACCCTGCCCCCGGGTGAGAACATTTGGTGGACGGGCTCTTCCTTTTCCTAGTTCTATTTCCATTTTCTTGTTCTATTAGGTTTCCTTCTTTTTGATCTTTTCAGGCGAGAACTCCCACTCTCACAAGGATTCAACCTCAATGTTCTACTCTCTTGACAAACGAACCTCAACACCAGATCAATCTCAATGAACCATTGACTCTCCCTCTTGAGTGAATCTCCTCTGTTCTTCTTTTGATTCTAATTTCTTTTCTTGATCTTGATACAAATCAATCTCGCACCAACTCCTTGAACTCTAATCAAAATCTCTAGATCCTACAGCTTATGTGTCCTTGTCTGGTAAGAGGATCATCCGCGTGAAGTCTTAAATGAAACAACTCTGATCTCTGTTTATTTCAGGTTATCCTCTGCCTTGCCTAGTTCTATAGAATTCTCTACTGTTCATGCTCTATTGACTTAGACTATAGCTGTTGCTGTTGGTATTTCTTTTATCCACTATTTTCTTTATATTCTTGTGGTTGAACTTTCTTTTCCAATGTCTAACGTTCTCTTTCTTTAGCTTGCTGGTTCAAGTTCTATGATAATTAATAATAAAGTTAACAAAAAGTATGGGTTAAGGGTCCCTAGGAGGCATGGTGATCCCCTGGAGGGAAGGATGGGGGGAACTGATGGTGCCTGGATGGGGGAGAGAGGCCCTCTATTTATAGAAAATCCTGCCCTCAGGGCTGCCCCTGAGGGTCTCCCTGATACAGTGAATACAGTTCATGAGGAATTTTGGCTGGTCAGAGGTGGAAGCTGTGCAGGATCTACATGCATGTACACCCTTGCATGCATTGCTGTGCTGCATTGATACAGGTGCCCCCTGCATAGATTACTTCTGTATTGTGGTGGTTGGTCATTTGTTTGGTCCTTCATGCAGTGTCTTGCATATATTTTTTCTGTATACAGCTGTTTTTGTGCTGCTGCATGCAGTGCCTTGCATATATTGCTCCTGTATACAGCTGTTTGTTTGGTGCTTCATGCAGTGCCTTGCATATATTGCTCTTGTATACAGCTGTTTGTTTGGTGCTGCATGCAGGGTCTTGCATATATTAATTATGTATACTGCTGCAGGTTTATTTGGTGATGTATGGTTTTAATGTATGTGGTATGTACTTGGAGGCTTCCAGGGTATGTCCATGAAACTTCACTAGTCTGTGACACCTGGTAGGGGTATGGGTAGGCTAGGGTTGATTTGAGCTGTATCTTCTAAACCATGAGAGATAGGGGGGCACTTTGGCTAAGTGACTAGGGGTTATTTTTGGTGTAGAATCCATTTTTGAGGTCTGTTTGATGATTTGAGAGGTACTTATACTAGAAAAGTGAGTCTGATGGCTATAGTTTAGGTTTTGGAGCACCACAGTGTGGCAGAATTTAGCTGCGGGCGGGTCTCTAGTACATGGGAAACTGCTACTATGACTACATAGGGGTATGTAATGATGCTGGGCTGCACGCGGGAATTGTGACATAACACATTTCTGCATGTAACTCCTAAAATATACACAACACCTCAATTCTGAGAGAATTTTGGGTTCAAACCCTATACGTGACAACACATGTGAAATGTTAGAATGGCCAAAAGGTAACATAATGGTGTCCTAATTTTAAGTAATTTTCTTTTTAATTATTTTGAAAATGTAAGGACTTGGATTTCAAGGGTGGGGTCAGTGAGTGACCCTACCTAATTTTGGTTGAGGAATCCATTTCTTTAATAATATTTATGGATTTCTCACTAGTTCTTTTGTTAATTGAGATATTCTTATTTTTCATAGTTTTGTGTTGCTATGACAGGTTGCTCTGTACATAGTAGCAAGCTGAAATTCCCCCACTCAAAGATATGTCTATATCTTAAAAAGATTCTGGGTCAATGCCTTCTGCTGGCTCTGTAGTTCCTTAGGTTTATGGGTCCATCAGGGATATTGTGTTCAGGCAACCATTCAGCCTTCTAAAAACTCAACCTATCCTTGACTTATCATTGTGCCAAGCTATAATTACTGGGGTAGTGATATCCACTTGTTCATTGTGTCCTACTTTCCTTAGGACTTGCAAGTCAACCAAATCTTGAATATGAGTTTCCAGAGCAGCTCTAGATTCTGGACTAGAAGGGTAAGGAGGTCTCCTCAGGCTTAAGTGGGTAAGGAGGCTTGATGGATAGATTCAGAATCATATCATGTCCTTTGATGTTACCAATGGGGTGATCCTTGATACAGGAATCATTCTGATTTTCAAAGCATACTTGTAGGATGTCCCGTTCTTGTTCTTCATTGAGCAGGGAATTCAAAGCTGCTTGAGAGAAGTATTCCTATGTCCAGAGAAGACTCAATACTTCCTTCAATAACATTGATGGGGTTAGTGATCATCAAATCATACTCAGAAAGTGATCCATCAGTATCATCAAGGTGAGGGTCAGGATTATCATACCCTTTTCCTTCAAAAGGATTAATCCTTTTCCTAGGTAGAGGACAATCAGGTTTTGAATTTCCTGTTTGGTAACAGTTCCAACATACTTTTTCCTTTGACTCTGGAGTCTTCTTGACCTCCAATTTGGTTGGATTAGTGGCGGGGTATTCCTTAGTTTTGGCAGTATACTCTTCGTTATGCCTAGTATTTTTTTCCCTGGGGAGTCTGTTGACCCTCTTATCAAGAACATTCATATCAATAGTCCCTTCCAACACGCTGATCAATGTAGAAAGATCAGAATCCATAGGCATCCTGCACCTTACACTGTGGTTGATTTTTCCCCGAAATAAGTTGAGAAGTCTTTCATTGACTTCTTCTTTATCAGAATCTGGGTAAAAACAGTCTAACCTCCTTTTCTTTTCTAAGCACCACTTATGAGGTTTGTCCTTGGATGGATCAAAGTGGGATTTTTCAAAAGTTTTCATCGTCTTTCTTTTCCAAATCCTAGTACCAAATTGTAATTTGATCAATTCTTTCCAAGAACTCCAGGATAAGGATCCAACTTCTTCCCTTTTATTGATAAACCAATCAAGAGCCACTCCTTCAAATATTCTGGGCAATCTTACCACAACTATTGTATCAGGGATTTCATAAGAAGCAAGGGTATAATCAATAAATTTGATGAAACTGACATGGTTGTATTCTCCTTCTTTGAAGAATTTAGGCCATTCAGTAATGGGAGGAAGTAACTTCAAAGCCTGTTCTATTTCAGGAGTAGGACTGGGCCTAAAATATTCATCCCTAGTTGTCCTAGTTCTGGCAGGAACACTAGGAGAACTGGTGAACGTAGCTGGTCTAGTTTCTTCCAGGTAAATGACTGGAGAGTTAGTAGAATTGACTTTGAGATCTATAAGATCATCCTTAATCATACCTAACTCCAAATCAAGTTTGTTATTCAGTAAATCAATTTTGTTAATCAAGTGAGCTGAAGGAGTAGGACTAGTTTTTGCAACTTCTTCCTTAAGCTGGTTCATGGTTGCAAGAATATCTTCCTGAAGAATTGATTGGTTATCATTGATATGTTTCATCAGTTCCAACTTACTAGATTTCATACTATCCTTGATTTGTTGTATTTCTAACTCATCAATTCTCATAGTCTGAGACTGGGTGTCAATCACTCTGAAAATACTCGGACTCAATTTGTCCAATTGTTGATACACTTTGTCAAAAAATTGGCTGATAACCATAAAATTGTGAAACCTATTTACAGAAAAGCTATTAAGAGCTTCTAAATCTAATTGTGGTACACCTTTTTCCACTTCTGGGCTAGGGATATTATGCTTTCCCAATCTGTTGGGTTCCTTAACTTCTGATGGACTGAGGACCTCTTCTTTTTGGGGTTCTTTCCCTTTAAGGAAGCTAACTGATTCCAAGGATTCCAGTTCTGCACGTAGCCTTCTACTTCTTTCTTTGGGATCAACCTTTTCAGAGAAATAGTTTTTCTCATACCTGGCTGATCCTCCTGTGTCTGAGCCAGTTTGAATTGTTCCCAATAGCTCATGTGCTCTTTCACTAATACCTTGACTCTTTCCTCCTTGGTTGAGTCCAGCTGGGGTAGCATAGGAGGACCGGTATCCTCCTGGGATAATACATTGGCCAGAGGGTCCTTCTCCAACAGTCTGTTGGTCGAGTTGGCGGCCGTGGTCATTGCCGTTGTTTTCCCGCATGACGCTATGGTCGTGTGTTTGAGCCCCCTCATTGCGCTTGCAACTGGAGTACTTGCGCATATGGGTTCCTCCAGGCAGAGATCCATACAATGGGGCTCTGCCTGTTGCGTGGGTGTTGCTCCTGTTCTGATACATAGCACCCAAATAAATTGAGTAAGTCTTTTGTCAAAACTTTTGAGAAAAGACTTGAAAATATAAAAAAATAATATTTTTTGTGTATTTATATTTTTAATACTTTTTTACATCTGTTTTAACTCACTTAAAGTTAAATTCAAGGGTACCAACACTTGTTGGGATCACAACTGTCCTTGGGGGTATTCCAATGGGGTCTGAGTGAGTTCCAATTAGATCCTGGGATAAATCCAAGTGTAAGTCCAAGGGTACACTGTCTGGGACGTCCTCTAGTGTTAGAATTAATAATCTTAATGCTCATTGTGCTCCGTTATTTCTTTTGACTCTCAGAATGTTATCAATACAGTTATCAGAACATATGTCCTTATACTATCAAGAGCACACAACTGTATTGACACTCTTATCATCAAGACGTGTAGGCTAAACTTGTCAAACACTCAATCAAATGACTGTGATCAAGAGCGTCAAACTTCAATCATTCAACCATCAACATCCACTACAACTTTGCCATCCATATTTCTCAAGAAACATTCCTCTCCAAACTTCAACCTCAAAATATCACAATTGAAGATACTCTGCAGCCAGCTTGTCTAATCATAAGGATGTTAACATCAGTGTCAACTCAAAAATAACCAATAGCTCACCCCTTCCTTTCTGCAGAATGTTCAAGGCGCTTGAGGTTATTATCTTCTCAATACAGCTGGCTTTCTTGGCAATCCCAATTGGCTAATATGATTGTTCTCCATACTAGTGCCGGTCTCATTCCAGCTGCTTATTGACTATCTTTTTCTTTCAACAATACAGGAGTCTGTTTTCTCATCATCTTCAGGAGCTAATCAACTCCATAGCTTAGCCAATTATTACACCTGTTTGTTTATTTTTTGTCAAAATCTCTTTAGGTCATACTTATGTCTTGACCATAACTCATCATGTTTTTCCTTATGTGCAATCATATCACAGTCTGGTCTTGGCTTTTACCTCAATTCTTCACACAGTTAAAAGCCTTCCGCTTGTAATGGACAATTGACTGGGACCTTCATATCAAACGCCAGGACCAGGGGGGGACTCCACAAACTACAGATCCTTGGACATCAAATCTCTAATCAAATCCACTCCCCTTCTAACAGCGGAAAACTACAGTATGTGGCAAAAGAAGTTCAAAAAATTATTCAAACTACCGGGTATTTTTTCTGTCATGGAGAATCCTGACCCGTCAAAACGCTTGGAGGAGGATACAAATCAGGAATTTGTGGCGCACATCATGGCAAAGCTAGACACAAATACCTACAACAATATCATTGATGATGTCAACAAGGATGATGCAAAATTAATCTGGATTTTGACCCAAAAACATTTTGCTTCATCACAGTCAGCCAATAGGGCAAGTGTTTTTAATGGATTCTTAAACCTAACCATGAGAAACAACATAGATGCGTTTGTTACTTCCATCAAGGTCTACCTTAAGAAGTTTACAGAAGTCGGGATAGAGTTACCATCAGACATCATTGCGTATCTTGTACTGTTCAAATTCCCAGCTTCTATGCAAAGCATGAAATCTCAAATTATGCACATCACCACCAATATGAAGATTGATGTGGTGCTCAATCAGTTGATCCAACACAAGAATGAATTTATACCTCAAGATGATTGGCCAAACCAGTCAACATGGCGCTATACTTGGGACCTAGATGTGAAAAAGGCAAACACAACCCCAAGGTCACATCAAATTTGGCCAAATCGTGCTGTTTCTAATTTCCAGAACTCAAACCTCCCAACACTCACAATTGAGGAAAGAATTATAAACCAACTCAGGCTAAAGAAGCACATTTTTACTTGTTTTTCTGTGGCTTGAACTCCAACGTTGACATTGCACCAACTTGCTTCATCTTGGACTCAGGGTGTTCCATACACATGATAACTGATAAGGATCAATTCAATCACCTCACCTTAAGCAATGGTGCTGGAAGAATCCAAACCAGTAAGAAAGATGTGGCCATCACTATCAAAGGATTGGGAGAGTATCACTTGCTACCAGTGAGGCCTTCATAACTCTCTCTGATGCCATTTGGGTCCCCAAGTCCACAGTGAATCTGATTTCACTTGCAGACTTGATGATCAAAGGAGCCTTTTTACGTGTCAACTCTTCAATCAATCCAAGCACATTCAAGCTGTTCAAAGGCGGTCGTTGTCTTCTGTCAGGTACAATCATCAACAATCTATTTGTAATCAACATGGTGCAAAAGAAAAACAGCTGTCACTTCTCCCAAGCAGAACTGTCTGAAATAAATTGCTCATTAGGAAAAGCCAGAATTACAAGGATGGAGAAGTTTCTAAATCAAAAAATTCCACCTAATCTCAAAAATGAGTTTGAATGTTTGAGTTGTCACAAATCCAAAATCACTACCCAGCTCTTCAAACGCCAACAACGCTTTTCCAACAAGTGTTTTGACAAGATTCACCTAGATCTCATGGGACCCATCTCACCAACTGCCAAAGGAGGATACAGGTATATCTTGAACCTTGTTGATTCATTCTCTGGTTATATTTCTTGTTTTCCCCTTAGAACCAAAAGCAATGCGGCAGACTTGATAATCTTCATCATTGAGAACCAACATCAAAGAAAAAATTGGTATCCCAAAGAAGTATGCTCTGATGGAGGGAGAGAATTTGTGAACACCAAGCTACAATTGTTCTACAAAAAACACCACATAAACCAGATAAAAAGCAAACCATACCACTCACAGCACAATGGAAAAGTTGAACGTGCTCATTGCACAATCACGGAGTCTACTCAAGCAGCCATTTCCAATACTGGGTTTCCCAAATCCGTGTGGCTCAAAGTTGTGAAAGGATGTTGTCTGATGCTCAGCCAGATTCCTAAAACAAAGGGCAATGACTCTCCTTGGTTTAAGATGCAGGACAAGCTCCTACCTGACAGCTATATCAGACCTAGAGGCACCTCACTCACTTACAAATTAAATCAAACCAAAACTCAATCCAAACTTGACAAAAAAGGAGCACTGGACGTCTTGATTGGATTTAATCCTCAACTGTTATCATACAAGATCATCAATCCATCCGGAAAAATCATTGACACCAAACATGTGATTTTCAATAAACAAGAACCAGTAACCATTCCTCTCATAGATCTGGAGACCAATCACTCAACACAAACCCTTGGAAAATCCACACAAGAACCCAAGGTCAATCAAGTCAACCAAATGCCGCAGGTCATCAAAGAGGAATCTGAGTCGGCAGTATCAGAATCAGAATCAGAATTGGACAAATCCACAGACAGCAACTCATCCATCAAAAACAATCTCCAACCAATGCTTTGAGACCAAAGCCAATTGTCCAAACCAGAGAGGTATGGCTTCTTATCTGAAAGACTCCCCAGAACTCTTCAAGAAGCTATGAATATTCCCGTATGGAAAGATTCAGCTCTTAGCAAGTTAAAATCAATTGAAGATCAAGAGGTATGGGAAGAAGCAGATGAAGACAAAGTCACAAATCCATTGAACACTGTGCCGGTATTCAAAATTAAGCAAAATGCTCACGGAGAGCCAGTAACCTACAAGACTTGACTGTGCATTCAGGGTTTTAACCAACGCTATGGTCTTGACTATTTAGAAACCTACGCGCCAACCGCTAAGGTGGCCTCCTTGAGAGCCGTTCTCACTTATGCAGCTGATAGAAAACTTCAACTTCTTCAAATCAATGTAAAAGGCCCTTTTCTTCATTCAAGTCTTGAGGAACGTGTATACATCAAAACCCCATTTGGCTGTAACAGGAAGTCAAAATATCTCTGGCTGAAGAAATCCCTTTATGGTCTGAAGCAAGCACCCAGGAACTGGTACCGCATGCTAAGGAATTGGATCAAATCTCAAGGATTTGAAGAGTTCAAAGGAGATAGTTGTCTGTAAATCAGCACCAACAAGACATCAGTGGTGTTCTTCCATGTTGACAATCTCATTGTGGCCGGAGATCTGGGTCTCTTCAAGGATGCCTTTCTCTCTAAAATTTGCAACCCCTCAGCCCACAAACCCAACACCTTGCTTGGCATAAAAGTGGAAAGTTGTGATGGATTGATCCAACTCTCTCTGCCACTTCACATTGAAAAGGGACTGATTGAACTCAATATGAAAAACTGTCAACCCATATCCACGCCTCTCACTCCAGGTTTTCACCTTCAGCCAGCAGACAATGAGGATAATAATGATTTCTTGGATCTTAATATCAACTATTGGTTGCGCATTGGTTGATTGAACTTCATCGCCAGTCTTGCCAGACCGGAAATCAGCTTTGCTGTCTCCAGTCTGGCTAAATATTGCAAGCAGCCTGGTCTCAGCCATTGGAAAAAAGTTCTGAATGTGTGGAAATACCTCTAAAGAACTAAATATCTTACTTTGACTCTGGGTCCTAGTTCAATCTCTAATTGGCTTGTGTGCTTCAGTGATGCCACTTGGGGTGATGACCAAATCTCCAGAATCTCACAAACCAGATTTATTTGTTCATTCAAAGGAAGCCCACTATATTGGACCAGCAGATGCCAACAGTGCATCACGCACTCCTCTACCAAATCGGAATGTGTGGCACTGTCAAGTTGCCACCTTGAAGCTTGTTGGTTGAACACATTGATTGAAGATATATACAGGTTGTAATTCAAATTTCCATTACATCTTATTGATAACAAAGGGCTGGATGATAAAATAAAAAAGTTTGGCTCAAACTCTAAAGTCAAACATATTGACCTCAAAACAAAAAGCTTGAGAAACAACTAAAAGAGTGGGCTTATTGATGTTTGGCTCATTCCTTCCCTCTCTATGACTGCCAATGCCCTCACCAAGGCAGCCAAAAAAGTCTCAATCACACAACTTGTAAATACATTTAGTTCACTATTTCAATGATTCTTGATTTGAAGGGGGGTGTTGGAATTAATACTCTTAATGCTCATTGCGCTCAGTTATTTCTTTTGAATCTCAGAATGTTATCAATACATTTATCAGGACATATGTCCTTATACTATCAAGAGCACACAACTGTATTGACACTCTTATCATCAAGACGTGTAGGCTAAACTTTTCAAACACTCAATCAAATGACTGTGATCAAGAGCGGAAAACTTCAATCATTCAACCATCAACATCCACTACAACTTTGCCATCCATATTTCTCAAGAGACATTCCTCTCCAAACTGCAACCGCAACATATCACAATTGGAGATACTCTGTAGCCAGCTTGTCTAATTGTAAGGATGTTAACATCAGCGTCAAATTATCAATCACCAATATCTCAACCATTCCTTTCTGCAGACTGTTCAAGGAGCTTGAGGTTATAATCTTCTCAATACAACTGGCTTTCTTGGCACTCCCAATTGGCTAATGTAATTGTTCTCCATACTAGTGCCGGTCTCATGCCAGCTGCTTATCAACTATCTTTTTCTTTCAACACTACAGGAGTC
Organism: Puccinia polysora; assembly: GCA_025617555.3. Classification (NCBI taxonomy): domain Eukaryota; kingdom Fungi; phylum Basidiomycota; class Pucciniomycetes; order Pucciniales; family Pucciniaceae; genus Puccinia; species Puccinia polysora. The sequence continues at coordinate 47,688,772 of CM062621.1, read as the reverse complement.
TGTTTTCTCATCATCTTCACAAACTAATCAACTCCATAGCTTAGCCAATTATTACACCCATTGCTTTATTTTTTGTCAAACTCTCTTTAGGTCATACTTATGTCTTCAGAATAACTCATTGTGTTTTTCCTTATGTGCAATCATATCACAGTCTGTTCTTGGCTTTTCAATCAATTCTTCACATCTAGGAGGTCCTGGTCAATGAGATCACCAAAAGCAAAATCCGCTGAGATTGATAAAAACAAAAAATATAAGTTTAATATTTTTTTGTATTTTTACGTGGCAAGATGATATTTTTAGAAAAAAAAATCACTTTAATTAGTTTTGGATTTTTCTTTATCTTCAGGATTATTTAAAATCTAAATATAAAGCTTCCTTTGATAAATTTTCCACTCCTTATGTTGCCTTAATAAAGAATTGAAATTGATAATTCTTTCAAGCTCAAGTTCTTTTTCCTTTCAAATCTGCTGTTTATAATAAAGCAATTTCTCTTGTTTTTGCTCAGGAGTTATAATAACAGGGACAAAGTTACGCAGTTTTTCTTATTTTTTCTTTTTAAGAAGTTTCAAATAATAATTTATCAATTCTCCGTTGGTCTTAAGATCCACTTGAGAAACAAAGGATCAAAAATATATGCTATAAGTATTTTAACTTATTTTGGAAAAATAGAATTTTCCAAGGAAAGATCAATTATTTAAGGATATTTCCTGGCCAGACCCCCAGTTGTCAGCTCTCTGATACCAGGAACCTTGCAGTCCTTTAGCTACAGAGAGTGATAAAAATACTGGAATAATAATCATAATAATTTTTCCAAAAATAAACGCTTGGAGGCTCAAATAAATAATATAATAAGAGCAGTTGCAAGGTTTAATTGGTTTGTAATAAAAAGTTTTCAATATGTATATAAAAGAGGGGCCACAGTATTATACTACTGGGGGTCTTTACAGACAAAGCAACCTCTCTTCAAGGGGCCTCCTTAGGAAGTTTAAGAAACTTGGAATGAAGATGGGTGCCGTAGAAAGGTCTTATTCCACTAATGGCCGGGCATAACAGCACAATGGCCGAAACAGGAAGGGAAACACTCACTCTGAGAACTTTATCACGAAAATCTTGCAATAATAGGAAGGGTTTCAGAGCAGATGGGGTGGATTGCCTGACTGAACTTCTAGGGTTGATTGGTTTTAAGAAATAAATAATAATACTACAGACTTGGTCATAAATCACTTGATTAGACTCTTCATAAGCACTTGACCAAAAATGAAACGGTGTCTGATTGATAATAATAATTCCTGGTAAACTGATGATGGAATAATGGATCCAAAGAGGTCTGTATAAATACCTTTTTGGGGTGATTTTGAGCTTCTCAGTGCACGTAGAGAGGGTTCTGCTCATGGGCTAAGGCTGGAAAGCCAGGCAGAGCAAGATTAGCACTTCCAATTGGTGCTTTTAATCAGCGGACCTTAGATCTGCTGGAGTTCTGTACTATTTTAGCCACAGGATCTGTTAATCTATTATGGCCTAAATTTGATCATTCTGCACTCATCCTTTATTTGTACTATTAGTATTGCTTTAAAGTGAACAAATGTGGACCTTTACTAATTTCCCATCATCTTCTGAGCACTTAGATACTTTATAATAATTTTTGTGAACACTCTTTGTAGTGTTTCATGGTCTTCAAAGATCAGAGTCAATGATTTACGTGGTAATCCTTGATCTTTAATTTATTATTAAAAAATGTTCTAAACTTAATTTTTATTAATTTTAATTAAGTTTTGATCTTTTGAGATTTTTACTAACGCGTATGTCAACTTTTTACATATTCCAGGAAACCCTAATAGGTTGTAGCTCTTCTGAGCGGTACCTGGCTGTCAGATTAGTCACAACGGATCCAGACATGGGGATCAGTCAGTTCAGATGCGTGCGGGGTGGGATCCGCTGCGTGCGTGGCATATTTAGCTGCGCGTGGTTCTCTCCTACGCGTGAAACTGCTACTATGACCACATAGGGGTATGTAATGATGCTAGGCTGCGCGCGGGAATCGTGACATAACACATTTCCGCGTATAAATCCTAAAATGTACACAACACCTCAATTCTGAGTGAATTTTAGGTGTAAAACCTATACGTGATAACACCTGTGAAACTTTAAAATGGCAAAAAGGTGCCATACTGGTGTTTTAATTTTTAGTACTTTTCTTTTTAATTATTTTAAAAATGTAAGGACTTGGATTTCAAGGGTGCGGTCAGTGAGTGACCCTACCTAATTTTGGGTGAGGAATCCATTTCTCAAATAATAATTATGGATTTATTACTCCTTCTTTTTTTAATTGAGATATTGTTATTTTTCATAGTTTTGTGTTTCTATGACAGGTTGCTCTGTAGATAGTAGCAAGCTGACATTCCCCCACTCAAAGATATGTCTATATCTGAAAAAAAAAATTCTGGTCAATGCCTTCTGCTGGCTCTGTAGTTCATTAGGTGTATGGGTCCATCAGGGATATTGTGTTCAGGCAACCATTCATCTTTATCAGCTGGGGTGTAGTTGTTCAGCATTCAAAAATCTCCAACTATCCTTGACTTATCATTATGCCAAGCTATAATTACTGGGGTAGTGATATCCACTTGTTCATTGTGTCCTACTTTCCTTAAGACATGTAATTCAACAAACTCTTGAATATGAGTTTCCAGAGCAGCTCTAGATTCTGGACTAGAAGGGTAAGCAGGTCTCCTGAGGTTAAGCGGGTAAGGAGGCTTAATGATTAGAGTCAGAATCATATCATTTCCTTTGATGTTACCAATGGGGTGATCCTTGGTACAGGAATCATTCTGATTTTCAAAGCATACTTGTAGGATGTCCCGTTCTTGTTCTTCATTGAGCAGGGAACTCAAAGCTGCTCGAGAGAAGTATTCATATTTCCAGAGAAGACTCAATACTTCCTTCAATAACATTGATGGGGTTAGTGATCATCAAATCACACTCAGAAAGTGATCCATCATTATCATCAAGGTGGGGGTCAGGATTATCATACCCCTTTCCTTCAATAGGCTTAATCCTTTTCCTAGTTATAGGACAATCAGGTTTTACATTTCCTGTTTGGTTACAGCCCCAACATACTTTTTCCTTTGACTCTGGAGTCTTCTTGACCTCCAAGTTGGTTGTATTAGTGGCCAGGCAATCCTTAGTTTTGGAAGTATACTCTTCCCTGTCCCTAGTATTTTGTTCCCTGGGGAGTCTGTTGACTCTCTTATCAAGACCATTCATATCAATAGTCTCTTCCAACACACCTATGAAGGTAGAAAGATCAGAATCCATAGGCATCCTGCACCTTACACTGTGGTTTATTTGTCTGGGACATAAGTTGAGAAGTCTTTCATTGACTTCTTCTTTTTCAGTATCCGGGTAAAAACAGTCTATCCTCCTTTTCTGGTCTAAGCACCACTTGTGAGGTTTGTCCTTGGATGGATCAAAATGGTAGATTTCAAAAGTTTTCATTGTCTTTCTTTTCCAAATACTGGTACCAAATTGTACTTTGATCAATTCTTTCCAAGAAATCCAGGATAAAGATCCAACTTCTTCCCTTTTATTGATAAAACAATCAAGAGCCACTCCTTCAAACATTTTGGGCAATCTTACCACAGCTATTTAATCAGGGAGTTCATAAGAAGCAAGGGTATAATCAATAAATTTAATGAAACTGACATGGTTGTATTCTCCTTCTCCAGAGAATTTAGGCCATTCAGTAATGGGAGGAAGTGACTTCAAAGCCTGTTCCACTTCAGGAGTAGAACTGGGCCTAAAATATTCATCCCTAGTTTTCCTAGTTCTAGCAGAAACACTAGGATTACTGGTGAACCTAGCATCTCTAGTTTCTTCCAGGTCAATGACTGGGGAGTTAGTAGAATTTGCTTTAAGATCTCTGAGATCATTCTTAATCATACCTAACTCCAAATCAAGTTTTTTGTTTAGTAAATCAATTTTTTTAATCAGGTGAGCTGAAGGAGTAGGACTAGTTTTCCTAACTTCTTCCTTGATCTGGTTCATGGTTGCAAGAATATCTTCCTGAAGAATTGATTGGTTATCATCAATATTTTTCATCAGTTCCGACTTACTAGATTTTATACTATCCTTGATTTGTTGTATTTCCAACTCATCAATTCTCATGTCTGAGACTGGGTGTCAATCACTCTGAAAATACTCAGACTCAATTTTTCCAATTGTTGATAAACGTTTTCAAAAAATTGGCTGATAACCATAAAATTGTGAGACACATTTACAGAAAAGCTATTAAGAGCTTCTATGTCTAATTGTGGTACACCTTTTTCCACTTCTGGTCTAGGGATATTATGCTGTCCCAATCCTTTGGTTTCCTTAACTTCTGATTGGCTGAGGACCTCTTCTTTTTGGGTTCCTTTCCCTTTAAGCAAGCTAAATGATACCAAGGATTCCAGTTCTGCACGTAGTCTTCTACCTCTTTCTTTGGGATCAACTTTTGCAGAGAAATATGAGATTTCTTTTCCAGAGAAATAGTTCTTCTCATACCTGGCTGATCTTCCTGGGTCTGAGCCAGTTTGAATTGTTCCAAATAGCTCACGTGCTCTTTCACTAATACCTTGATGCTTTCCTCCTTGGTTGAGTCCAGCTGGGGTGGCATAGGAGGACCGGTATCCTCCTGGGATAATACATTGGGCAGAGGGTCCTTCTCCAACAGTCTTTTGGTCGAGTTGGCGGCCGTGGTCATTGCCGTTGTTGTCCCGCATGACGCTATGGTCATGTGTTTGAGCCCCCTCATTGCGCTTGCAACTGGAGTACTTGCGCATATGGGTTCCTCCAGGCAGAGATCCATAAAATGGGGCTCTACCTGTTGCGTGGGTGTTGCGCCTGTTCTGATACATAGCACCCAAATAAATTGAGTAAGTCTTTTTTCAAAACCTTTGAGAAAAGACTTGAAAATATAAAAAAATAATATTTTTTGTGTATTTATATTTTTAATACTTTTTTACATCTGTTTTAACTCACTTCAAGTTAAATTCAAGGGTACCAACACTTGTTGGGATCACAACTGTCCTTGGGGGGTATTCTAACGGGGTCTGAGTGAGTTCCAATCAGATTCTGGGATAAATCCAAGGGTAAGTCCAAGGGTACACTGTCTGGGACGCCCTCTAGGAGGTCCTGGTCAATGAGATCACCAAAAACAAAATCCACTGAGATGGATAAAAAAAATATAAGTTTAATATTTTTTGTATATTTACGTGGCAAGATGATATTTTTAGATAAATAAACACTTTTATTAGTTTTGGATTTTTCTTTATCTTCAGGATTATTTATTTTATAAATACAAAGCTTCCTTTGATAAATTTTCCACTCCTTATGTTGCCTTAATAAAGAAGTGAAATTGAGAATTCTTTCAAGCTCATGTTCTTTGTCCTTTATAACCTGCTGTTTATAATAAAGCAATTTCTCTTTTTGGTGCTCAGGAGTTCAATAACAGGGACAAAGTTATGGAGTTTTTCTTCTTTTTTCTTTTTACGAATGTTCAAATAATAATTGATCAATTCTCCATTGGTCTTAAGATCCACTAGAGAAACAAAGGATCAAAAATATATGTTATAAGTATTTTAACTTATTTTTTTAAAAAAAGTAGACTGGTCCAAGGGATAAATAATCAAAGATTAATTATTCAAGGATAATTCCCTGCCAGACCCCCAGTTGTGAGCTCTCTGATGCCAGGAACCTTGCAGTCCTTCAGCTAGAGAGAATGATAAAAATACTGGAATAATAATAATAATTATTATTGCAAAAATAAATGCTTGGAGGCTCAAATAAATTATATAATAAGAGAAGTTGCAAGGTTTAATTGGTTTGGTAATAAAAGGTTTTCAATATGTATATAAAAGAGGGGCCACAGTATTATACTACTGGGGGTCTTTACAGACAAAGCAACCTCTCTTCAAGGGGCCTCCTTAGGCAGTTCAAGATCCTTGGAATGAAGATGGGTGCCTTAGAAAGGGCTTATTCCATTATTGGCCGGGCATAACAGCACAATGGCCTAGAAAGGAAGGGAAAAACTCACTCTGAGCACTTTAACGCAAAAATCCTGCAATAATAGGAAGGGTTTCAGAGCAGATGGGGTGGATTGCTTGACTAAACTTCAAGGGTTGATTGGTTTTAAGAAATAAATAATAATACTACAGACTTGCTCATAAATCACAACTCTTCATAAGAACTAGATTAAAAATGAAACGGGGTCTGATTGATAGTGATAAATCCTGGTAAACTGATGATGGAATAATGGATCCAAAGAGGTCTGTATAAATACCTTTTTGGGGTGATTTTGAGCTTCTCAGGGCAGGTAGAGAGGGTTCTGCTCATGGTCTGAGGCTGGAAAGCCATTCAGAGCAGATTAGCACTTCCACTTTGTGCTGTTAATCAGCTGACCTAAGATCTGCTGAATTTCTGTACTATTTTAGCCACAGGATCTGTTAATCTATTATGGCCTAAATTTGATCATTCTGAACTCATCCTTTATTTGTACTATTAGTATTGCTTTAAAGTGACCCAATGTGGACTTTTACTGATTTATAATTACCTGCTGATCACGTAAATAATTTTGAATCATTTTTATGAACACTCCTTGTAGAGTTTTGTGGTCTTCAAAGATTGGAGTCAATCATTTACATGGTAATCCTTGATCTTTAATTTATTATTAAAAAATGTTCTAAACTTAATTTTTATTAATTTTTATTAAGTTTTATTAAGTTTTGATCTTTTTAGATCATTTCTAATGCATATGTCAACTTGTTACATATGCCAGGCAACCCTAATTAGGTTGTAGCTCTTCTGAGTCGTACCTGGTTGTCAGATTAGTCACAAAGGATCCAGACACTGGGATCAGTCAGTTCAGATGCGCGCAGGGTGGGATCCGCTGTGTGCGTGGCAGAATTAGCTGCGCGCGGGTCTCTAGTACGCGGGAAACTGCTACTATGAGTAGGTAGGGGTATGTAATGATGCGGGGCTGCGCGTGGGAATTGTGACATAACACATTTCCGCATGTAACTCCTAAAATATACACAACACCTCAATTCTTAGTGAATTTTAGGTGAAAAACCTACACGTTACAACACGTGTGAAATGTTAAAATGGAAAAAAGGTGCCATACTGGTGTCTTAATTTTTAGTACTTTTCTTTTTAATTATTTTAAAAGTGTAAGGACTTGGATTTCAAGGGTGGGTTCAGTGAGTGACCTTACCTCATTTTGGGTGAGGAATCCATTTCTCCAATAATATTTATGGATTCCTCACTCATTATTTTGTTAATTTAGATATTCTTATTTTTTATAGTTTTGTGTTGCTATTACAAGTTCATCTGTACATAGTAGCAAGCTGACATAACCATTTTGAGCTGCCTCTATCCCCTCAAGATTAGAGAGATAAATGTACAAAAAAACCATTCTACAGAAGAGATTGTCAATTTTCACACTTAAGGTAAGTATGTTTTTATGTGAGGTAAACAGCAGGATGTAGATTATTTCAGTAAGAATGAAAAGAAAAAAATGGAAAAGTGGTAAAAAATCAAATGATAGCTCATTTGGAAATTATTTCATTGGGAAAGCTTCAAAGTATTCCATCTTCTGGAATCCCTGAACCTCTCTTATTTCAGAGGGACCATTATTTGATAGACTGGAGCACATTGGGAGATGTTTGAGAGAATCCGAAATTCCTTTAAATTAAATTTAGCTAAATAATTCTCTGTGAGCTGAAATAAAATAGCAAACAAGTGCAATGAAAAATTCAACATAAAATTTTACTCCATGATACTGTGATAAATAGCTAAGAAATAAGAATCCACAGGGATTCAATAATGCTCCAAGCATAAATAAATGCTCTAGGTAGTGGATTTTCACAAGTCATTTTAATGTGCAAAAAAAAATTGGAAAAGGCACTACTACTTATAGAGCTCAGTGTGAGAAAATGGAGATGGAAATGATGAATATTGAAGGAGGAGTAAAACAGAGGAGGATGAGGAGATGAGAAAGTAGTTTCAGGAGTAAATCACTGAGGAGGAGGAATGTTGAATCCTATAAGAGTAACACCAGAGAGTTAAGGTGAGATGATTCTAGCAGGCTGTTTTATGGTTTTGTTGTGCTGAGATGATACCTGATGGATAAGGATTAACCAGTCAGAAGTATTATAATAATTTCTTGGGCAAAGTATTCAAAGATATGGAGAGAGGAAAGTATATGTGAGGATTGGTGAGCAGTCCTGGAGGAATAGTTGATCCAGTAGGAGAGGAGATTTTCCAGGGATTTTTAAAACTTCCCAGTAGGTTTGAGGCTGCATTTGATATCTATTACTAATGGTGTTTCCCACAGAGAGTGAATTTTGCTGATCTTGAAGTTGTGGGAAATTTGGATGAATGTAATAAGATTTCTTCAAAAGAGACTAGAGCTAAAAACCAACAGAATGCAAACAATAGTTAGAAAGTTGAGCATTTTGGACAACAATGAGAGAGAAGAAAGGAAATGTGAAGAGACAAACAGCTTGGACGTTGTTTTGAAGAGTAGATGAGAAGAGAACCCAAGGGCGCGTGAAGATGATAGAGGAAGGAAACGTAGAAGAGCATCTGTAGGTGTAATACTAGATGGTCAGACGTGTCAAACTGAGGTGGTCTTGAGGATCATATCCTTACCAGGCACGGACTCAAAGATGAGTAGTAGGTCCAACAATGAGTTGAAGGTTGAGGAGGACAGAAGGTAGGAGGGAAGATAGAATGGTGGTGATTTGAGAGGAAGGAATGAGATGGGGAAAGTGGATTGAAAGGAAAGAAAGGAAAGTGAAGAGAGAATATAGAAAAGATAGAAGAATTTAGAAAAAGGTATTTGACAAGAAAGATCAAGAGAGAGATGGTCGACCCGAGAAGAAAAAATAAAGGAGTCCCCCAGGCCTCTGCAAGAGGCGGTTCTGAGTTAGAGGGATGAGGAGATCACCCAAGTGTCACAGGAGAGATAACCGGGGAACCTGTCTTAGCTGGCCCGACTTTCTAGGACAGGACCGTGATATTCAGGTATTAGGCAATACTTAACACCCCACATGGCTGGTGAGGAGATGGTCCAAAAGCTCAGTTGTTTGAGGGGGAAAAGATTTTCTCTTGAAGGAGTTGCAAGGAACTTATTGAAGAGGATTTTGTGAGAGAGTCAGCAACTATTAGTTGACTTTGAATCAGATTGAGGGTAAATTTGTTGTTTTCAAAATCTTCACGCAGCCCTTTTGTTTTGATGTCTATATGTCTGGACTTTGATTGAGACCCAAAACTTTTAATCTTTTTGTCCAAGCCTTTATTTTCAATGTGTAAGATAGGCTTAGGTTCCATAGTTTGGTATACTTTGACAATAAGGTGCTTGATCCATTTAAGTTTGAGGTAGAAATCCAGTAGAGCATTTAATTCAGATTCAGGTGAGGAGTAAGTAATGTTTCTCTGTCAAGTGGAGTTCCAGATGATTGGCCTTCCGTGATGGAGAATTATGTATCCTGTTTTTGACTTGCGGAAGGTTGGGTCATCCCCCCAGGTGGCATCACTGAAGCTTGAGAGAGGTTCCTGATTGGGATTGTAGCTGATGACAAGTTTGAAGTGCTTAGTTGTTTTGAGATATTTCCACACCTTCCTGACTTCTCTCCAGTGATTCATCCCAGGCTTGGGATTGAACCTAGCCAGGCTGGACACAGAGAAAGAAATTTCCGGACGGGTGTACTGGGATAGGTGATTAAGGACTCTGGTGGCTGATCAATAATTGATGTCAATTGTCAAAATTCATTGTGATCAGCGTTGGATGCGGATTTGAGGTTCAAGTTTTGAGTGAGTGGAGAATGTACGTCCTTGCAGGATTTAAGACCTAGTTCTTCCAAGCCGCAAGCAATGTGGTTGGGTTGAATCAGCAGAATTTTGTTCTCCTCAAGCTCCATGAGCATTCCAAGGATTGTGTTTGGAGGATGACACAACAATTTCTTGAATCCCTTGAGGAAGTTGTGTTCAAAGACTTGAGAGTTTCCAAAGTTAATTAAGTCATCAAAGTGGAAATAAATGATTTCTTTTGTTGTAGAATTAAGATATAGGCAGGGATTGCTAGTTGATTCTTGATAGTCTTGAGATTTGAACCACAAATTCAAGGTTTCCTACCAATTTTTGGGGGATTTTTTTAATCCATAAAGAGATTTCTTGAGCTTTAGGTATGGAGACTTTCTGTTGGACCCTTCTGGAGTTTTTATGATAACCGTTTCCTCAAAAGGAGTGTGTAAGAATGCGCCTTTAACGTCAAACTGAGGTAACTTCATTTTCTGTTTTATACCATATGTGAGGGCAACTGGGAGTGATCATAATTTGCTGGTTGGAGCCCAGGTTTCATTGTAATCAATCCCTAGAACTTGATTGAATCCCTGCACACAGAGTTGAGCTTTGTACTTGAACGGATTGCCATGACAGTTTTGTTTTACTTTGAAGACCCAGGTTGTATTAAGGATGTTTTCTGGAGTACCATGATATTCTTCCAAAAGTCCCAGAGTTCTATGGAGTTCAATTCATTGTCAGCTGCCTTCTTCCATTTTGACCATTCAGAGCACTTCTTAGCGGCCTTGTAAGAAGGGGGCTTGTAGTAATGATGGAAACCATATCTTCAAGGCTTCCTTGTTTTGCGCTTGGGTCTTTGAGAGGTAGATGGGATGGAGGAATATGGAACTTGAGGAGGTATTGAAGGAGGATCAGGGGAAGATGATGCTACCAACAATGCGACTTCCTGCTCCAATTCAGATTCTGAAGAATTGTCCTGAGATTTTCTTATGGTGTATTGTTTTTCAGCTGAAGAGAAGTCGGATTCTCTGGATTGGGCGCTTGTTTGACTGAACAGATTGGTTCCAGGTGGTTCAAAGAATGGGAAGTTGTGGAGAGAATCTTTAAGAAACTGGACGTGTTTGGTTTCAACAACGCCAACCAATGAGTTGAGAACAAGATAGGAGTGAAACACAGGATTGAACCCAATCAGGACTCCTTCCAGTCCTTTCTCATCAAACTTTCTTCACTTTTGTAGGCGATTTGCAAGGTAGATCACCAAGGATCCTACAGGTTTCAAGTAGTTAGTGGGTAATTTCTTGTTGAACATCAGTTCCCAAGGGGATAAGTCATTACCTTCCCTAGGGACTTGGTTGAGCATGAAGCAACAGCTTCTGACCACAATATTTGAGCAATTCTTGGTTAACTTGGAGGAAGAGAAGTTCTCACGTGCTGACTTGATAATTGTTTGGTTGGCTTTTTCAGCCCAACCATTATGCTGGGAGTGATAGGGTTCGGACGTCAGGAGTTTGATATGTTTGGCTTTGGAAAAACTCTTCAGGGTGTCGTTTGTGAATTCCGTGCCCTTATCAGAGAAGATCTCCGTTGGATAATAGTTGAGCCGTTTATATTCTGTCTCAAAGATGCTGATGATTACGTCCGGGGTTTCTTCTTTGGTCATAAGGGGAAAGGCCGAGAGGTAGCCTGTGCAGTTTTCCACGAGTGTTAGGATATATCTGTGGCCAGCTTTCAATTGTGGAGTGATTGGACCTATTAAATCTAAATGGATTCTCTCAAGAGGCTTTGACAACGGTGTGGAAGGAGCTGAGAATGGAGCTCTTGTGATCTTGCTCTTCACGCAACCATCGCACTGAAAGTCACTTAATTCCTCTTTAGAGTATTGGTCTTTGAGAATGGTTTTGAGAGTTGAGATTGAGGCGTGTCCGTACATCTTGTGGATGTCAGAGAGCAATTGAGCTAGAATCGGGGGAGACAACAAGAACTGGTTTGTGAGATTAACCAATAGGTTGTTTCCAGCAGTCTTGGGTTTCTCAATAACAAATAGACTCTCACGGATCAGTCCTTTAAGTACCGTCTGGCCAGCTTGAGTGATTCTGAATTGATCTTGTTCTTGGTAGAGGTTACATCCCTTTTTTGCAAGAAGGCCGGGACTAATAAGGTTGACTATGATGTTGGGTACATACATGGATTCTTCAAGAGTGATGACGGAATCCTTCCATTCCAGTCAAACAGCTCCTGTTCCTTGTATCTTGAGATTGGCTTCTAATTTGCCAGTTTTAATCTCATCCACCTCATCCTGCAGGTTAATCAAGATGAAATACTTTGGGTCGTTGAATATGTGAATGTTGGTGCCTGAATCCAAGAGAAGATTATTTGTGTTATTGGCATTGATCCAAAGTGTCAGTAGCGCGTGATAGTTGATAGTGGGAGTTTTCTTGATTTGGCTCTTCCATTCATTCTGTTGTTCTATCCACCAGACTGGAGAAATTTCGGGGTGGAGGTGGAAACATGAGGATTCAGGATGGGGAGCATTAGGGTCATGGAAACCTTCCTTGCACCAAATGCAAGTCTTTTTCTCTCCTTGATCTTTCTTGTTTCTAGTAGTCACTAAGGTAACGCCGGAGGTAGAATTTCCAGTTTTGAGTTGTGCCTTACGCTCATTATTGTATTGAGTTAGATGATTGAAAACTGTCTCTACTGTCACTTATTTTTTGCCGTGAATAATCTGTTGCTTTAGATTCTCTAGAGTGGGTGGAAACTTGAAGAGTATGAGGTACGCTAAGATATCCTTTGGTAGCTCTATTCCAACGACCGCCATGCAAGTGAGTGATTTTCAAATATCCGTTATGAATCCCTCAATGGCGTGTTTGTTGAATGGAGCATGGAGAAATTGATTTAATATACGGGCTCTGTTGGCCGTCTCCGATGAAGCAAACCTTTGTGTTATCTCAGCCAAGAGTAGCTTAGACAACGTAATTTTTGCAGTGTTGACAACTTTGGCGTGAGTTGTGCTGTCCAGTTTAGATAGCATAATTGCCCTGATTTCTTAATCTTGCTTTATAGGCAGTTGACCCGAATTTCTGGTTATGACGTCTTTGATGTCTTTGAGATCAAATAACATTATCATTTTGTCTCGCCAGATGGAGTAATTGTCGTTGTTGAGAGGGGGGATAGCATCCACGGAGGCCTTGAGTGCAACCTCATAGAAATAGTTGTTTGCTTCCGTTGGTTTGTTCATTCTTGATAAGATGGAGTCGCCTTTAGGCTTTTAACCGTAATAAGATTGCATCAAAAGAGACTAGAGCTAAAAACCAACAGACTGCAAACAATAGTTAGAAAGTTGAACATTTTGAACAAAGATGAGAGGGAAGAAAGGAAATGTGAAGAGACAAACAGCTTGGACATTGTATTGAAGAGTAGATGAGAAGAGAACCCAAGGCGGCGTGAAGGTGATAGAGGAAGGAAACGTAGAAGAGCAGCTGTAGGTGTAATACTAGATGGTCAGACGTGTCAAACTGAGGAGGTCTTGAGGATCATATCCTTACCAGGCATGGACTGTTGGATTTCTAAGAGATTAAAGTAGAAGAAAAGACATAAAGAGGGCTGAGAGACACAAGAGTCAGTTGAGAAGAGGAAAAAGGGTTTTAGAAAGAAGGAAGACAAGAAGAATAGTGACAAGAAACAGACATCAAGTTGAAAGATTCTTGGCACGTTGATCTGAAAGAATATTGGTGAGAGATTGAGCGGAGGTGAAGTTGAGATGAAGTTCAATTGGTCAAAAGAATTGGAAGGTTCAGATCTTGAGATGAGAATGAGTCAACATAAGTATTGAGGGTGGAGATTGCGGCTGTTGAAAGATATGGCAAACAGTCTTACCAGACAGAATCTTTGAAGAGGTAGGTCGTCGTGAGTTGAGAAGGCAGATTGGGAATGGAAGTGTGATGTGAGAAAGAAGAGAGTAAGAGTCAAAAGTTGAGAAGGAAAAAGAAGAGTCCTCATTCGAAGAGGTAAAGAAAGAGCAGTCGAGGTCCCCGGAGAATCAGGGATGGCGCGGGACCTTTTGGATGAATTTAGAATCTGTAACATGTATGTGAAAGCGCTGAGAGTTTGAGAGGGAGCGCGCTTGAGATTAGAGGTTGGGTGACATCTGAGAGACTGTGAATTATGGGAAAAGAAAGAAGAAAAAGAAGTGGAAAGAAATAGAAAGAGAAGAAGACTGAAAACAAAAGGGAAGGAAGAGAACAGAACAGAATGAAGAAATAAGAAGACAGAGAGAATGTCTTTAACATTCAACACCCCCCGTGACTGGTATGACTGGAGCCGGATGAGTGAAAGCTGGATCAATTAAATGGAGTAGTTTTGCAATCAAGGATGCATTAAGGGCCTTTTTAAGACCTTCAGCTTTCATTTTGGTGGATGATATCAATTGGACCACTAAGTTTCCCAGTTTCAGTTCTTCACGCAGGCCTTTGGTCTTGATATTGATATGACGAGTTTTCAAATGGCACCCGAGCTTCTTTAATTTTTCGTCCAGTCCTTTGTTGTCCACAAAATGCAGGCTTGGTTTGATGTTCTTTTTCCAAAGTTCTGAAACAAGACTTTTCATCCAGATGGTTTCGAGAAACGAATCCACTAAGGGATTAAGCTTGGCTTTGGTGGTGGAATGAGTTACGTTCCGTTGACGGTAGCTGCTCCAAGATAAAAGGGAACCAAAAAGAATGGAAAAGTGGCCGGATTGAGAACGTCTTGTGTCAAGATTGTCACCCCATGAGGCGTTGCTGTAGCATTTAATTTGAGTGTTGGTGTCCGAGGTCCTAAGAGTGAGTTTAAGATTTTTCATAGCCTTGAGGTACTTCCAGAATTGCTTAACTTCTTGCCAGTGTTGAATACCTTGTTTTTCGCAAAAACAAGCTAAGCTGGAGACTGCAAAGCTCAATTCGGGGCGAGTGAGACATGCTATGTAGTTCATTAGAAAAACTGCAGAGCAATAATTAATATTAAGAGATTTGAACTCTTCATGTTCATCGTCAGAGGCAGGAGTGAGTTTGAAATTTGAGGATAGTGGAATGGAAGAAGGTTTGCAATTGGTCAGTTTTAACTCTTCAAATCCGTGTTCAATATGTTTTGGTTGGGATAAGAGAATTGAATCTTTGGTTTGTTTGTACGTCATCCCTAGAATAGTGTTTGGCTTGTGATGACTGGAGTTGGGAAATCTTGATAGAAAATTAGAGAGAAAATACTCTCCAAATCCCACTAAGATAAGATCGTCGACGTGAAAGAAGAGAACTGAATTGGATTGAGAATGAATGTAGAGAAAAGGGTCAGAGATGGACTCGTGAAATCCTTGCTCACGAATCCATGAAGTGAGAGTGGAAAACCAGTTCGCCGGTGATTGCTTGAGACCGTAAAGTGATTTTTTTAGAATGAGAAACTTAGCTTCACGTTTGCAGCCTTTTGGTCGTTTGATGATGACTTTGTCTGAGAGGGGAGCATGTAAGAAAGCACTTTTGACATTGAGTTGGGTGATAGGAAGGGAGTGGTAGAGACCAAAAAGAAGGGCCATTTGAAGAGAGGCCGCTTTTCCCGTGGGCGAGAACTTGTCTTGGTAATTGAGTCCGTAAATTTGATTGAAACCTTTGACACAGAGACGGCTTTTAAAGATCATAGGATCACCATGGCAATTGTCCTTCAATCGGTACACCCATGTTGTATTTAACGGATTTGTGGGCTCGGGACCTTTGTAATTGTCCCAAACTTTGAGTTTTTTGATTCCATCGAGTTTGTAATCCATGGAAAGATCCCATTTGGGAGCGTCAGGGCACTTCTTTGCCTGTTCGTAAGTCTTGGGAACAAAGTAATGGTGGTATCCAAACCGCTGAGGAGGGTTCAAACTTGATCAATCTCTAAGCGAGTGTCGGGGAATGAGTTGGGTTTTGAGAGAGTGAGAAGAACCAGAGGAAGAGTCGGAGAAGTTTTTGTGAGTAGTAGGAGAAACAGGACTGGATTCATTTTCGGGAGGAGAAGTCAAGTTGACAGCGTCGTTAGGAATGTTTGAGAGAGGAAAATTGTTGTCGAAATGAATCTTTAAATTTTCTTCGGAAGAAGATTGAGAGTATGGACAAGATGGCTGGGGAAAGGTTTTAGATTTGATGAACTTTACATTTTTGGAAGAGATAATTGATTGATCAGGTTTAAGATTTTGATAAGAGCAAAAGGCAGGGTTGTAACCCACAAGGGTGCCAACAAGACCCCGGTCCTTGAACTTTTTGCCTTGGGAGATTTTGGTGTTGAGGTAGGCAACTTGGGAGCCGAT
Organism: Puccinia polysora; assembly: GCA_025617555.3. NCBI lineage: Eukaryota > Fungi > Basidiomycota > Pucciniomycetes > Pucciniales > Pucciniaceae > Puccinia > Puccinia polysora. The sequence continues at coordinate 47,672,622 of CM062621.1, read as the reverse complement.
TGGATGGAAATAAGTTCAAGGAAGCACTTTGTTAGTGAAGAGTTGATAAGGGGAGAGAGAGGAAGGAATCTTCAGAATTTGGTTGAGAGCTAAGCAAGCAGCCTTCGCAATTTTGACCCATAGATTGGTTGGAAGACCTGAGCTGCAAAGAATGGCTCTAATTGATTCAGTAAGAGTACAATTAGCTTGTTCTACTTTCCCGTTGTGTTTGTGGTGATATGGCTAGGAGACAAGATGTTGAATTGAATAGGAGAGGAAGAATTCTTTGAGTTCAGACAAGGCAAATTCTCCTCCACCATCTGTGCAGAATCTACAGACCATCTTCTGATCTCATTCCCATCACCACCTCACCGTCAAACATCTTCCTCCCCTCCTAGCTCGCGGTTGTCTGCGGGTCTCTTACGTTGCCAATGCTCGTCGGAAACCAGCCAGAAGTCATCCGCGCGGCCTTGGCAGTTTCCTGGGCCCATCAGGATGCCCGCGGGCGTCCCTCTTTGGATTTCTTTTCCTCCAAGTACCTGTTTGTTTCTTTTTCTTATTCTTTTGTTTTCTCATTATCTTGATCCTTGAAAAGAAAAAAATTCTGCTCCCATTTGTAAATCTCTCTTGTAAATAGTCTATAGGCCTCTGGTCTATAAAAGGAGGGGCTCTCCATTGCTTTTTTGGAGGATCATCAATCATCATATCATATCATCAGATCATCAGATCATCAGTTAATAGAATCATCCATAGGGGTGTGTGCCTGTGTCCCCTCTTCATTGTGAAATTTAATCCTGATCCTTATCCTGGGTATATCTTTGATTGCCCCCTGATCCATTCTTGACCCTAAGTCTTTGCCCCTCTGTGGCCTGATCCTTATCGCCAACCAATAGCCTTGCTGGTTGAAGAAAAATTCTGTTGGAATTTTTGAGCGTGTTATACCACTCCTTGATCACTTTCTCTGACCATACTGGTCCTGATCCCTGATCAATATTCTGGAGCCAATCCCAATTGATTGAAGAGGTCTTATTAAGCTTAAGACCTGGAGTGTTATACCTCCCTTTATTTTCTTTGGAGTTGCATTTTGCCAGCCTATTCTTGAGTCCCTTGAGGTGTGTTGAGGTTATCCTTGCTTCAAATCAGTTACTGTTTGCTTTGGAGCTTCTTAAACATTGTGCTTTGTCTTGTACAACCACCCTCAGTTATCTGGTACCCTTCAAGCGCTTGATTGCGGAGAGTTGGGCAGGAACATTGTGCTTTGTCTTGTACAGCCACCCTCAGTTATCTGGTACCCTTCCAGCGCTTGATTGCGGAGAGTTGGGCAGGTTCATTGAGAACCTGGAGTTTGCTTGGGTTTGAGTTGATCATCCCCAATCTTCTGCTGACAACCAGAGTTATTAGCTTGTGGGTGTTGTTTACATACAAAATCTTTTGTTCTTTGAACTCTAAGAGGACTTTAACTTCTTTTGTTTAAGTTTTTCCCTGCATAATCTTGTCTCAGATAGTGCTGTTCCATCGCTACCAAACTATTATCATCTTTATCCTCTACTCCTTGATTCCTCATTTACCAGGTTCTGGACCTTGATCTTGGTTACATTTAAAAATTTTTGTAACACTCAGGGGGGCAGCCTAAACAGCACCTTTCCCCTCCAAAGAACTGCCACGGCCTAGCACCGTTTGGAGTCTTACATTTGGTCCCCCGGGCCGGGATTGAACCAGCAACCTTGGGATTTACAGTCCCAACTTGAAGAATCAATTCCGAAATCCAATCGAATTTTTTTTCTTTTCTTTTTCTGTTTGTTCTTTTTTCAGATCTGATCCGTGGAGGCAACTTGGTCCAGAAGTAAGTCCTCCCAATTGTGCACCGCCTTGGCAACATCCTTGTCATCTTTTTTGTGAAACTCTACTCTTGCCACACTTGTGAGCCACCTTGGAACTCTGCTCGATTGGATCTCTTAGGAACCCTTCAAAATGGAATCTGCTGGATCCTCTTTATCTGTTCGGGCCAAGATGGTCAAAATCAAACCTCAGAACAAAAATTTAGGCTTCAATGGGACCAATGTAAAACAATTCCTGGACTCCTATGAGATGGCTGTGGAAGTGGATGGTGCCAGTGAATATGATATGGCTTATCAGTTAAAATTTTTTATCTCTTCTGACAAAGTTATGGAGGTTATTGAATCGTTTGAGGGATTTGAAAATCACAACTGGCGGCTCCTGAAGGAGGCTATGTTGGCCTATTGGGGAAAAATAGATGTAGCCAGATTTAATTTGCAAGACTTGGATGCCCTGGTTTCTCAATGGGTCTCCAATGGTGGTATCTCCTCAGCCTCTGACCATCAGACTTTCAGAAAATCTTGGGACCCTATCCAGTCCTATCTTATCCGGAACAATCACATTGATACGTTGGACAAAATTTAAGTGCAATTTTTTCAGTCTTTCTCTCCAGGAGTGCAGGAATGAATTAAGGATGAATTGGTGAAATCTGGATCCATGATCACAACAAGAGACAATTGGTTCAGGCTCCCTGCTTTCATGGTCCTTAGGAATACTGTGGATAAAGTGATGAAAGTTCAAACAGCTCTTACCTTTGAAAAAACTAAAATCACTAAACCAGTCCTTGCCCCCTCTTTTCAAGCTTCTAATGAAATCATGAATAAGATGGAAGCCAATTGCAGACCTAAACCCAATCCTCAGACCCACCGGGAGACACCTACTATAGATGAGATCACAAAATTACTTAAGGCATTTGAGAATAAAATAGATCAGAAAATATCCTCCTTAGCCACTCCTAAACATGCTAATTCTGTTCCTAAATCTACTATAGTCTGTTATTATTTCCATAAGGAAGTTCATGGTACTGGAAGATGTCCTGAACTCCAGAAAGAAAAGGAGGAGAAGTTAGTAGAGCAGAAGGGAAATAATTTCTTCCTTCCTAACGGTGCTTTGATCCCTTTTGATTTGTCTTGACTGATCCGTCATGTGGTTGCCTCATACCAACCACCAACTCCTAAGAAGGCATCCTTGGTCTCTGTGGATTTTTGATTGTCCTGTGGAACTCTGCAACCTTGGTATCCCCCAGCTATCACTTCTTCCAGCTTCCCTGGCACCTATCAATCTGATCCAGCTATGAAACCCCATGAGGAACCAAAACCTCATAAGTCTCTTCCTGTTCCATCCTCAATTCTGCAACAACCCGTTAAACATCAATCTTCACCTGAGCCTCCTTCCTCTGATGTGGAAGACATGGAAGTAGAAAGGGAACCACTTCTGGAAAGGTTCCAGGACAACTCTGATCTTCCCCCTCCTCAACCTGCCCAACCCTCAGATCCTCTTCCATCAACTATTTCACCTGATCTTCCTCCCTCCAAAGTTGGATTTAAAAGGGGCATCTCCAAGGACTACCCTAATGCTGTGGAAGGATTATTAAAGAAAATTTCTGATATTAAAATCCCTGATCTATCTGTGGCTGAACTCCTGTCAATCTCTCCATCTGTGGCTGAAGGGATGAAGAAATGGGTTTCTTGTTGACATGTGGAGATTGGTCCCGACAAATTAAAGGTCTCCTCTGGTACTCTGATAGAGAATTCTGGTGGAACAGATCCCTCTTCAGATACCAACCTGTATTCCTGTCCTCTTGGTTTTCTTCCATGTTATCTTGGTGATTCAACTAAAATGGTTTCTCTCCTTGTGGATTCAGGTTCTCAGCTCAACTTGATTTTGGACTCCATGGCCTGAAAGCTTAAACTTAGCCCAAGGGTCAGTTTCAACTCTGCGGTTTATGGAATTTGGAATCAGTCCTGTGAGCTGGTTGGTATTGCTGAGGATATCCGTGTTCAAATTGTTCGAAATATTGTTGGCACCTGTCACTTCTGGATCACTTGTCTGGATGGTCCCATGATCTTGGGAAGGCCTTTCTTAATGGACTTTGGTTCTACCCTGATGTTTTCTGATCAAGTTGGGGAGATACTTCTCCTCCCTGATGCTGATGGCAGAAAGATTGAAGTTCCTCTTTGTTCTCTGGATTCTGGTTTTTGGGAAAGAGACTTCCCTGGTCATCCTCCCAAATCTTTCCTGAAAGGAAAGCAGAAAGAAAACTCTCATTCCTCTCATCCTCATTTTTCAGCCAAATAGTTGGCCCTACTGATAGTTGTAGTTCTTCTCAGCCTCAGACTTCAACTCATGGACCAACTCCCACCTCAGAGGCATATCTTTCTTTTTCCTCATCATTTCCTTCTCATCCAAATAAAATCATAAATCAAACACATGAAAAATCCGAAAAATCCAAAAATATTTCTTCTCTGTCTGGATCTGTTGTATCTTCTCTTCCTTGTTCTTTTCAGCCTGATCACTTGTCCTCTATACCGGTTTCAAATCTCCGCAATGAGTCTAAACTAGATCTCGATCTTGATTGTTTTCTTGCTGGCTTTGGTATGAAGGAGTTTGGTCTTAGGTGGAGGCAATTTGGGGTAGAAGTAAGTCCTCCCAATTGTGCACCACCAAGGGCTTCTACTACTGTTGTTTTCGAAACTCTACCCTTGCCACACATGTGACCAATGTGTTACCTTTTGGATCCTCTTTTATGGAGAAGGCACCTTTCAAGGACGCAGAAGAACATTGGACTTGTAAGATGTTGGAATATGGCCTCAGTTTTTGTAGTCAGGTCTCACTGGTCAATGCTTGGAGGGAGCAAGGATTCCTCTCCTTTGCCACCAAGTACAAACCAGTTTCAAAGAAGGTCCAGCCAGTCAACCAACCAATGCCTCTCAACCTCAACCCTCCTCTTATGCGTCCTCCGCTATCCTGCAATCCTTACTGTGGTCTATCCAAATCCCTCACTGGTCCATTTATTCCCTCTGGTCAGGTCACTGAAGAACGTCTGGAAGTGGTCAACTTTGGTCCAGATGGATGGCTTCTTCCTGATGAGTTAAATTTGATCAAAAATATCTTGTCTCTAAGGGAAAAATCTATTGCATTCTGTGAAGAAGAGAGAGGACTCTTGAAAGAATCCTATGGTCTCCCTTACATAATCCCTGTAGTTGAGCATGACCCTTGTCAAAAGAAAAAGATCCCAATCCCTGCTGCTAAAGTCAACAAATTCATCAAGTTGGTCCGCAAACAAGTCCGAACCGGCTCATACAAAAAATGGACTTCTAGCTATTCCAGTCCTGTTTTCAGTGTTCTAAAGAGTAATGGTAAACTTAGAGTAATTCATGATCTCCAACCTCTTAATAAAGTTACTATTAAAGACTCTGGCGTGCCTCTTGCCACTGAAGAATTTGTTGAATCCTTGTCTGGGAGAGCTTGCTATGGTCTAGGTGACATTATGGGTGGCTATGACGAACAATCCTTGCATCCTATTTCTTTTCCCCTCACTACTTTAGATACTCCCCTTGGTCAATTTCAGCTGACTCGATTGCCTCAAGGTGCCACCAACTTGGTTGCAGTCTATCAGGCTCAGATGATGTGGATCCTCCAGGATGAAATCCCGGATCATGCGGGTATCTTTATTGATTATGGTGGGATTAAAGGTCCAGTTTCTGACTATGATAATGAGCTCTTACCTTGGCACTCAGGAATCCAAAGATTTATCTGGGAGTATGCTACTGTCTTGGAAATAATTTTGTTTTGAATCGAGGAATCTGGCCTTACTGTCTCTGGATCAAAATTTTCCGCCTGTGTCCCTGCCTTGAAAATCGTTGGTCATATAGTCTGCAACAAAAGAAGAAGGATGGCACCCTCTAAAGTCAACAAAATCATCTCCTGGCCTACTCCAATAAATCCAACAAAAGTTAGAGGTTTCCTAGGTGTTGTAACTTATGTCAGGATCTTCATTCCCTCACTATCCAAAATCTGCGTTCCCTTGCATTACTTAACCAGGAAGGATGCTGAATGGATTTGGAGCCAAGACTGCAAACAATCATTTCAGTTGCTCAAAAAAATTTTTGGGAAAGACATTGTTTTGAAAAAGATAACTTATGGACCCGGAGCTTGCAAGATCAAGCTGGAAGTGGACTTGAGTTATCAATCTGTTGGGGCTGTCCTTACCCAGGAGGATGATAATGGTTTGGATTGTCCTGCTCTGTATGAATCTCTTCTTTTCTCAGATATGGAATCCAGGTACTCCCAGACAAAACTGGAACTTTGCGGCGTGGCACAAATGTTGAAAAAGCTTCAGGATGTCCTTTGGGGTCAACACTTTGACTTACAAGTTGATGCACAATCCATTATTAAAATTATCAATGCCCCCAGCCTCCCAAATGCTCCAATGACTCATTGGGTGGCTTTCATCCAGTTGTTCTCTTTTGATATTGTTCAAAGGCCTGGGAAATCTTTCACCATGCCTGATGGTTTATCTTGACGCCCTATTGGAGATGATGAATCAGATGTTGGAATGGATTTCAATGAGGAAGAAACCTTTGCCCGCCCTGTCTTTGCCTTCTCCTCTCAAAATTACTCTAGTTTCCAGCAAGGTTTCTGGCTTCAGTTAGAGCAGTACCTTTCAACTCTCCAAAGACCCCCTGATATCTCTTCCAAAGAATTTTGGTCCCTCAAAAGGAAGTCCTCCAACTTCTTTTTCCAAGGTTCTAGGCTTATGAAAAGAGCAACAACTTGTGCACTTGTTGTGGTCACTATCCCTTCTAAGCAAGGTTTGATCCTGGAAAGTCTCCATGAAGGCCTTGGTCATTGTGGGGAAACCAAAACTTATCAACAAATATCAAAACAATTTTGGTGGCCATCTCTGAAGAAATCCATTGCTCAATGGTGCAGGAGTTGTGAAGTGTGCCAGAAACGGGATCTTAGGCTCCCAGCCAAAATTTGTTACCCCACTGGAGAGTCCACTGTCTTTGGGAGGATTGCTATGGATGTGGTTGACATTAAGGCTGGTGGAGCTAAGTACCTTATTGTGGCTAGAGATGATTTTTCTGGATGGGTTGAAGCAAAGTTTCTTAAGAACCTCAGCTCTGAATCAGTAGCAGCTTTCCTTCATGAGACTTGGACAATGCATTATGGCTTGGGTCAATCTTATTCTACAGATGGTGGCTTGGAATTTGGTGGAAAACTTGCTGAAATGATCTGATTGCTCCATGGACAACATAGAGTTACTACTCCCTATTATCCTGAAGGGCAAGGCATGGTGGAAAGAGGCCATGCGCCCTTGAAGTCTGCTCTGTTTAAATTGTCTGGTGAAAGTGGCAAGAATTGTTGGAAGTTTCTCCCCTTGGTCCTCTCCTCTGATCAAATTTCCACCAAGCAAACCACTGGTTACTCTCCTTATGAAATCATCTTTGGTCAGAGGGCTGTTCTTCCTCTTGATCTTTAAATGGAGTTGTTCTTGGGCATATCTTGGGAACAAGTTTCCTCAACTACTGAACTATTAGTTGCAAGGTCAAAACAACTGGAGCGGAGTGAAGATATTTGTAACAAAGCTTATCAGAAGATGATGGAATCAAGAGCAAAATCAGTTCAGTATTGGGAAGATAAACACCTAAATCAAATCAGGGACCCTTTAAACCCTGGTGATCTGGTATTGGCTTATAATCGTTCCTTTGAAACTCAGTGGGGAAAACTTTTCTCTAACCGCTGGAATGGTCCTTACCAAGTGGCCCGTCAAGTTAGAGGTGGATCATACGTTTTGGAGGAACTGGATGGTACCCAGATGGCCAGAAGGTTCTCTGCTGATCAGGTCAAGAAATTTCATTCTTGTGGGGGCAACTTGTTCCAAAAGTAATTCCTCCCAATTTTGCACCACCAGGGGCTTCTACTACTGTCATTTTCAAAACTTTACTTCAGGCCACGCATGTGAGCACCTGGGACGCCTTCTTCATTTCCTCCCAGCCACTTCTAGGATTTCCCTTTGGATGGATTGACATGTTCTTTTTCAATCTCAAGATCAAAATGGCCATTTCTTGGTTTCAATCATCTTTCTTTCCTTTCTCTTTTTATGGCATCAAACTTGGGAGCAGACTAGGGACAGTCTGTAAGTTGGGGAGAGATGTGGTGCCCCATCCTGGACACCCTGGCCAGTGCGGAGATTTTAAGGTCTTCCTTATCATCATTCATAGGTATCATTATCAAAAAAAAAAAAAAAAAAAAACCACCACCACCACCACCACAATCCCATCCAACTTCTCCTCCGAGAGTTTCTTCCAAACTCAATCTCCTCCTCAACTTCTCAACGAGACAATCAATTGAATGACCACTTTTTTCAGGTTTCATACTCACCATCATCCTCATTGTAGGATTGTCCTCATCACCAGTGGTGGAACAACAGTACCCTTGGAGCATAACCTTGTCAGATTCATGGATAATTTCTCAGCTGGTACAAGGGGTTCAGCCTTGGCCAAAGCGTTCCTCAGGACTTGTCAATATGCCGTCATCTTCTGACATCAATCCCATTCACTCCAGCCGTTCAGTTGTCATTAACCTCACTCGACCAACCCGTTCTTGAATTATCTGTCAATCAAAAACCATCCCAAGGAAGGGGAACAGGACAAGGAGGACAAGTTTGATGAGCCTCTCGAGTCTGACTTGGATCCGACTGGCAATCATCATCCAACAAGAACCTTGTTTCCCATCCATCAAGCCCACCCCTTGCATCAATCAATTTGAGCAATCTCCCACCAGGGACGACGGCTTTGAAGAAATAAATTGAATTCATTCCAACCATCATCCTCAGTCCATCCCATCCATCCCCGCTAACCTCCTCAACCTTGCCTTCACTCAGAGCCAATCCCTGCTTCAGTGAGCCTCCTTGTGCAACTATCTACCGACCAGCTTCTGATCTCATTCCCATCACCACCTCACCGTCAAAAATCTTCCTCCCCTCCTAGCTCGCAGTTGTCCGCGGGTCTCTTACGTTGCCAATGCCCGTTGGACACCGGCCGGCGGGCATCCGTGGCCTTGGCAGTTGCCCGGGCCCTTCGGACACCTGCCGGCGGTCATCCGCGGCCTTGGCAGTCACCCGGGCTCATCAGGATGCCCGTGGGCGTCCCTCTTTGGATTTCTTTTTCTCAAATACCTTTTTGTTTCTTTTTTTTCTTCTTTTCTTTTCTCATGATCTTGATCCTTGAAAAAAAAAATAAAAATGAAAAAATTTTTCCGCTCCCATTTGTTAATCTCTCTTGTAAATAGTCTATAGGCCTCTGGTCTATAAAAGGAGGGGCTCTTCCCTGCTTTTTTGGAGGATCATCAATCATCATATCATATCATCAGATCATCAGATCATCAGTTAATAGAATCATCCATAGGGGTGTGTGCCTGTGTCCCCCCTTCATTGTGAAATTTAATCCTGATCCTTATCCTGGGTATATCTTTGATTGCCCCCTGATCCATTCTTGAACCTAAGTCTTTGCCCCTCTGTGACCTGATCCTTATCACCAACCAATAGCCTTGCTGGTTGAAGAAAAATTCTGTTGGAATTTTTGAGCGTGTTATACCACTCCTTCATCCCTTTCTCTGACCATACTGGTCCTGATCCCTGATCACCTTCCTGGAGCCAATCACAATTGATCAAAGAGTTGTTATTAAGTTTCAGACCTGGAGTGTTATACCTCCCTTTATTTTCTTTGGAGTTGCATTTTGCCAGCCTATTCTTGAGTCCCATGAGAAGTGTTGAGGTTATCCTTGCTTCAAATCAGTTACTGTTTGCTTTGGAGCTTCTTAAACATTGTGCTTTGTCTTGTACAGCCACCCTCAGTTATCTGGTAACCTTCAAGCGCTTGATTGCGGAGAGTTGGGCAGGTTCATTGAGAACCTGGAGGTTGCTTGGGTTTGAGTTGATCATCCCCATTCTTCTGCTGACGACCAGAGTTATTAGCTTGTGGGCGTTGTTTAAATACAACAGCTTTTGTTCTTTGAACTCTAAGAGGACTTTAACTTCTTTTGTTCAAGTTTTTCCCTGCATAATCTTGTCTCATATAGTGCTGTTCCATCGCTACCAAACTATTATCATCTTTATCCTCTACTCCTTGATTCCTCATTTACCAGGTTCTGGACCTTGATCTTGGTTAAATTTAAATATTTTTGTAACACTCAGGGGGGAAGCCTAAACAGCACCTTTCCCCTCCAAAGAACTGCCATGGCCTAGCACCGTTTGGAGTCATACACCGTTTATTCACCTCCACCATTTTATTTATTTTCCGGTTCCTTATACGCTTAATCCCATATATCTTATCCTCATACACTCCCCTCCCGGTTTGAGATCACGTGGACAACCCACATGTATCTATCATCACCTTTTGCTTTTTAGATCCGGCTTAGATACTGCCTAACACTACATCTATATGTCATTACCATTTATCCCTCTCTTCACTTACATTGTAAACTTAGAATGAGTACCGGAATGTTCACATATCTTAAATCCTAGACTTAAGATGAATGTTTCTACATTTTTGCATTACTCATTGAGTCATTCTCACTCCCTGATACATTAAATATGAAACACATTTAATTCTCTCCCATACTTTACCCCCTCCACCTCTTACCCCAATTTAGAGATTTAAAGGATTATCCATGAAAACACACAGGAAAGGTCTGCTACTATCATCCTATATCTTGCCGCATTCCACCTCATACCTTACCCTTTGGGCCCAGTTGAGTGGTTCCTTACATATATTATTTTGATTGTTGTCTTGGTTTACATTTTAAGCCCATATATCTTTGGAGTATTTCTCTTCTTATATCCTTGCTCTTCTCTCGTACATCATCCTCCCATACATATTCCTTGGTCAGGGAGGCTTACCCTAATTACAAGATCATTTTACTGTTACGTACTCTTTAAAGAATAAATGTTTCCAGTCACACCTCATGATTGTCTTCGGAAACCATACAACCTTATTACTGCTTAAACTCTCCACACGTGAGTGAGTAATTTGGAACCTTAACTTACACTTTGGGCTGTTTCCCACTTGACATACAACCTTATCATTGTATGTCTGAAACTATCATCTTAAACAATACTTTTCTGAGCTTAACTCACATAGGAACACATCTTTATGCCCTATTAACCTTCTTGATTTTAGGTCTTTTATTAGAAGACCTACATCCCCCCACCAATACACATGATGTATCAAAATACAAGGCCAAGAATTATGCGCGTGAATCTTTACTGTACCCTTCCTATTCATTATTCTACCCTCTTGATGTTTCATGATAGGTCATGCTCTAAAATGCTTTTCAGACAACCAACTATCACGACGTTTGATTAGCTTTTCACTACTAAAGTCAATTTGTCAAAGGCTAATGTAACAGCCACTCGTTCAGACTCTTAATTCACAAAATCCTTGCTTGTTTATCCATACCTGCAGGGGTATAATTACAAACTGACTCTTTAAATTCTGATCCTGATCAACTTTAGATCACATTGTTTTAGGTCTCCTTAATATAACTATCTTCCTGATGGGTAGGACTCCATCTCATCACCCCCTCTTGTTACCCTCCCACCTCTTACAACATTCCTCTTTATCCCCTGGTCTGTATTGATTGGTATGGTGTTGAATTGAATTGAATCTTGCTATATTAAATAAGTGAACCCGCCATTATGCAAAAGGTACAATATCATCTCTTTAGACTCTATCTTCTTATATGATCTCAACTCGTTATCTTTCACTCACGTTACTCTAATCTATTGCTATACTGTACTCTATGGCCTTGAAGACAGATCTCCATGTCTTATGAAGTTTGTCTGACCCCGACTGATTTTTATGTCCTTTACTCTCAGTCATTCTTGTGATTCTTTAAACAGTTACTTGGATGTTTCAGTTCACTGTATCTCATACTTGGGTTTTCACCTTTCAATTTATCCTTCATACCCGCTATCATTCACACCACTGTGCATACTTTGGGCATTGAGGTTTATTTTGTTTACGTACTTAGCTGTACTTACAAATCTTTATGCCTTTAGACATTTATTTTTACAGCCTGCAGAGATACTCATTAATATCACTTTATCTTTTATCATGTTTTCATATATTTTAACAATTCTATTAAATTGAATACATCCCTCCTACCCCATTGTATATTACATCCTTACCCCCCCCACCCCCTCCTCTGCCACATCTTGTATTGTTTACCCACCCTCTCCACTATGCCTAGATCTATAACTTCAACCTAAACCTGAACAAAAACATACACACGTGCCCCCCCTGATGGAAGGGGTTAAGGCTTAAGATTACAAAAACCATACCTGATAATTTACCTCTTAAAACGCGGGAAATCATTTGATTGTTTGTTTAACACTATTTCCCCCTTGTATCATATCCCTCTTTTACATATTAAACCTTCCTATTAACCTACACTTATACCTTTTCCTATATTCTTTTAATAAGAAAATAATTAACCTACTCTTCCTCTAGACCCTCCCCTCCTCCTACTAATGGTTGTATTAGGAAAAGGTTGCACTTAAATACCCCGTTAGTCAAAGGCTACAGTATTGCTGTGAACCTTAAAGCCCAATGGCTGGTATTATTATTATATATTACCATTAGGTTCTTTTGCACCCATATCTTGTACATATATATGTTTTTGTGCAGCCCATATATACATTATTGTATATATTATTGTTTATCATGGACAAGATGAGATTTGAACTCACAAGATGATTAAAATCAGACAATTAGCAATTGGCTACACTTCCCCAGTTGCAGCTTGTCCCTGTTCCTGTTTTATTTTAATTGTTCTTTTTATTTTTTTTATACTTCTTATTATTTATTATTATAATAATATTAGGGTTGCCTGCATACCCTTATAACCACGATCACCCTTATTATCACTTTTATCCACCCTTTTATTTACCCCTTTATTCTTTATTATTAAAAATAATATGTGGTTACATTATGATGTAATAATCTCTCACACCTCTTATATACAACACCCCCCCTTATCTATATTATTATATTCTATCTTATTATATTCTATCTTATTATATTATTATATATATGTTATACATTATTATTATTATTATATTATTATTACTATTATTATCATTTATATACCTTTTATTATATATTATTTATCAAAAACAAAACACATCCAGCTTATCCTACACCATTGACCTAATCTTATCTCTTTACTCCCTGTTTGCTCAACCTTTCCTTCTTATTCCTGATATTTATATTGTATATTTATATTATTTAGAATAATAAATATCTCTATCTATATTCTATTTTTATATTTATTTCAGATAGTGATTCTATTACCCCTATACTTCCTTTACTCTTTATCATAATCATACTTGCACCCGCTATCCTTCCTTTTATTTTTATAATTAATCTAATTACTTGCCAAATATTCTTAATTGTCAGTCCTATATTGTCTAGGAAACTTCACACCTTCTACCCTGTTCATTTGTTCCCAACCCCTATATTTGCCTCATTTAGTCTGTCTTCATTACTTCATAAAATAAATAGTATTATATCTTCTTATCAACTTTATTAGCCTGTCTTAGGTTATCATACAAATCATATTATAAAGGTTAATGATCACCATCTTGATACCATATCTGTCAATCTCTAATGATGTTCATGAAAATCCTATCTACAAAATTACCCTCTCTAAGATTAGATTATTAATAATAATCTTGTTATTAGATAATAAGATAAAAATGAAGATGAAGATTTTTATATTAAATTAAAATGAAGATTAAGATAGGAGATAGAAAATGAAGATTAAGATTAAGATATAAGATATAAAATGAAGATGAAGATTAAGATAGAAGATATAAGATGAAGATAAACATGAAGAGGGGAATTAAGATAAAAGATATAAAATGAAGATAAAGATAAAAATGAAGATGAAGATTAAGGTGTTGGAGCTGGTTCTACAAGCTCATCACACTCCCTCATTCTATCATCATGACTTTTACTTAGGCTAAATTTGCATTTTTTATTACTAGGTAATATCCTGTCTGCTGATATCCTTTAGTTTTAAGGATCCTATTTTATTTATATTATAATACAACATTATTACCTCAAGGAGGGTCAGGCATAGTACTTATTGTGGAATTTATATTATAAACATCATGGGTTTTATTTCTAATTATTTAACTCTAATAAGAGTTATAAAATGAGAATGAGAATGAGAATGAAAATGAAAATGAGAATTAGAATGAGAATTAAAATGAGAATGAGAATGAAAATTAGAATGAGGATAAGAATGAAAATGAGAATAAAAATGTTTGATGAGGTGGTTGCTTATCCTCCTTACGTTCTCAAATGGTCCTAAGACAACCCCCCTCCACATGAGGTGGTACTACTATATATTTCTCATACTTACCCATTAGGTGCTAATCTAATATCATCTTATATCATCTTAACAAGTTATTTATAGGAAGGAATTAGCTTTATTCTAGTTTTAAAATATTTTGTTGATATCTTTATTTAGTATACCTTTTCTCACCTCCTATTTCAAAACATACAAGGATCAAACATAACATAGGAATACAAAGTGTAGCCTTATTATTAAGGCTAATAATAATACTTAGAACACCCGTTCCCATTCCTTTACACTACACCCCCCCCCAGCATGACCATATTCTTTGTATGATACATCTGTCCTCATTATCCAAATGACAGCGCATATCCACTCCATTTATGGAGGAAAATAAAAGAGTTATTTATGAATAAATAAACTTCAAAAAAGGGGGTTTATATATAAGGATCAAACTAAGCTACAATTAAAAAAGAGTGATGAGGGATAGAATAAGAGTAGAAAATAGTATATAAGTAGCATAAGAGGTTGTAATCCCTGTATCTATACAACCTTTTGAAGCTTCTCAATTATTCATATTTGACTCAATTTTAGTTGGCCATATTATTTCTAGGCTTCCCCTATCCAGTGTTTGAATACAAACATAACCCATTCTAATACTTATTATAATAATGTATGAATAAACAATATCCACCATTCACTTCTTATTAAAAAATCTAGTGATTAGTATTCCCAGTGTTCCACTTGATATATGTAAAATATATTGGGGCTTATATGTATATATATAAAAGGATATACTTGAACTAAAGATTGTTATAATGGTTGAAATTAGCTTCATTGTAATAGGTTTAAATTCTGCTTCTATCAGTGAAACAGATTCAGGTCTATGATACATAGAATATATTAGCCCATCTGTACCTATTCCTGTTATTATATCTCTTGAAATGTGTTAAATTGAAGGATTGATTATACTGAAAACTGGGAACTGAAACAACAACGGGAATCAACAAGAAGTATGAAACTAGGAGACTGAGAAACAGAAACAAACATCAGGCACATGGCAGTTGGGTCGAGTGTTTGAAGAGTTGAGGTTGGGAAGCTGAGGTTTATTAAGTTGAGGCTTTGTGAGGAGTGACAGTGACAATGATACAGTGATGAGACTGGATAAGTCATGAAAGAAACCAGAACATTTAACACGAGGAAAAGAAGGAATATTTAAGATGGGAAAAAGTTGTGAGTATCTCACCGGGCACGCAGACAAGGCTAGATGGGTGATCTCAGGCAGACAGACGCGGAGCAGGATATCAAGATGAGGACAAAAGATAAGAAGAGCTGAGGACGAATGATTGAGACAGTCATAGGTTCAGGTTGAATAAGGTCGAGATGGTCGTCATTATGAGAAAACCATCCCATGAATCCCTGTCGAGTGGTCTACTAAGTAACTCGGTGAAGGTTTGAAGTAGTTCAGAGTATGGAGAGATTAGAAGTGTCCACACTACTCCCTGTCTGTCTGAGACCCGCGCCCGCGTGTCCAGTGGACAGATGTCACAACTTAACACCCCACCATGCCCGGAGAGATATTACAACTGAGAGTTACAAGAAATGAAAGAAATAAGAAAACAACAAAAAAAATCACAAAAGACTTGAGCTGATGAAAGGAAGCAGAAGTTCAATACTTTGTAGCGATGATGCCTTAGTTAGTGCATCTGCTACCATTTGTGTGGATTTCACAAGGTTAATTTTGATCCGCTGGGCTTGGAGCTCATCTCTCATTCCCTTAGTCTTTAAGTCTAAGTGTCTGGCTTTGGAGTTCAAGCCAAAATTGCGAATTTTATCATCCAGTCCGCTATTGTCGATGTTGAGGGGTATTTCAGATAAGGAGAGGTTGAAGATATTTCTCATTAGCGCCTTGATCCATGTGGCCTCGTGATAAGAGTCCACTAGCGCATTCAGTTCAGCATTGGTAGAAGACCAGGTAATGTTCCGTTGTTTGCAGCTGTTCCAAGCTACCAGGCTGCCAAATACTGTGCACAAGTAGCCCGTTTGTGACTTTCGAGTACCAGGGTCATCAGCCCAGGAAGCTTCTGAGAAAACTTCCAGGGGCTCTGCGAGAGAGACATGTTTGAGTTCGAGTTTGTAGTGTTGAGTCGATTTGAGATATTTCCAGGTTTTCTTCAATTCGTTCCAGTGCGTGATTCTGGGTTTAACATTGAACCGCGTCAGACTGGAGACGGCGGAACTAACGTCCGGTCGGGTGTAACATGCTATATGATTCAATAATCCTATCGCTGACCAATAATTGATGTTTAGTGCCCTAAATTTCGAGTGTTCTTCATTGGTGGCTGGTTTGAGTTGGAGGTTGCGTGTAAGCGGCGTCAAAGAGTCTCTGGATTTGGTTAGTCCCAATTCTTCAAGTCCGTGTTGGATGTGGTTGGGTTGGCTGAGGAGTATCCTGTCCTCCTCCACTTCTATCTTCATTCCAAGGATAGTATTTGGATCCTGGCACGTTGAACCTCTGAACTTTTCTTTGAATTTTTGCTCGAAATCTAGACCATTACCAACTAGGATCAAGTCATCTACGTGAAAGAACAGTCTCAACTTGCCGTCCTTTTACAGATAGAGACATGGATCACATGCTGATTTGTAGAATCCAATCTCCTTGAACCAATTAGTCAATGTTTCATACCAGTTCTTCGGTGATTGTTTTAGTCCGTAAAGCGACTTTTTGAGCTTGAGAAGTTTTGACAATCTGTTTGAACCTTTGGGAGTTCTGATAATTACTTCCTTGTCTATTGGAGAGTGAAGGAACGCGCTCTTGACATCAAACTGAAGAATTTTCTGCGATGATTTCAAAGCAAAAACCAGGAGTAAGCAAAGAGTAGACGGTTTACCTGTTGGGGCAAAGGTTTCGAAATAGTCAATCCCTTCTATTTGATTGAAGCCCTGTACGCATAACCTCGCCTTGAACTTCACCGGATTGCCATGGCAATTCTCTTTGATATTTAAGATCCATGTCGTCCAAAGGGGATTTAATGGCTCAGGTCCGTTGTATTCTTCCCATACATCAAAGGATTCTATTGAAGCCAGCTCTCCGTCCAGTGCCTCAATCCATTTTTGGCTTTCTTTGCATTGGACGGCGTCTTTGTAGCTTCTAGGTTCGTAATAATGGAAAAATCCATAACGTTGAGGAGGTTTGATGGTAGCCCAATCTCTGAGGGTTCTTGTTGATCGCGTCACCGCGGTAGCAGGAGGTTGAGGAGGATGAGGTGCATTGATTGAAGTCTGAACAAGGGGGGTCAATTCTGCATCCTCGGAGCCTGATGATTCATCACTCGGGGAAGAGTTGGCATCCGGGTCAGAGCTTGAGTCGCTTCCAGACTCATCTCTGTACTCCGTGAAAGCTGGATTGTTCCTCTGGTTGTTTTCCTCTTGACAGAGACCTTCACGTGGGTCTTTGTGTTGAGGTCCTTCTATCCAGTCATCAGTGGGCACTGTTAGAACTGAATTTTGCGGAGTCGGCATTTTCAGAAATTGTACATGCTTTGAGCAAATGATAGAATATGATTTAGTAAGGATACAATAGGAGCGGAAAATAGGTTTGAAGCCTACTAGGATTCCCTCTTCCCCTTTCTCCTTGAATTTGAGTCCTCAAACTCGCTGTGTTAGCAGGTAGACGCATGGACTTCCGACGGATTTGAGATAAGATGGTGGTAGAGCATACCCATGTATTTGAGACCATGGGGATTCCGGATGATCATCTCTAGCTATCTGATTGAGCATAAGCGCGCTGGAATTGATTACTTCGTGCCACAGATTCGCTGGTATGAGGGCGTCCTTAAGGATAGTTCTTGCTGACTCTATAATCCTCAGGTTTGCTCGTTCCGCCTTGCCGTTGTGTTTGGGGTGGTACGGTTCCAAGACGACTTGGAATATATGGTTTTTATCGTAGAACTCCTGTAGTTTTCAGTTGACAAATTAAAAACCGCCATCAGAACAGACTTGCGATGGATAGTATCCTTGGCGTCTAAATTCTTTTTTGATCAAATTGATGATTATTTCCGCGGTTTCTTCCTTGGAGTGTAGTGGAAAAGCTCCAATGTAGCCTGACATGTTGTCCACTAGTGTAAGTATGAACCAATGGCCACTGTTGGATTGAGGCTTGAGCGGCCCCATGAGGTCAAGATTGATACGTTCAAAAAACTCTTGTTGCCTTAGGAGAAGTCCCTTTGAACGCCGATTTGGTTATCTTTCTCTTGACGCAGTGAATGCACTCAAAGCTGTCCTTTACATTCGCGGGGATGTGTTTGGTGACCTCTTTTAACCTTGAGATTGCGGCGTGACTGTAATTGCAATGGATTTCCATTAATTCCTCTTCTGCCGTCCAAGTTACATTCGCTGAATGACCCTTGAGAAGTCCTTGATCAAATTTTGGAGTCTCCAAGGTGTACAGGTTGTCCATGATCGAACCATCAAAAACTTTTCATCCGTCTTTAGATACTTCAAATCAATTTTTTCTTGCTTGAAACTCGCATCCTGATTGATTAAGCGCTCCAGAACTTACCAGGTTGATGACCAGGTTTGGTACATAGAGCAAATTAGTCAGGTCAAGAGTGAAGCCACTCCAAATAAGCCGCGCTGTGCCTTTGCCCTTGATCTCAATTTCCGCCCCCTCCTTGCCAGTTTTAATTGATTCCTTATTGCATGGTACCATATCCACAAAGTACCGGCTGTCATTGATCATGTGAGTAGAAGCGCCGCTGTCAAGAATGAATCTGGATTTAGGATCTCCGTGATCAATCCATGTAGAGAGCAAAGCTAGATAATGAGCGGTTGGATTTGATTTAGTCTGGGTTTTACGAGATTTCCACTTGGCTTGTTCTTCTCGCCACCAATCAGGAGCTACTTCAGGGTGTAAGTGCCAACAATTGTCTGCTGATTGATGCTTATCTTGTTTGGGGTTATGGAAAACTTCCGTGCATCTCCGTCGTTCTTTTGATTTGTCATGAGTATTAGGAGTGTTGGACGAATTGGTCAACGCCACTTCTGTTCGAGATGATTGATTTCCCCACGTTGTCTGAGCTCGAGATTTGTTGTTTAATTGAGTTAAATGGTTCAGTACGTATTCGACGGATAATTCTCGATCAGTGTGCATTATTTGGCGTTTGATTTCTTTCATTGATTTGGGAAATTTGAAGAGAAGGTGGTATGCCAGGATATCATTAGGAAGGATGATACCAACTTCGGACATCTTCTTAAGACAGACTTTGGACTTGGTTATGAACTCTTCAATCTGGTCCGGGGCAAATGACAGTTAGAGGAAGTCGTTGAAAATCCTAGCTTGGTTTGAGGCTTGCAGAGAGGCATACTTATTGATGATGGCTTTCCATAAAAGCTTGGCGGAGTTCTTGTTATCGGGAGTGACAATGTTATCGTGAGTTGAAGGTTCCAGTCTGGAAATGATTAATAGTTTGACTTCATTGTTGACATCAGATTCCAGAACCGAAGAGTCGTCATTGATAGCTGAAGAGCATCCGCGAACATCCAAGATAGCATCCATCTTGTCTTTCCATACGCCATAATTATCCTCACTGAGTCTAGGGATTGTATTGAGAGCTGTTTTCAACATCGCCTGCCTGAATCCTTTGGAAATTGAGCCAGCCATTGTTTCCCAGTTGTGCGTCGATTGATTTGAGAGATTTGGGAGAGCCCCTTCGGCTTTTAACCATGTTAAATTGAAGGATTGATTATACTGAAAACTGGGAACTGAAACAACAACGGGAATCAACAAGAAGTATGAAACTAGGAGACTGAGAATCAGAAACAAACATCAGGTACATGGCAGTTGATTCAAGTGTTTGAAGAGTTGAGGTTGGGAAGCTGAGGTTTATTAAGTTAAGGCTTTGTGAGGAGTGACAGTGACGATGATACGGTGATGACTGGATAAGTCATGAAAGAAACCAGAACATTTAACACGAGGAAAAGAAGGAATATTTAAGATGGGAAAAAGTTGTGAGTATCTCACCGGGCACGCAGACAAGGCTAGATGGGTGATCTCAGGCAGACAGACGCGGAGCAGGATATCAAGATGAGGACAAAAGATAAGAAGAGCTGAGGACGAATGATTGAGACGGTCATAGTTTCAGGTTGAATAAGGTCGAGATGGTCGTCATTATGAGAAAACCATCCCATGAATCCCTGTCGAGTGGTCTACTAAGTAACTCGGTGAAGGTTTGAAGTTGTTCAGAGTATGGAGAGATTAGAAGTGTCCACACTGCTCCCTGTCTGTCTGAGACCCACGCCCGCGTGTCCAGTGGACAGATGTCACAACTTAACAAAATGTAACCAAAAAAGATTGATATAAAGGCAAGAAGAGTAAATGTCATCTGTACTAGAAGAGGTTGATCATGATTCTGTATATATATCTGTCTACTCCCATGAGGCTTACCTGTAAATGTTATACATACTAGCCTCATTGAATAAAAAGCTGTCAGGAAGGCTGTTATTGTCCCCATTATGTATGCTTGGTACCCTGTAAAAGTGTATTGACTATAAGCTAGCTCTAGGATCAGATCCTTTGAATAATAACCTGATAGAGGAAAATTTGCTATTAGACTTAGAATCCCTACTATTATGGCCATATAAGTAAAAGTTAGTAGAGTCATTAGAACTCATAGCCTCCTTATATCTTGCTCATCTGATATTGAATGTAGCACACCACCCGCTGATATAAATAGTAGAGCCTTAAAATAAGCATGACTTGCTATATGTATAAGTGCTGCTGAATATTGAATTAGCCCGACAGCTATGACTAGATATTCTATTTGGGATATTTTTGAATATGCAATTAGACGCTTCATATCATTCTGCAATAGACCTGAACTAGCCGCAAAAATAGTTGTTATTTGACCTAAAAATAGAATACATAGGAGAGAATAGGGTGCATATTCTAGAATAGGGGAACTTCTGATGAGTAGATAAATCCCTGCCGTTACTAGTGTTGCTGCATGTAGCATTGAACTTACTGGTGTTGGACCTTCTATTGCCAATACTATTCAATTATGAAGACCTAGTTGAGCACTCTTTGAAATAGCCCCTATTATAAATATAGTACCAATAAATGTTAGCGCTGCTGTTGATATATATGGTTAAAGACTAAACGCTGTTGCATAATTCATATTTGAAAAAGTTCACAGAAATGCTATAAACCCAATACTAATAAATATATCTCCCACTCTATTTACTGTTATTTCCAGAATTGCTGCCTTTGAAGCTTGAAACCTTGTATATCAGAAATTAATGAGAAGATATGAAAGCACTCCAATACCCTCCCACAGGATTGGTTTATTTATAAAATAAATTTTATTTGAATAGCCCTTAAAGTTAAAATTTTTCATTTTACTCATAATCTTATATATTATTGATTCATCTTTAAATAGGATGAACATTTAGTGGAACCCTTGCTGTTTATATACGTACTCTTAGCATTAACCTACTTACAAAACCTACAAAAACATATGAATTATTATTAAAATTGTCTGATTGTTGAAGGTTCTATTACCATGACCCTGTTTTCTGATGTTTTATCCTACATAGTATGGTTCAGGCATGCTATATTTTGCACCCCCCTTACGCGTATTTATTTAATCATAGCCTCATAACTTGTAAGATGTTCAAACATTGATTATAGTTGATGGGTCAGAATATGCTTGATCAAACTCTTCCAGTATGCGTTGGCTTTACCCATTACATTTATGCATCACCTAGCGTCTCACCTACTTTTTTTAGTTCAATTTAACAATATATATATTCAATAATATTAAGATGGCTATCCATAAAATCGCCCAACATAATCCAATTTTCATTGAACTCTGGACTATATCTTCAAGCTACTCCCATACTCATAGGAAATGGCTGCACCACGTATAGTCTCTGGGGATCCTACTACCTCCTATATTATTATATATATATATAAGGATTGGTTTCCTGCTGATTGCCCCGTCCACAAGAGATTACCCTTTGTGTTTATACCAAAAACTAAATACAGGGTTCCCAGCATACAGTGGTTTGCTACATACTACTCACGCAGTACTTAGGCTGGGAAAGTTTGACCTACAAATATGAGTAGATATGAATCCGCACTTACCAGAATCATTATCAAAAATGTAAAAGCTGATAGATATGATATAAATCTCTGCACATGTGGATCATTTGCTATATATCAAGTACTATGTACATGTACTACAAATGAAATCTGACTTACTACTATCAGTATAATTACTGTCATTTGATCAAAGTGAAATGATCAATTAGTACTTAGGGTGTCACTCTCCATCCAATTCCACAGTACTACATACACCGTACTCTGACTGAATACTACTTCATAACATATCAGTATTATTATTACCATACTCATAAATATAAATGGTACTGAAATCACATTTGAACCCGTACTCCCTATCTTCCTCCGTAGTAGACCTGTGCACATTGATGATGCTAGCAGAATGAAAATTGATGTGAGATACATTTCTCCTTATATTGAAATACTCCCTCTTAGTCTGTGATAAGATACTTCTTGACCTAGTCCAATTGCACTCTCTGCCCCTGCTATTGAAATAATGAGTACCCCATAGGTCATCCCTATTACATCATCATAAGCATAACTGTTTATTACAAATATCAGAGTACATCCTAGTAGTATCAGCTCAATCAAAATTAGCATCATAATAATATTTCTCCTATTTCTTATGAAACCCAGAACCCCTACTATAAATAGTGATATACTTAGTTTCATCTTTATTTTTAATCCTTATCTGTTTTATTATTTTTTTGACACACTCCACTGTCTTATTCACCCTTACTCAACGCTCACCAAATCCAATCTCTTGCCTTGGCTCATTATCCTCACCATCCTTGACAAATTCATCATCATCCTTGCCTCTATGGATCATTATAGCTACATTTGCGCCATTCATCTCAATCTTCAAGCTCAGTTTGGGCTTTGAATTCTACCAATCTATCCTCATCACTATTTTCCTCTTATTTGAGTTCTTTCTCAACTCTTTCTGATCCTCAAAAGGTCTCATTGCACCGGACTATGGCCATCCCTTCAAGTCATTCCTGTCACCCTACTCTTCAAACCTTGGACTTGGAAGTGGCTTTCATCCCAATGCTCATCTCAATCAACCATCAATTCAAACCCTTACCCAATCAAAAACCTTTCCCTCTACCCCTAAGACGCATCCCACCCTGAACGTGACAGCAACCCGGACAAGCAGCAAACCCATCTTGAGTGGTTTGACTACTTCAATTGATGGCTGAGAAGAACCATCAAACAATTTTGAACAGATCTCACCCCTGACCAAGGATGAACGTATTGAATTAGATTCAATGATGAAAAACATCCAACAAGATCAGGATCACTCAAGAACTCAACAAGATTGTAAGAGGCATGCAATCCTCATGAGTATCTTGACTTGGACCTTGATCAGCTTGGTCAATGGATCCTTGAACTTTTTCTTGGAAAGAACCCTGAGCCCAAATATCCAAGCAGATGTTCATGCATTCACCCAAAAACTCAAATTGGATTTATTCTTCCTCCTAAAATCATTGGATAAATTCCGGCTGACCAAAGAATTGCAATTGATCAATTCAGAGGATTGGACAATGATTGATCATCAACTGATCTCTCCGCTCATCAACTTGCCCTACCTCTCTCCTTGCTTCATCTCATCCGCTCCTCATGGTACATCACTACTTGCTTGCTCCAATCCTCATGCTACATCACCACTTGCTCTCTCCCATCCATCTCATCTGCTTCACCTGCTGCTTCTCTACTTTCTCCATCTCCAACATCAATACACCCATCATCAATCCAATTCAATCATCATTCCATCCATCAACCATATCAACAACATGCAACTCTCATCACCATCAACAACATTCACTTCAACTTCAGCAACATATCTATATTCCTTCTCATCTAGTATTGAACAGGCTGGTGTGTTGGAATCCTTCCTTTTTGTGTTCAATAATATCTTCATCCACCCTCTCTCATTACCATCACCACATTCATTATAATTCAATACTGTCATCACCCACCATCATCAAATAACTGTCACCACTCCATTCCAACTTTATCTCTATCATCATCACCATCACCATTACCATCACCCTTACCATCACCATTACCATCATCATTACCATTACCATCACCATCACCATCATTATCATCATCATATCATTCTTCCCCATTAAGCTATACCATTACCCTTATCATCATCATCATATCATTCTCCCCATTAAGCTTTACCAGTACCCTCATAATCATCATCATCATATCATTCTCCCCCATATCATGCTAGGCAACTATGCCTGAGGTCCTTGTTGCTCCTCTTAAAATAGGCTACTATTTCCCCATCTCATATCCTGAAAAGGTGGTGTCTTGTCATTTATTATGCAAATTTCATATCTCTATCATTCTCATATTCTCCTCTCATTCTCATGAATATCTGGAATTTTTGCTGGTCTTAAATTGGTTCCTAAATTTGTCAGTTAAGGTGGTGTGTTGTCTTTTTCTGTTCATATTCTGTAACTAACAAATTTAGTTACCTTTATCTCCAACTTAATTTTTCCATAAAATAACCACTCATGTCTCAGGCCCCTCTGGGGCTCTCTAGTTGTCACTTACCTGCTTTCTTAGGCCCCTTTTGGGGGTTCTCTAGTTGTGCTTAAATACTGGTCCTTCATTGGGACAATGAATGAAAAATGATCTGATTACCAGACAACTAAACCAGAGTGTACCTTCCTCCTCTTCAGATCAGTTCCACTTGAATGTATAAGTAAATCCCTCTTCCTTGGCTCTTAGTAGCCTTATCCTTCCTCTTCATTTGACTCTTCAGAGTCACACCGTGTCCCCTACTTCAACAAATAACCTTGCTTCTCCTCTTAAACTTTTCAGTCAAGTAGGATTGAATTGGAGTTGAGGTGCTAAATGACACTTTCTTGGATGAATTCCTAGTAAGAAGTAGTGAACTGATTTCTTGGGGGACAATCAGGAAGAGGAAGGGAAGGGCTGCTGAAATAGACTGGAGGCTGGACTACAACAGAGTTACAGATGCTTGGTACTCAAGCTAAATATGTGATGACAAGGGAGCAGTCAAGGTAACAGAGAGGGCTGATCAGGTATGCTACTACATTGGGGTTAGGCTCCTTACTACATTGAGGCTAGGCTACAGGTCTGGCTGTCTAAGTTGGGAATTTACAGTGAGAGGATGTACAGTGTGCATGGAGGTCATTACACTATGTACTAAGTATAGAGAGTATGTGATACAATCTTCAAGAGGATGTACATAAGGATTCCCAAAGGGTAAACCATAATGAATTATGGGATAGACAGAGTGAAGAAGGTTAGAGGATATGCAGAACCTGATAGATTAGGTATGTGAAAGCCTAAAGAGTCTATATGTATAATGCATGAGGTTAGACTATATGTAGATATGTAAGGCAAGAAGATCCTGGGGATATGTAGTTGAAAGTTCCTGAGTTATATAGATTATACTGAGGTTAGACTGAATTTAGGTGTCAGTATGAAAGCCAGCCCTCCTTGTAGTTAGTCTACTGGAGCTGCCGGTTTACAAGTGAATGAAACCACCCATTCTTCCTGAATTAGAAGCAGAGTGCTCCCTTTGTCTCCCTGGGATCTGCTCCTCTTGGGAACACAACATTTCTTCCTTGTTCTCCTTTGAAAAGTCTCAACCAGGAGTATTCAACTAAAATTAACCTGGGGAAAAAGGGAGGCACATGCTAGCATGTGCCTGGCTTTAACTTAGGTTTTATCTCAACCAATAAGTCAGTTTTAATCTCTCATTGAAGATTGTATAACTCAGATGGAATTGCCAGGTAATTGAACCATCAATAAAGAAAAGGGTAATGTTAAAATCACGGATCATTGAGCCATGCACACGGTTTAAATTGGGCCGTGTGGAATGCCACATGGTCCAATTTTGGCCGTGTGCAACCCTCCATGGCTCACGGAGTCTTGCGGCCCACCCAGCCCAGTCCGCAGCGGTGTGAACTTCCACACAACTACATTGGAGCTGTGTGGAGTTTTACACGGCTCAAGTGAAGTTGTGTGGCATCCCACATGGGACCGGACCGCAGTGAGCAAAAAAAAAAGCAAAATGAATGAAAGGATACTAAAACAACTGTTAAATTAAATAAACCTTCCAAAAAAACAGAAATCAACCAAAAAACCAAAGAATGGTTTAAAAAAACAAATAAATAAGTAATAAATAAAAAACAAAAAGAACTGGTAATATCCAATGGAATAGCCCCAAAATAAAAATACCCAAAAAAACAAGTAACAGTACTAGCCCTAAACTAAAAACACCAAAAAAAAAGACAATCAACTTGACAAGCCCTAAAGTAAAAAAACCAAAAAAAAGGCAAGTAAATTAAAAATCCCTAAAGTAATTTAAAATTGACTAGCCCTGAAGTAAAAGGGCCCAAAAATTGAATAAGTCTTTTGATCAGCCCTAAAGTAAAAGTGCCCAAAATAATAGTGTGTTAATGTAGCATGCTTTATGTTTCTATAATGTTTCAATCATTACCTTCCTAACTTTGAACCAACCATGTTCTTCATAACCAAGAGAATTAGCAATGACTCTAAATCTACAATTCCTATCTCCAATTGGATCCCAAACCTCACCCAAGAACTTATGGAATTTCTTGGGTATTTTATTGAGGTATTTCACATTTGGTTCCTATAATTAAAACTAACTTAGTATTCATTTAATTAATTGGATCAATGAAGTGAAGAATTGCCAAAGATGAGCTTCTGGTTGAGATTTTCTGCATGTTCCCTTCCTCTGAAGAGGATTATGATTCCAAATTAAGTTATCCTGATTCACTTTCAGTCTCTTCCTCTGAACTACAAAATTTAGATTCAGATTCTGCCAACTTTGACTAACAAGTCATCATTAGTTAGTAACTAAGTTCATTAAACCAAAAAATGAACATATCCCAAAAGAAAAGACTTACAATCTTTTGTCTTTTCTTTTTTGGAGCCCTTCTAGTTCTTTTTTACCCCTTGAGTTGTTTTTCAACAAGCTAAAACTGAGATTTTTCTTGCTGCGTATCTGTCAATTTTGGCTGGCCCCTACTTGATTGTAAGAATTTAGGTTCCAGTATTGGCTTCAATTGATATTTTGTAATCTTCTGAATTATATACTTCAATAGCCCCCTTTGCCCATGATCTGGAGATTCCAACATCATTGCATTGAATTTTTCATGTAACTGAGTAATGCTTAGCATTTAATCAACATTGCACTGGAAAAATTCAAAAGGATCAACCATTAGTGAATTAGAATTCATTAATCAAAAAGCATTAATCAAATATTGATTTGAAAAATCCAACTTAAGCCAACTTAGAGAAAAAGAACTGCAAGGGTCATAGTCCAAACTCAACTGAGGATGAACATCTTTGGGTACCACAGATCCTCTGAATGCTAGATGGTCACCTATTTGGTGGGAACAGGGAAAACCAATAGTCCTGAAATATGACCTGGTGCAGACTTTGCCATCATGATCATGTTTGAAATTTTTGAATTTTTCCCTGGAAAGATGGATATCCTCCAAAGACAGTTTGTAAACCTAGGGTAACAGTTCAGGTGGAAGAACTGTCTCTAACTTAATTTGAGATTTATAAAGTGATGCATGAACTGATTTAATTTGATTCAAAACTGTTACATCAAGGATTTTCCAAAAATCCAACAGGTTTCCCAAAGAGTTTGTAAGGAATTGTTTGAGAGTTGCATGGGCCCCTTCAACACAACATTCTTTTTTTGTTTTCAAAATCTGGGTTTATAAAAGTTCACGCTGTTACAAACATCTCTTTGATAGGGAAAATTTTATTTTCCATATACTTGAGTACATCCTCATAGTCTTTCAAGAAACACTATAAAATTCAAAAGGTCAGAACCCAAAAATAGGAAGAATAATAAGCAGTGATTTGGAGCTACTCTGATTTCTGCATCATTGACCTCTGCCTCCTCCTTGTTCTTTGAGGCCCCATATTTTTCCCACAGAATCATAAAGCTTTTCCATCCTTCAACATCATTAACAAAGCGCACTTTACAGTTTACTTGTATGCTTTTAGAAAATTGCCAAGTGCAAAATTGTCTTGATTACTCTGGGAAACTAGTTTCAATTGCACAACTCAGAGCTTTTTCACAGTCTGTCACAAAGACTTTTGGAAGTCTCTCAGGATCATAAGCTAACTCCTTTAATGCATTTACAGACCAACTGTAGAACTCAAAAGTTTCTTTTGTTTTAAAAATAAGAGCTTTTGTGAAAGTTTTCCAATTGGCTGTCATTCCTACAACATGCAATAGTGCGGTTTTGTACTTATTTATTTTATAAGTACAATCCAACATAGAAATATGATGGAATTGTTTCAAAAGCTTTACTGCCTCTGGATGTGCTAAGTCAAGGTCCTCCAAGTGACCCTCTCTACTGAAATTTGACTGGTGAATCCAAATTGTTTCTTCAAGCTGTTCATAGAGTACCTCCATAACACTTTTTTGCTTTAGTTCTGCAAGCATCACCTTCCGCTTAGCATTATAGATTTTTAGGTCATCAACATAATCCCCCCCATCAATCTTGATCAATTTTCTCTTCAGTTGTAACATAATGAGCCCATCATTCATGCCTTCTACTAGATTGCCTAAGGCCACCAAAAGATTCTCCTCAGTTGAGGATGCACAGAGGGATGTCCAGATGGTTGATGGTTATGTTGGGTTTCTTTTTAGGAGAGGCGCAAAAAGGTGTCTGCCTTTGTGTGACTTGCATGGATTAAAAACTTTCACCCAAACTTCCTTGTGTGAGTTTGTCTAGACCCTTTGGTAAGAATATTTCCTGAATAGGAACCATGTCTATCACAGGCTAAATCCACATATTGGTCACACTTTGAGCTGAAAACGGTTGAAGCGTAACCATGCTTCATTGCCCATGTTTGACAATAGTTTTGTGCCTCTTCCCTAGTAGGAAAATCTCTCAAGGGAGGTGGTTAAAGTGGATCTGCCATAGTTACATAGTTATATTGATGGCATGCACTGCATCAGTTTCAATCAAATTAAATACAGCAAAGACCAGTAACATAAAATGTTACTCACCACCAGCAGTCATGTCCATTTGTGAATCATTTTGTTCCTCAATTGTCACCCTTGATTAGGATGCAATTGGGGCTTCCAACGTTTCATTACCCAAATCCTTTTTTTATTTCTCCAAAGCTTTGTTGATGGCAATGTCAATGTAGACCTTCCACGCAGCCATGTCAGAAGAAGGAGGGCTTTCCACTGTTCCCATGCAAAAAAATGCAATGGAATACTTCATTATTCAATCCAACTATCAATTTATCAAACAAATTTTGCTTGCTTTTGAGTTGAGAAAGAATTGTTTGCAGATTTTTATATAATTTATGATTTGAGTTTTCACTTTAGTTTCACTTGTTTTCACTTTAATGTCTCTTTTGGATTGCTAGGTGTGGAAAAACATTCCCACAAAGTATGAATTAATCCCAAATTTGGGTTGACAGAACCCAAGAGTGTGGTCCAGGGGGTGCCCAAAATTTTGGCACAAATTCCAGGGGGTCTTGTACCCCCAAACAAGGCTCCCACACGACCCCCTGGGGATTGCGCATGTTTGAAACGGCCCTTTGTAGTTGTCTTGGGGCCCCCACGGCTCATTTGAGGCGTTTAGGGCCCAACACAACTACTAAACAGTTGGAGCCATGAATTTAACATCACCCTAAAGAAAAATATATCTTTAACTCTGGAACAACTCACTAGGAGGTCAGATTTAACATTGAAATAAAAACTCTCCAACAAATCTACTGAAATAAAATGCTTTTTCATTTTTTCTCCTTAAATTCCAATAAAATATTTGCAAAATTGAATCTGGTCATATGACAAGTATTCAAAAATGATCAAGCTTCAATTAAATTTGAACCAATTGATCTACAGTGAAACAAATAATCAAAACATTTCTATATAAGATTTTGGGTCTTATTTCCATTTTGAACATAAGCACCAAAAAATGAATGCATAATTGCGTACAAAAATTGTGAAACCAAAATAAAATGAGTTCAAGAATTTTAACATAAAATTGAAGCAGTATATTCCTTATTTTGATCACACCATTTCCCAAGACACAGTTTATCAATTAATTTTAAGAGGACCTTTAAAAAACTTTCAAAATAATAAATTAAAATTAAAAGAAGACTTAATTCTAAAATAATGTGATCACACATCATGATCTATACTGGATATAAAAACAATTGGGTTAATTCTGAGCTCCTTCAAACATCTTTATAAAATAGCAGGTGCAAAACCTCTTCAATTTTTCTCCAGGGTCATCACCAACAGCTATTATTTCAAGATTTTGAATGTGAGGCTTTTTATAGCCCCAATAATCTTCCACACTTAAAAAATTCTAATATGAATTGTCCTTTTGCGTGCATTTCTCTAATTGCTCAATTGATGGCCCAAATTTTCCCCAATGCTTTTATAAAAGAGGGGTATGGGGAATTTACTTGCAAAGTATTTAAAAGCTTCAGTTTCAAGCCCTTTTTTCTTTCATAAATTTTCTCACAGAGAATTTGATTTTTTAGACCCAAATGGATGCTTATTTATATTTTAATTCAGAACACATACTGAATCTATCCTATTCCATTACTGTGAATATTTTGGAAACATTTGCTGATACAAGAGTTAAGCCTTCATATTCATGCAATTGCGAGAATATTTAATATTGGAAAATCACCTTAAAAATATTTCTCTGCCCTCCTTTTTCCAGATCCTAATTAACATTAGATTATTTCACAATTTTTTCATTTGAAGTGATCAAATTTTAATAGCTGAAAACTCTAAATCCTCATGAGAAAAAGGTTTTGAATAAGCTCTCTCATTGTGTCTTATTGTGTTTATTGGGTCTCATGTCTTCTCTCTTTCTTTGTTTCATCTCTGCCATGTGTTCCCGTCCTGTTGCGCTCTCTGCACAGTCTTGGCCTTTTGATACTCCAATACTGGAAATTTTGCCACTACAAGATTTTCAGGGTGCTCTTCAACCACCATAAGTACTGGCGACTCTTTTGATTGTCTTCCACACTCAAACTCTCAAGATTAAACCCAAGAACAAACAACCATCATCATTCAACCGCCAGAAGCCAGCTTGAATAAAGTGAGAATTCATCCCAACTCTATTGGTAGTGAATCTGACTAACTCCTTCACCAGTTTCTTCAAGGCACTTCTCTGATCTCCTTTTTTATCCTTAGTTGCTAGCCTTCTACCTGTTTCTGTTCTTTTTCTTCTCAAACTCTGATAAGCCTTCTGTTGGTTATTTCCTTTCTGTTGTTTGTTTTCTTCATTCTGAATTCCTTCCATATCAAATACAGTCTGGTTATGGTTTCCACGCTTACTATGCTTTTGTACAAAAGGGGATCATAGTGCAGAGATTTTAATATATTTGAAACAGGTTTTTAATCATCCCAAAAGACTAGAAATGGTTTGGTCCTCCAATTGATTGAATAAAAATACAAATCAGGCAGCATAATCTAAGGAATATTACATCTTCATAAACATACTTCTAATCAATAATGCACTTGTTAAGATGATACAATTCCATCAATTAAGACAATTCCATCAATTAACACAATTCCATCAATTAAGACAATTTCATCAATTAAGACAATTCCATCAATTAAGAAATTTCAATCAATTAAGAAAATTCCATCAATTAAGACCATTCCTAAGCTAACTAAATCAGTAAAAATGAAAACAATGAAAACATGGGAACAGGGATGGAATTACAAGATACCTTAAGTTTTTTTTTTTCATTCTCTGGAATCAAAGGGATGACTTTAATGAAATGGTAAATGCATGGCCATTAACTGAAGTTTTGAAATTTCAGGAGGGATTGGGGAACCACATCATTTTGTGGTTTTGGCATAGTTTACCAGCCTAAAGCCCCAGCCATTATAAAGGCAGGAAAATTATTTTTCATCTAATGGTTTCAACAAAATATATTGCAATTTTCAGATCAGTTTTGTCAGCTTCCTTTTTGAGCAAAATCTTTTATGTGCTCCTGTGGATGTGGTCCCATATGCATAAAAGATGCTAATTTCCGATTCTGATGATCCATAATGGCCATTACACAATATGCATAATAATTGGTTGAAAAAAAGCTCCAATTTTTCACTTTCAGAAAAGTCTGGTGGTTATATAATAAGAAGTTTGAGAAAAAAAAAATTGTTTATTTAATTGATGTCCTATAACACAAGATTTTGCAAGTGAAAAGAGCCCTGGATCAATCTGATATCTCCCTGAATCAAAAATGAAATGTCTCAAAATGAGTTTATAATTAGTAAAAATTCAATTTTCTTCTTCACTGTGTTTTAAAAATTGTTCTTCTCATGATGATGGTTGGTTTGCTTGTCACATTAATGTATAGCATTGTTGGGAAAGAGCCAATTTTGAGACCGTTAAAATATTAGTTGGATCAGTAGATCTGGGAACATTAAGGATGTTCATGATGCCACCAATTTATAATCACTTATGATCCCACAGATAAAAGAGAACCTTTCCTAGGAGTAGTATATTTTTGAAAAAATTGTGTTGTAAAAAATATTTTCTGCCCTTTTGTTCTGTGAAAGGTGTGATTTTGAAAAAATTTGACTGATTTGTGTTTTTTTTTTTTGTGTGAAAATTGAGTATTGGTTGATCTTGAAGTATAAAGTAAAGATGGGTTGCAGGAATAAGAATTTGATTAGGAGGATGGATATTGGTTGTGCATGTCTATTTGGAATTTTTGTCATATGGCTCACACATGTGGCCAGGGAAAGAAAGCCAAAATTAATTCATGTTTTATATATGGCTTAGTGAAAATAAAGGAGAACATTAGGAATTGAGTTTGAAAGTGAATTTCAGGGGTGGAAAAATGGGATTAGTTTTTATTTAGATTAGTTAATGCAGGAGGAGATTCAAAACCATTGAAAATCAAGGTTTTATTTTGATAATGAAAATATTATAAGATATTCTGTAGCCTTAAAGCGTGGGGGTTAAGCTGATAGAAACTCCAACAAAATAATCTTTATCCCCTCAGCAGATGAAGCCCAAAAACAAAGTACTGCAGAAGTATCACCATGATTGAGATCAAAAAGAATGCCTGCAAAAGAAGAAGAAATCCAGGTGAATTTTGGGAAAGGTGAAGACAAATGTGTTAATATGAAGAAGATTTAATAAGGAGAATGTATTTCTAAAATTTATTTTACAAGAGAATTTCAAGATTTTGACTGATTTGGTCAACACTGCCAATACCCAAATATGCAGGACAAACAGCACCCAAAATCCTTTTGCCTCTAAGGATATTTATAGTGATGTGATTCTTTGCCATATATAATCTTGCATTAATGTTCACAAGGAGGAAGTTCCAAGAAGAAATGGAATAATGAAGCATCAAATAGAAGCGGGCAGCAAAAGAAGACCTCCCAGTTGAAAATACAGTGATAAATTGGTTTGAATTCATTTTTTTAAGAAAATATAATTACTTTGGGTGGACTCAACTTAGATTAGGAATCAAAAAGTAAATCTTAGAAATCAAAATTGGCACCATGGCTGTGGTGTATGTGTTACAGTAGAAATTTTTTATTAAGGTTCAACACCAAATTGCATGTGTTGATCAACCGCTGGGGCAAATGAAATTCTGGTTCAAAAATTGCATGAAAAGAAATTTAACAAGGAGAATGCCAATATTCATCCTAAAACTTTCTGCATATATATTCCAAGAATAAAAAAATGCCTGGTAAAAACCAAACAAACTTCCCCTTCCACACATCTCAAACTCCCCCAATTAAGGTATGGTATTTGTTAATTTAGGGGTAAAGAGGAGTCATTTTTTGTTGATGAGACAAGGGGAGTATGTTGTATCCAGTGATTTTTTTTGGGTGGTAAACTGCTGATGGTCATGTGACAAGCCCTGTTTGATGTACAAACCAAATTTGTTCATGTGGAAATAGTAAAGGGGTCCCCATCTTGTTTTTTGATAAGCTAAACTTTGCTGTTGATCAACTTGGATCAACCAGAAACAATTTTGCTGCTGTAATTATCCTCATGAATATCACAACAAATAGGAAGTCTTCCCATCAATGCCAAACTCTTGGAGGCTTCAGTTGAAAGCTGCAATGGCCAAGTTGATGGCACACCCCCATCAGTTGACAACCTGACAAGTGGTGGTTGATTAACTACCACATGGCTTTGAGAACCCATCATCAATGGTTTAACAAAAAAACCACTGGGTTTAAAACCCAACTAAATGCAGTGCACACAATATATATGGCAATTGTCAAATTATGATTCCTATGGAGAACACCTTGCCTACGGAAATTCCCAGTAAAATGATTTTACAGATAAGTTGATTGGGCTATCCAAATATGTAGGTGAAATATATATGTCCTGATGGAAGTAAAAAAACTTTTATACTATAGTGGTGTACTTCCCATCTGTTCCAATGATATGAGGATTGGAATGATTTGTTTCATTCTACTCAAAGGAGATTATAATTGATTCATTGAGATGAAAATTCAGCAAAAGAAATTTTGAACAGCTAGCAAAAAACACAATGCACAAACAATTTGGTTGCTTTGTGTCAGCCTCCTGGATGCCAAGACCCTTGCTATCCTTTAGCTACCAGAGGTGATAGAATAAATAATAAATATATTATTTAATGAATGCAGCAAAAATCTGTAAAATATTTGGATAAAGCTTATTGCAAGGTTAATTGGTTTGGTTATGGTTTGTTGTTATAAATCAATATAGATAAATTTATTATTAAGTATTTTTATAGAGGAGCTAAAATTATATTGGGGATCTTTAACACCTCTCTTCAGGGAATTCAGTATGAAAACATGTAGGCCTGGTTACTTTGGGCCCTTTAGTTTAAATGATATTTTGCCCAAAGATTATGTATAAAAAATAAATGGTGGAGTGGCAGGGCTTTTTAACCAAGCTTCCACAACAGATAAAGGATAATAAAACTCACTGGTATATTATTAAATCCTTAGGGTATCTGTTTGGGACATGCACTGATGGGTTAAACCTGTATACTGGCGTTATAAGGTTGTTCAGCGGTTTAAAATGATAAAAAGAGGGTTGAGGACAGATATTATTAATCAGACTAACCCATAAATCAGTTACGTATCTCTTATAAGTATTTGATTACCTTGGCAAGGTGTCTGTATATAAATATAACTGGGTCTCTGGGTATCAATATCCTCTAAAGAGCTCTTTATTTATAGTTTTTGGAGTTCCAATATTGTCCTTCTGAGGGGTACAGGGGCTCAAAGGGTTGGACACTGAGGCTAGCAGTGTAACCAGTGGTAGCCTGTCACGTGTTCTTGGTTCTGCAACACGGGTAGAATCTAATTCCACAGGGTATGGGAATTATTCATCTTTAAAATTGATTTTTGGACGTGTGAATAACAGTAATCTGTCCTTTTTATTTGTTATTTAATTAATTACCCTTAGTAAATGTTCCCATTAAGTTAATAATTATTTTAATAGACATTTCTACAGATATTCTGGTGTCAGGTGAGTTCTCATTATGTATTAAATAATTGTAGTAAATTCATGATATTGATTTTACTCCTTATTTTTGAAATTCAGTTGATTTAGTAAAATAATTACTTAAAAATGTAAGGCATGGGTATTCATGTAATATTTTTACATCATAGGTTTAATTAGTATGTCACTAAAATCTTGATGTCTAGAAATTCTCATAATAGTATATTAAAGTATTTTAATATATTTTTAGAAGTAGTCATTGTCTTATTTTCGAAAATTTTGGTACTTTGAATTATATTTAATAAAAAATAGGTATAAAGGTTATTTAAGTATTTTTAAATAATTTTATGTACTTTTAGACTATCTACTATGCACGGGAAAATTTATTACATATGTAGAATGTTCCCGTGTGGGTTGTAGCATGTTTATGTGGTACCTAAGTTTCTCAGGCCGCCTGTCACTTTGTCAACCCATAGTCCCGCGGCTGGGTACTTGTCAGTGGCCCGGGTCTGCGTACACCACTTTGGCAGAGTGAAAGAGCTGTAGCTCAGCCGCCCGCGGGTGCATTGGCTGCCGCGGCTGCATGGGGGAATTGTGACAGAACACATTTCTGTCTGTAACTCCTAAAATATACACAGCACCTCAATTCTTACTGAATTTTAGGTGTGAACCCTATATGTGACAATACGTGTAAAATATTTAATTTGCAAAAAGGTTCAATAGTGGTGCCGTGGTATTTTTGTTTTTCTTTCCTTAATTAATTAAAAATATAAGGAGTTGGATTTCAAGGGTGGGGTCAGCGAGTGACCCTACCTAATTTTGGGTGGAAAATCCATTTTTGCAATAATATTTATGGTTTTCCTACTCCTTCTTAGTTTAAGTTTATTATTATTTTATTTCTGTTAATTTTGCAGCTTGCTCTGCAATAGTAGCAAGCTGAAATTTTGACACATATTCATCACAATTATATGTGTCTTATTTATATGACATTCTTGAAAATTGAATGGAATTGTAAATCTTCAAAATTCTTTTGGTGGAAATCTGTGGTGTGACTGCATTGAGTGGAAACCAAATAAGGCAAGTAATGAGTTTAAATCAAAATATGACAATAAAAAAATACCCTTGACACAATATCAGGGAAGTAATTTGGCATGACATCCTATTACAATTTTACAAAATTTGTTGACCAAGGTATGATTTCCATCTTTGAAAAATTATTTAAAAGGAGGTGGTTTAAGCCTTGATCTGTTTTCCTTCCTACCACCCAAAAAAGTTTCAGGTTTCCCATATTCACATGCACTACCCCCTTTTTTTTGGAATTCCAGAAATATTTTTGAAAAATTTCAGTCAAAATTCTCCAAGTAGCATCCAATATCTGCTTTGACTGGATTCAAACCCCCTTAGAAAAATAACAAGAACAAATGAATTTTAGAACTTGCTTCCTTTCAAAATATCATTTCCCATTAGAATTATGGGGGTGGAACCCCTGCTACAATATCTTGCTTCAAATCTCATCCAATTTAAATTTGGAACTGTGAGACCTGTAGATATTATTTGTAGGAAAGATCTTGTTATCCTAACAATTGGCTGTTACCAAAATTATAGTAGAAAGCCATGGCTGGGTTACCCATTGTAGTGATTCAGATTTTGATGAGACATTTCCACCACTGCAGGTATGGGGAAAGCTGTATATTGTGGAAGTAAACATTTATTGACAAATTTTCATGAGTGAATGGGTTTCTGCTGTTGATTATTTAATAGAAAATGCAAGCCCTCACATATTTTTGTATCTGACTGATTAGTTTTAATTATCAAAATCATTTAAAAATTATATCAAATCAAGATTAGGCTGCAAGGATTGGATAAAGACACCCAAAAGTCTATCATGGAACTCCAGCATAGCCAGAATATAATTATCAAAGGATTTGTATCCCCAAGTGATCAGAGCAAAAAACTTCTTGTCAAGTTAAGCCTTTTAATAATTCCTTAGTATGATTTCCAAATTAATATTTTAATGTGTTTTTATTTAGTTCATTAAGTTGAAGGAGGTGGGAAGACGTGTAGATGGACATGGATATTCACTTTTGCAATTTCCAGCACAAAGACAAAATATTCCCATTAATTCTCTTAGAAGGAAGAGAAATAAATCAAGCAAAAAAATTTCAAATAGTGTGAATTAATAATGAGTACTTCTTCAAAAGCATCCTTTGATAGTTATAAATGTTTTCAATCATATTAAATGATTCAAGACTAATTTAAAAATGGTTCTTTTCTTGTTTCTTCATTTTTTTAAAAAAAATCTACCAAAATTCTCTATAAAAAATATCCAAAAAGATTTTTTTTTCTTGTTTTATCCATTAGGACCTGATATTTTCTTCTATATTGAATGATCAATACACAAGAAGGATGATGAAATTTTTATCAGTACTATATCTCCCTGTAACAAGGATTTTTTCAAACTTGATCCAACTAAATCACCAATAATTATGGTTGATGTCTAACTGGCAAGATTGGTTAATATTTTTCACTTTTTTAAAATCAAAATGACAATGTTAGGGATTTTCAGTGCTATCTCAAAGCCTGTGGTAATTAATATTGTATTGAATATATTTGAAATGGGAAAAACAAGGTGTGAGATATTTCAAGCACTGTGAACAATTTGGCTGGAAGCTTGTGGAATTAAAAATGGGGAATTTGGTTGTTTGCTTGTCCAGAAATTCAAGAAATCTAGTGTTATAGACCTTGCAAGTTCATGGTGTGTTGGAGGCTTGGGGACTTCAACTTTTTCACCAGGACTTTGGAACAACAATTTGAATAAGGAAACTAAGTGTTGGGAAATTTTTTTCCATATGGTATCATAAGGATAAAAATCAATGTCAGTTTGAAGGTTGATGGGGGAAATTATTTTGAGAAAAAAAATGCAATCAGACTTGGATAGCAGGCAATGGTCTTGTGAGGTAATGAGTATTACACAAACTCCAGAAATGAGAAATTAAATCAATGGTTGATAGTTCTGAGAGTTTTGGAAGTGCTGGAACTGCTGACTGACAATCTTGATGTCTTTTTTTCTGGCTGTTTTTTCAACAGATTTACAAGAGCGCCCTTGCTTGTTATTTTTTTTTCAACTCATGTTTCTTCTGCTTTTTCTCAGCATCTGTCCTTGGAGGGTTGCTCTTTGAGTGAATTTGAAATATTATGTAAACCATGAAGACATCTATGATCAAATGACGGAGTTCCTCAAGAAAATCTATGGCATAGGATCATCTTTACAATTTTTTTGTGTCTTCAAATTCCTGCCCCTCCATGTCAAATGTTAAAACTGATTTTTTTAGCTTCTGAAAATAGTTGAGGACTGCCAAAACTTGACATATTTTCACCATTTTCAGTTTTGCTTGGGTCTTCTGGCTTGTAGAGTGTATCCACAGTGAGTTCAACCAAAGCAACTATCAACATTGCCCACTTTGGGTACAATGTTGAGGGTGGGTGTTGTAGGCAATCCAAAAAGATCACAAACTGAGACTCAGGATGATTTTTTTTCTTGTAAGGTGAGATGAAGTTGTTGGGCTTTGAATTTGGGTCTTGGTTACCAAAGGATTTAAGAATCTTCAAATCCAATATATCTGACCATTTCCAAGTTTATTCATCAGCAGGCTGAAGGAATTCATGTGCTATGAAAATTTTGATAACAAATGAAAATCTTTGGCATTTGAGCCAGGGTTCATGTATGAATGTGAAACAATAGTATAGTAGTACCATACCTAGACTAGCAATTGTCTTTATACAGGTTTTGTAAGAGCAGGAAGTCCTTTGAAATTTAAAAGGATGGTTATCAGCAATTGATTTGGTCATAGCTCTTGCATAAATTTGTGAAAAATAGTCAATGGCTCCCCAGGTATACATAAACTTTTGCCATCTCAAAGGACTGTTTTTATATTTCTGGTAAAACTGGAAAAACTGCATCTTAAAATCTTTGTTGGTGATTATAGAAACTTGGTTTATTCCAAAATGATTTAATTCCAATTTGTTGATTTATGTTGCAATCATTCATAACACTTATTCATAAATCAAAAACACAATAATGGAATGGATCCAAAGTGAATTTTAAAAAACCTTTGAGGAGGAAGGAAATTTTGAATTGAGGCCACCAGTGTCTTGAGAAGCTGCTGTGATTTTTTGGGGCCTTATTGTGTTAGTCAGTTCCTGTTGTTGATAAGAAGGAGCAGGGTTTTGATTGTACTTGTGATTTTCTACAATAACAGCTAGTGCCTCCTGATACACTAGTAAAATTAATTTGAATCTGTTAATTTTTCTAGGTAAATCTGTTAGTTCAAATTTGAATTAAATTGCAAGCCCAAGTGGAGCAAAAATTTCTCATCATTTGGGTGACCAAACCCTGGAGCCTGATTGCAAGACTGTAGCAAAGAGTTTTGTTGGTTTTCATTTGGTGGAGGTTTGAGAGTTGGTGGTTGATTTGAAAAATTGGCATCATTTTTGGTTTCTGAATTGGTTTCAATTCCATCACTGGAAAATAAATTTTGATTTTGTTGTCCAAGCATGTCCATTGGAGCAACCTGCGTACAAGGAATTCGCATAGTTTTGCGTAGGGTTTCAAAAACTCATTTTGGTGAGATTGTGCCAGTGACTGGATTATAAGTTGACAGCAGGTTTTCACTGGGGTTATTTTGTATGTGTGGGATACATGGCTTTCTGGATGTAGATGGTCCCTGAGAGTGGTCTGATATTTTGGGGGATTTTTTACGCAGAAATGGGTCTTCCTGTTCATCAGAGAGGTATCTTGTCAGGTTTGATGATGGAAAAAAACTCATTCTCTTTGATTGTTGTATCTGAATGCTCAGAACAGAAGCAATAGACTGATGAGGCCCAAACTATATTCTCATTGATTACTTGGAGGGGATTTCCCAAGTCTCCTTGTATTCTGTAGTCAAGTGTCACAAAAAGGTTAGAGTTTGTGTCATGAGGAGTGATCATCTTTGAAACATACCTTGTTCAGCTTGTGGTATAGTCTGCGCCAGTGCATTAGCATGCTGTTTCCAGATTTTTGGTATATTGAACTTCAGATAAGAGTTGAGCAATTTTTATGCTTCTTATTCTGCTGCCTTCAAATTTTTTTCAAAGTCTTCTGGAGTTATTTCAACCTTTTAATTTTGAAGAACCAGTCCTTCTGGTACAATTATCTGGGGTGATTCCAAAAAAGCTGCTGTAGAGAACTCTTGGAATGATGGGGGAATGTTTGCCTGTATATAATTTTGAGCTGGGTCACAAAAAGACTGCACCAAATGACATTAATTTAAATTTTCAATGGCCTTTGACCAAGTAGTTTTGAACCTGTCAAACATACATGTTGGAGGGGTGGCATTGGATGAAATGTTGGTTTGTTGTGATTTAAAATAATGAAGTTTTACTGATGGGTTTGCCATTGATTTATACTGTGTTTCCTGGGAAAAATAAAATTCTTAAAAGATGAAATTATCACTTTAGTCAGTAGCCCGTCAATGTGGAAGTATCTGAGAGGTGGTTGGTGAAAGGAGTTAATGGTGCCAGCATTATATAGTGGGGGAAAAATATGGTGTGTGGGACTGAATTGGCATAACTTGTGGTTAAGTGCGTGGGCTTTTGTAGGCATATGCATTTGATGCAGCAGGAACAATGCAGGAAGACCTGCTTCAAAGATTTTTGGCTTTCAAAAATTTTCTCCTTTCACCTTGACATTATTTTCTGTGTAATAATATTCCATGGTCTTGGGGACTATCATTGGTACATCAAATAAAATAATTCTTCACATTCACAGTAAACCACAAATCAATGCATTACCCAAGTTCATGGGAAAGGATTTTCAGCAGATTTTCACATTGACTGCAGCTGTATGAGACAAGAGTTTAGAAATAGTAGGAAGAGTATATTCCATAAAATTGAACCTTCTGGGAATATTGGCAAAAAAAATCCATTTTATTTTTGAGTCCTCAACTTTCAAGCTATGGAGCCAAGCCAGTATTGTAAAATTTAAATGTGTAATTAAAATTTCAAATACAAGAAATGTTTTGGATTATTGGTTGAACCCCCTTTGGTGGCAAAAATATTACAATTGGATAATTCCAAATCACACACCTTGAACAGCCAAAAGCTTACCAAATTCCTCAATGATTCAGGATAAATGTCTTTAGGATACTGGAAGATCTTGATTCTAATTTTGAATAGAAATTTTGACTCCTTTGTAGTTCAAGAGAGAGGTTCCCTTGATCAGCGGTGTGGTAGACCAAACCTATCCTATAGCAATCAGACTCACTTTTATAGTAAAACAACAGCTAAAACCCGCAAATTAACCGCAGAAATGGATTCTAAATCAAAAATAACCTATATTCACTCTGCCAAATTACCCCTCAAACCTTCATGGATTAGAAGATACAGCCCAAGAAACCTTCAACTGTGGAAAACTCATACCCAAAAAGGTTTCACAGCTCTGTGGAAGGCATGAAGAAATACCTTGGAAAACCTCAAGCACATACCAGTAACAGCTTACCCTCAACACCAGGACCATACACCAACCTTATCACCTCAGCCAGAATATAGAAATACAGATACAGGAGGCAGTGTAACTATTTCAGCTCCTTTGACCTCACCCAAACAAACAATCAAATAATCATAAAGAAGGCTGTGGAGAAGTATACAGGAACATTATAGGCAGGAGGAAGTGGAACCAGTCTCGAACATAACCAAAAAAACAAGCAAAGATACATACAGAAGGCTGTGCAGAAGTATACCGGAACAGTTTAGGCAGGAAAAAGTGGAACCAGTCTAAACCAGAACCAAAAAAACTACCAGCACCAAACCAACCCAAGAACCACACAGCAATTCATTTAGTCATACACATGTGATAACAAACAACCCACCAGTACAAAGTACCACAGGGCTAACCAGAAATATATGCAGGTAACATAACCATGTAGTACCAAACAACCCCAGCACCACACATAAATTTGTGTAGTCAGAAGCATGTGATACCAAAAAACCCACCAGTTCAGGTACCACCAGGATACCCAGCAATATATGCATTCATTAAAGACCATGAAGCACCAAACAAACCACCAGCAATTCACAGAAATAAATGAAGGTAGAAGCAAGTAGCACCAAAAAAACCACCAGTTATTGCACAGAAACACGTGTAGGTAGAATCAAGTAGCACAAAACAAACCACCAGTACTGCACAGGAATATATTTTATCTGATCAAATACACAGCACTTTATGTAGGTCTTTGCATGCATGAAATCCCTGTACAAGCTTTTTACAACCAGAAGAAATGCCTCATTTAAATGTACAAGCTTTTTACAACCAGCAGAAATGTCTCATGTAACTGTAAATCACTGTTCCTCACCAGAACAGGGAGAACCCTCAGGGGAAGCCTTGAGCACCCCTGGGGGCAGGATTTTCATATTTAAGGAGGGCCTTTCTACCCTATCCAAGTTTTATTATCAGGCCATCTGGCCCATTCACCCATATTCATCATCTTGCCCTCTGGCCACCCATTCACCCTATGCCATCTTGCCCATCATCCCATCAGTAGGAACTGTGGTACCTACCCAGATAAATATTATCAGTGAACCAATTATAAAGAAAACAGTAAATCAGAGAACAAGTTTTAACCCATCTTTAAACAATTAAACCAGCCCATAATGTGCTTGAATAGGGGCTCTTCTATGACCTAAATTGTCAGCTCTCTGATACCAGGAACCTTGCAGTCCTTTAGCTACAGAGAGTGATAAAAGAACTTGGAGCAATAATATTCCAAAGAATAAACACTTTAAAGCTCCAATAATGGTACGGTATGAGCAAGTGCAAGGTTTATTTGGTTTGGTTATAAATATTTTAAATATAAAATATAAAGAGGGGCCACAGTATTATACTACTGGGGATCTTTACAGACTAGCAACCTCTCTTCAAGGGGCCTCCTTAGGCAGTTTAAGAACCTTGGAATAAATATGGGTGCCTTATAAAGGACTTATTCCACTAATGGCCGGGCTTAACAGCACACGTAGCCTAGACAGGAAGGGAAACACTCACTCTGAGTACTTGACCACGAAAATCCTGGAGTAATTGGAAGGGTTTCAGAGCAGATGGGGTTGATTGCCTGACTAAACTTCAATGGTTGATTGGTTAATAAAGGTAAATAATACTACTACAGACTAAGTCATAAATCACTTGCTTATCTTCATATAAGCACTTTATTAACAATGACACCGTGTCTGATTGATAATAAATAATTCCTGATAACTGATTAACTTCTCCGGAAACAGAAGGGCAAAAGAGCCTGTTTAAATATTCCTTTTTGGGTGCTTGAGGACCTCTAGAAGGGGGTACTAGCCGTGGGCTGAGGCTAGGGGGGCAATCAGGGCAAGATTGGCACGTCCTCAAGGTGCTGTTAGCCTGCTGGCCTTAGATCTGTCAAGGAACAGCTCCTTTTTAGCTGCAGGATCTGTTAATCAATAGATT
Organism: Puccinia polysora; assembly: GCA_025617555.3. Classification (NCBI taxonomy): domain Eukaryota; kingdom Fungi; phylum Basidiomycota; class Pucciniomycetes; order Pucciniales; family Pucciniaceae; genus Puccinia; species Puccinia polysora. Next base: position 47,628,317 of record CM062621.1, on the reverse strand, counting down.
AGTCATTTTGCTGATCCTGCACTGATCCTTAATTTGTACAGTAAGTACTGGTCCAAAGTGAGCAGACGTAGATTTTTATTGATTCTCTATCCTCTGCTGATCCTGTATGTAATTTTTAATAATTTTTACGACCACTCCTTATGTAGTTTCGTGGTCTTTGAAGGTTCTGATCAACTTACTTCGTGGTGAGTCTGGATCTTTATTTAATTAATAAAAAAATACTAAAAATTAGTTATTAACTAATTTCAATTGATTTTTAAGGTTTTTGAACCTTAATCTATGCTCGTGTGTTGGCTTTACATATGTAGTGTATATCCTACTATGTTGTAGCTTCTCTGAGCGGTACCTGGATGTCATAGGAGGCGCGGGGATCAGTCCATTCAAATGCGCGCGGGGACTGATCCGCTGCTCAGATGCGCGCGGGAGTTCAGCGCTGTAGGGACGCGGGGCTGCGTGCGGGAGTTGGCGTATGCGGGAGTTCAACGCTGTAGGGACGCGGAGCTGCGTGCGGGAGTTTGCGTACGCGGGAGACCAGCGCTGTAGGGACGCGGGGCTGCGTGCGGGAATTGTGACAAAACACAATTTCCCGTGTAACTCCTAAAATACACACAACACCTGGATTTCGACTGAAATTTAGGTGTGAAACCTATACATGACATATCATGTGAAATATTAAAATGGCTAAAAGGTGCCATACTGGTACCGTGGTCATTTACCATTCTGTATTAAATTAATTAAAAAATATAAGGAGTACGAATTCAAGGGTGGGGTCAGTGAGTGACCCTACCTTATTTTGGGTGGGGAATCCATTTCTGCAATAATATTTATGGATTTCCTACTCCTTCATTTTATAATGATTTTATTTATTCATTTATCTTTATTTTGTTAATATTATTATTGTTGCTGCTTTGTCAGGTTGCTCTGTGCTAAGTAGCAGGCTGACATAAATATTCAGCACTAAATTCAATAAATAACCCTTACAAAGAGAGAGAGCACAAAAAAAGAAACTACCAACCTTCCCTCTACCCAGCCCCCTGTGTGTAAACCAATACTTGGGACCTCTCCTGAACCATCCCTTTTATAAACCCTTAAAAACTTCAAAATTCAAATTTTGGTTAAGATCACATATATCTGATCAACCACTAAACAATAATCCAATACATCTGGTCAATTCTTCAAAAACCCTACCAATAAAAGTTAATAGTTAATCTAGGTCTGATCTGAGACATATTTTAAGACTCAAAGAAACCATCTATTAATTAAAATAAATTAATGTGAAGACTTACTATAGTACTAGAAGGGCAGTTAATTCAAAACCACCTTAGCCTTACTAATACTCTAAAGGGGTAGAAGTAATACTGAATTCCCCTTCAAGGACTGTCAGCAAGCTATTTGCTATATTATTTATATTATCCCACAGAAGTCTCTAAAACAGCTGAAGATCTGGGGGACACATTGAAAGGATTGTAATACATGCATCAGGGACATATTTTTTTGATTTGAGCTACATAGGAGCTTGGAGAGGGAAAAGGAGGAAAGAAGGTATTAATTTAAGCAATTCTTTCAGCATTTGCCATAATGCAAAATATACATAAAGAATTGCAAACAATTTCTGATTAAAAGTCTTTTTTTGTTGGTTTGTAGCTATGGATTCATACATATCCTATATTTTTCCAATAGAAACAATTCAGGGAGAATCTTTTAAGCGCATGTTGCCCTGGACCAAGTGTGTCCCCCAGAAAATTGTCTGTAGACCAAGGGGGCACATTTTCTTGTGTTTGACAATGTGATTTGAATTTTTTATGAAATTCAAATTTAATTTACCCATGCTACAGCAATCATTTAGTTTATTCACACATGCACATGAACAATGGAAATATATTTGATTATCAATGTTCAGAAGTAGCAAAATAGAATTATGTTCAAGTGATATCCTTCAATTATGAATATAGATTTTAAATTTTAAAAGATGGTTTTAAAAAAAAATTATATTCTCCTATAAGTATTTGCTAGCTGATCCTTTTGACTGCCAATATATTAATCTGTACCAGATCGATTTAAGATTGTTACAACAGCATTCAACATTTTTTGAGATATTTGAAATGAAAAACCAATTTGTTTATAGAAGTTGGAAGGAGAATGCCCTGTTAAAGTCTGATGTTGATCATCAGATGATCTAAAAACACATATTGTAACCCCAAGTACTGCATTCAAGTCAAAATAAACTTGGAAATCACAAAATTAAAATTTGCCCCCCACCATATCAAAGCCTTCATCTGCAAGTATTGGGTCACCTTCTTGGGAGTTTTTGGGGCTGAAGATAGGAACCCAGCATACCAGTGTCCAGTTGTTTGCATTGGTATCTGTGTGGGGCAAGTTATAAAAGTTATACATTGTGAAAGTTGAGAAACTGGAAAAATCAAGAGAATCATATTGAAGTAAATACTGCATGCATGTGAGACATGGATGGCAGGTTTTTTTGAATCAGTTTTTGAACATATGATTTGAAAACCCCAGGTGCCAGATGCTGGAGCTGCTTTGAAATGAATTTGGCTGCTTTTTCAATTTTGATTGCTTCATTTTCAGGAGAGTAATTTCTATATTTCATAATGTTGACCAATCTCTGAACTGAACAATATTGTCCAAAGGCCTCATTCTGTTTTGAGCATTTTTTCCATCCATCAGCCCACATTACCCCTCCCAGTTGAGGTCCATTGGTACAGACTTTGTTAACATAGTGGGCTTGATTCAAGAGATGGAAAAAAATTTTCTTCCACCCACTGATCTCAGAATTTGGCATTCCAGCAAAAGGGATGAATTTGACATTGCAAAATGCAGGTTGAGATTGACGTGCAATGATACAAGTACCATGAGAGATGCATTGATACAACTGCAAGGTTGTTTACAATTTCAAGAATTCATGTGGAGCTGGGTCAACCTGCCATTTTGGTGGAACATGATAGAAAAATTGGATTTCCACTGTATTTGGAACCATAGGCAGGTGATGCTCAAGGGTAGTATCAGAATGATCTGCCCCCTATAAAATTTTGCTGGAAAAAGGGGCTGCAGATCTTTTTTGAACAGCTTCCCATCATTTAGCATTATTCCCTGGCCTGACTCTTCTGGTGGTGGATTCAGATTGACTACAAATGCAAGAAAACATCACCAGACTTGTATAATGTGATGGAAAATACTTCCAAAGTCACTTGCTTCAGTCTCATTTTGGAAATTGTCTAGGCCTGAATGATGCTCAAGCCAACACCACCAAACCCCAGACCATAGCATGGGGATGCCCCAAAGCCCACCATCCAATACTTCAGCTAATGCAAATGAATGGCTGGGCCTGAATGAAGCTCAAGCCAACAGCACCAGATATCATGGTTAAGCTGGAAGCATGAACAGCTCCTGCCTTGGGTGGATAGTCATCCCTTGCACCAGTCTTGTCTTGGAGATTGGCCGGGCCTGAATGATGCTCAAGCCAACAGCACCAACCCCCAGACTGCAGCATGGAAAATAATCAAGAGAAATGATGGTGAGGCAAAAGACTTATGCGTTTTCACTTCCTTTATTGAATTGGTGTTGAAGATCCATCTATAGCAGCAAAAAAATAAATGTGATAAGATTGGAGTCAATAGAATTGTACAACAACTAGAAAAATCTGTGGGGGTTGGGAAGTGGCAAGGGGAGTCGCATAAAATATGGGTCAGACTGGTATTTGGCCTAGGTGGTAAGCAATGGCTATTGTTTTTTAATGTTCTCCCAGATCATGTTTTCAAGTGCCTGTCTGGAGCTGTTGGCTGATTTTCTAAAAGTCTCCCTTTTGTTTATTGGGTCTTGGTGTGCTGGGTATGGAGATTGAATGGATTAATTGGGTGGTCTAGGAATGAGCTGGCCATTGGCGGTGATACGGCAATGGCTGGGGCTTGATTGGTCAATTTTTTGGTTAATACAATTGATTTGTTTGGTCTTGAGGGGCGGGACATCCTGTAAACTTTTAGTTGGGCCAATGGAATGTTTGCACTTAGAGATCCTGGTTGAGGAGGGGGGGGGGGTGTCAGAAACAACCGCCCGTTGTATTTACTATAGTACCTTATAAAAAATACTGTGGCACTTACTTTGCCACCTCCCACGTGCTTGGCAAATCTCTGTTTTCATCCATCCTTCTTTAAATCTTCTTATCTCTTCCCTCCTTCATTTCTTCCTATTTATTCCTATACATTCAATCCTGTCTCTATAAAAGCCGGGCGGATAAACCTCACCTTGTCATTCTCCATGGAATCAATCTTGTTAAATAAATATTAAATAATCTAAGCAAATTCTTCGCAAGCTGAAATTTATGACAGGAGGCGAGCAAAGGTGGTGGTGCCAGGGGAAAAAAAGAAGTGAGCCAACCGAGCGAGGATGGGGGGATGATGGGGGGACAGTGTCAGATGGTGCGCCCCCCCCCCTCCCCCCTCTCCCCTGACTTACACGCACAGTGGTTTAGCCCGTGCACACACAGGGAGCTATCCCGATCGGGATAACTCGCCGGGTTATCCCAATCAATAACTCCGCCCGCGCCTACACGGAGTTATCCCAATTGGGCGGAGTTATCACTCGGGATAACTCGCGAGTTATCCTGATTGATAACTCCGCCCGCGCCTAGGTGGAGTTATCCCAATGAGGATAACTCACTCTGCTAGGCATATCCTTTGGTATGAATCAAGAACTTGCAGTTACAATGATCCTTGGGTGTGGTAAGATGGCTGTTCAAGTTTTGCCAGACGATTGGGGCAATGTCACTCCATGGTTTACCCTTGGAGACTCCTAAGAGTTTCTGATCGACGCAAATTTGGAGGCATCAAGATTGGTAGTTTACTAAAGGATGGGGGCATGAATATATACACCATACCTGTCTCAGAGGGACCAGGATAGCCCCCCTCCAGAAGGCCTTTGGGATTTAGTCCTCCAGCTCAACCCGTTCTCTTGCTTGGCCTTCTTATCCCTGACTTTGATCATGCCACCGACCTTAGGTTTGGGCCAGGAGTAAAAGCCACATTCGGGCATGAACCAGACGCCCTCCTGAGATCTGGTTTGATCAAGTACCCATAGAGGATGTTAATGATCACCACCCTGTGCATCACTACTCTTGAGGACAAATTCAATATCGGGTAGTAGTTTGGGTGAGGTGATGACTGCTTCCTTTAGAAGGAGATGAAGCCATTAGATGCTTGAAAACCATATGGCCGTGGGGGGGAGGACACTTACAAATCAAGTTGAGTAGAGCCTTGGTGCGTTTTCCAGGTCCACTGGGGTAGTAAGGCAGGCTGAGTGGCGGTGGGTAGGATATGAATGAGGCATGGGGCTTACCCGTTAAACTGTTTGATGAAGACTCAATTGCTATAGATCAAGACGCGTGCGTGACTATACAGGTCCGCTGATTTCTAATATTGCTTGCTTCTGGCTTCCATTGTTTCTTGCCTTCCGTCAGTTCCCATGTATAATATTTGCCTTAGCCTGATTAGTTAATAGCATGCCACATTATACCTTTATGCCTGGTCGTTTTTCATTCAAATCAATTAGCGCGTGCTTGCTTCACAATTGCAAACAATTGTTTTTTGTCTTTTGAATAATTTCAAAAGTTTGGTTCCGCTTACTCTTTGCTGTGCCCTTGTCTTAGCTTTATGTCTATGAATTCCAATCTATGCTTGCTTTTTGGTGCTCGCTTTTTTATTCCATTGTTCCCTGAAGTTTGTTGGGTTTCCCTTTATATTTCTTCCTGTTCTGATCAGTTCATTGGACACCGCGTTATGCCCCTATGACTGGGTCCTTTTGTCAGAAGTCATATGAAAACAAATGACACTGTGGGATTCAAACCCACAACCTCAGACTCTTTATATGAGTGATGCTCTTACCAATTGACACTGCAAGCAAACCAGTGACGATTTTGCATAATTGTCACCCGGGCCATTTTGGTGTCGCGCGTGCCAAATTGCATACGACACTCGCGCGACAGTAGAATCCACACCTGATCCATCACGCGACAGCGCGTGAGACAGCTGTTACAAGCATGTCTTTTGCCCTTGGTCCCTCAGCCCCCACCCCAGCAAGTCACTTTGCTATTCCTCAACAGCATAAAATCTTCCCTTCTCACGTACTGCGCCCTCTTCACCCTATCCAGAGACCCTCCAGACCCACTACTTACATTCTGCCAACCTGACCAAGAACATGGCTAACAACGAGATCCCCCCCCAGCTCCAAGTGACTCAAATGCCCCACCAAACTATGTGAACCCCCCCGTTCCAACATTTAACCCGCAAAACCTTGAGGCCATGTTTTCCACTGCTCTAGCCAATCAAGCCACCACCCTTGAAGCCAGCATCAAGTCCAGTCTTCATAGCACCTTAAGCAAGATGCAAGAAAGAATTGACCAGCTTGAGTTACGCGATGCTCCCTCAACCACCCAGGATTCTCAAGCAAAAGGGCTGAAGTCCAACCTGACAGCCTTGACTAGTGCAAAAACTTTCCCCAAGCAAGCTGCAGAGCCAAAGAAGACCCAGGACGCCAAGAAAAAAACAACCTCAACTCCACCTGTCAATAAGCGGGCCCCGTTAGTTTCCAAATCAACCCAAAAAGACGTGTTTCGTCATGCTCAATCCGAGCCCGCCCCTATCATTCCAGGCAATATCACCACCCCAGTCAAGAAAGGCAAGGACTCTCGTACTAGTGCTCGACGTGCATCTGGATCTGTTACCAAGAAAAAACCCAATCAGATGATCACCAAGGATTTCCAAGATGACTTGAAGGCCACCAAGGTTAGTAGTAGGCCTCCTAAATGAATTGAATCCAAGCACGGTAACTAACTTACCCACTTTCAATGCATAGGAATGTTTGTTTGTTCACATCAGACTCCTCTGGGGCCTAATTCAGACTGCATTGGTACCTCCTGCTGCAAACCCAGAGTTCATCAGGAGCTTCTGCGCGAACTTCCAATCCATCAAAGAGTTTGAAAAATTTGCTGAGGATTCCAGAGCAGCTCAATTAATCTCTCAAAACGATGTCCAAACCCTAAAAGATGGTCGTGCTGGTAGATTGAAAGTTGGTAGGAACTTTATTTGCATTGACGACAGCCACATCTGCTACATTCATGGATACCTTGCAAAAGTTGGCATCCAATGCTGGGGACCAAACTTGGAAGAAGGCCCTGAGAGCTTGTTCAACGCAGCCTGTCAAATTTCAGCAATCAGCATTTTCAGACAGATGGCTGTTGCAGGAGCATACGATTTCATGAACTTCAACCACAAATACAAGGACGATGTTTTGATAATGATACGTGCCTATAACCACTATGTTCATCATGTCTTGGCCCAGAAATTCACTGCTGAATGTAAGACAGCTGGGAAACATCACAGTGTTATGGAACTGAGAAGCATCCAAAAGAATCGATCTTGCGTAAGTGATTGGTTGATTAGTGTTTTGATTATTTTATAGTATGACTAACTTGTTCTTATTTTTTTTCAGCTGTGTGAAGCGCGATTGAAATTTGCAGTTATTAATGACTTGCCCAAACGTTACCGCAGAATCATCAATGAACCTAATGCCCACAGTGACGATGAGTGGGATGCGGAGCATGGCTGTTTCACCATCAAGACACTTGGCTATCGCTCAAATTCAGCCAATATTTTCTTTCGCAGATTGGACATGGCCATGAAGAATGTGGCAGTTGCCACCGGGAAGACAAGCCAAATGAGAACTCGTAAGTTGCCAGCGCAACCAATCCCCTCAAAGTTCACAAAGGCACCAAAGGAGCTCCCCTTGGATTTCTACCGCCGCAAATGGTTGGCTGAGCTGCCAACTGGTCAGCAGCAAACGATTCCGGATGTCAATCAGGTTGCCTTCCATCCGGATCCCTCCAAGTCCCTGTTTCCCAAAAACCATCCCAACTTTGACAAAGATGAAAAGATGTCCAACAGTCGTTTCAACAAGAAATACCTTGAACGAATTTTGAAAGACTATCGATTGAATGACCTTGTGTCTGAAGAGGAAGATATTGATGAAGAAGAGCTAAATGAAGGTGCCGAGTCAGAAATTGAGGGGGGTGTGATTGATCTGGAGGGAGATAGCCCAGAGGACTCTGAAAAGTATTTGTCCGATGGTGACTGGGGGAATCATTACAACAAAGAGGATGATCCAAGCTATGATGAAGATGAAAGCAGCGGCATTGGTTCTGATGAAGGAGAAAACGATGAAAGCGAGGAGCAATCAGGAAGCAATGACATGCAGGAGTGATTGATGTCCTGGGGGAACATGATCCAGGACCTCATGTGGTATCTATGATTGGGAGTAAAGGGTGAGATTTTGTATGGAAGATGTTCCGCTAGCTTTGTCCAAGCCGAGAATCTTATTTGGTGCACCCAAGGGGAAAACCCATTGAATTCAAGTATGGTCATTCTAAAAACAATGTAAATAGTTGCTATTTTTCTCATTACTATGCTTAAAATATACACATTGTTTGGAATGTATCCAAGTCAAACAAAAAGATCCAATGAAAAACAAGAATCAAATGGATAAATACAAGCAAGGGGGTTATGAGATGATCTGGGAGGGGTTCTCCGGATTGATTTTTAGCACGGCATAATGATTCACAGGGATGAGGATGATCCCATTGCTATCAAGGGTGAATGTATGAGGAGGGAGGAGTCGATATGCAGCCAAATGCTGGATGCTGGAAGAGGAGATGATCTTGAATGATTGTGGGACAATTTGGCCAACAACGGCTTTCATTTTGTAGAGCCAGTAGCGAAAGGTCATGGTGGGGCAAGTGGTGTCCTTGTAGAAACAGTCAGTTATGGTTTGCACATTGCACAGGATGTCGTGTCCACCCATGGGGAATTCAATCAATAGTATATCCCTGACCATGCCATAGGAAATCTTCCCGTCTTCTTTGTAAACCACACAGTTATTTGGTTTCATAACCGATACCTCCACCCCATCAAAACCCAAACACGGCACCTGAATTCTGGCAGTGGGCCTCAAGATCCTTGCACCCTCAGGGTGTGGCAAAGCACGGTAATCCAAAATGGTTTCATCTATGTGACGTACATACTCTAATATTTGTTCAAAAAGACCATCCTCCAACATCAACTTTTGACCGCCAGTTTTGCTTCATTGGCTCTCATTCTCAACCTTCTTCACAAACTGCAAGAAGTTAGGATTTGCTTCCAGCCGTTGTACCCAACAGAGATTCTTCAGAAGTGTACTCTCCAGCTCACCTGGAACCCAAAATCAATCAGTATAGAACTTGCCCTCAACTTGCAAAGCGTATGCTAAACTTACCAGACCGTTTGTTTGTTTGATACCCACGCAAGCGGCCTATAACCCTCTCTACACTGAACTCAGCTACACCCAACATAGGCCCCCACAGCTTGAGCTGCTCAGGAATATGCAGTGCGTAGTGATTGTTTGGTTGGACTACCAGGTTGTCAAAGATGCGCTTGGATGTCAAGCTGTATGTCTTGTAAAATTGGGTAAAAAGACTTTGGTGACTTTCTCGGACCTTGCGCGAAGCCACAATGTTGGTACAGGCAATGAGATTTGTAATTTTTTCCATGACAAGGTATCGGTTTGATCCACTATTGATGTCTTCGATGGAGTCCAGGAAGATTTCGGCCACAATCAGAGGAATCACATAAACAAAAAGGGTATACCATCCAGACGCCTTGAGCTTGCCGCACTTTGATTTTCCAAGGTCGCTTGGAAGATTTCCGATTTTGGTTGGTAGGATAATGGCTTGCATTGCATCCCTGAAGTAATCCATATCTTTCTCATTAAAAAGCCCACCATTCCCTCCTTGGTTGAGCTCCACATCTTCGTCATCAGTGCTAGTGTCATTGGAGTTTGAGTCGGTGTCATCCAGCATGATAGCACTTGGGTCTAGCCAGGGCCTTTTTCTTGATTTGTTAACAACACCTCTTCGTTGCTTTTCTTTGAATGACAAGGTCTGGAACCCCCACCTCTCCCGAAAGTGATGCATGAGGACCCCTTCAAAACAATTGTGGAGGATCCCTAATGCAACATGTTGCACCGGGTCGCGGTACAACAGCCGATTGAGCTCTGAGTGACGGATGCCAGTCTCGCGAGTGAGTTTCTCTCGTCCATTCAAGGTTAGATTGGATTTCCATTGGTCGGAAACTTGTCGAACTTGGGTACCGTTCCGAGGATTTCCTAGCCGAAGTTGGGTTCGTTTGTCGATTGTTGAATCACACCAAGAGCAGTAGTGCTTGGCTGAATGCGATGCATAACCTGCAACCTTGTGGGTTGCACCCAAATCGCCAACTAGGGGGAGAAGCTTCAGCTCACAGAATCTCCCAGATGGACTGGAGGCGGTTGGGACTTTGAAAGGCTTGGCTAAATCAACCAATTCATCAATCAATGGCTTGAGGAGATGTGATATTGTTGTCATGCTAGGGGAGTCTGGTCCTGAAGTGATACCCGCAACAAATGTATCAGCTAACTTTTGCCGCATTGTTGGTGGAAGGTTCAAGCAATTCATTACAATCACGCCGACAGATTCTTGTTTTCCTGCTAATTTATTGCCTCTTGGGTTAAACCAATCTACAAATAGCAAAAAAACTAGGTGGAGTGCGCTTCCGGTACTTTCCCAAGTTAGTTGCTTCCACGCATCACCTTGCTGGATGTCCGAGACCACCTCTGTGGGAAGAACTCCAACTTTCTGACTCCACCCATCTATTTCTTGCTCAACCCCGGGTATCTTAAGAAACCACTCAACCCATGTCTTCAATTTCTGTAAAACAAAGGTGCATTGGGGAACACCAACCAAAGGTGTTTGATTCATTCGGAGTCGAGAATTGGATGCTCAGAACTTTCCAATATGGGAGGAACCCGCAAACAGATTCTTGTCCATGAATAAAAGGGATCCGCATGGTCTTGACTTGGGTGTTTCGCGATATGAGCATGTGTTGGGTAGATTAGGGGGCTGGTAGAGAGTATAGCACTTGGGACAACAGGAAATCTTGACTATGTGGATCTCGAGTTCATTCTTAAGGATGGTTCGAGTACTTTGGGGAACAAGTGAGTCAAGAGGCACTTGACGGTCATCCTTCATCATCTTCACCAATAGATTCCGCGCAATATCACAATTCTTCAAACTAACATTGCTACAGAGATGTAACCATGAGATGAATGATGAAACCATGCCTGGAAATTACCACAAACTCATCAGTTTTTGGCCAAACAAGGCCGTAAGGCAACCTCAAATGGATAGCAAAATATCTATAAAATGGAAAGACTTACTTGCTGAATTTTGTACTGATCTGTTAGATTCTTCCTGGACACTAGATGTCGATACTGTTGATTCATAACCTGGTTTGCTTTCTGCAGATGATGCAGCAATAGGCCTAGAAAAATTCACCATCAAACTGGTTGAATTCAATGCATGTTGTCGGTCTGCCACACAATGCTTGAGGTGATTACGCTCAGAGATATGACGACCATGCTGCGTTTGACCTCCAGCATTCATGTACGAGTAGCTTGAGCAGACTGAGCAAAGGCAGATGAACATGCTGTTTATTGTGATGAACTCAGACTTTGAAAGATGAGACCGGCCAAGCTGGGTACTTTTTGGCAGTTCAAAGGCGGGACAGCACGAAATCATCACACAGCCTGTCTCACGCGCTGTCGCGTGATGGATCAGGTGTGGATTCTACTGTCGCGCGAGTGTCGTATGCAATTTGGCACGCGCGACACCAAAATGGCCCGGGTGACAATTATGCAAAATCGTCACCGGTTTGCTTGCAGTGTGAGCTAAGTGCGCTGTTGAGTAAGGAGCTGTTGATTCATAGCCATTTGGATGATCACCCCGGAAGAGGTGTACTTACCCCAGCATTCTATGATGTGGATGGCACATACCAGTCAATGCACTGCTCATGGCAATTATGTAATCTAACACCTTTATCATTTAAATCAATCACTGTGCGTTACCGTGCAATTGCAAAAACTTTCATCAGATTCTTGCGTTGTTCTGAAAACAATTGACCGGTTCACTGATTGCTGTGTCTCTCTTCTGGTCTCAGGCTGATCAATTATCAGCCTGTTTGCAATTGAAGCATGCAAACGCTTGTGACAGATTCTTGCATTTTTCTGGAAACCATTGAACAGTTCACTGATTGCTGTGTCTCTCTTCTGTTCTCAGGTTTATCAATCATCAGCCTGTTTGCAATCAAAGCAAGGATTGGGGTGAAAGCAAAAAACCAAGTTCAATAAACGTATGGGAGGTGGGTTTTGCGTATTTTGTCTTACTCCCATTTCTTAAAAATATTTTTGTGTAAATCCAACAGACTTTCCATGCAGTTTGCAACAAGGATGGTTCAGTTGCTAACTAACCGTTCCATCCAATGCGTTCATTACAATGATTTTGTCTCAATATTATGTCTGGAACTTTACGTTGTTGAGTTTGTGTCATGCTCAGGTCAGACCTCCATCCTTGCAGATATTTCTCCCGCGGCTTGGAGCAAACTCATCATGGCACAATTTACTTGAATACTTCATGCCAACACATCATAAATCTTTTCTTTAAGCGCAACAACCAAAAACGGCTTCATGCAGCTTGGCAGCTTGATTGTTGAGTTCTTTACTAATCCTTTCACACAAAACTTTCCATACAAACTAATTGGGCATGTGTAATAAGTTACTATGCACAGATCTTGACTATACATTCAAAATTTTGTGATCTTGGAGGTACATTGTATTTCTTTTTTGTCTTCAGGTGCAGCTCTTGCATTAACCAAAAATGAAAAAAAATCAAGGAAAATGATGTAGTATTTGAAAATTTCCAGAACAGGGATGATGGGATCAATTCAAATGATCTGAAACAGATTTCAAGAAATTTATGAAAATTAGGAAAAAAAGTAGGGAAGGCTTGGAATGTTTGTGTGATCCCAAGAAGTCCTACCAAAATCAAGATATACATACTGTTTTTTTTTTGGAAAATTAAATATTTCAATTAAACCTTCAATCTGCTATTTTAGGATTTTGAGTCAACTCAAATGGATTATGGGCATGATCAAAGGAGGGTTGGGTTGCCTGAGACTTTTAATTTTATTTTTTGCTTTTTTGTGGGGGGGGGGTTTGACAATATTCCATCTTGGGAGAATCTGTTTTGATTAGTGGTTTTGAATTAAGAACCATTGAAAGGGAAATTCAGAGTATGACTAGTAAGATGAGGATGATGATTCATTAGGAGGGAACGTGAGATCTTGATGGGTGTTTAAGATGTTCTAAGAGCAAAGAATGGTTGAAATGTGAGGAATTGATGTAACTGATTGGATGAGAAGAATTCTTTGATTCAAGATTTATAAATATTCCATGGTATAGATATCTGCTTTTAGAGAATAAATTTTCTCATCTACCCTACCCTAAAACTCATGTTTAAACTATGTCTCCTTAACATGAAACTTATTTGGAGAATTACTACTTGGTAAATAATCCTGACCTTCTCCTGTAGGTCAGGGAAACACATGAATCTACATATTACTTATGAATTTCAATAGTGTCCCCCTGACCTTTGCCCATATGTCAGGGGGACACTGCACATCCCCCTGAACTTTGCTAAAATCCCAGGGGAAACCTGCATTCAGAATATGCTGAAAGTCTCCCCCTGAACTTTTCCTGCAGGTAAGGGGGACACTGCACATCCCCCTGAACTTTTCCACTATCCCAGGTAAAGCCTGCTTGTGGAATATGCTGAGAGTCTCCCCCTGACCTTTCCCCATAGGATTGGGGAACACCTGCTTCTCTGAATCTTGATTGGTGTTGACAGGGATTGCCCTTGCTAGTAGATCTAGGGGACATCTCTGTAGGCTGTTGCAAGCTTTTGTGAGTGAGAAATCCGCAAATATGTATCATTTTCTGTCTGTTGAAAAAACTTCAACAACCACTGTTAATGTAAAGCCAGAAGTGACAGTCCCCACAATGTTGGTGACAGTTCTCACAAGGGAAGTTGCCTGATGGTTTCTATGGGCACTTCCACCGCTGTGAACGCTCCAATTGAATCTACTCAAGTCTCAACTCCATCTTATGGTTCTCTTTGTTGTTCTCATTTTTCTGTTCTTCATTATTTGTTTCTGTTCTTCATTATTTTTTTCTGTTCTTCATTATGTTTGTTTGTCTTTGTGCTTGTCTCTTATCTTTCATCTACTGTTTGTCTCTCTCACAACACAATCAACTGAATTAAAAAACTCAGATCAATCTATTCAACAATCACTCCAAACCTTGACCAACTGGCCCCCAAATCTTCAATCTTATCTGTCTCTAACTGTTGCAATCAATCCATTTCAACTATACCCCAAATGAAGCACAACCTTGAATCCTATCCTTTTGTTTGGTGCTTTGATGTCCTTTCATTGCTCTTTCTCATAGCCATAGTCAATCAGGGGCAACTATTTCACTGTGTTGGTTTTTCATATCCACTCTGTTATCCAATGTTGTCTAAATTTCTCATGTTATCTTGATTCTCACTGAGTTTTTTCTTTTATAGCTTGCTGGCTTGAAATTCAAACCATCACACATATCTAATACTGTTAAAAGCCAAATGATCACCTTGGCCAGCAAGGCATAGGACTATGTGGGAAGGATTGGGATTTTTGCCGGACTCTTTCCATCAAGCTATGCTCAAAACGGCTCTAGAAAATACCCTGCTCCTGACCAAAGAGAAATATGTTATATGGAAGGACAGAATGATGGTGTTTCTTAAACTCAGGGGAGTGCTGGACATACTTGAATAAAACTCTGGAAATCATAAAAACCCAGACAACAACAAGACCCAAATACTCCTCATATCAAACGTAGATTCCATAACTCACAAAAATGTCATCAGCACTGCCAACATCAACTTGGCAAAGGATATATGGCAGGAATTCAAATAACAATTTTAAACTTCTCAAGATTCTTATTGAGCTAGGATCCTCAACAACTTTCTGCATTTGACTTTCAAGGAGAATGAAATTATGAATTTTGTCACAGATATCAAAACCTCCATCAAGAAGATGATCAAAATAGGTATAGAACTACCGGAAAACATCTTGGCTTACCTAACAATGTTCAAATTTCCATCAAACCTTCAGGATCTTAAACATCAACTTATGCACTCAGACAAGCAGATCTCAGTTGAGTTTGTGTGTAAACGCCTTTTTCAATATCACAACAAAGTTAAGGCAGAAATAAACAAGATAGGAACTCCACAAGGTACTTCCAAAACTGCAGTATCCAAAATGCGGACCATGTTGAGGTTAAACCTGCTAACATGATTTATCACCACAGTACAGAGGCTGTGAAGTTGAACCTAGACCAGTAATACCAAACAACCCTGGAAGCCACAAGCGTCTGTAGCCTAGTTGGTAAAGGAAGAACTCTAGTATCTGTCTCAGTCTATCAGAGGTTGTGGGTTTGACTCCCACCAGACACATCTTCATTTTCACAGTCTCAACAGACCAAGAACAAAAATAATCTCTCTAGCCAATGTATCAAAGGGTATCATAATCCAAAACAGCACAAGGGGTATCATAATTCAAAACAAGACAAGAACTAATCCAAATCAGAATTTTTCCATCTGCTTCCTGAAAAGGCCCCCAAGTGGTTAAGGGAAAACCAAAGTAAATGGAAAGATAAAAAAAAGAAGACCCAAGACTCTGCTCACTTCCATGCCTTCATGACTAGTTGGATAGACTCCAAAATTGGTGCAGAGAAGAATATCTTGATTGACAGCAGATCAGCCTCTCATATTTTCAGCAAAGCCTGATTCTTCACCACGCTTGAACCATATGCTGAAGAACACTGTTAAAATATAAGTGCACTCAGGTAATGTGCATATTAGTGTGTAATCCAAATGGGATGCACAAATGGGCCTCCACGGCCCATTGGACATCACATGGGCCTATGTGGAATTTATTGGTTTTGGGCATTTGGGCACCAAAACACATTTTCCAAGTCAATTGGGACACGGGCCTTGACAGGCCCATCAGGGTGGATGGGCCACCTTACCCAGATGGGCTTATCTGGGCATTTATGAGCCCAAGGATTATTTTAGACATACTTGGTCAGACAGGCTGGCCCGCAAAAGTATGTTTTTTGGGTTCATCAGGCCTTGGCAGCCCATTGGGGCCGCCACCTGTGTTGTGGCCCGCTTGGGGCCACTTGTTTCTCACCTGGGGCCTGTTTTGGAGCTGTACAGCCCGCGCGCGGCAGTTGTAGGGGGCAGGGGACTCCATTGGAGTCCCTCCACCCGCTGTTTGTGGGGCCACAGCCCTGGTTGCTCCACCCCGTTGGTTGCAGCCATGGGGGCTGCTGGCCCCTGCCTCCCTCCCTCCCCTCACTTGGTTGCAAGGGGGAGGGAGTATGGCTGGTCCCTCATAAACCAAACCAGCCAGCTGGTTGCAAAAAAGGCAACCGGCAAGGTGGGAGGGGACTTGATCACCCCCCCACCTCAAGACCAATGATAATGGGGCCATCTCTCCCCCCCCCATTACCAAGGGGGAGGTGACCAATGGGGCTTGGTGGGCCTGACCACCACCCAGCCCACCTTTGGTGTGACAACTCCTGGAGGGGGATTTGCTCACCTCCCCAGGGGATTTGAGCAAAGGAGTGGGGGGAGGGGGCACACATGCCCATTGGTTACAACCCCCCCTCATGAGTTCTTGGCCAGACAAAGAGTGATTCTGGGTCCACCCTGGCCATTTTGAGGGCCAGGGGCTTGGTTGCAGGAGGCAACCAGGCCTGTGAGTGTATAGAAAGGGCCAGTACGGTTAGAAAGAGATGTAACCAGGTAACAGGGCTGGTTGTAATATACAACCGGCCAGGGTCTGAACAGCAAGGGGCTGGTTCAGCCCTGTGAGGGTGGAAACACCATATTTTACCGGTAAAGGCTGGTCAAAAGGGTTCAGAACTAATTCCAAGTGGGCTGAGTAAGCCCAAACCAAGTAACAGGGCTTGTAGAGCCTGTAGAGCCCATTTGGGGCGGAATTTTATCCTTTTGCTTGTCATTACATGAGCTCCACATGAGCACCATCTTTTTTATTGAAGGAGCTCTTCTCCCTTCTGTTTTCCATACATTCATTCATCAATTCATTCACATTCATAAGATTACCATTTCCTCTGCCTCAGATTAAGGATCAATCATAAAAAATTATTTTATCAGCATTTATTTTGCTTTCATTACTTCTCAGTGAGTAATCTTGTGGGCCAATAATTCTCAAAAAGACATCACTACGGGAAAGGCGGGAGAAGATCTACCCAGCCAGAGGTTGAGAACTGTTAGACTGGAATGGAAGCACCAAACAATCACTCTGTATAACTGTCTGTATGTTCCTGATATTGTTGTCAATCAGATCAGTACAGGGAAAATCCTTGAACAAGGGTGTACTCTGAAGGCAAAATATGGTAATTTTGAATTGAGAAAAGATGAGAAGAAAATATTTCAAGATTGATCATCAACAAACTCTTCTTCCTGGATATGCCACATAAAGTTAGTAAAAAAGAGTGCTACTGGACACAGCAGGAGGAGCCAAGGGCTCTTAAAGATCTAAACTTATCCTATGGTCATGCCTCTCTTGGTTGCTTATCCAAAATCAAGGGAGTTCAATATACTGCTGCTGAAAAAGACAAGTTTGAGTTCAAAGACAGTCTTCTATGCAAAATAACCAATTCTTCCTTCAAACATATCTTAACTTCCACCACCAAGCCTTTCAAGAAGATACATCTAGATATTGTTGGTCAAATCACGCTGGAATATCATAGATGTGGAAGCTACATCTTAACTATTGTCAAAAACTATCCCCATTACATCTTTGGTATTCCATTAACTCAAAAGGACAATACGGTTCCTGTGTTGATAGAATTAATCAAGAATCAGAAAAAAAATTGTGGTTACTATCCATCTACTGTATCCTTGGATGGTGGTACAGAGTTTGTAAAAAATACGTTAGTACAATATCTCAAGGAGACATTTATCAATCATCTTTTTAATGAACCCTATCATCCCAAACACAATGGTAGAGCCAAAAGGGTCAATTGAACCATTGTCAAGAGTGTGAGATTTTCATTAAGTTCTTCCAAATTACCTCAAAAGAATTGGTCAGAGGCTCTTAAATCCTGCTGTGTCAGCCTGAACCAAATACCAAAGGAAAGTCTAGATGAGTCTCCCTGGGAACTCATTAAACAAAAAAACTACCCCCCAACTACCTTGAGCCAATCAGTGTAACTACTATTGTGCTAAATCAAAGAAGATTGAAAGGAGCTAACTTCAACCCTGAAGTTTGGGAAGGAAGACTTATAGACTACATCCAAGAGTTTCTATCTTACCAAATTCTCATGCCTGATGGACAGATCATACAATCTAAACATGTCTGATTCTTGAAGCAGTTGGTAGACAACCTGGGAATCAACTCTACCACAGATCTTGACTTCAGTCTGGTCAAATCAAATGAAGAATCTCAATCCGTTGTAAGACTCCAAACGGTGCTAGGCTGTGGCAGTTCTGTGGAGGGGAAAGGTGCTGTTTAGGCTGCCCTCCTGAGTGTTACAAAAATATTTAGATGTAACCAAGATCAAGTTCCAGAACCTGGTAAATGAGGAATCAAGGAGTAGAGGATAAAGATGATAATAGTTTGGTAGCAATGGAACAGCACTATCTGAGACAAGATTATGCAGGGAAAAACTTGAACAAAAGAATTTAAAGTCTGCTTAGAGTTCAAAGAACAAAAGCTGTTGTATTTAAACAACACCCACAAGCTAATAACTCTGGTCGTCAGCAGAAGATTGGGGATGATCAACTCAAACCCAATCAACCTCCAGGTTCTCAATGAACCTGCCCAACTCTCCGCAATCAAGCACTTGAAGGGTACCAGATAACTGAGGGTGGCTGTACAAGACAAAGCAAAATGTTTAAGAAGCTCTAAAAGCAAACAGTAACTGATTTGAAGCAAGGATAACCTCAACACTTCTCAAGGGACTCAAGAGTAGGCTGGCAGAATGCAACTCCAAAGAAAATAAAGGGAGGTATAACACTCCAGGTCTTAAGCTTAATAAGACCTCTTCAATCAATTGTGATTAGCTCCAGAAAGATGATCAGGGATCAGGACCATTATGGCCAGAGAAAGGGATCAAGGAGTGGTATAACACACTCAAAAATTCCAACAGACAAAATTTTTCTTAACCCAGCAAGGCTATTGGTTGGTGATAAGGATCAGGCCACAGAGGGGCAAAGACTAAGGGTCAAAAATGGATCAGGGGGCAATCAGAGATATACCCAGGATAAGGATCAGGATCTAAATTTCACAATAATGGGGGGACATAAGCACACACTCCCCTGGATGATTAACAAAAGGCTGGGGAGAGCCCCTCCTTCTATGGTTCGTGAGTCCCTGTAAACTATTTAAAAGAGATACTTTTTTTTTTTTCACACGCAGGTGAGGGTGTGGTGACAAGCCGATTGGAGGATGGTCACTGGGCGAGCCCGGCGGTTTTTTTTTTTTTTTTTTTTTTTTTTTTTTTTTTTTTTGATAATGATGCCTATGAATGATGATAAGGAAAAATCATAAAAAAAAAATTAAATTCTCCGCACTGGCCAGGGTGTCCAGGATGGGGCACCACACAGTATCCAAATAGACCACTGTGCCTTGTATGAACTATTGTAATCCACCTGCTGAAGTGGACTTCTCTGATGAAGAGAAAAACATTTCTGATACAGAGTCAAGCGCAGAGATTGAATCAGTGTTGCATCCTTCACAAATTTTTGTCTCAGGTTTCAACCTGGGAGCTCCTGAGACAGTCAAAGAGCCTGTCAAAAGAACCCTGTATGACCAATCTTCCATTGGACCTCCTCAACGCTTTTGTTTTCACCATTACTTCAAACCTAAAACTTTTTACCAAGCAAATCAGTGTGCGGAAACCCTCAAGTGGGGGGGAAATCAAAAAGGAGATCCATAAATCTGAGTTACTTGAAGTCCGGGAAGATTATGAAGGAGGAACTACTCTTAACCCTCTAGATACCACCTGGATATTCAAGATTAAAGACAATGGTCACAATGATGCTATCATTCACAAAGCTCAGATCTGCGTAAAGGTATTCAAACAAGTTCATGGCCTAGATTTTGAAAAGTGATTCTCTCTCACTGGAAAGATTGCCTTGCTATGAGCAATTCTTCTGTGTGCATTGAAAAACAAACTGAAAATCCAAAAATATGATGTAAATGTGGCTTTTCTACACGCACCCATTGATGAAGAAGTAATCATCAGGACACCTTGAGGATGCCAACGTCAATGTAAATACTTAAGACTCAAGAAAATCTGTACAGGCTCAAACAACCTCCAAAAAGTTGGTATGACCCACTCATGTACTTGATCAAGTTGGTTGTTTTCAAGGGGTCAGACAGTGATCCCTTCTTGTACAAATCTGAAAAAAATTGGTTGTTTATCTTCTTCCACATCAATGACTTGATACTTGTGGGTGAAGGGGGCCAACTTCAATTATAAGTTCAATTCTTGGTTCAAAGACTTGCAGGCTCAAAAACCGGACACTATCCTTGGAATTAAGTTTGAACAAATGCAAACCAGTATTTTACTGAGCCAAACCAAGAATATTGTACAAGGCTTAGAAGAACATGGCTTGCTTGAGTCAAGACCATGCTCCACACTGTTGAAACCTCACTTTCAAGTGTGCAAGGCATCAGATGAAGACCTTGAAGAATTCAAGAAGCTCAATATAAACTACAAGCCCGCAATAGGACTTCTTAATTATATTTCAATTTGAACTTGTTCAGATCTCAGTTACTCCATCTCCAGCTTGGCTTGTTTCCAGAATAAACCGGTCTGACGCATTGGAAGGAACTCAAACAGACATGGCAATACCTCAACCACACCAAGGAGCTGAATTTTACCCTGACCTATGATGATTTAAAAGGCCAAATTGAATTTTACAGCAATGATTCCTGGGTCAAAGACCCTACCGGTTGCAAATCACAATCAGGCTATCTCTGTCCTTCCTTTGGTTCCCTTCTACATTGGAACAGTTACAAACAACACAATATAACCTATTCCTCCACAGAGGCCAAACTCAACCCACTTCTCAACTCTTATCTCAAAGGCAAATGGCTTTGCCATTTTTTGGGAGAAGTTTTTCAAACTGACCTCCCTTCATCTAAAAATTTTATCAAAAAAAAAAGGACTGGAAAACAAGCTCAAAAATTTTGGCTCAAATGCCAAAAAAAGACACATGGACCTCAAGAAAAAGGGACTTTAGGAATAAATCAAAGAAGGATCCCTAACTGTTCATTTGATAGATAATTCAGAGATGCTGGCTGACCCTCTAACCAAGGAATTCAGTCTGAATCAATTAAAATAATTTACCTGTCTCATCTCTGGGAAAGAATTTGCTTGATCACCAGCTAAGGAGAGTGTAAAGCCAGAAGTGACAGTCCCCAAAATGTTGGTGACAGTTCTCACAATGGAAATTTCCTGACGGTTCCCATGGGCCCTTCCACCACTGTGAACACTCCAATTGAATCTACTTGAGTCTCAACTCCATCGTGTGGTTCTCCTTTTTTTCTCATTTTTCTGTTCTTCATTATTTTTTTCTTTTCTTCATTATTTTTTTCTTTTCTTCATTATTTTTTTCTTTTCTTCATTATTTTTTTCTTTTCTTCATTATTTTTTTCTTTTCTTCATTATTTTTTTCTGTTCTTCATTATTTTTTTCTGTTCTTCATTATTTTTTTCTGTTCTTCATTATTTTTTTCTGTTCTTCATTATTGTTTTCTGTTCTTCATTATTTTTTTCTGTTCTTCATTATTGTTTTCTTTTCTTCATTATTTTTTTCTGTTCTTCATTATTTTTTTCTGTTCTTCATTATTTTTTCTGTTCTTCATTATTTTTTTCTGTTCTTCATTATTTTTTTCTGTTCTTCATTATTTTTTTCTGTTCTTAATTATTTTAATTTGACTTTGTGCTTTTCTCTTATCTTTCAACTACTGTTGGTGTCTCTCACAACCCAATCAACTCAATTAAAAAACTCAGACCAATCTATTCTAAAAGCAATCTAAAGCTCAACCAACTGGCTCTCCAATCTTCAATCTGATCTGTCTCTAACTGGTGAGATCAATCCATATCAACTATACCCCAAATGCAGCTTAACCTTGAATCCTATCCTTTTTTTCAGTGCTGTCATTTTCTTTCATTGCTCTTTCTCATAGCCATAGTCAACCAGGGTTAACTATTTCACTGTGTTGGTTTTTCATATCCAATCTGTTATCAAATGTTTTCTACATTTCTTATGTTATCTTGATTCTCACTGAGTTGATTCTGTTATAGTTTGCTGGCTTGATATTCAAACCATCATCCATATATAATATTGTTGAAAGCCAAAGGATCACCTTGGCCAGAAAGATATAGGACTATGGCATCAGGATTGGGATTTTTGCCGCACTCTTTTGTCAGCTTGCTACTATCGCAGAGCAAGCTGCAAAAGTAACAAAATAACATAAATAAATAAATAAAATATTAAAGAAGAAATTATATTAAAAATATTGTTTCAAATTATGATTCTACATAAAATTTAAGCTAGGGTCACTCACTGACAACTACCTGAAATTCCCACTGCTTACAATTTTAAATAATATTTGAAATTTTATAAAGAGGCGCGGCCTTGAGATTTTGGCAATTTTAAATATTTCACATGAAACCCCACGTACAGGTTTCACAGCTAATTTTGTTTCAGAATCCGGGAATTCTGTGATTTAGAGAAGTTACAAGCAGAAATGTGATATTTCACAATTCCAGCATACATCTGCGGCAACCAACACATCCACATGCAGCTGAGAAGCAGCACCGCCATACTTTCTGCTCACCCTGAAAAGCCAGGTACGCAGCCCTGGGAATCTGACAGGTATGCAGCCGCAGGACGTTGGGCTGACAAGCTGACAGACAACATGAGAGGCTAGGGTACCTCGTAAGAGTACTACTACTACTCATATGGGGACATACCACATATGTAATGAATGTCACTGTGGATAGTAGATACAATAAAACTACATAAAATTATTTAAAAAGACTTAAATAGACCTTGGACATATTCTTATAAAACACAATAAGAAAACACCAAAATGTCGAAAATAAGATAACTTAAGCTGGAGAAATATCTTAAAATACTTTAAAAATACAGTTATGAGAACTTCAAAATTCAGTATGCCCGTAGCAAACTGAGAAAACTGAATTTTCAAAAATATTACATATATTTCCATGGAATGTATTTTGCATTGATTATTTTAGGTAAATTAGCAAAATTTCAAAAATAATGAGCAAATCATTATTATGATTTAGCTCCCATCATCTACTACATAATAAGAACTTGTCTTAAATCAGATTATACGTAGGAATCGCTATTAAAAAGAAATATCAACAGTTTGGTAATATTCACTAAGGATAATTAATTAAATAAGGGTCATTTGGATAAATAAGGTATTATCCACATGTCAATACATCAATTAAAAAGTAGAATAATTCCCACACCCTGTGGAATTAGATGTTACCCGTATTATAGGACCAAGAACACATGAAAGTCTACCACTTTTACCTTACTTGCCTTAGAACTTGTCCCTTTGAGCCCCTATAGCCCCCAGAAGGACAGAATTGGGATCCAAAAAGATATAAATAGAGAGCCCCTTTGGAAATTATTGTTACCTCAGACCCAGTTATATTTACATCCAGACACTATGCCAAGGTAATCAAATACTTATAAGAGATAAGTAAGTGATTTATAGCTTTAGTCTGATCAATATTAACCATCCTAGAAAACCTTTGTATCAATTTAAACTGCTGAAAAACCTTTTCAAACCCAGTAACACCTTTAACCCATCAGTACACATCCCAAGCAGGTACCTAAAGGATCCAATAACATACCAGTGAGTTTTATTATCCTTTTTATGTGGTGGAAGCTTGGTTACAAAGCCCTGCAACTCCACTATATATTTTTGTATATATTTTATCTTTGGGCAATAACTCCTTTAAGAATAAAAATTAAAGTTTCCAAAGTAACCAGGTCTACGTGTTTTAAAGTGAATTCCCTGAAGATGGGTGTTAAAGATCCCTTATATTATTGTGGCCCCTCTTTTAATTTATTTAATAATCAATTTATTAATATTGAATAATAATATCCAATCATCATCAAACCAATCAACCTTGCAATAGCTTTATCCAAATATTTTAAGGATCTTTGCTGCATATATTGAATAGTATATTTATTATTTATTACATCACCTCTGGTAGCTAAAGGATAGAAAGGGTCTTGGCACCCAGGAGGCTGAAATATTTCCTTCAAGCCATTCTAAAATGGGCTCTAGAAACTACCCCGCTGCTGACCAAAGAGAAGTATGGTAAATGGAAGGACAAAATGATGGCCTTGCTCAAACTCAAAGAAGGGCTGGATGTACTTTGATCAAACTCTGGAAATCTCACAAACCAAGACAATGGAAAGATCCAAATAATCCTCATATCAAAGTTAGATTCCATAAATCACAATAAAATCATCAGCGCTGCCAACATCAACTTGGCAAAGGATATATGGCAGGCAATAAAAGAACAATTTTCATCTTCTCAAGATTCTAGTAAAGCTAGGATCTTCAACAACTTACATCATTTGACTTTCAAGGAGGATGAAATTATGAACCTTCTCACAGATATCAAAATCTCCATCAAGAAGATGATTGAAATAGGTCTAATAGTTACAATAAGACCAGTTTCAACAGACTTCAAACACAATTTGGCTATGTATGCAATGCCCTAAGGGAAAATTGAACTGGAATATTCTTTCTGGGTTGACAAAGCCGGTCTTCAGTGGTTAACCAGGCCATTTCGATATTACCATTCTCTTCCATGACCGGAGGCAATTGGTAATTTAAATTGAGAGGCATGAAGATACAATTATTTCAATACCATCCAGGTGGTTGTGATTAGAAAAGCAGAGAGTCAAGGTCATGAAAGGCAGAAAAAAAGCTTAGTTGTATTAGATGCCCCTGTTAAAAGAGATTTATAGGCCACTGGTTTGTTGGATAAATTCAGATTCCAGGGTTTCCATGCCAATAAATAGTGTATGAAATTTCTGTCCAACATTTCATTGGTACTGCAGTCATAAATTATAACCAGCACCACAACTACCAACACCACGGAAATCTGCATGTCACTTGCTAGCAAGTGCCATCAAAGAGCTCTTACCCAATGTATGGCCAAGCTCAGGTCAAGCTCCTACCAAGGTCAGGTCAAAATTCATCAATGCTCCAATGCAAAGTCACTGACTGTGCACAATGCATGGTGACTATGCACAATGAACATTGACTGTGAAAAATGCATAGTGACTGTGAAAAATGCACAGAAACTGTGCAAAATGAACAGCAAATGTGCACAATAAACAGAAACTGTGCACAATGCACAGCAACCATTCACAATGCACAGCAACTGTGCACAATGCACAGCAACAGTGCACAATGCACAGCAACAGTGCACAATGCACAGCAACTTTGCACAAGGCACATCAACTGTGCAAAATGCAAAGCAACAGTGCACAATGCATAGCAACTGTGCACAATGCACAGCAACTGTTAACAATGTATAGCTACTTTTCAAAATTCAAAGTAACTGAGCAAAATGCACAGCAACTGGGCACAATGCACAGCAACTGAGAACAATGCACAGAAACTAAGCACAATGCACAGAAAATGTGCACAATTCACAGCAACTGTGCACAATGCACAGCAACAGTGCACAATGCAAAGCAACATTTTACAATGCAGGGAAACAGTGAAAAATGCACAGCAACAGTGCACAATATTTATCAAAGCTCCAATGAATAATGCACACTGACTGTGCATAATATTTATCATAGCTCCAATCCACAGTTGCTGTGCATTTTGCAAAGTTGCTGTGCATTTTGCACAGTTGCTGTGCATTGTGCATAGTTGCTGTGCATTGTGCACAGTTGCTGTGCATTGTGCACAGTTGCTGTGCATTGTGCACAGTTGCTGTGCATTGTGCACAGTTGCTGTGCATTGTGCACAGTTGCTGTGCATTGTGCACAGTTGCTGTGCATTGTGCACAGTTGCTGTGCATTGTGCACAGTTGCTGTGCATTGTGCACAGTTGCTGTGCATTGTGCACAGTTGCTGTGCATTGTGCACAGTTGCTGTGCATTGTGCACAGTTGCTGTGCATTGTGCACAGTTGCTGTGCATTGTGCACAGTTGCTGTGCATTGTGCACAGTTGCTGTGCATTGTGCACAGTTTTTGTGTATTTTGCACATTTTTTCTGCATTTTTCACAGTTGCTATGCATTTTGCACAGTTGCTGTGTATTTTGTACAGCTGCTATGTATTGTGCACAGCTGTGTGCATTGTGCACAGTTGCTGTAGATTGTGCAAAGTGGCTGTCCATTGTGCACAGTTTCTGTCCATTGTGCACAGTTCCTGTGTGTTTTGCACAGTTGCTTTGCATTGTGAACAGTTGTGGTGTATTGTGCACAGTTGCTGTGTATTGTTGACAGTTGCTGTGAATTGTGAACAGTTGCTGTGAATAGCAAAGAGTTGCTATGCGTTGTGCATAGTCACTTTGCAGTTTGAACAGTCACTTTGCATTTTGCACAGTTGCTGAGAATTGTGCACAGTCACCATGCATGGTGCATTATGCACAGTTGCTGTGCATTGTGTGTGGGGCATCATTCACAGTCACTGTGCATTGTGCACACTCACTGATTATTGTTCACAATCACTCTGAATTGTGCACAGTCACTGCGCATTGTGCATACTCACTGTGGATTTTGCACACTCACTGTCCATTGTGGACAGTCACTCTATATTTTTCACAGTCACTGTGAATGGTGCATTGTGGACAGTTTGTGTGAATTGTGCACAGTTCTTTTGCATTGTGAACAGTCACTCTGCATTGTGCACAGTCCCTCTGAATTGGGAACAGTTGCTGTGAATTGTGCATTCTGCACAGTTGCTGTGCATTGTGCATTGTTCACAGTTGCTGTGCATTGTGCATTGTACACAGTCACTCTGAATTGTGCACAGCCATTGTGAACCAAAAAGATTGTTGAGAATGAAAATTCCTTTTACTAGATATTGGACAGAGCTTCAACCAAAGCTTCCTTGATCGCACTTGCTAGCAAGTTCCATCACTTTTTAACCCTCCTGATAGAGATTTGATGCCCCTCCAGAATGGATGATGGAGATTTGAAACCCCTCCAAAATGAATGATGGAGGGTTAAAGCCCCTGAACAATGGATGATGGAGGGTTAAAGCCCCTGAAAAATGGATGATGGGGGGTTAAATCCCCTCAAGAGTGGATTATGGACGCTTAAAACACCTCCAGAATGGATAATGGAGGTTTAAAACACCTCCAGAATGGATTATGGAGGGTTAAAACACCTCCAGAATGGATTATGGAGGGTTAAAACACCTCCAGAATGGATTATGCAGGGTTAACAGTCACTCTGCACCATGAAAAACAACTGTGCATTGTGCACAGTAACTGTGCCTTGTGCACATTAACTGTGCCTTGTGCACAGTAACTGTGCCTTGTGCACAGTCATTGTGCATTTTGCACAGTTGCTGAGCATTTTGCACAGTTGTTAGCATTTTGAACAGTTTTTGTGCATTTTGCACAGTTGTTGTGCATTGTGCACAGTCATTGTGCATGGTGCACAGTTGCTGTGAATTGTGCATAGTTGCTGTGCATTGTGCACATTTGCTGTGCATTTTGCACAGTTGCTGTGCATTTTTCACAGTTGCTGTGCATTGTACACAGTTGTTGTGAATTGTGCACAGTTGCTGTTCATTGGGCACCGTCACTGTGCATTGTGCACAGTCACTCTGCATTGTGCAAATTCACCCTGCATTGTGCACAGTCACTTTGCATTGTGCACAGCCACTGTGAAACAAAGAAATTTTAGAGAATGAAAATACCTTCAACTAGAAATTTTACAGAACTTCAACCAGAGCTTCCATGATGGCACTTGATACAAGTGCCACTACTTTTTTTTTGGTGTACTGTTTAAGATTCAGAAATAGGTGCATAAAAAATATTGTTAGAATGAATAATATTTGCATGTTTTCTGGCTGAAATTTGGATTTTACTGGTGCCTGCATCACTACTCCCAGCCTCCAAGACCCCACCAACACCTCTCTGAGGAAGAACCGATTTTTCAAGGTTATTAGCAATCTCTTCTATTTCCATTTATTTTTCTTTTGATCAATTTCATATCCTTGTGAGAGCTGTTTTATTCCTTTTGTGGGTGAAAATACAGATCTCGAAGGCAGGTATACCTTTTGGTCTGCACCATTGTGCTCGTGATGGACCATCTCCTTTTGACTCATCCTGTCAAGGAAGTTAAATGCACATGTGAGATCATTAATTTGCCCCTACGGGAGCAACCTGATGGGACCTTTGCTTTGATTTTTCTTAAATTGAGAATCTTCAATATTTGAAACACCACCCTTTTCTTTGAAGAGAACAGATTCTCTGGAAACACCTTCTCAGCCATCTTCCAATGTTGATTTGCTATCTGCATTTTAATTCAATAATTAGTTGATTGAACCTTGCTGTGATATGAAAATTATTCACTCCACTTGCTTTCTTTGGCCACTTTTGATATTTTTTGGAGGCTTTCTCCTTTTTTTTCCCTTCATCAAAGTCCTCTTCCAAAACGCTGGAGGTTTTTTATATTTCCCAACCATGGCCCAGAAACCATTTCTCAATTATTTCAGGTGCTTGTGATGCCTGAATTTAAGTTATTTTGAACTGAATATGCAGCCATTCAACTGCTTTTGTACCCATATCTTCACCCACTCCTGACTTCCAAGTGGATTGCTGGAAACTTGCTGCAACCCATTCAAAGGTAAATTGGCTGATACCAGAAAGGGCCAATGATCTTTCAACATTGGAGACAAGTTTCAAAGGAATTGGCTTACCACCAGCCCCAATTCTGTGCACTGTAGCTAGTTGTAAAGTGGGTGGCTGTATCCTTTGGAAAATTTCCTTTTCAGCACAGTTGACAGAGTACTCAATCTCAACTTGTGCCGTTGTTGAAAGAGCCTTATGTATTCTAGTCAACTTGTGTTGAATTTTCTGGGTGCATTGATCAATCCAATGATGGTTTCAAATCTCCACTTTGGTTGGAGGTGGTGGGAACTTCTGTCAGTTTTTGAGCCCCCAAAGAAAGATTATAGGAAGAACTGAATTTCCCAGGTTACTTGTGGCAATGCTGGGAAAGATCATCCTTGGAGGCTAATATTCTCACTTGAAGCTCAACCTGATGCTCTCCAACCAAAAACTCCAGCTCATCTCCCTCAATGCACATTTTCTGAACCAGAAATTCTGGTTCTACTGGATCCATGGGCCCTAGAAATATGCCAGAGAATTTTAACTTGATTGAATATCATTTCCATGAAGGGTAAAATTACCACTTCCTCATACCTTTCATTTGCTATTCATTTTCATTTTGTTTGATGAAGTCAGGAAACATAGATTCAAAAAACTCGCCAATTCATTTGTTAATTTGATTGTGGGTCATTAAAAATTTCTTGAACTGAAATTGATTTCCAATAATTGGGCAATAATTTACTTCCTGGTGAATAAATAAGACTAAAAGAGACCCAAATCCACAGGAAAAAAAAATATAATGTGAAGTATGAGGCAAAATTAAATTGGTCCAATTTTTCAGATTCTTAGGTAATCTGCTAACAGACTCAAGTATCTTTGAGCCCTTTCTTTTCAATTTGCGCACAAGCAGCGCACATCAAGCATTGTTAATGTAGATACTCCAAATCTGGGTGACCTTCCATCACTCCACCCTTTAATCCTGGTCCAAGATCCACTTCTGCCTTCTTCATCACCTGAAAAACAAGGTGATCAGGCAGTTGTGGGTTGAGGATCAGGCAAGTACTCTCCGTTTCTTTCTGAACTAGTGTCTTCATGCCTTCATCTTCTGTTCTCTAACCTTTAGTTGAACCTAGGATAAGATTAGGATTGTTCAAGGAGTATGTTGCTGTACTTTGTTCTGTTGAAGTCTATGTTGTTGGTCTTTTCAGGTAATATCTACCTTCTCATTTTTTTTCATTTTAATTTCCCATTCTGAAATAAATGCTCTTTTAAGCCTCTCACATTTAACATATTTGCAGTCTCAAGGACTGAAATTTGACCAAGAAAATTTTCCAAAAATGACAAAGCCAAAGGAGACTCTAAGCAAAATGTTCCATTACTCTCTGAAGACAAATTTTCAGCATGTTTTCTAAGAATTCATAGCTACCTTTGTCAAATGAACTTCTAGAAGTAGTACTCAAAGAAGTCAGTGACAGCCCAAACTCAATGCTTTGAAAGAAACAAGACAAAGTGGCCAAAATACTCAACCAACACTTGGGTGACTCTGCCTTTGATGCTATCATGACCGCTGAGAATGAAAAAAAGCCTAACACAATTTGGAAGGCCATCCATGATTGCTATGCTTCCCAATCCTCAATCAATTGGGGCTGCCTGTGCCTCAACTTCATGCGTTAACATTATCAAGGAAGCCTGACCCAATACATTGGTGAATGTAGGAAGTTAATGACCAAAATTTTGGTTGTGAAAATCAAATTTCCTCAAGACATACTCAGCTATAGCATTCTTGCAAAACTACCACTGAACCTCCACCACATTGTAGAAACAATCTTGCTCAAAAATGAGCTCCTGGAAAGTCCCACAAATGTTCTCAAAAAACTACAAGAAGTTTTTCATCTAAAAGCAGCTAGATCTGGACCAGCAGATTCACCAACAATGGATGAGACAAAATCTACACCCTTATTAAAGACCAAACAGAAATCTAAGAAAACTGGAAAAAAGCACCGGTTTACCAAGGGCCACCTCAACCCCTTGGCGGATCATCCCAAGCACAATTTCTGGGCTTTTAATCCTCATCTCAGGCCCTCTCAAGAACAAGCTAAACACAATCACCACCAAGGGATCACAGGAAATTCATCCAAGGCAACTGAAAGAAAGAATCCTGAGGCACACCTCAACTTTCAACTATATCTAACCAACTTGTCATGTCTTGATCAAAAACTTCTCCCTGTAATTGACAGCGGTGCCACTCACCATATGGTAACTTCCCTTAACTTCCTTTCTAACACTTGACTTACCAACATTTGTATAGGAATGGGCAACTCCAAAACGCCACTCTTGGCCAGCACTGTTGGAGATGCAACACTTATGAACCATCTGAGAAAGTCTCTAAAACATACCAATGTCCTGCTTGTGCCACAACTCAATTTCTCTCTTATCTCTCTCAACCGTTTGTTTGCCAAGAAATCAACATTGACCTGTTTTGGACACTCTTGTATCAAAGTCAAATTAGATGGCTTTGAACTGATTGGTTCCTTGCGTAACCATTTAGCTGAAATCTGTGGCACGCAATTCAAATACACAACTCAACCAAAGGTCCATCTCACAGATTCAGTCACCACCAAACTTTGGCACTTCCAAATTGGCCATCAAGGTGAAAAAACAGTCAAAACACTCTTTCCAAACTCAACCAACAAGGCTCCCAATGAGGGCATTATATGCCAAACCGCTAAGTGAACTGCAACTCCATTCAATCAACATTTCAAGGGAGTGTCACAACCACTTGAATGTATTCATCTTGACATTGTTGGAACTATTGCACCAATTACACCAAGGGGATACAGCTACTTCCTCACCAATGTGAACCAGTACACCAACTATGTCACGGTCTCACTCCTCAGCAATAAAAGCAGCGCAACCAAGACCATTGTGGATTACATTTCCAAAGCAGAAAAAAGCACTGGCTTCAAGGTCAAGACCCTTACCTCAGACAATGGGGGTGAATTGGTGGTCCATGAACTGTCAAGTCATCTGTCTCTTCTAGGTATTGTAAACAACTTCTTTCCACCACACACCCCCCAAGATAACAGTATTGTGGGGTGAATGAACCAGACCCTTCTAGACAAGACCCGGTGCTTACTCCTTCAAAGTCAATTTCCAAAACATCTGTGGGGGGAAGCTGTCAATACTGCGGCCATAATAGTCAATTTTTTGCGTTCTTTGTCCAACAATAAGAGTACTCTTGTTGAAATATGGTTTAACTCATCATTTAACTACAATTTCCTTCAGACTTTTGGATGCAAGGTTAGCTACCTCATTCCAAAAGCTCACCAAAACTCAAAGCTCAAACCTCCTGGGCAAATTGGCTTTCTGCTAGTGTATGTGCATAAATTCTCCAGCTACAAAGTGTGGGATCCTATAAGTAAGAAGACTGTCATTAACCCCAACCTCAGGTTCCACAAAGAAAAATTAATTGATTGGCTGACCCAATCAACGGAGTACAGAATCCAATCATCTGAAGAACTGATGCTCCAGCAGCCTCTCTCAACCACTCCTCCAGATCTAGTCACCTCAGGTGAATGAAAACACCATGACTTACCCAAGGAAGGTGCAAAAACGCAAGCTCCCCAAGAGTTGGGTCCCACCATTTTGCCAGTATCAGCTGACCTTTCTCCGCTTCACATCATCAATCATCCTTGACGCCAAGGCTCAAATACCAGCCAACTGGGGGCATCTCTCCTCACCTACATGGAAGAGGAAAATCCAATCAAACTGGACCAGGCCATCAACTCAAAGAATCAACTAGAATGGATCAGAGAAATGAACCATGAGTTGCTTAATATGCTCACCTTTGGCGTCTGGGAAGAGGTCAATATCTCCAAAGTTGTGGACCCAGTCAAATGTATCTGGGGGTTTAAAACAAAAAGAGACGACAAAAAACAAATAGTGGAGTACAAGGCCAGGCTGTGCACACAAGGATTCACCCAAAAATTGGGTATTAATTATCATGAATCCTTCTCTCCCACTGGCAAAAAGGCATCTCTCCAACTACTTATTTCATTTCCAGCTTGACACAACCTAAAATTTCACCAAATCAACTTCAAATATGCCTTTCTGAATTCCCGGCTTGACAAGTCAGTTTATGTGAATCCGGAAACTTGCACCAGCAATGCTTGCCAAACACAACAAGTTTGTGAAACCTAAACTGGACCACAAAAAAATGGTGGGGGAACTCAACTATCTCAGCTGCAACAACGGGCAAGAGATTAGATTTGCTTCCAATCATCTGTCTCAATTCCTCCAACAACCAAATTGACTCCAGTACAACTCTGCACTTGGAGTAATTCACTACCTGCAACACACGGCAAACCTTGGGCTGTCCTATGCCAAGACTCAACTCCCCAACCAATCTCTCAAGGTGTACATGGATGCCAATTGGGAAACATGCCCCTCAACTTGTGCGTTTGTAAGTGGCATGGTTTTCCTCTGGAACAACCATTTCATCAGCTGGAATTCAAGGAAACAACCATTGGTCACTCTCTCAACAACTGAGGCAGAATATAAGTTGGTCTGCAATGCTGCAAAGGAGGCACTTTGCCTAAAAAGGACTTTAAGTGATGTTTTCAACATTTGATTTCAAGAACCAACCCCCATCTATGAAGATAAAAAGGGCTGTATCAAGCTTTCCAACAGCCTCTCAAACCAAGCTTCTTTTCACACAAAGCATATCAATCTCCAAAATTGTTTTATCAAGGAAGAAGTAGCAAAACAGGAAAACAAGCTAATGAAGGTTCCCACAGGTGATAATGCAGAAGATTTCTTAACTACGCCAGTTTTGCAAGTCAATCTGGTGAATTTATTAACCAATCTCAACATAGTCTAATTGCCTTGTCAGCATGGGAGGGTGTTGAGATTCTTAGGTAATCTTCTGAACAGACTCAAGTATCTTTGAGCCCTTTCTTTTCAATTTGCGCACAAGCGGCGCACATCAAGCATTGTTAATGTAGATACTCCAAATCTGGGTTACCTTCCATAACTCCACCCTTTCATCCTGGTCCAAGATCCACTTCCGCCTTCTTCATCACCTGAAAGACAAGGTGATCAGGCAGTTGTGGGTTGAGGATCAGGAAATTACTCTCCGTTTCTTTCTGAACTAGTTTCTTCATGCCTTCATCTTCTGTTCTCTAACCTTCAGTTGAATCTAGGATAAGATTACGATTTTTCAAGGAGTATGTTGATGTACTTTGTTCTGTTGAAGTCAATGTTGTTGGTCTTTTCAGGTAATATCTACCTTCTCATTTTTTTCACTTTAATTTCTCATCCTGAAATAAATTTTCTTTTCAGCCTCTCACATTTAAAACCAATTTGAGTTCTTGTCAGAGAAAGCCAACAGTTCTTATAAGAATTTCAGCAGGATGATTCAAGCTATTAGAACTTGTGCAATGTACTCTGTGTTCCTTCAACATAATGCACCTTTCACCATGAGCTGAAAATGGCCTTTTGAATAGGAAATGTTTCAAGTTCCCACCAGACCCTCCCATCCCTTGAAATCAATTGGAGAAATATTCAGAATACATGATGTATATTAAATATAGTCACATTGAAAACTTACAGATGAACCAAGCCCAAAAGCACGGAGTTTCTTCCTTGCTATCCCAAACATCCATTTTGGATTTGATAGAGCTGCCATATGACTGATTAATTTATCACTAATAATTACAATATTTCTGTCAAAATCCAAGAATACATTTCTGAATTTCAAATTGGGATAGTTTTTATAAGGTTCCTGCTCAAGTTTATGCCCCAAAAACTCTTTGAAAGGCATCAATACCACCCATACTACCTGAAATGTTTGTGGAGATTGGAACAATTGCTGAATTTGACCAAAAGCTTGGTCAGAACTAAGCTTAAACTCAACAAGACTATTGCCAAAATGCATATTTCTGGGTGTGAAGTTTTGATTTTGGATCTGGACTACCAATGGTTGATGGAAAAATTCCTATTGTAATAATGAATGCAGTTGCTTGAATCTTTTGAATCCTGCATGCTTCTTTACCACCTTGATCAATATATCATAAGGATTCTTGCCCAATGTTACTGTGGAGGTTTTGCTTGTTGAACATAAATTATCTCCAGCAGCCAATGTTATATGCTCCTTTTGGGATAAAGGTATCTTAAGATTTGCATTCACATACCAATTTTGCAGCAGCATGTCTGGAATTTGATCTGCATAAAATTTTTTTCAGTGACAATACTGACTGCAAGTCATTTGTTTAATATTTAAAATAATTTCATACCTAGATCTAGTTTTGTGGGTATTTTCCCAAGGATCCCATTGATCCAATCTTGTTTCCATGCTGCAGTATACTTTTGTGGGCCAAACCTTGTGATAAATTCTAGATAATTTCGTGAGATATGTATATTTGGTTTGCTGCAATGTCCCCTCCACCCTTCTTAAATACTTTTTTTTATAAAAGATAATCATTTGAGAATGTTCTCAAAGTTCTTTATGATGTATCTTGGATTCTGTCAGTAATTGAATTCTTTTTCCTCAAGTGATTGCTGATTCCAGCAGATGATTGCAACAGGTGTATTCAACTTAACTGGGGTGTAAGACTTTGTTCACATGTTTCCATGATGGATTCAGTGCCAATGGATAGTATACTGTATAGAGAATTAACCATTCTGATGACTTTAGTGAGCAATGTTGGGTCTTTCCCAAATCTTTGGTAACTCTTTAAATCCGGGATGGGATGATAGTGTGATGATTTTCCTTCTTCAAAACTTCTAGTTGACTAGCAATTATTTTGGGCCATGATGTTTTATCCAAACCTGTTTTTGGAGCCTTTCCTTCTTTCTCAGTATCATTACTTCCAAAGCTCTATTCTGAAATGGAATTTGCTTTGGTATTGTTATTCCTTTCATGGAAATTGTAAGACTCAGAATTTTCCAAAGATTCAATATCTGATTGAAGACTTTTGGAGGATTTTAAACTTGGTTCATCGGGATTTTGAGCTTCAAAGATCTGGGAGAAATTCTGAATATGCTGGAGTTTTACATCATCTTCTGAGAAATAT
Source organism: Puccinia polysora (assembly GCA_025617555.3). NCBI lineage: Eukaryota > Fungi > Basidiomycota > Pucciniomycetes > Pucciniales > Pucciniaceae > Puccinia > Puccinia polysora. Next base: position 47,592,333 of record CM062621.1, on the reverse strand, counting down.
ATCTTTTTTCCTTTCCTGTTTTCAAAATTTCCTTCATCTAAATTCTCCAATTTATGCTTTCTATTATGCTCTTCCCCAGGGTAAATTCAAAAAAAGGGTTTCTGGATGTGCAAAAAATCCTTTTTCCAGCTTTTATTTTTTTAATATTCTTTTTACAAATGAATTCAAGCTTCAGGTAAGCCAAGAAGTGTTATGCTATTGTATTTTCAATTTCAAACCAGAAGGTTATGCATGATTCCAATAGAACAAAATACAATTGGTCTCCAATAACTGAGCTTGTTCAAAACACTCCATTAGACACCTTGAGACATGGTGATTTGATTCCTTACATGGTAATTTTTGTAATATCTCCACCCTTTTGCTATTCTGAGATGTTCTTTATTCTTCCTTTGGGGGGAAGCTTTTGAGATTTTTGTGGTTGATTTCTTGGCATTTCAGAAGACAGAAGGAATAAAAGAGAGTAGCACTGTGTCCACCAAACCCTGCCATTTTGTGCAGTGCAGGTAGGTCTGCAGTGATTTGAAACATTTCAGCTTTTATCATTCTTAAATTTGAATAATTTTCTGTTGATTTGGAAAATACTCCTTTCCAGAATGACTAGAATTGACGCACCAGAGGCTGCAAAATGTGATTCATTTGGTCAAGCTTATGCTCCGTTGGTCCAGGTATAATAGAAAATAGATAAAAATTTTCCGTCTTGTACCACAATCCTAGTGGAAGGTTTAAGAAAACTAGGGTGATTGCTCCCACACTATGGTTCTTTTTCCCAACTTTGTTTCCAAAAAGATTGAACCAATCCACATACAAGCTAAATAAAATATTCCCAGATTGCTGTGTGAAAAATCCTGTTCCATTTTTGATGTTGGGAAATTCCTTTTAGACTTGCCCATCCCAAATTTTCTCCATGGTTGTGTTGGAATGTATTGATAATTTTCTGAGTGAAAATGAAAAGATTCTTCAGAATCTTTGTTTGAAAGTCTATTTTCCAGCCAAGATTCAAGACTGGTGTATGAGTACTTCTTGAGTGGTTCATCTTCCTTTTTCTTGTTGTTCTTGTATAGTGGCTCATCACACCTTGGAATTTTTCCCTGCTTGATAATTGATTTTGTATATTTCTGGATTTTTGAGCAGAAAACTTGTTTACATTGGAATATAGGATTGTCTTGTTTGTTTTTGTACGGATACAATGAAAAACATTCCTTGCAAAATGTGTAAGATTCCATCAGAGGCTTCAATCCTAATATTCTCAGTAATGTCTCTGGTGATGCTGTTATCTTGTCTATCAATTCATTTGAATTGATCTTCAGCCTGTGGTTAGAATTCAAGATATTTGAAAGGAGAAAGACCTTGCCTTTTTCTGCCTTGAAAACATCAGTTGCAGCCTCCTTGCTTAACTTGTGCTGGAGCATAAGATGTGACATCTGAATCATGATCTCTTGGCAATAGTCTTCCTCATAGTATAGGTGAGTTTGGTGAAAATATAATGGCATATGCTTTGTGATGGAACCTATCAAACTGGATGAGGTCTAAATCAAATAATAAATAATAATCTGATTTACACCATGTGGGGAAGAACTATAGATTCATTACATTGGAATAGTGGTATAAGTTCCTGGGTATTTGTGCATTGGATGCAATGGGTCGTGAGGCCTGCAGCTCAATTTCTTCTTGGTGATTTGAAAATTATTTCCTCAAGGCAAAAAATCTCCCTTGCATTATTTCACCTTCAAAATTAAAGAATTGCCTACTTTCGCATCCAAACAAATCACACCTGAAAACATAAACATTTTTTGAAATGTTTATTTTCAAAGATGAGAGGTTTTGAGGTTGTTTTGAATAGGTTTATAGGGGATGCTTAGCTTGAACTTGGGACATTGATTTATATTTATGCCCCCACCACGGCCAAATAAACCTTTTTCACATTGTAAAAAAACACTACTATGATTAAGCTTTTGAAAGATGTTTCAAATTAAATCAAGCCCACAAAACTTATGAACAGAAACTTTCCACTATGTTTTAATGTTGTATTAATCTGATTCATGCAATTTGTTGCATCATATTCCGAATTCCAATTTTTTGAATTGCCTCAAAATTATATTTAAATTATTGCATGAAGTAGATACTCAACACACATGGTCATGTGACTGTTTGATTTCTCCATGCAGTTTGGCTTATTCTATTGTTTGCATTCACTCAATGTTGATCTATTAAATTCCAGGCTTGCATTTCTTTTCCAATCACCACTCAAGAATTTCTGATTGGAAATTTTCTATATATATCATGAGTGACCCCATCATTTCCCACCAATTGTTTTTCTCCAAAACATCATCCTTCTGTATTCTGCCCACCTCAACCTCAACGTGAATAACTTTTTCAATCCTCCCTTGACTCAAATCTAGCTAAACTCAAAAAAAACCTTCAAATATTGAAAATTCAGTTTGCTTTCCCCGCACAAAATGTCTTAAAAATTTTCCCCCAAAGACCACTCAAGTGATTCACAAAATAAATGGATTGAAGGTGTCACTGAGTAAATGCAAAGTTTTATCATAGAAAAGATTGAACCAATCTATGATACCAGGAATAATCTGCAAAAGGCAATGGAAGAAAATTGTTACTTGATGACATATGAGCTCAAATGGCTTTACAAAATTACCTTAGGACAACAAATTGGGACTCAACATTATGAAATACCAGATTTCCTTAAACACTGGATACAATGCTTTCAATGGCTTGGTCAGGGTAATTATTTCAGGTATTTTTCTTTTCCAAAGCTGAAATAATTTTCTATCCCAGGCAAGCCAATTCTGGCTTCTCAAAATCCAGCCTAGATTGAGGCAAATATTTTAGGTCATAAAAAACCAGCCTTTTTCTTGTTGGATAACATTATGTAAGTTTTTTTTGATTTTTACAAGAGCTGATTCAAAATTCCAAATTAATGATTATATTTCAAAAATGAATGAAAATCCAACAGAAGGAAGACACTGGAGTCAAAATTTATGGCTTCCACAGGGTTTTCATCACATGGCTTTATTTTGTTCAAAATAATTTTATTAAAAAGTCTTGTAAAAGAATTGTTTTGGGGATTGAATTTTTTTTGTAAATCAATGATATTTACTTTGAACCCAGTTCTATTCCAAGATATCAATGTAAAATCAAGATAAAAAGTTAAAATAAATAATTATTTCTCTTTATCAAAACCTTTGGGGATGTTTACCGGGAGTATTTCTTAAACAAAAAAATTATTACTATGACATTTCCCAAAATAAATCATAGTTTTTGCACTTTTAAAAATGTTTGAATCACAAAAAAATGAAAATTGTTCAAAATTCTTTCTCCAAAACTTGCACATGACAGTAAAATCCAGGATCTTGTTTTGTTTTAGCATTGGACAGGTTTGAAACACTTGTTGTATTAAAATATAATTTCTTAGGAAATATCATCTATAAATCCAAAATCTCAGAGGGTATGACAAGCCATTGTTTTTCTAGTACTTGGCACCACAGAAAACTGCACGTCACATGCTAGAAAGTTCCATCAAAGAGCTCATGCCCAATGTATGGATAAGCTCATTTCATGCTCCTTCCAAGGTCAGGTCAAAATTTATTGAGGCTCCAATGCACAGTGTGGTGCCCCATCCTGGACACCCTGGCCAGTGCAGAGACTTTAATTTTTTTATGATTTTTCCTTATCATCATTCATAGGCATCATTATCAAAAAAAAGAAAAAAAAAATCCTTCATCTGGAATAGGGTTCCATTTGGTTCCCAGCTTCCCAACTGCTCATTCTCTCAGTTGGCACGGACAATCTCTGGGTGGTTGTATCCCCACTCTTGTTTTCAAATCCCTGCTGCTCCGCTATTCAGCCTTACAACTTTTTTTTTTGCCAAGCGCGCAGCCAAAAGACCGCTGGGCTCGCCTCCACCCTGCCATCCATCCCAACCTCAATCTCAGCGGCTTCACCTGCTACATCACTACCCTCTCGATCTGGATCTTGCTTAGCTCCAAAAGACCTCAGGCCCTCAAATCTTGACTCCGGTGCTTACTTGAACAACTTGCCATCTTTCACACCCTCCAAGCTTGCCCTCAATTGGTCTTGGATTTGGATTTGGATTTGGATTTGGATTTGATCCCCAATTGATTTACCATTGATGACGATATCAATCATCAGCCGGTCAATCATCATCACCCCTCATCCAATCACCGCTCTCATTGCTCACCGGTTTCCCGCGTGAGTCTTCTTTTGCCTGCGCGGGTTGGTGATGTTTCCCGCGCCCCTCAAGGATTCTGACCGCGCGGTCATCTGCGGGCCAGCGTTTGCCAAGGGGCATCAGCCTGTCTGCGCGGCTTGTCACCTCACCCTCACCTGCCTGTGGCCAACATTGGCACAGGCTGGTGTTCCTTTTCATCTCCGCTCATTCATTTCCTTTTATTATTTCATTGATCCTTATAAAAAAAAAAAAAAAAAATTCCGCTCTATTTGTAGTATCTATTTTAAATAGTTTACAGGGACCCATGGCCCATAAAAGGAGGGGCTCTCCCCAGCCTTTTGTTCATCATCCAGGGGATTGTGTGCTTATGTCCCCCCCGTTATCTTGAAATCAGATCCTGATCCTTATCTTGGGTATATCTCTGATTTCCCCCCAATCCATTTTTGACCCTTAGTCTTGCTCCTCTGTGGACTGACTCTTATCAACAACTAATAGCCCTGCTGGTTGAAGAAAATTCTGTCTGTTGGAATTTTTGAGTGTGTTATACCACTCCTTGATCCCTTTCTCTGACTATACTGGTCCTGATCCCTGATCATCTTTCTGGAGCCAATCACAATTGATTGAAGAGGTCTTATTAAGCTTAAGAACTGGAGTGTTATACCTCCCCTTAGCTTCTTTGGAGTTGCATTCTGCCAGCCTACTCTTGAGTCCCTTGAGAAGTGTTGAGCTTATCCTTGCTTCAAATCAGTTACTGTATGCTTTGAGAGCTTCTTAAACATTGTGCTTTGTCTTGTAAAGCCACCCTCAGTTATCTGGTACCCTTCAAGCGCTTGATTGCGGAGAGTTGGGCAGGTTCCTTGAGAACCTGGAGGTTTCTTGGGTTTGAGTTGATTATCCCCAATCTTCTGCTGACGACCAGAGTTATTAGCTTGTGGGCATTGTTTACATACAACAGGGTTAGTTCTTTGAACTCTAAGAAGACTTTAACTTCTTTTGTTCAAGTTTTTACCTGCATAATCTTCTCTCAGATAGTGCTGTTCCGTTGCTACCAAACTATTATCATCCTTATCCTCTACTCCTTGATTCCTCATTTACCAGGTTGTGGACCTTGATCTTGGTTACATTTAAATATTTTTGTAACACTCAGGAGGGCAGCCGAAACAGCACCTTTCCCCTCCGCAGAACTGCCACAGCCTAGCACCGTTTGGAGTCTTACATTTGGTCCCCCGGGCCGGGATTGAAACAGCAACCTTGGGATTTACAGTCCCAACTTGAAGAATCAACTCCAAAATCCAATCCAATTTTTTTTATTTTCTTTTTCTGTTTGTTCTTTTTTCAGATCTGATCCGTGGAGGCAACTTGGTCCAGAAGTAAGTCCGGCCAATTTTGCACCATCTGGGAAAGATCCTTGTCATTTTTGTGAAACTCTACTCTTGCCCCACATGTGAGCCAGCTTGGAACTCTGCTCATTTGGATCTCTTAGGAACCCTTCAACATGGAATCTGCTGGATCCTCCTCATCTGTTTGGGCCAAGATGGTCAAAATCAAACCTCAGAACAAAAACTTAGGCTTCAATGAGACCAATGTTGAAGGATTCCAGGACTCCTATGAGATGGCTGCTGAATTGGATGGTGCCAGTGAACATGATATGGCTTATCAGTTACAATTTTTTATCTCTTCTGACAAATTTATGGATGTTATCAAATCTTTTGATGAATTAAAAACTCATAACTGGAGGCTCCTGAAGGAGGCTATGTTGGCCTATTGGGGAAAAATAGATGTAGCCAGATTTACTTTGCAAGACTTGGATGCCCTGGTTTCTCAATGGATCTCCAATTTTGGTGTCTCTTCAGCTTCAGATTTTCAGTCTTTCAGAAAGTCTTGGGATCCTATCAAATCTTACCTCATCAGAAACAATCACATTGACACTGTGGACAAAATTTGAGTCCGATTTTTCCAATCCTTTTCACCAGGAGTCCAGGAAAGAATTAGGGATGAACTGGTCAAATCTGGATCCATGATCACCACTAGGGATCATTGATTCAAACTTCCTGCTTTTCTGGTTTTGAGGGGAGCAGTGGACAAGGTCATGAAAGGTCAAACTTCCCTCACTTTTGAACAGACCAGAGTTGCTGAACCAGTACATTCTCCCTCCTTCCAAGAATCCAACAAAATCATGAACAAGATGGAAGCAAATCATTGACCCAAATTGAATCCCCAGGCCAATAAGGAATCTGCTACTATAGATGAGATCACCAAATTACTTCAGGCATTTGAGAATAAAATAGATCAGAAAATATCCTCTTTAGCCACTCCTAAACCTGCTAATTCTGTTCCTAAATCTACTCTAGTCTGTTCTTATTGCCATAGGGAAGGCCATGGTACCGGTAGATGTCCTGAACTCCAGAAGGACAAGGAGGAGAAGTTAGTAGAGCAGAAGGGATATAATTTCTTCCTTCCTAATGGTGCTTTGATACCTTTTGATTCATCTCTTCCAATCCGTCATGTGGTGGCCTTATACCAACCACCAACTCCCAAGAAGGCATCCTTGGTGTCTGTGGATTTTTGATCATCCTGTGGAACTCTGCAACCTTGGTATCCTCCCGCTATCACTTCTTCCAGCTTCTCTGGCACCTATCAATCTGATCCAGCTAGGAAATGCCATGAGGAACCAAAACCTCATAAGTCTCCTCCTGTTCCATCCTCAATCCTGCAAAAACCCGTTAAACGTTGATCTTCACCTGAGCCTCCTTCCTCTGATGTGGAAGACATGGAAGTAGAAAGGGAACCACTTATGGAAAGGTTCCAGGAAAACTCTGATCTTCCCCCTCTTCAACCTGTCCAAACCTCAGATCCTCTTCCAGCACCTATTTCACCTGATCTTCCTCCCTCCACCCAGCCCAAAGTTCAATTTGAGAGGGGAATCTCCAAGGACTACCCTAATGCTGTGGAAGGAGTATTAAAGAAAACTTCTGATCTTTTAATCCCTGATCTATCTGTGGCTGAACTCCTGTTGATCTCTCCATCTGTGGCTGAAGGGATGAAGAAATGGGTTTCTTGTTGACGTATGGAGATTGGTCCGGACAAATTGAAGGTCTCCTCTGGTACTCTGATGGAGGATTCTGGTGGAACAGATCCCTCTTCAGATGCCAAACTGTATTCCTGTTCTCTTGGCTTTCTCCCATGTTATCTTGGTGATTCTACTAAAATGGTTTCTCTCCTTGTGGATTTGGGTTCTCAGCTCAACTTGATTTTGGACTCCATGGCCTTCAAGCTTAAACTTAGCCCAAGGGTCAGTTTCAATTCTGCTGTGTATGGAATAGGGAACCAGTCCTGTGAGCTGGTTGGTATTGCTGAGGATATCCCTGTTTGGATTGGTCAAAATATTGTTGGCACCTTTCACTTCTGGATCACTTGTCTGGATGGTCCCATGATCTTGGGAAGGCCTTTCTTAATGGACTTTGTTGCTACCCTGATGTTTTCTGATCAAGTTGGGGAGAGAATTCTCCTCCCTGATGCTGATGGCAGAAAGATTGAAGTTCCTCTTTTTTCTCTGGATTCTGGTTGTTGGGAAAGACACTTCCCTGGTCATCCTCCCAAATCTGTCCTGAAGGGAAAGCAGAAAGAAAACTCTCATTCCTCTCATCCTCATTTTTTAGCAGAATAGTTGGCCCTACTGATAGTTGTAGTTCTTCTCAGCCTCAGACTTCAACTCATGGACCAACTACCACCTCAGAGGCATATATTTCTTTTTCCATATCATTTCCTTCTCATCCAAATAAGATCAAAAATCAAACACATGAAAAATCCGAAAAATCCAAAAATATTTCTTCTTTTTCTTGATCTGTTGTATCTTCTTTTCCTTTTTCTTTCCATCCTGATCACTCATCCTCTATTCCGGTTTTGAATCTTCGCAATGAGTCTAAACTAGATCTCAATCTCGATTTTTTTCTTGGTGGCTTTGGTATGAAGGAGTATGGTCTTAGGTGGAGGCAATTTGGGGTAGAAGAAGTCCTCCCAATTGTGCACCACCAGGGGCTGCTACTACTGTCATTTTTGAAACTCTACCCTGTGCCACACATGTGAGCAATGTGTTATCTTTTGGATCCTCTTTTATGGAGAAGGTTCCTTTCAAGGACGCAGCAGAACATCAAACTTGGAAGATGTTGGAGCATGGTCTCAGTTTTTGTAGTCAGGTCTCACTGGTCAATGCTTGGAGGAAGCAAGGATTCCTCTCCTTTGCCACTAAGTACAAACCAGTTGCAAAGAAGGTCCAGCAATTCAACCAACCAATGCCTCTCAACCTCAATCCTCCCCTTATGCTTCCTCCTCTATCCCGCGATCCTTACTGTGGTCTATCCCAATCCCTCACTGGTCCATTCATTCCCTCTGGTTGGGTCACTGAAGAACCTCTGAAAGTGGTCAACTTTGGTCCAGATGAATGGCTTCTTCCTGATGAGTTAAATTTGATCAAAAATGTCCTAGCTCTTAGGGAAAAATCCATTGCTTTCTGAGAAGGAGAGAGAGGTCTCTTGAAAGAGTCCTATGGCCTACCCTATATCATCCCTGTAGTAGAACATGATCCCTGGCAAAAGAAAAAGATCCCAATCCCTGCTGCTAAATTCAACAAATTCATCAAGTTGGTCCGCAAACAAGTCCAAAGCGGTTTATACAAACAATTGACTTCTAGCTATTCCAGTCCTGTTTTCTGTGTCCTGAAAAGTAATGGTAAACTTAGAATAGTTCATGATCTCCAGCCTCTAAATAAGGTTACTATTAAAGACTCTGGTATCACTCCTGCTACTGAAGAATTTGTTGAATGCTTCTCTGGGAGAGCTTGCTATGGTCTAGGTGACATTATGGGTGGCTATGACAAACAATCCTTGCATCCTATTTCTTGTCCCCTAACTACTTTCAATACTCCCCTTGGTTGTTTCCAACTGACTCAGTTGCCTCAAGGTGCCACCAATTTGGTTGCATTCTATCAGGCTCAGATGGTTTGGATCCTCTAGGATGAAATCCCTGATCATGCTGGTATCTTTATCAACAATGGCGGAATTAAAGGTCCAGTTTCTGACTATAACAATGAGCTCTTACCCTGGCATTCAGGAATCTGTTGATTTATCTGGGAATATGCGACCACTTTGAAAAGGATCCTGTTTTGAATCAAGGAATCTGGTCTCACTGTCTCTGGAATCAAACTGGCCGCCTGTGTCCCTGCTCTGGAAATTGTTGGTCATGTGGTCTGCAAGCAAGGAACAAGAATGGCTCCATCCAAAGTCAAAAAAATTCTATCTTGGCCTACTCCCATTAATCCAACTGAAGTCAGAGGGTTCCTAGGTGTTGTGATCTATGTTCAAATTTTTATCCCTTCTCTATCTGAAATCTTTATTCCCTTGCGTCGCTTAACCAGGAAGGATTGTGAATGGCTTTGGACCCAAGCTTGCAAGCAATCATTCCAGATACTCAAAAAAATTTTTGGGAAAGACATTGTTTTGAAAAAGATCACTTATGGACCTGGAGCTGGCAAGATAAAGCTGGAAGTGGACTCTAGTTATCAATCTGTTGGGGCTTTCCTTACTCAGGAAGATGAAAATGGTTTGGATCGTCCTTCTCGGTATGAATCTCTTCTTTTCTCAGATGTGGAATCCAGGTACTCCCAGCCAAAACTGGAACTTTGCGGTGTGGCCCGAATGTTGAAGAAGCTCCAGACTGTCCTTTGGGGTCAACACTTTGAGTTACAAGTTGATGCACAATCCATTATTGAAATGATAAATGCCCCCAGTCTTCCAAATGCTCCAATGACTCGTTGGGTGGCTTTTGTCCAGTTGTTCTCTTTTGATATTGTTCACAGGCCTGAAAAATCTTTCACCGTGCCTGATGGTTTATCTCGACACCCTCTTGGAGATGAAGAATCAGATGTTGGAGTGGATTTTGAAGAGGAGGAGCCTTTAATTTGCCCTGTCTTCACCTTTTCCTCCCAAGATTATTCTAGTTCCAACAAGGGTTCTGGCTTAAATTAGAGCAGTACCTTTCCACCCTCCAAAGGCTTCCTGATATCTCTGCTAAAGATTTTCAATCTCTCAAGAGGAAGTCCTCCAACTTCTTTGTTCAAGGCACTAGGCTTATGAAAAGAGAGAATCCTTGTGCCCTCATTGTGGTCACTATACCTTCTAAACAAGATTCAATCCTTGAAAGTCTCCATGAAGGCCTTGGTCATTTTGGGGAAACCAAAACTTATCAACAAATATCCAAACAATTTTGGTGGCCATCTCTGAAGAAATCAGTCTCTCAATGGTGCAAGAGTTGTGAAGTGTGCCAGAAACGTGATCTTAGGCGCCCGGCCGAAATTTGTTACCCCACTGGAGAGTCCACTGTCTTTGGGAGGATTTCTATGGATGTGTTTGACATTAAGGCTGGTGGAGCTAAGTACCTCATTGTGGCTAGAGATGATTTTTCTGGATGGGTTGAAGCAAAGTTTCTTAATAAACTCAGCTCTGAATCAGTAGCAGCTTTCCTTTATGAGACTTGGACGATGCTTAATGGCTTGGAACGATCTTATTCGACTGATGGCGGCTCCAAGTTTGGTGGTAAACTGGCTGATATGATCCAATCACTTCCTGGTCAACATAGGGTGACCACTTCTTAATATCCTGACGGCCAAGGCATGGTGAAAAGAGGCCACGCTCCTTTGAAGGCTGCTCTTGTCAAACTGGCTGGTGAAAGTGGCAAGAATTGTTGCAAATTCCTCCCCCTGGTCCTCTTCTCTGATCAAATTTCAACTAAACAAACCACTCGCTACTCACCTTACAAAATCATTTTTGGTCAAAGGGCTGTCCTTCCTCTGGATCTGGAAATGGGATCTTTCTTAGGTATTTCTTGGGAAAAGGTTTCTTCCACTGCTGATCTATTATTTGCTAGATCCAAGCAGCTGGAAATGAGTGAAGATGTCTGTAGTGAAGCTTATCAAAAGATGATGGATTCTAGGGAAAAATCAGTTCAGTATTGGGAAGACAAGAATTCAAAGCAAATCAGGGATCCCTTGAACCCTGGGGATCTAGTCTTAGTGTATAATTGTTCCTTGGAAACTCATTGGGGAAAGCTTTTCTCTAACCCCTGGAATGGTCCTTACCAAGTGGTCCGTCAAGTTAGAGGTGGATCATATGTTTTGGAGGAACTGGATGGTACTCAGATGGCCAGAAGGTTCTCTGCTGATCCGGTCAAGAAATTTCATTCTTGTGGAGGCAACTTGTACCAAAAGTAAGTCCTACCAATTGTGCACCACCAGGGTCATCTGCTGCATTTTGTTGTGAAACTCTACTTCATGCCACGCATTTGAGCACCTGGGACGCCTTCTTCATTTTATCTCAGCCACTTCTAGGATTTTCCTTTGGATGGATCAACACATTCTTTTTCAATCACTCTCAAGATCAAAATGGCCATTCCTTGGTTTCAATCATCTTTCTTTCCTTTCTCTTTTTATGGCATCAAACTTGGGAGCAGACTAGGGACAGTATGTAAGTTGGGGATAAATGTGGTGCCCCATCCTGGACACCCTGGCCAGTGGGGAGAATTTAATTTTTTTATGATTCTTCCTTATCATCATTCATAGGCATCATTATCAAAAAAAAAAAATCCTTGATCTGGAATAGGGTTCCATTTGGTTCCCAGCTTCCCAACTGCTCATTCTCTCAGTTGGCAATGACAATCTCTGGGTGGTCATATCCCTGCTCTTATGTTCAAATCCCTGCCGCTCCACTATTCAGCCTTATAACTTTTTTCTTTTGTCAAGCGCGCAGCCAAAAGACCGCCGGGCTCACCTCCACCCTGCCATCTATCCCAACCTCAATCTCAGCGGCTTCACCTGCTACATCACTACCCTCTCAATCTGGATCTCACTTAGCTCCAAATGACCTCAGGCCCTTGAATCTTGAAACCGGTGCTTACTTGAATGACTTGCCATCTCTCACACCCTCCAAGCTTGCCTCTCAATTGGTCTCCGATTCAGATTTGGATTCGGATTTGATCCCCAATTGATTTACCAATTATGAAAATATCAATCATCAGCCGTTCAATCATCATCACCCCTCATCCAATCCACGCTCTCATTGCTCACCTGTTTCCCGCACAAGTCTTCTGTCGCCTGCGCGGGTTGGTGATATGTCCCGCGCCCCTGAAGGATTCTGACCGTGCGGTCATCCGCGGGCCAGCGGTTGCCAAGGGGTGTCAGCCTGTCTGCGCAGCTCGTCACCTCACCCTCACCTGCCTGTGCCCACCATTGGCAGAAGCTGGTGTTCCTTTTCATCCCCGCTAATTCATTTCCTTTTATTATTTCATTGATCCTTAAAAAAAAAAAAAAAAAAAAAAAAAACGCTCTATTTGTAGTATCTCTGGTAAATAGTTTACAGGGACCCATGGACCATAAAAGGAGGGTCTCTCCCCAGCCTTTTTTTCATCATCCAGGGGAGTGTGTGCTTATGTCCCCCTGTTATTGTGAAATTAGATCCTGATCCCTATCCTGGGTATATCTCTGATTGCCCCCTGATCCATTTTTGACCCTTAGTCTTGCTCCTCTGTGGACTGACTCTTATCAACAACTAATAGCCCTGCTGGTTGAAGAAAATTCTGTCTGTTGGAATTTTTGAGTGTGTTATACCACTCCTTGATCCCTTTTTCTGACCATACTGGTCCTGATCCCTGATCATCTTTCTGGAGCCAATCACGGTTGATTGAACAGGTCTTATTAAGCTTAAGACCTGGAGTGTTATACCTCCCTTCATTTTCTTTGGAGTTGCATTCTGCCAGCCTACTCTTGAGTCCCTTGAGAAGTTTTGAGGTTATCCTTTCTTCAAATCAGTTACTGTATGCTTTTAGAGCTTCTTAAACATTGTGCTTTGTCCTGTACAGTCACCCTCAGTTATCTGGTACCCTTCAAGCGCTTGATTGCGGAGAGTTGGGAATGTTCATTGGGAACCTGGAGGTTGGTTGGGTTTGAGTTGATCATCCCCAATCTTCTGCTGACGACCAGAGTTATTAGCTTGTGGGTGTTGTTTACATACAACAGCTTTTGTTCCTTGAACTCTAAGCAGACTTTAACTTCTTTTGTTCAAGTTTTTCCCTGCATTATCTTGTCTCAGATAGTGCTGTTCCCTTGCTACCAAATTATTATCATCTTTATCCTCTACTCCTTGATTCCTCATTTACCAGGTTCTGGCCTTGATCTTGGTTACATCTAAATATTTTTGTAACACTCAGGAGGGCAGCCTAAACAGCACCTTTCCCCTCCACAGAACTGCCATGGCCTAGCACCGTTTGGAGTCTTACAACAGTCACTGACTTTGCACAATGCATAGTGACTGTGCAAACTACACATTGAATGTGAAAAATGCATAGCGGCTGTTCAAATTGCGCAGCAACTGTATACAATGCACAGCAACTGTACACAACGCAGAGAAACTGTGCATAATGCGTAGCAACTGTGCACAATGCACATCAACTGTGCACAATTCCCAGCAAATGTGCACAATGCACAGCAACTGGGAAAAATGCACAGAAACTGGTCACAATGCATAGTGACTTCACAAAATTCACCGCAACTGTGCACAATTTGCAGCCACTGCAAACAATATTTTTCCAAGCTCAAATGCACAATGCACAGTGACTGTGCACAATATTTATCCAAGCTTCATTGCACAGTTGCTGTGCATTGTGCGCAGTGTGCATTGTGCACAATTGCTTTGCATTGTGCATAGTTTCTGTGCATTGTGCACAGTTGCTGTGCATTGTGCATAGTTTCTGTGCATTGTCCACATTTTTTGTGCGTTGTGCACAGTTGCTGTGCATTCTGCACAATTGCTGTGCATTGGTATTAGCTGCCGTGCATTGTGGCAGTCGCTGTGCATTGTGCACAGTTGTTGTGCATGGTGCACAGTCTTCTGCATTGTGCAGCATTTCTGTGCATGGTGCAAAGTCTTCTGCATTGTGCAGCATTGCTGTGCATGGTGCACAGTGCTGTGCATGGTGCACGGTGCTGTGCATGGTGTACAGTTCCTGTGCATTGTGCACAGTTTCTCTGCATTGTGCAGGTTTTTTCTGCATTGTGCACAGTTTCTGTGCATGGTGCAATGTGCACAGTTGCTGTGCATTGTTCACAGTTGCCATACATTATGAGCAGTCAATCTGAATTGTGCACAGTTGCTCTGCATTGGCCATTGTGCACAGTTTCTGTGCATTGGGCATTATGGATTGTGCACAGTCACTCTGCATTGTGCACAGCAACTGTGAACCAAAAACATGTTTCAGAATGAAAATGCCTTCAATAGAAATTGGACATAGCTTCAACCAGAGCTTCCTTTATAGCACCTGATAGCAAGTGCCATCACTTTTCAAACCTCCTGATGGAGAGTTAACACCCATCTAGGATGGATGGTGGAGGGTCAACACCCCTCCAGAATGGATGATGGAGAGTTAACACCCATCTAGGATGGATGATGGAGGGTCAACACCCCTCCAGAATGGATGATGGAGGGTTAAACCCCTCCAGAATGGATGATGGAGGGTTAAAACCCCTCCAGAATGGATGATGGAGGGTTAAACCCCCTCCAGAATGGATGATGGAGGGTTAAAACCCCTCCAGAATGGATGATGGAGGGTTAAAACCCCTCCAGAATGGTTGATGGAGGGTTTAACCCCTCCAGAATGGATGATGGAGGGTTAAAACCCCTCCAGAATGGATGATGGAGGGCTAAACCCCTCCAGAATGGATGATGGAGGGTTAAAACCCCTCCAGAATGGATGATGGAGGGTTAAAATCTCTCCAGAATGCATGATGGAGGGTTAAAATCCCTCCAGAATGCATTATGGAGGGTTAAAATCCCTCCAGAATGCATTATGGAGGGTTAAAATCCCTCCAGAATGGATGATGGAGGGTTAAAAGTCACTGTGAACCATGCACAAGGACTTTGCACAATGCACAGTTACTGTTCATTTTGCACAGTCACTGCGCATTGTTCACAGTAACTCTGCATTGTGCACATTCAATCTGCATTTTGAACAGTCACTGTGAACCAAAAACATGTTAGGGCATGAAAATACCTTTAACTAGAGATTGGACCAAGCTTAAACCAGAGCTTCCTTGATGGCACTTTCTAGCAAGTGCCACTACTTTTTCAGTGGTGTTGAAAACACCAAAACCAATTGGCCATGCCAGCAAAATTGATAATTTGCAGAATTTCTTTTTATTATCCTCAAAATACTGATAATTAAAATTTGATTAATTAGAAAAATAAATAACCAGCTTTGGGTTGAAAGGGTTGAATTGAAGAGATGAATAGCAAGGGAGATGGATTGAATGATGGGGGTTTCCAACAGCTTGACCATGGCCAAATGGAGCTTTGCTGTGTGCCAATATCCACAGTACAAACTGATTTAGAAATCAAGCTGCTGGGAGCAATTCAAATCCCACTGGGAACAGTTCCAAGCAGAACTTGGGAGTACTCCCAAAATGAGACTGAACTGCTTGAATCTCTGCCAAGAAACATCACCTCTATTCTTGAAGAATTAAAAATTGAAACAGGGCATATGTGGATGCGTTCTGCCAAAATGAATCATCTTGTTCCTATGTGCAAAAAGTGTATATCTTTAGGTTGGAGTAATATTGGGCTATTCTCAAACACAGTTGGGTGGAGTAATATTGGGCTATTCTCAAACACAGAATGTCAAAAAAATGAAGCTGTGTCCATTTGATCTTTTCCTGTAGATGAGGGGGAAAATTAAAAAATATCATTCAATGTGAAATATGTGAAAACTGAATTTTAGATGTATGTGTTGCATAATTGATCACAATTTGTGAGATTTCCCATGCCCCTTGCCTGAAAGTTGAAGTTAGTTACCCTGTATAAAATCAACTTGTAGCTTGGTATTTACAATGGTTCATCATTCCTTTCATGAGGATTTTCACCAAAGAAGACCCTCCTTATGTTGCCCAAAATCTATTCCTGCAGATCTGGGGGATAACCCACATCTAAAAAACAATGGGAGTTCTCATTGAATGATTAAAATCATAAATTGATTGAGAAGATCCATAATCATCATGCATTCTCAGTGATGTATGGTTTTGCCCCAAATTATGCAATTAAATGAAACCAATGCATGAAGCAATGGGTAGGCATCCGTTACAGAAACATGGGTCACCTTCAAGTCTGAAACGGATGCACTGTTTATGAAAGTTTTAAAACTTCTTCCTTGCTCCATGCTTGGTGTACCAAGAAACAGAATAGTAATAATCCCCAATTTTGTAGCAGTTAGTAAAATATGACAGCACCCTTTTAATGATTTTGGGGAAGACCAACTTTCCTCTTTGAAATGCTACATTCCCTGAAATCTTGAACATTTGAAGGTCTTGTCACATGCACAAATCAATGTGAAAATGCCTCCACATTTTTTTTCAAAATACATTTTAATTGTTATCCCCTTCAGGAAGTAAATTCCACAAGTAGGTTACCTCAAAATACTTCTCCATAAATATCCAACATTGGAAAAACTGCAGGAAATTATTAACCAATTTTTTCTGTGGAATTTTCATGTGAGTTGGACCTGGTTCACTAATTAAAATTTACAAAAATTTAAGCCTAATTGCAACAATGGTACAAAGAGTTCATGCCCAACAGTTTGAATAAATCCCCCAGAATTCACCTTGCATGTGAAGGGGGAAGATTAGAATCATTAAAGTAATGAAAATATCTTTGAAAAATCCTTAAGCACCCTTCATAATATTCAAATAAAATCAATTGGATGTCCCCCGGGTCTTCACGCATAGACATGGGGGGAAACTGAAAATTACAGCATCATTTGATATCTTTTTGAATGTTTCTAATCTTTCAGGCAGGTGTGAAATCCTGTAGACCCCATCCTGATTGTGCTTTAATTTTTTTTGGTAATGTAGAGAATGGGAAAAGGTTTAAACTGCCGCTAGGCCATCCTAGTTGGCATATTCATTTCCCATAATGCAGTACATGGGGTACTTACAGGTGCCATCCAAGAAAGGACAAAGCCATACTGTGACAGAGCAAACACAATAGGGCATATCAAAGTTAGCAAACTTGCCATTAGAAACCCGCCATTTTTTTTTTGACAAAACCCGCCATTTTTAATGGCGGGTTTCTGAAATACACATACCCCCTAACTGGTGTATTTCAAAATGGCGTGTTTCATGAAAATGGCGGATTTCAATCATCAAACACGCCATTAAACCCGCCATTTATGCATCATCATCCATCCACCATCCATCACATCAAAAACACCCATCCACATCAGCAAATCCATACCGGTCCCATATCCATTGCATCACACACATCTCTATCATTTTTCACATACCTTCACATACCCATCTTCACACAAATACCATCATCATCTCATCACCCCACATCACTCGCCACCTTTCTCAACATGTCCAATCAAACATCCCGCCAGCAAGTTGAAAACGCAAAAAAGCTGACTGCACTTTTGCTACTGTTTGACTCCCATTCAGACTCTGATTCAGACTCCGATTTGGAATCAACTTGGTTAGCTTTGAATTCTCTGTTGGCAAAGCAATACATGGTTCCAAGAATACACACTCTCCATAACCCTATGTATGAAAGGCAAAAGCTTCATCTCATCCCTGACTTAAGCTTCCAGCAACTGTTCCAAAATTTGTTGCCTTCTTTCATGAAACTTTTGGAAATGATTGAAGACCACCACATCTTCCAGAACAATTCTTGCAATCCTCAACGCGATCCAGCAATCCAACTTGCCCTTGCTCTTTGTAGATTGGGGTCAAATGGAAATGGAGCAGCAATCCATCAATTGGAAAATCTATTCTCAGTCAGTTACGGAAACATTGACTTATACACCAAAAGAGTCATGATTGCTATCCTATCTTTCCGTCGCTTGGTCCTTTCATGGCCAACCAAAGAAGAACGCAAGGAGATATCTCAAGTAATGGAGACAGAAGGCTTTCCTGGTTGCATTGGTTTTGTTGATGGAACCACCATCCCCTTGAGTCAAAAACCCAACCTAGATGGCAACCACTATTTTGATTGTAAAAAAAGGCAATTGATTCATTTCTTTTCCAATTGCTATGATAAAACTTTGGATCACACACTGACCAAATATGTTCCATTTCTTTGTTTAGATACTCCGTGGCACTAAAACTTGTTTGCAATAACAACAAGAAGTTCATCTCCCTCCATGCTGGCCTTCCAGGTTCTTGTCATGATTCATATGTTTTCAATTGGATGCAGATTGCCCAACAACCAGAGATCTACTTTGACCAAGATCAATACCTTCTGGCCGATTTGGCTTATGCTAGTGGGAAATATGTAGTTCCAGCATACCGGAATGTTTTGTACAATGATCAAGGAAAAACCAATTTTAACTATCATCTTGCCCAATCACAAGTTCGGATTGAGCATGCCATAGGAATTCTGAAAGGAAGATGGGCCAGCTTACGGGAGATGCAAAACCAGCTCCAATGTTCCAAAGATTTGAGGTTCCTCATCAACTGGATTATCACTTGTGTAATCCTTCACAACCTTTTGGCCGACATCAAAGATGAATGGGACAAAATATTCCAAGATGATATTCCTGATCCGCCTCAAGTCATCCCTGTCTCATCTGGTCCCTCATCTTCTTCTATGAGAGAGCGGATTCTTCCTCTCACCCTTGCTTGCTTTGATAAGTAATTTTTGATTTTGAAATTGGTAAAAATTCCCTTCACCGTATTTTTTTGGTTTTGGTTGTTCACCCAAGATTCATAGGCTGAGTTTTTTTTTTTTTTTTTTTTTTTTTTTTAGTGATTGAGCGATCAATTGCCAATTGATTGCCCAATTGATTACGAATTGATTGCCCGATTGATTATGAATCGATCAAGCGGTCGATTGCCAATCAATTGCCCAATCAATTGCCAATCAATTGCCCAATCAATTCGCAATCAATTGAGCGATTCATTGCCAATCGATTGCAAATCAATCGCTTGATCGATCAGCAATCAATTGCCCAATTGATTGGCAATTGATTGGCAATTGATTGCCTGATCAATTGGCAATTGATTGAGCGATTGACTCGCAATCAATTGGCCGATTGATGAAGGGTTTTTGTAGGGTACAGGAACTGACTTCCCCGTTGTTTTTTCTTTGTTTTTGTTTCTTTTTTTTTTTAGGTTTTTGAGCTTGGCCAGAACACATTCTCTCAAGTCTTGTGCCAACCAAGCTACGTCCTGGGACAGTCCGGTTTGCCTAGTATGATGCCGGCTGCGGCTCCTCATCATTACCACTCCTCCCCAGATAATTCTATTCTTTTGATATCTTTTGATTCCTTCACTGGCTACCAAACTCAAAATGTTATACATCAATTCAAATTTCACCTTGATCCTCACCTTGGGTGCAGCAAGTGCCTGGGAGGGAGAAAGATGGAAGGAGATGGTATGAAAAACATAAAGAGAGGTGGCAAGCAGAGGAATTGTAGAAAAAGGAGGGCTCAAACGAGGGATTTGGAAATTTCTTTGGAAGTGACTGATGACTTGATCAAGGAAAAGTTTGCCTGGTCTAGACGAAAGCTATGCCCTTTGGATCTTTACCCTGCTATCATGGCTGAAAAGAAAAACAACCCTCAAAAACCCACCCAGGAAGAATTTAAGCAAGAAAAACAGACAATTGGGGCTTTCCACTTCTTCCACCATGGAAAAGTTATTGTTCTCAACCAATCTGATCACCATGCTCTCATTGCCATCATTTAATTTGTGCCTTTGGATTGACTATCTGAGCAAGATAAGAAAGATATCAACTTTGTGACAACATTCCTTCACAGTTCAAAAAAATTTGTCAACCCGGTTGGTCCCTCAAGATCTTGGGGTGGAAAAATGTGGGCGATTGGTTGGCAAAAATCAATGAACCCTTTGGAGTTATTCGGAAGTTATGTGAAGAAATTATCCATTAGATCTTCCCCTCAAGAGTACGCTGTCCTCAACTTGAAGGCCGACAAAGTATCCTGAATTTTAGGACAAATGTTTTGTAATTTGGCCAAACTTGCCTTTGAATCAAACCGTGATACCATGAAGGACAGCAACATCCCCTCTTTCTCTTTGTTGGAATTTGGTTCCAAGCCTACACCTTTTGATTGCTCCCCACACCTCACTTTCACCTCAGACTCTTTTTACAATTCTCCTCATATTGACAAAGGCAAAATCTCTGGCTATTCCTTTTTACTTGTGGTCCCAACCAAAAAATCAAATGGTTGACTTATTGAAGATACAGATGAATATCAAGTTTCGGAAGGTCAATTTGTTTTTCCTGACCTTGGCTTTGGAATTGATTTCAAGCAAAAAGGTATAGTCAAAGTGGTTTGGGCGGCTAACAAGTACAAGCACTGTACCTTTCCAGCTGTGGACACAGCAACCCATACCAGAATGGCCATGTCACTCCAAATTAATAAAAAAACTCAGAGAAATTGTATGGACATGAAAAACGGCCAAATTTACTCTAGAGAAAAAAATATCAATAAAAACAAAAAAGATTTGTATATTGGTGGGTTTAAGAATGCTCTCAAATGTTGTTGTAGTAAAAAATAATTTGTTTTTCTTTCATCCATGCAAATATATTTACAAGCCCAGCATTTGAGTAATCTGCTGTATTTCTTCTACCAATCTACCACTGCCAATGCAAGCCAAAGCTACTGATACCTTATCCTTTTTTTTGTTTGCCCTTTGTTCCCTCTCCTTTTCCAGTTGCACTTTCTGCCAATCCTTCTACTTTTCCTCTTTTTGAAACTCTAGCTCAGCTTGTTTCAACCTCCACTCAGCATCCAATTTTTGTTGATTAGCCAAAGTCTTGGCTTGCTGCTTTTGACCATCCATGGCCAGTTGGCAATCCCACTTTTGCTTTTCAAACTGAAGTTTATCTGATTCAATTTGTGATTTGACTGTTTTTTGGAGGGGAATGGCAATGAGCATGATTTTGAAAGCAAGGATATTGAATCAATCAACTTACATGAATCTCGCTTCTCTATGATTTCTTCAAAGCCCGAAAAACTGGAAGTGTTTCTCCTCTTTTGATGACTTTTGGGGTTGAAATTGATGGAATTGGAGGCCTTTTGCTTACCCTTGGCAGAGGAGGTTTGAGTCTGAAAGTCCTCACTAGTATTTGAAGGCAATGTGGGAGGCCCCATTGGCTTGAGTTTTTGGCCAATCAAAAATGGATGAGCCTTTTTTTTTACAATGTAAATCAGTCAGGAGCAACCAGACAGAATTGAAAACAATTTAGTTCCTTACTTGAGCAGATGTTGATGGCAACGGTGATCCAGGAATAACATCCTCCTCATTGGGCAAGTTCTCCAGTTGTTATGCCCCAGGAAGAGAGCAATCAAAAGAAGGAAGTGAGGGGTCCAAGGTTGGGATTGACTGATCAATCAATACCAAAGTAGAAGTGATTGGAGCCGATTGTGTTTGAATATCCTCCTCCTCATCAGATGGGGGCCACTCCAAGGCCAAGGTTTGATCAAGGTCCCCGTTGGTAGGCTGAGAATCCCCAGCCAAGTCCTCGGCATCAACGCAATTGGATTGTTGGGCATTGAAAGCAGCTAGGGGTGTGATGTTGGCCTTCTTTCCAAAGATTTCATCCATTTGAATATAAAAAGGACAAATTGAGTCCAACTTATCAACCACCGAGTTGATTCCTTTGGCTTTGTCCAAGTCGGTGATACCAAAGCCAGTGGAGATAGACATGGAGTGGGCCTTTTTGTACTTGTCTTGATATTTTGTGAACCGCTCCCTCATCTGTTTGGATGACAGATCCAGCCTATCTTTTGTTTTGTTCTTGAGTTCATTGGCCATCAGGAGATAACCATTGACCTTAGAGGATTGAGGTCGGCCAACACGTGTTTTGTTGTTGGATCCAAAGCAGGCATTGTAGTTGGAGGGAATTTTCAGCCAGTTTAACAGGATGATGTGATCAGCTCTCTTGAGCTGACTTGAGCCCTTGGAAGCTTATGGGGGAGGATTGTTTGTTGTGGAGTTCCTTGGCGATGTTCTCTTGGGTGTGTTGGACTTGTGGGGGGAGGTTTGCTGAGGGGCCATTTGAAAGAGTTCGGGCTACGCAAGTGATGAGAGCAATAAAGTGATGAGAGTGGTGAAGTTTTGAGAGCAATAAAGTGGATAAGAGTGATCAAGTGATGAGAGCGGTTAAGTGATGAGAGTGATGAAGTTTTGAGAGCAATAAAGTGGATGAGAGTGATCAAGTGATGAGAGCAGTTAAGTGATGAGAGTGATGAAGTTTTGAGAGCAATGAAGTTTTGAGAGCAATGAAGTGGATGAGAGTGATCAAGTGATGAGAGCGATAAAGTGATGAGAGTGGTAAATCAATTTTATGATGAGGGTGGGGGTAAAAAATTTTCCGATGAGGTTGGAGGTAGAAGGAGGTGGGAAGACAGGGGTGTATGACGCGGACAGGTGGTGGAAGCATTTAAATACTTTATTTGAAAAAACCCACTTATTTCAGGTTAACTTTGACACGTCTGATCTGAAATAAGTGGGTTTTTTTGATTTTTAATGGCGGGTTTGAAATGGCGGATTTGGGTTGAAACCCGCCATTAAAAAATGGCAGGTTTGGTTAACTTTGATACCCCCTAATATTACTGATTTATCATCATGGCCCAGCCAACCAACAGTAAATTCTACTTTCTTTGTTTAATCAAAAGGGAATCCCTCATTTAAAAAATGTGCCAAATCAAGCCCAACCAGGTTCTATTTAATTTTATCTTTTAATAAACCCCTTTTCCATCTAACCAAACTCAAAATTAATCTGTTTTCCATGATGTTGGAAACCCAAAATATTCCTTTGAAATCCAAATCATTATCATGCTTTTTAGCTTATTGCTACCAACTTCTTGTTTCCATGTTTGATGTGAAAGTGAACATGGTGCATAACAGGGTGTCAGAATTCTTGCAAACAATGAAATAAAATCAAAAAAAGTTCCAAAAAAATATTCAAATAGGAAGAGAATTATCCCTAATTGGGGCTCTGTTGGTATTTCAAAATTGTGATAAAATTTTGCTGATTAATGAAAATAAAAATAAAAGGGAAATTTATTAGCTTTGATATTAATAAAAGACTACGCAATTTCATCCAAAAAATTCCAATTAATGTAGTTATTTTCCATTAGTATTCCAGGGAAATAATCATCCCTTTGTGATTTTCATTGGCCAATGGCCATAAAAACTGCACAATCACTCATTTGGTGCCCCTCAAAGGTGTACTTAAACATGTTCAATCTTCTACAGCTCATGTAATTCACTCCATGCCCTCATAAGCTTTCCAAAATGGCATCATAACCTTCAACATATTTCACCTCAGGAGGTTGACCAAAAAAATCACACAAATTGAATCTTTCAGCTTACTAATACCAGGAACGTTTCTGTCCTATAGCTACAGCAAGTGATATTGGTGTTGGAATAATAATAATTCCAAGAAAATTACGTAAAATTCTCAAATGATTGATTTAGAGGCAAGTGCAAAGTTTGAGTGGTTTGGTTGCATTGAATTAATTTAAATATATTTTTCAAGAGGGGACACAGTTTATGCAAACAGTGGATCTTTATTGGATAACAACCTCTCTTCAAGGGCTCTTTTGAACCGTGTAAAGACCTTGGTAAAATGAGGTCCTAAGTGATTACTCAAAAGGTGTTTAATCAAGGGGATTGGGTGGAATGGCTCACTCAAAGCACTTACGCCTGGAGGAAAGGAGGAGATAACTTACTAAAATAAGCAGACACTCCAAGAAACTTGCAGAAATTCATGTTTGAAAGGGTCTCAGGACAATTGTTGCGGATATTGCTGATATTCTTCAATGGAATTAACAATGGGTTTAGAATAAATAATCATATTATCAGAATGAGGCCATAAATCAATTGTTTATCTTGAATGAACACTTGATCACAGATGGCAAGGGGTATGGATTGATTACTTAAAAATTAATGGGGTTTAAACCATCTAAAAGGGGCTGTTTATATACCTTTCTGGGATAATAAGATCTTATCAGGGCACGTAGAGAGGGTTGTGCTTGAGTTCTGAGGCTGGCAGGCTAGCCAGGGCTAGTTTGGCACGTAGGCTTGGTGCCGTCAGCTTGATAGCCTTGCCTGTGTCATATTTCCATGTGAAATAATTGCCAGAAGGTATTTAAATATTGCTTTGTTACCTTTATGGTTCAGACATATTTCCTATTTTTGTATTACTTCCTTTTCAGTGGCATTGGTAGAAGTGGGTATTTGTAGATTCTATGCCAACTGCTGCACATGTTAGTAATTTTTAATAATTTTTTGGTAGAATTCTTGATATGTTTTGTGGTTCATAAAGATTTGGCAATCTTATTTACGTGACAACCTTCATTATTGTTTCTCACAATTTATTTGTGTTATTGTTTTGTTTTTCATATTTTTATTCAATTTTCTTAGGTTTAAAACATCTCCCTATCTGTCAGTTAACTTTTTACATATTCATGATGTATGCATGCAAGTTGTAGCATGTTCCTGCGGTACCTGGCTGTTGAAATTAGTACAGCTGATGTTGACACGCGCAGACTTGACAGCTGCGTCTGGAAACCCATCATCAGTCATTCTGAATGCAGGATTCTTGAAATGCGCCTAAATACTGAGTGTATGGCGTGTGTACCCTTGCTATATGAATGCGGGCTGCGCGCGCAAATTGTGACATAACACAAATCCGCCTGTAACTCCTAAAATATACACAAAACCTCCATTCTGACTGAATTTTAGGTTTGAAACCTATAAGTGGCATTTTGTGTGAAATATTAGAATGGCCAAAAAGTGCCATAGTGGTGCCGTGGTTTATTATTCTTTTCTTATGAAATTAGCTGAAAATATAAGGAGTTGGAATTCAAGGGTGGGGTCAGTGAGTGAACCTACCTATTTTTGGGTGGGGAATCCATTTCTGTAATAATAAATATGTATTTCCCACTCCTTTAAATTTTATTATTAATTTTATGTTTTTGATCTGATTTGAGAGGTTGCTCTTATCAACTAGCAAGCTGACAGAATCAGATTTATGCCTCATTTGTCCCTGATTCCACATCCAATTTCTGCCAATTTATAAATATTTTTACATTTTTAATACTAGATTTACAGCCATCTTCATCCCTTTGGATGAGTAATCCAGAACCAGACATTTTTTGTCAAGTTTTGAACATGCCCCACTCAATTGTGACTCATCCAATGGACTCCCTACCAATCCAAAAAAAAAACAACAAAATTCCTACAGAAATGTCTCCCCCGTATATCAAACAATTTTAATCAAAGATATTGAGAAATGAAATTTCCATGGAAGGATGTTTGCATGGAATCTTCCATGGGATAGGAAATTTAATCAACTTTTAGATAGCTTCATCTTAATACACTGGAAGAAAGCTTACAATATGGGTGCCTTCAGAATTTTTTTCCTTGATCAAAAACATTTTCAAGAAACAATCATTCAACTAGAAGTACTTCACAGATGGTTTTTTGGAAGGCAGGATGGCGTAAGAAGAGGGTACCAATCCATTTTCTGCATCAAAAACAAGCCAAAATTGGAAGCAAAACTTAAAATTTGATCCAAGGCGAGGAAAAAAATTTTGGTTTCATTTTTCCCAATTCCACATCATGCTTCTAATCCATTCTTTAGCTAAGAAACAACCACAGGAATAATTTCTCCAAGCTTGGAATATCATCCCTGGAGAAGGAGATCTTTGATGAAATTAAATGCAGGCAATGTTAAATTTGCAGCCTTGCAATCCCCATTCACTACCTAAAAGGGGTTGTGTGGCGCAATTTGAAACCCAAAATGGGTCGCAAACGGCCATTCACAACCAATGTAAATTGAAAAAGGCCATTTTTGACTCAGGTGGGTTTTAAATGGCAAAAAAAAAATTGTAGAATATCTTTATTTCATATATATATTTTTTTTTATATCTTTATTTTTAATTTAATTGATTAATTTATTTTTAATATATTTATATATATATTTATTTCATTTCATTTTTGTTTATTCATTTATATTTTTAATTCAATTAATTAATTAATTTTTTCTACATATTTATTTGGTTCATTTTATTTATTCATACATTTTTTTATATTTATATTTTTAATTTAATTTATTAATTTATATGTTTTGTTTTTATTTTTTATTAAAATCAAAGAAGGAAATAATAGATAAAAAAAGTAAAAAAAATTAAAAAAATATATGTATGTATATAATATAACGCTTTTCGCGCCTGTTTGCAACCACAGGGTTTCAAATTTAAAATTGGCCATTAAATGCTGCTCTGAGACAGGAATCCTTGAAGACCAGTCACTCCAGAAGATCCATCTTAATTGGCGCTCCAATTTCTTGATTCAACTGGCTGGGAAAATGGATATTATTTACATTAGAAAAATGTTAAACCTTGTGGACGCCATTACATCCATAACAATCTTTTTTAAATTAAAAGTTCAAAACCCAAGAATATAAAAAACAAATTCAAATTCAAAATTTGCTCCTAGGAACCTTCCAAAAAACCTATATTCAACCCAATTTCTGCAATTCCTTTCTGATTTTCAAATGAGGCTTCTGAATCCCAAGTCACAAATAGATGTTACAAAGTTGTCCATTATTACTGATTCCATCACCCAAATCAACTGATATATTATTTTTTAGATAAAAATTTCTCATCAATAAACTTGAGCACTCATAATCTTCATTCCCACAGGCTGGATCACTTAGCCTTTTTTCCAAGGAAAAGAAAACCATAAGTCCTTTATATCATTGGTTTCACTTCAATGTTAATGTTTGGAGTAAATTTAAATTCATTTTTCCTCTTCTGAACCTGATGAATATTAACCTCAAGGCTACCATCAATATAATATCTTTATAAAAAAACAGTATTTTTTTGTCCCATGCGGTAAATACAATCCACAGCCTGTTTTTAAATTGCAGGATTGCATCCAGGCTCCTAAATCAAAGAAAAATCATTTATTGCTTTCAAAAAAAATATCTAAACGTTTAATCACCATTATATACACAGCTTTACCACATCTCTAATCAATTCCAACTCCTGAAGCTTGAATTTTTTCCAGTAAAACTTCACATTGGTAATAATTTTTAAAATTTCAAGGTTCTCATCCCAATTTCTAGTATTAAAATGACCATTTAACCATGTAGAATCAATTTTGTTTTGATTAAGAGAATATTCAATCCTAAAAAATTTTTCCCATTCAATAATTCAGTGATCAGGTCATGAAATTGAAGAAATGAAACATACACTTCCAAAAATTCTGGATAATTTGAAAATACCACTGCTTTCAGGGGAGTATTTGGAGAACTACTTTGGAGGAATTGCTTCAAGTGAGGAATCAAATTATGAAGTTTTGATGAATCCTTCAAAGACCAAGGTCCATTGTGAGATATTTCATCCTTGACAAGTATAGGATGGTTTCAGAATTGTTGTAGAATTGAT
This sequence comes from Puccinia polysora, assembly GCA_025617555.3. Classification (NCBI taxonomy): domain Eukaryota; kingdom Fungi; phylum Basidiomycota; class Pucciniomycetes; order Pucciniales; family Pucciniaceae; genus Puccinia; species Puccinia polysora. The sequence goes on along the minus strand of CM062621.1, from coordinate 47,564,612 downwards.
AACTGCTTGAAAAATTCTGCTGAGTTTGATGCTTTTCCTAACTGCCAAAGCCTTCCAAAGGATTTATTTTTTTTTTTGAAGGGTGACCAATATTCCATGCCATTTTGAATTAAGATTCACAATAATGACTTTTTCTATCCCCTTAGGTAGATTTAATACAGCATTTTTGGTCCAGCACAAGCAAATAGATTCCATTAAAATGTTGATTGAGGTAACAGCCTGACTACTTCCCACACGCATTTCAGGAATAAAGAAAACTTTCCAAAGCCATTCTTGATCCCATTGTTGAACCTTTAATATTTTTATCAAACTTTGAAGGTCACAAAGTTTATTCTGAACAGGGGTTCCAGTTAGACAGAGGAAACAATTTCAAACAAGTCAAAGGATTTCTTGCGTTCTGTTGGCACTTGGTTTTTTTATAATAATGCATGGGCATCTATAATTATTATAAACTCCCATGAAAGATTTTATAAAAAAATTCTAATTATAAAAAGAAAAGGCTGACTGTGCTTCATCCAATACAATCCTATACCAATAAATTTGATTCAGATCACAGATTTTGTGCTTGCAATTTGAATCAACAGTGTTCTGTGAGGGACTGATGATTTCATTATTTTTCAAAACTATTGTTGATGAAATTATCATATTGAGTGAGACTTGTCTCCTCTGGGAGCCATGGAATATTATTTAGGGAAGAAGAAAAGGCTGAAAATGCATCTTGATTTCATTTTCCCAATTTGAGATAGTTTCTAAGGGGCAGATGACAAGGGTGGCACAAGGTATGGGTTGAAAATTAGATGCTGCGGTTTGTTGAAAGAAAGATGCCAGGTTTGCTGTAGATTGAATATGTGCAAGTTCTGTTAATTTTTTTTGCTAGTCCCATATTGTCAGCTAAGATTTCTCGTTGATTATTGAATTGGGTGTAACTGTTTTTGGAATCAAATTCTGGGTGTACTTTATTGAAGAAATTGCAACTCCATTAATTATTTTTAAGATCACAGAGTTTTTGAATTTTCAAATGGCTGTTAGTCTCATTTTCTTTGACAGTGATAATTCAGAGAGCTGATGCTCCTGAAGCTTTGCACAACATACAACTAATATATGATTATTGGTTACAAATTCCAAATAAGAACAATCTTTAGATGGCAAAAAAGCCTGTGGAAAGTCAAAAAATAAACTAGGATTATAGTTCTAGATTGGTAAGAGTCTGATTCTGCAATTAAATAGGATTCTTTGCACAGTATTTAAGTGATCAAACTGGCTAAAAAAACAGCCATATAACTGAGCTGATGGTTCAGAATTACCACACCAGACAAATGCTCTTAATTGAATGATGGATTGGGAGGAAACTGAGAAGCCTGATTCTGATATGGGCTCAGAGCATGATTCTTTAGGTCCGAGCAACTGAAAAAAAAATTCACTTTAATCTTTGGAGAGTTCTCCAATTTTTTTCTTGGGGGCCATCCACACATGAACATGAGAATTACCTATCTGCAAGAAAACAATGGAAGCAGAATCACAATTCACTGCTTTCAAATTGAATTTTTTTAGTGGAATGGTAAATTGTCCAAGACAGACAGTGTTAGCCATGAAATTAAAATAAATTTTTCAAATGGCAGAAGATTTTCAACTGAATCAGTTGATTTTTACCAAATGATGAATGGAGCTATGTCATTCTTTTTGGGGATCTTTTTTTAAATGAGGGATATCAATCAGGAAATCAGATGATTGGGTAGATATACAAAAATCTTTGTTGGCCATTTGAGAAAAGGGCTGTAACAGTGCACTCCAATCTCCTTTGAACATGGAAATAGTAGTTAATGTGGTTGTAGAACCTCATATTGATAGACATCATGAATTTATGAAACTCAGACCTAAAAAAATATCTACTTATTTTGCATCATCAACATTACCAACATTTGAACTAAAAAACTTGATTGTTTGCAATATCAAACTTTGGTATTTCCACATTTTTCTCCACTTTCTTTAGAAATATTATTGGCTAGATATAATAAAACTTTTGTTAGCCATTTGGGAAAAGGGTTGTAACAGTGCACTCCAATTTTTTTGGCACAGGGACATAGTAGTTAGCTTGATGAAAAATTAATGGCTACATGGCTACATCTGAGCTGTGCAGAGCCCCACACAATTTGAGTGTAGTTGGGCTGTGCTCCACACAGCACCAGACCGCTATGTGGGGGCCTCATGACTACATTCAAGACATGTAGAGCCCCACACAGATCAACTTAAGTTTTTTTGCTGTGCCACACGGCCATCCCAACCACATATGAGTTGTGTGGGGCTCTACACAGCTTGAATGTAGTTGTGTAGCCATGCCACATGGCTACAAGTCTGGTGGGCCAAAAAAAAAATTAAAGGTTCTAGAATAAAATTAAATAAATTAGATAAAAATACAAAAAACAACAGAAATCAACAAAACAATTAAAAAATATTGATTTTTTGGTTTAAAAAAAATAATTAAAAAAAATAAAAATTAGTAAAAATAAATAAATAAAAACAAAAACAAAAAAAAGGGTACCCAAACAAAAAACACTGAAGACAACCAACCAGTTATTTTCAGATTGAAGTAAAAAATTCAAGTTAAACTTGACTAGCCCTAAAGTAAAAGTGTCAAAAAATCCAAGAAGTCTTTTGAACAGCCCTAAAGTAAAAGGGCCAAAAAATCCAAGAAGTCTTTTGAACAGCCCTAAATTAAAAGTGCCAAAAAAAACCAGTCTTTTGACCAGTCAAAAAATACAAGAAGTCTTTTGACCAGCCCTAAATTTAAAGTGAAAAAAACAAGTCTTTTGAACATCCCTGAATTAAAAACACCAAAAAAACAATTTCAACTTGTGATGGGATCAGCACAACAAAATTTGAGCTCAATTACCATTAAAATCTCATTAAAAACACTCATCATAATGATTTTAACTCAAAACACTCAACATAATAATTTCAGAAATGTGATAAACCTTTATATTGAGAGAAAAACAATATCGGAATTTTAGACCCAACCCAAATGATGAAATTAATCTATAAGTTAGAATACAACTCAAGTTTATCTTTGAGGTGATCAACCCAAAAAGCTGCTTTTTGAGAAATCATGGAACATGTTTTTTTGAAAACTATGGGATGGATTGTAATCACATCTCCCTTAAGTGCAAGCTGTACCCAATGGTTATTGTTAAAAAATCAAATGAACATAGGATCTGATTGTTCTTTTACACCCATTTTCATAGGAGTAAAAGGACAACATTATTCCAATGAAATGAAAAATATTAGTCTTCCCTAAGTATGAGCTATTATTTGACCCATGTCAAACTTTTAAATCCATTTTGAAGAGGGAATCTTTTCATTTATTCCATTAACATCAATTCTTTTTTCTATCTTTTTAACATCTTTACTGCTACCAAGGATCTTAGAATAGCACCCCTTATTTTTCCTCAATGTTTCAAGAATTTCTTTCCAAAATTTAAACCATCCATTTTAATCATACCCAAGTGATTTAGAAATGACTCTAAAACCACAATTTCCATCACCAAGTGGGTCCAAAAACTCACCCAAGAACCTATTTAAGTCATAAGGTATTTCATTGAGGTAATTCACTTTCTAAAATCAAAAAGTAGTTAGCCAAAATTTTAATATGATTAAAGGAATCACCACTCAACAAAGATGAGCTTCTGTTTTACTCCACCATTGCATCTGCACCATCCTTTGAAAAGGATTTGGATTCCAATGGCACCAAACCCAATTAAATTCCAGTATCTTCCACTGAACTATGAAATTCAGATGAAGATCCTGACTTGGACTTTAAAAATTTCTCAATCAGTTCATTAAACAAAAAAAATGAACCTTTCAAAAAAGAGAATACTTCAAATAATTTTTCTTTTCTTCTTTGGTGCCCTTCTACTTCTCTTTGCCTGCTTAATTTACTTTTAAATTTGTTCAAATTTGGAATTATATCACCATTTATCTTTCAATTTTGGATGGCCTCTTCTTGATTGCAAGACTTTAGGTTCAAGTCTTGGCTATGATAAATTTTTTGCTGTCTCCTTCATCAAGTGCTTCAACAGACTGCAATAATCTTGATCAGGATGATTCGAGATGATTGAATTGAGATTCTCATGTAACTGAGAATTTTTGAGCAGTTCATCAACATCAAACTTTAAAAATTCAAAATGATCAAATATTAGTCAAGTAGGAATCATCATTTTAGTCAAGTATAAATCATCATTCAAAAAGAATTTATCAAAAAGCATTAATCACAAAGTTATTTAAACAATCCAACTTAAACCAACTTACAGAACTAGAACTTCAAGGGTCATAATAAAAAATCCACTGAGGATGAACATCTTCACACACTCCATCACAAAGACTTTTGCAAGTCTCCCAGGATCATAAGCCAACTCCTTTATCAAATTTAAAGACCAACTGTAGAACCAAAACCTTTCCCTTGTTATAAAAAGAAGTGATTTTGTGAAAGTTTTCTAGTTGGAACTAATTCCTAGGACCTGAAATAGGGGGATTTTTTACTTATTTGTCTTATAAGTACAATCCATCATAGCTATATGATGGAATTGCTTTCAAAGATTTAATGAATTGGGGTTAGCCAAGCATAGGGCCTCCAAGTTAACCTCTCCACTGAATTTTTCTCAATGAACCAAACCTGAACTACCAAGTTTTTCAAAGAGGACCTCCATAAAACTTTTTCCCTTTAGTTCTACTAGCACTACCTTACTCTTAGTGTTATATATTGTTTGATCATTAGCATATTTTCCACCATCAATTTTGCTAAATTTTCTATTTAGTTGAAGTTTACTGAGCCCATCATTCAAGCCTTCTTCTAGATTTTCTAAGGCTACCCCAGAGATTCTCCTCAGGTGAGGATGCACCAATGGTTGTGGAGATGGTTCATGGTTATTTTGATCATTCTTGTAGGAGTTTTACACAAGGTATATGCCTTTGTGTGACTAGCATGGATTAAAAACTGGCACCCAACCTTCCTCGTGTGAGTTTTCCTTGAGCATTTGGTGAGAAATTTCCCAGAGTAAAAACCATTTCTATCACAGGCTAAATCCACATATTTATCACGCTTTGAGTTGAAAAATATTAAAGCGTAACCATGATTCTTGCCCATGTTTGAAAATAAATTTGTGACGCTTCCCTAGTAGGAAAAGCTCTCAAAGGAAGTGGGGAAAGTGGATCTGTCATAGTTACATATTCATAGTTACAGTTTCATGGTTATATTGATGGCATGCACTCCATCAGTTTCAATCAAATTAAATCTGGAAAAGACCAGTAACATAAAATGTTACTCACCACCAGAGTTAATGTCCATTTGTGAAATATTTTGTTCCTCAATCTTCACCCTCAATGAGGATGCAATTGGGGCTTCCAATTATTCATTACCCAACTCCTTCTTTTCCACAGCTTTGTTCATTGCACTAATGTAGTCCTTGAAATTGGCCATGTTAAAAGGATGGCTTGCTACTTTTCTCATAATACAAAAAAAATTCAATGCTACTTCTGTATTCAATTCAACTTTGAATTGAACAACTACCAAGTTTTCTCACTTCCAAGTTGAGAAAGATCAATTTTGTGGGATTCTTTATTCACATTATCCTAGTGTCACTTTAATTTCAGTTGAATTTCACTTGATTTAACTGTAATTCCACTTTAGTTTCACTTTATGATTGCTAGATGTGGAAAAAAAGTCCCAAATAGTAAGCGTTGGTCCCAAATTTGGGTTGATGGAACCCAAATGTGACCCAGGGGCACCAAAAAAGTTTGGCTTAACCCCCAGGGGGCCACGTACCCCTGAAAACAGCTCAAAACAGCCGTGTAGAGGGGTACACGGCCCAAATACACTGTGTACTGGGGGTATACAGCCCCCCAGGGGTTGCGCGTGTTTGAGGAGAAATCTTGGGCACGTGTAGACGCTTGTATGGGCCCCCACGCGTCCATTGGGCCATGTAGGGCCCTATACAACTCCCACACCACTGGGAGTTGTGAATTTAACATCACCCTAATAGTCAATGTGGTAGTAGATACTCATCTTGATTGACATAATTAATGTATGAAAATCCAACCTAAAAAACTGTCAAATTATTTTGCATCATCATCATTACTAACATTTGCACTAAAAACCTTGAGTGTTCAAAATATCAAACTTTGGTATTTCAACAGTTTTTCTCCACTTGCTTCACATACATTTTGATTTTTCTTCAAACTTCATCAAAACAACTCTATTTTGATGTGAAAATTGCTGCTTATCTGAATTTCAAGTTGATCAAGTATCATAAGGGATTGAGCACCAATTGAACAATTGGGGGATATAAAAAATATCAATTGTTTCAATTTGAAAACGACTCATGAGAATGATTTTTATAAAACTTAAACTAAGGGCCTGTTTGGGCCCACACAAAGCATTGTATACTCTCATGAAGATCCAGGATTTTCATGATAGTATACAATGCTTTTGAAGCTTTTTGTGGTTGTTTTTCGGCATCCAGCCATCCACATTTGCCATAACAATGCTTTATGAAGCTTGCTAAGTTGTCAGGCCTCCCATAGGCCAAAAAACCGCATGAGGCCAAATACAGGTCCAGACCAAAATTTGGGGTCACATATGCATATAAAAATCTTCTCCAGCCTCTATCCGCTTAACTATTGACTTATCCCCCCCTTTTCCCTTTACATTTCCCTTATTTCTGGTGGATTCCAAACACCTCTCCCCTCAACACCATATGTCACTTGTGGAGGCAAAACACCTTGGACCCAAAAAATAAGGTTGTGTCATAATTGATTTCGCCCAAAATTCACTATGATTCTAACATTATTTTGGAAAAAAAGGTGAAAAATGCTTTGTGTGGATCCAAACAGGGCCTAAATATTGTGTTTAAAGAATTCTTGGACCGGGGTACAATTTTTGTATTTTTCCTCTAATCAAGTTTTGTCAATTTTAAAGCTTTGGGTTTTGAACCAAGCTTTGTTTGAATCTTCCATGAAACCTGGAGATTGAACTGGGGCAAAAATCAATTACTCAAAAAAATCCAAAGAAAATTTTGCAAGTTCCAAGCTTTCTTGAAAAAACAACAGTAGGTTGTATCAAAGTTAGCAAAACCACCATTATAAATCTGCAAATTTTTTTGACCAAGCCCACCATTAAAAATGATGGGTTTCTGAAATACACATTGCCCCTAACTGGTGTATTTCAAAATGGCAGGTTTCATAAAAATGGAAGATTTCAAACATCAAACCTGCAATTTATCATCCATTCACCATCCATTGCAAGCAAAACACCCATCTGCACCTCCAACTCAGCAAATCCATATGCATCACTCATATATTGTCTCCATTGCTGCACATCTCCATCACTTCACATCTCCATTGCTTCACATCTCCATAACATCACAAACATACCATCATCATCACATCACCATCTTTCTCAACATTCTCAATCAAAATTCCAGGAAGCAAGTTGAGAATGCAAAAAATCTGACTGAAATTTCATTATTATTTGAATTGGATTCAGACTCCAATTTGGAATCAACTTGGTAAGCTTTAAATTCTATATTAGAAAAGAAATACATGGTTCCAGAAGACACACTCTCCACAAACCTATGTATGAAAGGAAAAATCTTCACCTACTCCTGACTTAAGCTCCCAGCAACTGTTCCAAAATTTATTGCCTGCATTCATGAAACTGTTGGAGATTATTGAAGACCCACAAAACTTCCAGAACAATTCTTGGAGTCCTCAAAGCAATCCAGCTATCCAACGGGCTGTTGCTCTTTCTGGATTGGATCAAATGGAAATGGAGAAGCAGTTCATTGATTAGAAAATCTATTCTCAGTCAGGTATGGATCCATTGACTTATACACCAAAAGAGTCATGATTGCTATCCTATCTATCCTTTTCTGGGTCCTTTATTGGCTGACCAAATAAGAAAGAAAGGAGATATATTGAGTAATGGCAGTGAAGGATTTCCCAGTTGCATTGGTTTTGTTGATGGAACCACTATAACCTTGAGTCAAAAACCCAAGCTAGATGGCAACCACTCTTTTGATTGCAAAAAAAGGCAATTGATTCATTTAATTTCCAAAGCCTTTGATAATAAACTGACCAAATATTTTTTATCTTTTTGTATAGATAGTTTGTGTCACTAAAACTTGTTTTTGATAACAACAAGAATTTCATATCCCTCCATGCTGGCCTTCCAGGTTCTTGTCATGATTCGGATGTTTTCAATTGTATGCAGATTGCCCAACAACCAGATAACTACTTTGAACAAGATCAATGGCCAATTCAGCTTATTCTAGCAGGAAATATGTGGTTCCAGAATACAGGAATGTTTCATCAAATGATCAAGGCAAAAATGATTTCAACTATCATCTTGCACAATCACAAGTTTGGATTGAGCATGCCATAGGAATCCTGAAAGGAAGATGCAAAACAAGCTACAAAATTCCAAGGAAATGAAGATCCTCATCAACTGGATTATGAGTTGTGTAATCCTTCATAACCTTTTTTTTGAAATCAAAGGTGAATGGGAAAAAATATTTTAAGAAGATATTCCCAATCCTCCTCAAGTCAGCGCGGTCTCATCTTCTACCTCATCTTTGGCCATGAGAGAGCAGATTCTGCCCCTCACACTTGCTCACTTTGATGAGGAGCATTTGGTTTTAAATATGTAAAAAATAACATCACAGAATTTTTTTGGTTTTGAATGTTTAACCAAGAACCCTAGGCAGACTTTTTTTTTTTTTTTTTTTTTTTTTTTTTGGGAAAAAAACCAAAACTTCCAAATCACCTCACCACACCAAACCACCAGTCCACCTTCATTGGTCCACTTCCTCCTCCTCAGAAACCACCTCAACATCATCACCTCAACCTCAAAATCACCTCCACCTCACCCACAACCACCAACTCACTATCACCACCACCTCACCATCACCTCCACCTCACCAACAACCACCACCTCAACTCACCTCACTCACTGCCTCCCCCTAATAACCGTGGTAAGCCCCTGCCCCCCTCTTCCTCTTCCTGCCCCTCCCTGGTTTCTGAGCCTTTGATCATTCAAACTTTAGTTCCCCCCTGGACCCTTTACTCAAACCATCCAGGTGAGCCTTTCCTCCTCCTCCTCCTCTTCCTCTTTCTTCTCTCCCTGCCCCTCCAGATTGCTTGCAAATTCATTGCTCAATCAATTTCAAATCAAATGTGAAAACAATTGAAAATCAATTCAGTGGTCCATTTGCAATTTATGGCACAATCAATCCACAATTGATTTCTCAATCAATTTGTCATTGATTGCTCAATCAATTTTTTGTTGATTGCTCAATCAATTTGTCATTGATTGCTCAATCAATTTGTCATTGATTTCTCAATCAATTTGTCATTGATTGCTCAATCACTTTGTCATTGATTTCTCAATCAAGTTGTCATTGATTGCTCAATCAATTTGTCATTGATTGCTCAATCAATTTTTCATTGATTGCTCAATCAATTTGTCATTGATTTCTCAATCAATTTGTCATTGATTGCTCAATCAATTTGTCATTGATTGCTCAATCAATTTGTCATTGATTTCTCAATCAATTTGTCATTGATTGCTCAATCAATTTGTCATTGATTGCTCAATCAATTTGTCATTTATTGCTCAATCAATTTGTAATTGATTTCTCAATCAATCTGTCATTGATTGCTCAATTTATTCGCCAGTTATCACCCCTTGCCTACTCCTCCTTCTCCTTTTCATTGTTCTCAGATGAGCTGATTTTTTTTTGTTGGCTTCAGCTTGGAATGGTATAGGTTTTTTTTCTGTTTGTTTATCTTCTACCTTGATTTTATCATACTAATCACTCTTTTTATTTTTTGGATTTGGATGCCATGCAATTCAAACCCATTTTGAACCCTTGATCTGTCAACTCCTGCCCCCTTTCTGGACTTCCAATGCTTCTCCCACCCCAATCAAAATTTTATTCAACTGGATATTTTACTTCTTGATCCTCACCCCAAGCGCGGAAGGTGCACGGGAGGGATCAAGATGGAAGGAGATGGTTTGAAAAAAATAAAGAGAGGTGGCAAGCAGAGAGCTCTTTGGCAAAAGAGGGCTCAAATGAGAGATTCTAAAATCTCTTGGAAGTAAATGAAGATGAGTTTAACAAAAAGGTAGTTTTTTCTTGAAAAAAACTAAAACTGTTGGATTTGTACACTGATATTTCTGCCAAAAAGAAAACTCAAAAACGCACCCCTGAATGGTTTGGAAAAGCCAAACAGAAGATTGAACCATTCCATTTCTTCAGCTCTGGAAAAGTTGCTGTTCTTGATTGTTCTAATTGCCACCCTCTAGTTGCAATAATCAAATTTGTCCCATTGAATAAATTCTCCCAGAAAGGAAAGAAGGACATAAAATATTTCACGAAATTCCTTCACCAATCCAAAATGTTTTTCAACAAATTTGGCCCCTCAAGATGTTGGAGTGGGAAAATTTAGGCCATTGGATGGCCAAAATTGATGCACACTTCTGAAAGTTTTGGAAGCTATTTAAAGAAATTATCTATTCAATCTTCTCCCCAGAATTTTAAATTTTTGAAACTTAGGTCTGAAAATTTATCAGAAATTTAAGGCCAAATGTTCAGAACATCAGCCAGACTGGCACACAATTCCAACCAAGAAACCATGCTGGACAACAATATCCCCTCTTTCTCTTCATTATAATTTGGATCTGGCTTCACTAATTTTGATTGGTCCCCTTACATCACCTTCACTTTAATGTCACCTTGCTGCTATTGCAGAGCAAGTTGCAAAATTAACAAAAATAACATAGAAATAAGAATATTAAAATTAAATTAAGGAGGAGTAGGAACTCCTTAACATTATTGTAGAAATTGATTCTTCACCCAAGATTAGGTAGGGTCACTCACTGACCCCACCCTTGAAATCCAACTCCTTATAATTTTAATAATTAAAGAAAGGAAAGACCAAAATACCACAACACCACTAATGGGACTTTTTGGACAATTAAATATTTCACATGTATTTTCACGTATAGGTTTCACACCTAAAATTCAGTCAGAATTGAGGTGTTTTGTATATTTTTGGAGTTACATACAGAAATGTGTTCTGTCACAATTCCTGAAGGTAGCCATGGCAACCAATACACCCACGCGTGGCTGAGCAGCAGCACTGCCACCCTGTCAGCGTACCCTGACAAGCCTTGTACGCAGCCCTGGGACTATGACAAGTATGCAGCCGCAGGACTTTTTTTAAATAAAAATTCTTTGGTGGGGTTAAAAATAGGCTCAAACATTTTTGTATTTGAAAATAATTTTTTTTTTATTTTTAAAATTATTATCAAAGAAAATATTTTACAAGCCAAGCAATAGAGTAATTTCCTTTATTTCATCAACTTTTCTACTGCTACCAATACATGCCATGGCTATGGACAATCTATATTTTTTTTCTGTGGCTAGCCTTTCCCTCTCCTTTTAGAGTTGGTCCTCCTCTTGATCCTTCTCCTTTTCCTCTTTTTGAAACTCCACCTCAGCCTGTTTGATTTTCCACTCAGCATTTAACTTGTGTTGATGAGCCAAATTCTCAGCTTTCTGCTTTTGAAAATCCATAGCCAGTTGACAATCACATTTCTCCTTTTCAAAATTAATTTTTTCATATCCAATTTGTGATTTGACTGTTTTTCAGAGGAGAATATGGATTAGATTGATTTTGAAAGACAGGAGAATCCAATGCCCTTACTTGAATCTTGCTTCTCCATGATATCCTCAAGGCCAGAAACCTTTGAAGTGTTTCTCCTCTTTTGATGGCTCTTGGGTTTGATGTGGATGGAATTGGAGGCCTTTTTCTTTCCCTTGCAGAGGAGTTTTGTGTGAGAATGTCATTGCTCTCATTTCAAGGGGATGTGGGAGGCCCCATTGGCTTGAGTATTTGGGCATTCAGGAAGGGATGAGCCTGTTTTTTTACAATATAAATCAGTCATGATTAACTGGAAAGAAGAGAAAATAACTTGGTTCCTTCCTTGAGCAGATGTCCATAGTAGTGGCTATACAGGAATGACTGGCTCCTCATTGGCCAAGTTTCTAATTTCTTCCAACCCTGGAAGAGAGCCATCCAAAGAAGGAATTAAGGGTTCCAAGGAAGCATTTGAATTGTTGATCAACACTGATGTAGATGTGATTGGAACTGGTTCTGCTGGAATATCCTCCTCAAAATCAGATTAGGGCCACTCATAGGCTTTATTGGGATCATCATTGCTAGGCTGAGCATCCACAGCCAGGTCAACAGCATCAACTGAATCTGAGTATTGAAAATCAAAAGTGGCTAAAGGGGTGATATTGGCCTTCTTTCCAAAGAATTCATCAATGTGAAAATAAAAAGACAAATGGAGTCCAGCTTATCAGCCACCAATTTGATTACCTTTTCTTTATTGGAGTCAGTGATACCAAAGCCAGTGGAGATAGACATGGAGTGGCCTTTTTTGTACTTGTTTGATAGTTCTTGAATTGCTACCACATCTTTTTGGATGAAAGATAAAGCCTACCTTTTATTTTATTCTTAATTTCAGTGGCCATCAAGAGATAACCATTAAACTTAGAGGAAGGAGGTTGGCCAATTTGTCTTTCATTGTTGAATCCAAAGCAATCATTGCAGTTGTATGGAATTTTGAGCCAGTTTACCAGGATGATGTGATCAGCTCTCTTGAGCTGACTTGAGCCTTTCAAAGCTGATGGGGGAGGATTGTTGCATTTTGAGTTCCTGGGGGACGTTTGCTTTGGCCCATTGGATTTTTTAGTTGAATGGCAGGGGGAAGATTGCTGAGGGGCAATTTAAAAAGAGAAAGGGATGAAGCAATGAAGTAATTAGAGGATGGATGTGATGAAAGAAATAATGTGTGAGAATGTGATGAGAGTGATGAAGCAATGACACTGATTAATTGATGAGAGTGATTGTCAGCTTACTGATACCAGGAACTTTGCAGTCCTTTATCTACAGCAAGTGATATTGGTGATGGAACAACAATAATTACAAGAAAAAATTTAAAATGATCAAAAATATTGATTAAAAGCAAGTGCAAAGTTTTGATTTTGGTTTGGTTAAGAATTGTTGAAATATATTTTTCAAGTGGGGCCACAGTTCATACAAAACAGGGTATCATTAGTGAAACAACCTCTATTCAAGGGGCTCTTTTGAGCTGTGTAAATACCTTGGGACAATGAGGTCTTAATTTATTTACTCAAAAGGGGTTCACTCAATGGGAATGGGTGGACTGGCTGTCTCACAGCACTTATGCCTGCAAGCAATAGGAAGATAACTTAATGCTTCAAGCAGGCACTCCAAGATTCTTGCAGGAATTCAGGGTTGAAAGGGTCTCAGGACAAAGGCTGGGGATTTTGCTGATATTCTTCAATGGAATTCAGAATGGGGTTGGAATTCATCAAGGGCATAAAAAAGTTAGAAAAACCGCCATTAGAAATCTGCCAATTTTTTTGACCAAGCCCGCCATTAAAAATGGCAAGCTTCTGAAATACACATTCCCCCTAACTGGTGTATTTCAAATTTGCCAGTTTCATGAAAATGGCGGATTTCAAACATCAACCCTGTGTTTTATCATCCATCCACCATCCATTGCATGCAAAACACCCATCCGCACCTCCAACTCAGCAAATCCATATGCATCACTCATATATAATCTCCATTGCTGCACATCTCCATCACTTCACATCTCCATGGCTTCACATCTCCATCACATGACAAACATCCAATAATCATCACACCACCATCTTTCTCAAAATTCTCAATCAAACTTCCAGGCAGCAAGTTGAGAATGAAAAAAATCTGACCAAAATTTTATTATTATTTGAATTGGATTCAGACTCCCATTTGGAATCAACTTGGTTAGCTTTGAATTCTATATTAGAAAAGAAATAAATGGTTGCAGAAGACACACTCTCCACAAAACTATGTATTAAAGGAAAGAGCTTCACCTACTCCTGACTTAAGCTCCCAGCAACTGTTCCAAAATTTGTTGCCTTGATTCATGAAACTTTTGGAGATTCTTGAAGACCACCACATCTTCCAGAAAAATTTTTGGAATCCTCAAAGCAATCCAAATATTCAACTGGCTGTTGCTCTTTGTGTATTGGGATCAAATGGAAATGGAGCATCAGTTCATTGATTAGAAAATTTATTCTCAGTCAGTTATTGATCCAATGACTTATACACCAAAAGAGTCATGATTGCTATCCTATCTTTCTGTTTCTGGGTACTTTATTGGCCAACCAAATAAGAAGTAAAGGAGATATATCAATTAATGGAAACTGAAGGCTTTCCCAGTTGCATTGTTTTTTTTGATGGAACCACTATACCCTTGAGTCAAAAACCCAAGGTAGATGGCAACCACTCTTTTGATTGCAAAAAAGGAAACTAATTCATTTCTTTTCCAATTAATTTTCATATTTTTTTTTTTAGATAATCTGTTTCCCTACAACTTTTTTGTGATTAAAACAAGAATTTCATTTCCCTCCATTCTGGCCTTCCAGTTGATCGTCATGATTCATATGTGTTAAATTGGATGAAAGTTGCCCAACAACCAGGGAACTAATTTGACAATATCAATACCTTCTGGCTTTTTCAGCTTATGCTAGTGGCAAATATGTGGTTCCAGCATATTTGAATGTTTCATCTAACAATCAAGGAAAAACCAATTTTAACTATCATCTTGCCCAATCACAAGTTTGGATTGAGCATGCCATAGTAGTCCTGAAAGGAAGATGGGCCAGCTTAAGGAAAATGCAAAACCAGATTCAAAACCCCAAAGACATGAAGTTTCTCATCAACTTGATTATCACTGGTTAAATCCTTCAGAATATTTTGGCCAACATCAAAGATGAATGGGAAAAGATATTTGAAGATGATATTCCTGACCCACCTCAATTCATACCTGTCTCATCTTGTCCCTCATCTTCTTCTATGAGAGATTGTATTCTTCCTCTCACCCTTGCTAGCTTTGATGAGGAATTTTTTATTTTGAGATAGGTGAAAAATAACTTCACAGTAAGTTTTTTTTGGTTTTTCAACCAAGTTTCCAGGCTGAGTTGGTTTTTTTTTCTTTTTTTTCTTAGTGAACTTATAGAAAATAAAAAAAACACCTCCACCTCATACCCAACCACTTTCCAACCCACTCACCTCTCCCCTCCACCTCACTGCTCCAACACTTCCACCTCACCCCACTCACACACCAGTCACCTTCCTTCCTCCTTCTCATCAAACCACCTCCTTCACCTCAGCAACCTAACCAACCTCACCAAGAAAACTGCCTCACCAAGCTCCCCAAAACATCCACCATCCAACTCAACAACAAACTCATTGAGTGCCCTTCCCTCATTGTTTCCACTCACTAAAGCACCCTTGCTTACTTCTCCTTTGAACTTCCCCCAAGTCTTCTCTCTCAGCTCCACCTCATCTCACTTGCATACCCCTCCTCATCTAATAAGCCCCTCCCTTCTCTTTCTACCCCCTTCCTCCTCCTCCTCCTCCTCCTGCTAATATAATTATGGCCAGAAATTAGCTTAGGAAAATGAGCAGTATTTAAAGAAAAAGAAATGCTGGACACCTTGCGTCAATAATTGCTGATGGGCTCTTACAATTGGGCAATACTTTGGATGATATTGGGGATGAATTTGGTTGGTTGATGAATAGATGTTGGAAAACAGCAGGCAGAAGAGCTCCTTAAGTAAAAAATATTCGCCTCTTGTGAGTCCATGATACAACAAGCCAAAAGGAAAATTCTCCGCTCAAAAATAGATCCACAGGCTCTACAGGCCTTGTTACTTGGTTTGGGCTACATAAGCCCGCATGGCATCAGTCCCTGTACCCTGACAACCATCCTATTATGGTTATTTCTGGTGTTTCCACCTCAAAGGGGCTGAACCAGCCCCTTAGCTGTTCAAACCCCTGGCCTGTTGTCTATTACAACCGGCCTGTTACCTCACATGCTGGCTGGTTGCCTCATGCAACCAGACCCTGGTCATAAAAATGGCCAGGAGAGACCCAGCACACCTTGGTCCAGTCTCAGAAACACATTGGGGGGGTGTAACTGGCAGACATGCCCCCCACCTCTTTCTCTCAAATCCCTGGAGGGGGCGGTCAAATCCCCCTACCAGGGGCCCTGGAGGTTGATGCCCCCAGGGCGTTGTCATGCTAGGTGGGCTGGGGGGTGGTCAGGTCCCCTCCAGCCTGTTGCTCCTCCCCCTCAGTAAAGGGGGGGGGGGAGAGCGCCCCTTTCATGGTGGGGGGGTGGTCAATTCCCCCCCACCTCTGGTCGCCTCAATGCAACTGGCCTAGCCACCACTTTTGGTGGGGGGGTGATCAAGTCCCCCCCACCATGACCGGTGGACCCTTGGGACTGGTTGCCGGCTGGTTCCATCCAGCCAGCCCTCCCCCTCCTCCTTGCAATGGCAAGCTAGGGGACGGGGAGGAGCAGGGGCCACCAGCCCTGCGGCCGCCACCCAGCACGGCAGCAGCGACGGGCTCAACAGCTGCAACTAGGGTGGGGGGGCTCCATTTTGAGTCTCCCTTCCCCCTACGACAGCCCTGCGCGGGCCAACGGGCCCCATAAACGGGCCGCAAGCAAAAACAGCAGCCCTTACTGGGCCGGGACACAGGCGGCAGCCCCAAATGGTCTACAACACGGGCGGCAGCACCAATGGGCCGCCCCCAAACCCAAAAGGTGAGTTTAACATACTTTGGCGGGCCAGCCCTTCTGGCAAAGTATGTCCAAAATAAACCTTGGGCCCAATTATGCCAATACAAGCCCATCTGTCTGTATTTGCCCATATACCCCCCCGGCCCGTTAGGGCCCATGTATCAATAGGCCTGTTTCATGCGTTTTGAGGCCAGTTTCCCCAAATCTGTGACATCCAAACAGGCATGTATGGTCCATGTGTGTTTCCAATTGGCCGCAGAGGCCCTCATGTACATCCCATTTGAATTAAAATCATACATAGCACACGCGTACGTGCTTACGTATTTTAACACCTTTCTTGCTTGACCAACCCCCAACAATTGATTAGGAATCAATGGGTAAATTGGTTGATCAATTCCTGATTGATTGATTGATTGATTAGGAATTGGTCAATTGATTGATTCAATCCTAATCAATCAACCAATCAATTTGGTTTTGATCAATTGATCAAAACCAAATCAATCAATTGATTGATCAAGCAATTGTTTCGCAATTTATCAAGAAATCAATTGCCAATCCTTCCTGCACCTTTTTCTTTGAAATTTCCTTGGAGCTGACTTCCAGTTCTTTTTTTTTCTTTTTGATCTTTTTTTCTTTTTAGGTGTCTCTGGAATGCACTCAAAGCCAAAAGGGTCTTTTTTGATTATTTCAGGTGTTCTTTGCCATGGAAGGTTATTTTTTTAAATTTTTTTGATAACTTTGATTGTTGGTGTGTTGCATGGGTAACTCATGCAAATTATTTTTGGGGGGATTCAGCTTCTGGTGTCCCTGGGCCCAAGTCCAGGTTTGGTTTCTTTTTTTTATTCAATCATTTCCCCAATGATGTCTATTGGACTGATTTTTTTTTTGGAAAACATTTGAATGCTTTTGATCAAGATCCAATTCTTCTCCCAACCCCCTCAAAATGTGACACAAACAATCAAATCCCACCTTTTTCCTCACCCCAACCTAATTATAGGATTGGGAGGGAACAAAATGGAAGGAGATGGCTTGAAAAACATACAGAGAGGTGGGAAGAGTAGGGCTGCTTGCAAAAAGAGGCTTCAATCTTGGGATTCAGAAATGTCTTTGGAAGTTACTGAGTAAGGTATTAGAAAAAAGGTGGTCTTTTCTTGTTGGAAACCACGTCCTTTGGATCTTTACCCTTCAATTGTTGCCAAAAAGAAAAAGAATAGTCAAAAACCCGCCCAGGAAGAGTTTGAGCAAGCAAAACAAGCAATCAAACAGTTCCATTTATTCCACTGTGGAAAAGTAATTGTCCTCAATCAATCTGATCACCAAGCCCTGGTTGCAATAATTGAATTTGTGCCCTTGGATAAACTCTCAGAAGAAGATAAGAAGGAAATAAGCTTTTTCACCAATTTCCTTCATGGTTCAAAAACCTTTGTCAACCCATTTTGTCCTTCAAGATCTTGGGGTGGAAAAATGTGGGCAGTTGGATGGAAAAAATCAATGCAACCTTCTGAGTTATTTGGACTTGATGTGAAGAAATCATGTATTGGATCTTCTCCTCAAGAGTATGCTTTCCTCAAACTTAAGGCCAACAAAGTATCCCAAATTCTAGGACAAATGTTTTGAAATTTGGCCAAACATTCTTTTGAATGAAAACATGATACCATGAAGGACAACAAAATCCCCTCTTTCTCTTTGTTGGAATTTGGTTCCAAACCTACACCTTTTTATTGCTACCCACACATCACTTTTACCTTGGATTATTTTTACAACTCTCCTTATATTGAAAAAGGCAACATCTCTGGCTACTCCTTTTTACTCATGGTTCCAACTAAGAAATCAAATGGTCTGCTTATTGAAAATACGGAAAAATATCAAGTATTTCATTGCCAGTTTGTTTTTACTGAACTTGGCTCTGGAATTGATTTCAAGCAAACAGGTATAGTCAAAATGGTTTGGGCAGCTAATAAGTTCAATCACTGTACCTTTCCTGCTGTGGACGCAGAAACCCATACCAGAAAGGCCATGTCACTTCAAATTAATAAAACAACTAGAAACACTTTTACCGACTTAATAATGGCCAAATTCACTCTAGAAAAAAATATAAATAAAAAAAACCTGTATGTTGGTGGGGTTAAGAATACTCTCAAATGTTGTAATGAAAAATAATTTTTTTGTTTTTTTTTTCACCCATGCAAATATATTTACAATCCCAGCATTTGAGTTATCTGCTGCATTTCATCCACTGTTCTACTGCTACCAATGCAAGCCAAGGCTACTGATACCTTATTCTTTTTTTTTTTTGGTTGAAATTTGTTCCCTCTCCTTTTCCAGTTGTGCTTGCTGTCAATCCTTGTCCTTTTCCTCTTTTTGAAACCCTAGCTCAGCCTGTTTCAACTTCCACTCAGCATCCCATTTTTTTTGATGAGCCAAACACTTGGATTTATGCTTTTGGACATCCATGGCCAGTTGAGGATCCCCCTTTTGCTTTTCAAACTCAAGTTTTTTGGATTCAATTTTTGATTTGACTTTATTTTGCAGGGGAAAAGCAATGAACATGATTTTGAAAGAAAGGATATTCAACAAATGGACTTACATGAATCTTGCTTCTCCATAATTTCTTCAAAGCCCAAAAAATGGAAACTTTTTCTAATCTTTTGATGACTTTTGGGGTTGATATTGGTGGAATTGGAGGCCTTTTTCTTACCCTTGGCAGAGGAGGTTTTAGTCTGAAAGTCTTCACTAGTGTTCAAAGTCGATGTGGGAGGCCACATTGGCTTGAGTTTAGGGCCATTCTGGAATGAATGAGCCTGTTTTTTGACAATATAAATCAGTCAGGATTAACCAGACAGAAGAGAAAACAGCTTGGTTCCTTACTTGAACCAATGTTGAGGGTAATGGAGACTGAGGAGTATCTTGTTCCGAATCAGCAAGGGTGATGAGATATGCTAACCCAGGAAGAGAGCAATCCAAAGAAGGAGGGTAGGGTTCCAAGAAATGGTTTGACACATCAATCAACGCAGAAGTAGGGGTGATTGAAGCTGATGGTTTTTGAATATCCTCCTTGACATTGGATGGGGGCCACTCCAAGGCAAAGGTTTCTTCAGGATCATCTTTCTAGGCTGAGCATCCCCAGCCAAGTCCTCAGTGTCAACTGAATTGGATTGTTGGGCATCAAAAGCGGCGAAAGGGTTGATGTTGGACTTCTTTCCAAAGATTTCATCCATTTGAATATAAGAAGGACCAATGGAGTCCAACTTATCAACCACCAAGTTGATTTCCTTGGCTTTTCCAGAGTTGGTGATACCAAGGCCGGTGGAGATGGACATGGAGTGGGCCTTTTTGTAATTAGCTTGATAATTCTTGAATTGCTCCCTCATCTGTTTGGATAACAGATCAAGCCTACCTTTTGTTTTTTTCTTGAGTTCACTGGAAATCAGAAGATAACCATTGACCTGAGGGGATGTGTTGAACCAGTGGACTCTGCAAGCCTATGTATGCTCTCAACCTGACCAACTCAACATATCATAAGGGAGGTGTCACAGGAAGACCAGATAATCAATTTGACCAAACTTGACATCAAAAAACCCCGGATAACCAAAGTTCAAGCTAGGGAGCGCGCTGAACAAGCCCAAATGGCACTGAGCTATTGGCAAAATCAAAAGGAGAAGAAAGCACTCCTTCAGCAATGGAGTCACACAAGTGCATATCAAGCCGCGCTTATAGATAAGAATGCAGAGCTGTTAGCACACAAGATAAGAGCAATTCATAGTTCAAATGTCCATAAGCAAAAAGGCATTCCTACAAGTATGGTTTTAAGAAAGAGAAGGCAAATGGTATGTTGAAAGAATAAACTTGAGAGAGCTAAATGCACAACCAAAGCAGCTTTCCTTTGGTGTTTTTACAGAAGAGGATGACCTAGTGGTCTTGTCCATACACATGTGCAAAGATCCATAATATAAATAGATTGCACTTAGCCTGCTTAAGTTGGATTGTGTATTCCATTCCATCATTATTATTATCATCATTTTTACCAGAAAACAAACATTGTATATACAAATCATTAGCATTGACTGGTATCCTTGCTCAACAGTCTTAGAAATTCAGATTACATCAATGAAATTAGCTTTATCTTAAAATATTATCAGTAACATTTAAAACCACAGCCATCAACCATAACAATCACAAACAGCCAAATGGAATCTAGCACCAAGACCAAGTGTTACCAACTAAACAACAAAAACTACTTGAAATGGGCCACCATGATACAAGCAGAAATTTAAGGCTTGGGATGCCTACCATTAGTCAAAGGAAATCCTGTGGAGGGTATTTCCAAAAAGAACATGAAGCTATATGTGCTCATCATGAAGCACCTCAACAAGGAAAATATTGCCAGTGTAAACAGGGAACTTGGGACAGACAAAGAAGGCAAAGGTCTCAATTTATGGGAGCTATTCAAGAAGAAATATGCATGTAGCAAGGCACACCACCAGATTCTTGCACTAGGTGAATTCATAGATTTGGAGTTCAAGGAAAGTAAAGAATTTGTTAAAGAAATTTGAAATGGCATCAGCAAGATCCAAATGTCTGGACTCAATTTAAAGGAACAAGTACCAGCCTTCTTAATACTGAAGAAACTAACAAAAGAATTTGAATTTTTAGTTCAAATCATCATTCAAGACAGCAGCGCATTGAAAACTGAGGATTTCATCAGAAAAATAGAGAAAGATTACCTCCAATTCAAAATAAATTTGCAATAGTTGGTCAGAAACAATAGAAAGCACTGAAAAGAACCGGTAAATACTACAACTGCAATATAGTAGGGGATTCAGCAAAGGAGTGCAAGAAGCCTTGGACAAACTACAACTATGCACCACCAAAGGCCAGCATTGGGGAGTCCAAAGGGATCAAAATATCATTTATAGCTGTAAAGGAAGAGGAGAAAAGCAATAGCAACAAGGAAATTAGTTTCTACAACCAAATTGCGACCAAGATAGAGATATTTGGAGATCTTGGGAACAATGGTTTCTAGAGTGAGAAGGAAATTGAGGAAGCCATGGGGAACCACTTACACCATGCTATGGCTGGTATCATACTTGCAAATATTGTTATTGCACCAGGAAACTCAATAATCTTAGACTCCGGTGCATCTGAACACATTTTTAATAACAAAGACAATTTTAGCAACTAAACCAAGCACAAGGGAAAAGTAGAAATTGGAAAGGTTGGAAGAAGCATAGAGATAGTAGGAAAAGGGGATGTTGTACTTACTTCAGACAAAAATACTACTACATTCCCCAATGCATACCACAAACCTTTTTTGCCGTATTGTCTTATCTCCCAGACTGCATTATGGGATAAAGGGGCCCAGATCATCAAAACAAATGGAACCTGTTTTGAAGTGAGAATACAGGATCAAAAGCTTTTTGATGGAGAAATAAAAAATAGATTACATTTTCCAAAACTCAATAGGAACAAGAATACATGTCAGATTATCTGGGAAGAACACTGGAAAATGGGCCACCCTGGAGGACACAAAAATTGTGAACCATGCCAACTTGGCAAAAAGACTAGACAGCCTTTCTTGAAACAGAGAGAAATAACACAAGTAGTGGGGGAGGAACTTTTTGTGGACGTAGTTGGACCTATATTGCTGACATCCCTTGGAGGTTCCCGCTATTTTCTAACTGTAGTTGATACTGCAAGCAATTATGCGTGGATAAGGATGCTAAAAGTCAAGATCCAGGCCAAACAAGAACTTAAATTCATATTCAGTCAGATCAAAAGGGATTCAAACAAATAATCACAGATGGACGGGATGAATTTTTAAATCAAGATATGAGTGCTTTTTTAGGAGAGAAAGGCATCACTCAACTTATTACCACACGGAAAACTCCTCAAAACAACGGAAAAGCGGAGAGGATGAATCAAAACATCATGGAGAAGGCATGTACAATTCAAATTGACTTGGTTCTATCCAAACAGCTTTGGTCAGAATTAGTATTGACAGCCGTTTTTCTATGCAAATGGAACCAAAATACTAATACATACCTTTGGATGTGGGGTTTGGAACCAAAGCTTGAGCACATTGGTCCTGTTGGGTTGGATTTCCTCTACAGCATCCATCATTTTGAGAGGATTGGTAAGATGGACCCATGTTGCTTGAGGGGCGTCCTTATTGGATTTGACAAAGAAATGCAGTTGTATCAAGTATGTGACCCCAAGTTGGGAAAGGTAGTGCAATCAAGGGACTTTGTGTTCAGCAGAGTGGAGAACAAGGAAATTGGTGATATCTTCACTGAAAAATTTGAAGCGGAAACCAACCAATCTGAAGGAGACAAGTCAGCTCCAAACCAATATGATATTTCAAACCAGCCAACTATAAATGAAGGGGCGTTTCCACCTAAACAACCCAAAGAATTAATTGATAGTAAGATTCCAGAGAAACAACCAACAGAATTAAAACCCAAACAAGCAATAGGGCTAAGAAAGAAACTAAGAGATATGGGAATTAGACAACTTACCTAGCAACAAAAAAGGAGCTTGAAGAAGGAAAAAAAGACAACATATTTCTAGAAGCCATGGCAATGCATACTTTTGCCAAAGAAAAAGCTGTAATTTGGGATAGCTTAAAAACTGAAAAGGATTCAAAGGAATAACGGATCTGGAGAAAATCCATCTTTACCAAACTTGACTCAATCATAGAAAACGGAGTATTTGATATAGTACCTAAGGAAGAAAGGGATAAAACCAAAACAATGATGAATACTTGGTGGGTTCTCAACAAGAATTTTTATATGGAAGGGGTTCCAAAGAGATACAAAGAAAGATTTGTAGCTAGGGGCTTCAAACAAAAAGAAGGAATTTATTATGAAGAAACTTTCTCACCTATGGGCCGACTGAGCACCATGTGATAGATTTTGTATCATGAAACCCGGAGGAAAATCAAACCCAGACAAGCGGATTTTGTGAAAGCGTACCTCAATTCAAAGTTGGAGGAAAGCAAAGCTGTATACATCAGTTGGCCAGAACTTTTTTACAAATGGCTGCAAGAAACCAAGCAATAAGCTTAAACAAGAGAACTAGCTAGATCCCTTATTGACAAGCTGGAAAAATTTGTTATAAAACTCAAGAAAACACTGTATGGGTTGAAACAAGCAGCAAGGGGATGGTATACTACCATGACTGACTGGTTTATAAACCACGGATATCAAATCAGCAATGCAGACCCATGTCTGTAAGTCTTGGACCAAGGAGATCTAGCATTTTCTTGGGTCAACAATTTAATACTGGTTGGAGAAAACACAGACAAGCTCAACAGGAAATTAAGCAATGATTTCAAAATCAAAGAATTAGGAATATCTTAGCACATACTTGGAATGCGTATTGAAAACCTTAGTGAAAATAGGATGTTCATAAAACAAGAAAACTACATCAAGAATTTGGTCAAGGAGTATGGCCTGGAAGAAGCTAAACCTACGGGAACATCAATGCAATCAAACATCAAACTTTCTAATTCATCACCAGAAGAATTGGAAAATTTTGAAGAGAGAGGGCTCAATTACCAATCAGCTATTGGCTTGTTAAATTATTTATCACAGTGCAACAGACCCAATATAATGTACGTAGTCGGAAAATTATCTCAGTTCTTGGAGAGTCCAGATGACACACATTGGGCTGCCTTCAAACGGGTGGTCTGCTGCCTAAAGGGGTGCAAGATTGGGTAATTCTATATCAGGTCAATAGTGGACATGAAGTTGTTGGGTACATTGACTCTAGCTGGGATGAAGACAATCAGAGCCTATTGACCAGCGGCTACAGTTTTCACTGTGGAAGCGGGCGGATATTGTGGCGGAGTAAGGAATTGGGAGGAACAAGCTCATCATCTACAAAAGCTGAGTATCAAGCATATCTAGCCGCATTTCACAAAGCACAATGGTTACAAAAACTAACCTTCAATGTTCATGGAGATACACCAGAGAAAACAAGAATCTGGTCCAATAATCAAGGAGCAATCCAGTTAGCTAAGAACCCAGTATTTCACTCCAGGACCAAGCATATCAGTGTGCATTATAATTTCACAAAGGATCTTGTTTTCAATAAATAAATAAGTACCAAATACGTACCAATGGACAAGATGGTTGCGGATATATTCACCAAGGCTTTAGAATGGGAAAAACACACAAAGTTTTCATCAATGATGGGCCTTCTACCATTATTGAGGATTGAGTCAAGAGCAAGGGGGCTTGTTGAACCAGTGGGCTCTGCAAGCCTATGTATGCTCTCAACCCAACCAACTCAACATATCACACAGGAGGTTTCACAGAAAGACCAGATAATCAAGTTGACCAAAGTCAACATGAACAAACCCTGGATACCCAAATTACAAGCTAGGGAGCGCGCTGAACAAGCCCAAATAGCACTGAGCTATTGGCAAAATCAAAAGGAGAAGAAAGCACTCCTTCAGCAATGGAGTCACAAAAGTGCATATCAAGCCGCGATTATAGATAAGAATGCAGAGCTTTTAGCACACAAGATAAGAGCAATTCATAGTTCAAATGTCTTTAAGCAAAAAGGAGTTCCTACAAGTACGGTTGTAAGAAAGAGAAGGAAAATGGTATGTTGAAAGCATAAACTTGAGAGAGCTAAATGCACAACCAAAGCAGCTTTCCTTCGGTGCTTTGACAGAAGAGGAGGACGTAGTGGTCTTGTCCAAACACTTGTGCAAAGATCCATAATATAAATAGATTGCACTTAGCCTGCTTAAGTTGGATTGTGTATTCCATTCCATAATTATTCTTATCATCATTTTTACCAGAAAACAAACATTGTATATACAAATAATTAGCATTGACTGGTATCCTTGCTCAACATTCTTAGAAATCCATATTACATCAATCACATCAGCTTTATCTTAACAGGATGGAGGTTGGCCAACACATGTTTCATTGTCCAATCAAAAGCAGGCATCATAGTTGTAGGAAAATTTGAGCCAGTTGACCAGGATGATGTGATCAGCTCTATTGAGCTGACTTGAGCCCTGGGAAGCTGACGGGGGAGTGTGGAGTTTTTTGGAAATGTTTCCTTTGGTGTTTTGGACTTTTTTGTGGACTTGCGGGGGAGGTTTTCTGAGGGGCCATTTGGACAGAGTAAGGGAGATAAGGCGATGAGAGGGATAAAGTGACTAGCAAGATAAAGTGATGAGAGATATGAATTGATGAGAGATATGAAGTGATGAGAGCAATAAAGTGACAAGAGCAATAAAACAATGATTGGATTCTTTGGATGAGGTTGGAGGTACAAGTTCTTGTTGGAAGTAGAGTGATGAGAGCAATGAAGCAATGAGAGAGATGAATCAATGAGAGAAATAAAGCAATGAGAGAAATAAAGTGGTGAGTTATCAAGTGATTAGGGTGATGAATTGATGAGAGAAATGATGAGAGTGATAAAGTGATGAGAGTGGTGAATCTTTTGATGATGAGGATGGAGGTAAAAAAATTTGCAATGAGGTTGGAGTTAGAAGGAGGTGGGAAGCCAGGGGTGGATGACGTGGACAGGTGGCGGAAGCCTTTAAATACTTTATTTGAAAAAATCCACTTATTTCATGTTAACTTTGACACGTCTGATGTGAAATAAGTGGGTTTTTTTGATTTTGAATGAAAGATTTGAAAATATCATTCATGTTACAACCTTTATTATTATTTCCCTTAATCCATTTGTATTGTATTTTGAATTTCACATTTTTTATTCAATATTCAGAGGTTTCAGAAATTCTTCCATCAGTCAGTCAGGTGGTTAAATATGTATGATTTATGCATGCAGGTTGTAGCATGTTCCCGCAGTACAAGGCTGTCAGGAATGGTGCACTTTTTTCTGACGTGCACCTGCTTGAAAGCTGCGTGCGGGAATCCATCATCCGCAGCAAGAAGTATGTTGCATGCGGTTTTCTTGAATTTACCTACATATTGAGTGTCAGGCATGTGTGGCTTTGCTGTATGGATGCGGGACTGCGCATGGGAATTGTGACACAACACCAATCCGCCTGTAACTCCTAAAATATAAAAAACACCTCAATTCTGATTGACTTTTAGGTGTGAAACCAATACATAACATCACCTGTGAAATATTAAAATGGCAAAAAGGTGCCATAGTGATGTCATGGATTTTTGGTCACTTCTCTTTTAATTATTTAAAAATATAAGGAGTTGGAATTCAAGGGTGGAATCAGTTAGTGACCCCACCTTATTTTTGGTGGGAAATCCAAATTTGGAATAATATTTTAGGACTTCAAAATCATTTTATTTTTATGATTTCCTAATCTCATTTGACAGGTTGCTCTGTACAAGTGCCAAGCTGAAAGTGATGAAGCAATGACAGTGATGAAGTGATGAGGATAGCAATGAACAGATGAAGAGTGATGAATCAGATTTTTTGATAATGCTTGAGTTAGAATTTTCCCAATGAGGTTGGAGGTTGCAACCAGGGTTGATGATGTGGAATGATGGGTTGGGGAGGTGAAAGCCTTTAAATACTTTATTTGAAAAAACCCATTTATTTTCAGTTAACTTTGACACGGCTTATGTGAAATAAGTGGTTTTTTTTATTTCTAATGGCGGGTTTTAAATGGCAGATTTGAGTTAAAACCCACCATTGAAAAATTTCCGGTTTTCTTAACTTTGATATGCCCTTAAATTCTTTCTTTGTTTTGTTAAGATATGTATACACTTATGTGTGTGCTACGTATAAGTGTAATCCAAATTGGATGCACATATGGGCCTCTGCAGCCCATTGGACACACACACAGAGACCATACAGGCCCATGTGGATGTCACGGATTTGGGGAAACTGGCCTCAAATGTGTTAAATAGTCCCATTGGTACACGGGCCCTAACAGGCCTGGTGGGGTATACGGGTAAATACAGCCAGATGGGCTAATATGGGCATAATTGGGCGCAAGTTTTATTTTGGACATACTTGGCCAGACAGGCTGGCCCGCCAAAGTAGTCATCTCTCACATTTTGGGCTTTGGGCGGCCCATTGGGGCCGCCGCCCGTGTTGCAGCCTGCCCGGGGCTGCTGCCCGTGTTGCGGCCTGCTCAGGGCCGCTTGTGTCCCTTGGTATGACCCACGCGGGGCCCAATGGCCCGCGCAGGGCTGTCGTGCGGCCGAGGGATCCCGCGTGGTGCAACACTGCGTGGGCCCGGCTGGTCGGGCCTGGAAACCAGCGCCGTGGGAGCAGGGGCCTGAGGCCCTGGCTCACTCCCCCTCCCCTCGCTTGCCATTGCAAGGGGGATTAGGGCGGGCTGGCTTGTTTGAACCAGCCAGCGACGGGCCGCAATGACAGGTTTGGTCAGGGCAGGGGGGACCTGACCACCCTCCTGCCCAGGGAAGACAACGGATCCGGCTGCAAGGAGTGGGACCGGGCAGTGGGGGGGATTTGATCACCCTCCAACCGCAGATCAAAGTGCAAGGAGGGGCCTTCTCCCCCCCCCCCCCCCCTTTACCAAGGGGGAGGAGCAAAGGGGCTGTGGGGACTTGACCACCCCAGCCCAACGATTCCTTGACAACGCCCTGGGGGTATCAACCCCCAGGGCCCCAGGTGAGGGGATTTGACCTCCCCCACCAGGGATTTGAGAGAAAGAGGGGGGGGCTTCATGTCCACCGGTTACACCCCCCCCCCCCCCCTAGTGAGGTTGAAACCGGGCCCAGGTGAGTCCTGGGTCCCACCTGGCCCATTTGAGGGGCCAGGGGCTGGCTGCATGAGGAAACCAGCCCATAAGCAAGGTGATAAGGATGCCAAGGCTGGTTGTAATGGAAAACCAGCAAAGGACTGAACAGCAAGGGGCTGGTTCAGCCCTGTAACGGTGGAAACACCAGAATGGACCGGAATAGGCTGGTCCTAAGGGTTCATGGACTGACACCATGCAGGCTGATGTAGTCCAAACCAAGTAAAAAGGTCTGTAGAGCCTGTAGAGCTCTTTTGGGGCGGAAAATTGGCCTTTTGCCTTGTTTTATCATGGGCTCAAAAGAGGCCTATCTTTTTTACTCAAGGATATCTTCTCCCTGCTGTTTTCAATCATTCATTCATCATCCAATCAAATTCATCCAATGTATTGCCCCATTGTGAGAGCCCCATTATCAACTATTGACACCCAGTGTCCAGCATTTCTTTTGCTTTAAATAGTGCTCATTTGCCTATGCTGATTGCTGGCCATAATTATAACATGTTTTTCACTTACCATGGCTTCAAATTGTAGAGGGGTTTTTGAAAAAAATGGGCATATATTTCTGGCTCATTTTTAGTATGCATCCGTTTTAACCCCAAAAAAAAGAAAAAACACCATCCCCATAAAAATAACTCCACCAAAACCTCAAGTTGTTAGGGTAATCATCAAAGTGGAACCCTACTGGAAAATTTATTATCCTCAAGAATGCATCCCATTTTACTTGTTTAATATTTCTTTTTAATTACCAAGAATATAGTTGGTAATTTTGGATGGAAAGAGAATCAAGAAAATTAATAAGGATGCAATCAATAAAGGTTTGATGTAAGCAAGTTTATTCAAAGAGAAGACAAAAGGTGCATAAGCCAAAATGGAGGTGGTCATTGAAGTTATTATTTTTGGATGGAGAAATCGTTTTTCAGGTAAAGAGAATTTATTTCCCTGAATGTAAAGTACAAAGAAGAATTTTTTGCTTCTAACTATCCTGTTTATTCCTTGAAATTTTTGAGAGTGACAAATGCTATAGAATATATATGTTCTTTTCAACCAATGAAAACAAAGGAAAGAAAATGGGCCAATTAATTTTTATCAGTTTGGATCTAAAATTGGTCTGTGGGGCCAAAAATGATTCATCAAAATTTACAAGTTTGGAATTAAAAAAGATTCAAATTTTGCATGCAAATGTGTTCAAAATACAATATAGAAGTTTTTTACCCAATTTGTGTATTATTTTTTTGTATTAAATGGGAGAAATAACCCCATTTATGACAGAGTTAAAACCCAGTTGCAACCAAGTTGAAAAATTTTTACAGGGTGGCACATGCTAGCATGTGCTTCCATTTTACCCCTGGTTAATTCTAACAGTCCATGCATCTACTGGGGAAGGTTTTAGTTTAATATAAAGTAATTTTCCATGAAACACCTTAGTTATTCAATGGAGTCAAACTAAGGGTTGAATTTCAGGGCTCTTCATTGTGAATCTGGGACTTATTACTCTTTTTCTAAAACAAAAAACTGAGGTGATTTTACAAGTTTTGATTCAACAGTTGTGAAGATAAATGAGCAAAGATTTTTAATATAGAAAGATCATTAAGGAGTTCCTTTACCTCCATGTCAAGGCACAGCTGAAAAGAATAAGAGGATCCTGACTGGAACCGGTGGGTGTCTTGGGAGACAGTTTGGGTCTACTTTAAAAATTTTCTATGGCATAGATGGTGATTTTTGGCCTTTTTTTGTTTTATTTCTATCAGAAAAAGTATTAAACTCCTTTTCCTGCGGTATTGGCTGATATTCATAATTGGTCTTCCCTCTTTTGTTTCTTGAGAGTATTTTTTGTTTTTCTGCTCTTGGTTTATCCAGAGGGACTGAGGTTTATTGATCAATTATTTGGTCAAGGGATTGATCTGCTTGGTCTTGGGATTTTTCCCTTGGTCATTTGGTTTATTTTTGGAAGGATTAAATAAAACCAATTTTTTTTCTTGAGGGAATTATTTTCTTTCTGGTGATTTAATGGATGTTCTAGGGATGTGGTTTTGTTGATGGAACAATTTTTCTGTCAATGACAGTGTGTAAGACCAAACCTTTAAATGTAGCCATCAGACTCAATTTTCTACAATAAATATCATACCAATACTAAAGATAGCCTCAGAAATGGATTCTAAAACAAAAAAAAACCTATAGTAACTCAGCCAAACTACCCCTCTATCTCTCATGTTCTAGAAGACACAGCCAAAAATCAATGATGGCCAGCCCATATCCCACCTCAGGTATCACAACCAGGGAAAGGGCATATGGATATGCATTGAAATTCCTAAATACATGTCAGTAAAATCTCCCCAAAACACCTCAACCAAGCATACAACCAACCATCTCAACTGTATACTCAGCCCCATAAGCAAGACCATGCAGTACCAAAAACCCACCAGTACCAATCACCACAGGACTACCCAGTAATATATGCAGGCATTCAGGCCCATGTAGTACCAAACAAACAACCAGTACAAGTTTAACACAGGACTACCCAGAAATATATGCAGGCAGTCAGGACCATGTGTAACCAAACAACCACCAGTACCAGTCACCACCTAACTATGCAGTAATATATGCAGGCAGTCTGGGCCATGTTTAACCAAAAAACCACCAGTAAAAGGCACCGCAGAACTACTCAGCAATATATGCAGGCATTCTGGACCATGTTTATTGAAAAAAAAACTGTTACAAGTTAACCATAGCAGAAGCTGAACCCAGCACTATACAGAAACATATACATTCAGGATCTTTTGGTACCAAACAAACTACCAGTAATAACCCACCCCTGCCATCTACAGTACTATATACAGGGCTTTTCATGGATGAAGCCCCTTTACAAACCTTTCCCAACCAGCAGAAATGCCTCATATAACTGTAAAGCATTTTTCCAACCAGCAGAAATACCTCATGTAACTGTAAAACCATTTTTCCAATCAGCAGAAATGACTCATGTAACTGTAAAACCTTTTTCCAACCAGCAGAAATGCCTCATGTAACTGTATCTCACTTTTCCTCACCAGAACAGGGCGAGCCTCAGGTGCAGCCATGAGCACCCCTGGGGGAAGGATTTTTTTATTTAAGGAGGGCCTCTCTGCCCTATCCAGGTTTTATTGCCAACTCACCAACCCACACAAACCATCCCACCCACACTTCATCCCACTACCATCCAACCATCCATCTGTGGAACTACCCAGATAAAATAATAAGATCATCAGTGTAACAATAAATAAAAGGAACAGAAAAGAAGAAAAGGAAATCAAAAGTCAATTTTATAACTTCATTCACCAACAATTGGAACCACCCCATTAGGTGCTTTGAATAAGGGTTCTTGTATGACATAAACTACTCAGCACCAAATTAAATGGAACCACCAATCATTCAATAAAATAACCCTTAAAAAGGAAGAGAGCACCACAAAGGAACCTTCCAACCTTTCCCCTACCCGGCCCCCTTTGGGTAAACTCATCTTTGTTTCCTCCCCTGAACCATCCCTTTCATTATAACTTTGAAACCCCCCAAAATTGGGGTATTGTTTAAGATTACATATTTGTGATAAACCACTAACCAATAACCAAATACATCTGGTTCATTCTTCAACAGACCTACCAATAACATTTGATAACTAATTTATGGCTGATCTGGGAACTATTTTAATTCTCAAAGAAACCAGCCATTAATTGAAATAAATTAGTTTTCAGACTTGCTATAGTACTAGAAGGACGGGAAATTAAAAACCACCTGAGCCTTAATAATACTATAAAGGAGTAGAATTAATACTAAATTCCCCTTCAAAGACTTCCAGAAAGCTATTTGCTAAATTTAAGCCCAATCCAAAAGGAGTCTCTACAACGTTCTTATCCTTGATCAATAAATTGTTCTTGTCTTGGGGCTTGATATTTGCAACAGTTTAGTTGATAAAATGGAGGAATAATTCGCAGGGAAAGAGAATTGGTGTGTATTTGCGCTGGAGTTTTGCTTGCGCAGCCACAGGGAGTTGTCCCAATTTGGATAACTCCCAGCCACAAAATTCATGGAGGAAGTGGGAAGTAGCTGCATTGAGGGATAACTCACCATGGTTGTGAGGTAGTTTGTTGATAAAAACTATATCAAATTGACTAATTTTTTTTTCTTTTTTCTTCTTGATTCTTGGTCTGATGAAGTTTCATCCCCCCCCCTCATGCCTTGATTTTAAGATCCTAATGTTTAGTCTATTGAGAGATTTTGAGCTGCAGGCCTTGTTCAGAGAATTGGCAAGCATGTTTTTGGAGGTTACCATTCAAAATTTCAATTTCTTTTTTTCATAGAGATCTCTGAGATATTTAATTATGATGTCCAGGTGTTTAATCCTGGAGTTTTAGCCAAAGTGTTTGATTTTTTTGGTAAGTGCTTTATTATCAATATTTAAGAGGGGAGTGAGTGAGTAAGCGGGCCAAAATTCTTGGATTAGCTCTCATATCCATAGGCTTTCTTAGTGGAATTTTTCAAGAGAATTTAATTAGACTTTGGTGGATGACAGTGTGAGCTTTTTCTGTTTTTAGCTATTCCAGGAGATGGGGAAGTTGATCCAAAAGCAGATGTATCCACTTCTTGATTTTCTAGAGTCAAGATCATTGGCCCAGGTTGCTTCACTGAAATATCTGATTCTAGACAATGAATAGAATGAAGAAGTGGAAAGAGATGGAGATTCTGACTTGGTTCCATCCAGTAATTTATAGCAGAAAAGGACTCCCTTCCAGTGATTTTTTCTTGAATTTTTCATGCACTGGGATAGTATGGACAGTTCTGGGTCTATATCTGGCTGTCTTCTGCAGGAGAGATAGTTAAGAAGTTCAGTGTAGGTTCCATAATTTATCTTGAGACTTCTGAACTTTTCTATTTCTCCCTTGGTTGCCTTCAGAAGTTAGATGCTTAGGGTAAGGGGAGAGAGGATGGGTTTGCAGTTTGATAGCCCAAGAAGTTTGAGTCCTTCCTTGTTGAGTTTCTTTTGATAGAGATTTATGTTGGGATATGAGATGTTCAATTCCATCCCCAAGAGATTTTCTGGACTATGAACTGAGGAATTGGGGAAACATTTTAGGGAAAGGGCTTTGAATTATTGTGTTCTTCAAGCTAAAATAAGGTTTTATAGATGAAAGAAGAGAATGGAGTTGGATTATTGGTGGATATATGACTTCGGCAATCAAGCAATGCAATAGCTCATTGGTGCTGACTGAATCCAAGTCATGAGCCGCAAGCAACATGGTGACCAAGCAAGGATACACTGTTTACTTGGAGTCGAATATGTGCTTGCTGTAAGTGCTTGTGTGGAGTTTGAAATCAAAGCAAAGGACTCAAGTCAGCACAAATCATGAGAGCTTGAGAAGCAGGGTGGGAAGTTTTAACACAAAATCAGTTGACCGTACCGAGCCCAGGGTGTATGCACTTAAGATCAAGCTCACCATGGGTGTTTTTGATTTGATGGATGGTGGATGGATGATGATGCATAAATGGCGGGTTTAATGGCGTGTTTGATGATTGAAATCCGCAATTTTCATGAAACACGCCATTTTAAAATACACCAGTTAGGGGGTATGTGTATTTCAGAAACCCGCCATTTTTAATGGCGGGTTTTGTCAAAAAAAATGGCGGGTTTGCTAACTTTGATACGCCCTATTGAGTCAATTTGTCAGCTTGCTACTATGAACAAAGCAACCTGTCAAAGTAACAAAAAAGGAAAATAAAAATAAAATAAAATAAAAATAAAATAGAATAAAATAAAATAAAATAAAATAAAATAAAATAAAATAAAAATAAAAATAAATAAAATAAAAATAAAAATAAAATAAAAATAAAATAAGATAAAAATAAATAAAAATAAAAATAAAATAAAAATAGATAAAAATAAGATAAAAATAAAAAAACAAAATAAAAATAAAAATAAAATAAAATAAAATAAAATAAAATAAAATAAAATAAAATAAAATAAAATAAAATAAAAATATAATAAAAAATAAAATAAAAATAGAATAAAAATAGAATAAAAATAGAATAAAAATAAAATAAAATAAAAATAAAGTAAAATAAAAAAAAGTAAATTAAATTAAATTAAAAATAAATTAAATTAAATTAAAAATAAAATAAAAATAAAATAAAAATAAAATAAAAAAGGAATAAAAATAAAATAAAATAAAAAAAATATTAAACAGTAGGCAATCCATAAATATTATTTCAGAAATGGATTCCCCACCCAAACTAAGGTAGGGTCACTCACTGACCCCACCCTTGAAATATGACTCCTTCATATTTTAAATAATTAAATAAAAACTGACCAAAAAGTCATGGCACCAATATGGCACCTTTTTACCAATTTAATTTTTCACATGTATTGTCATGTATAGGTTTCACACATAAAATTCAGTCAGAATTGAGGTTTTGTGTATATTTTAGGAGTTACACACAGAAATGTGTTATGTTTCAACTCCCGCGTGAAGCTCTGCGTCCCTATACAACCCCCATGCATCAACCTCTTGCATACAGACGTCCTGCACGCAGCCAATTTTGCCATGCACGCAGGGGGTCCTGCCCCACGCGCATTTGAATGGACTGATCCCTGCTTCAGGATCCGCCGTGAAAAATCTGATGGCAGGTACCGCTCACAGGAGCTACAACCTAGTAAGGTTTACCTAATATATGTAATAAGGTGACATATGAATTTCAAATTATCTAAAAAACTTAAAAATTGAATAAAAATATTGTATAATTAATTTAAAATTATTTTAAATAATAAATAAAATACTGAAGGTTACCACAAAACAGACTGATCCTGATCTTTGAAGACCACAACAATCTACAAATAGTGGCCTTAAAAATGATTAAAAATTACCTAATTGCCCATCAGATGATGTAAATCCAATGAACATACACATCTGTCCACTTTAACCCAATATTAATAGTAAAAATGAAGGATAAGTGCAGAATGATCAGAATTATGCCATTAACAGACTGACAGATCCTGTGGCTAAAATAGTACAGAAAACCAGCAGATCTGAGGAAGGCTGATTGAAAGCACCAAGTGGATGTGCTGAAAGTGCCCTGACTGGTCTACCAGCCTCAGCACATGAGCAGAACCCTCTCTACGTGCCCTTAGAATCTCATTATCACCGCAGAAAGTATTTATACAGACATCTTTTGATCCATCAATGCCCATCTTTTTTGCCAGGGATTTATTATTATCAATTAGCACCGTGTCATTTTTTATCAAGTACTTATAAAGATACAAGCAAGTGATTTATGTCTTAGTCTGCAGTATTATTGTGATTTCTAAAAAACAATCTACCTGATTCATTAAATTATATTCAAGCAATCAACCCCACCTGCTCTGAAACCCTTTACCTGAATATTTGCAGGCTTTCTGTGGAATTATTTCTCAGAGTAAGCTTTTCCCTTCCTGCGTTGGCCATTGCTCTGTTTTTCCCGGAAATATCAGTGGATAGGTCCTTATAAGGCACCCATTATCATTCCAAGATTCTTAAACTTCCTAAGGAGGCTCCTTGAAGAGAGGTTTTCTGTCTGTAAAGATCCCCAGTACTATAATACTGTGGCCCTTCTTTTTATAATAAATTTAAAAACCTTTCAAACAAAACAATTAAACCTTTCACAGGTTCATAAACATATTTATTATTTGAGCTTTTTAAGTGTTTATCTTTGGGATAATATTATTATCATTATTCCAGTATTTTTTCACTCTGTCAGCTTACTACTATTGCAGAGCAAGCTGCAAAAGTAACAAAAATAAAATAAAAATGATAATAATATAATCAAACTAAGAAGGAGTAGGAAACCCATAAAAAATTATTTTAGAAATAGATTCTCCACCTAAAATTAGGTAGGGTCACTCACTGACCCCACCCTTGAAATCCAACTCCTTACATTTTTAAACAATTAAGGAAAGAAAAACCAAAATACCACGGCCCCACCATTGAGCTTTTTTGCCAATTAAATATTTCACGCTTATTGTCTTGTATAGGTTTCACACCTAAAATTCAGTTGGAATTGAGGTGTTGTGTATATTTTAGGAGTTATGGATGGAAATGTGTTTTGTCACAATTCCCGCACGCAGCTGCAGCAGCCAATGCACCCGCGCGCGGCTGAGATACAGCCCTGTCACTCTTTTAAGGTTGTCTACGCAGCCCTGGGCCTCTGACAAGTACGCAGCTGTGGGACTACGGGTTGACAGAGTGACAAGCGGCCTGAGAAGCTTAGGTACTGTGTAAAAATGCTAAAACCAACACGGGAACATTCTACATATGTAATAAATGTTCCCGTGGATAGTAGATAGTCTAAAAGTACATAATATTATATAAAAATACTTGAATAACCCTTATACGTATTTTTTTATTAAATATAATTCAAAGTACCAAGAATTTGGAAAATAAGACAATGACAACTTCTACAAATATATTAAAATAATTTAATATACTTTTATGAGAATTTTTAGACATCAATATTTTTTTGACATACTAAGAAAACTAATGATGTAAAAGTATTACATGAATTCCCATGACTTATATTTTTAAGTAATTATTTTAGTAAATCAATGGAAACTCGAAAAAAGGAGTAAATTCAATATCATGACTTTACTCCAGTTATTTAATACATAATGAAAACTCACCTGACATCAGGATGTCCGTATAAATGTCTTTTAAAATAATTATTAAACTACTGGGAACATTTACTAAGGATAATTAATTAAATAATACATAAATAGGACAGATTAGTGTTATTCACACGTCTTAATATCAATTATAAAGTAGAATAATTCCCATACCCTGACAAATTAGATGCTACCCGTGCTATGGCACCAAGCACAGGTGAAAGGCTACCACTGGCTACCCTGCTAGCTTAGTGTCTGTCCCTTTGAGCCCCTGTACCCCTCAGAAGGATAGTATTGGGACTGCAAAAGCTATAAATAAAGAGCTCTTTTGACGATATTGATGGGCAGGGACCCATTTATATTTATGTCCAGACACTGTGCCAAGGTAATCAAATACTTATAAGAGATAAGTAAGTGATTTATGGCTAAGTCTGATCAATAATATCCATCCTCAACCTCTTTTTATCAATTAAAACTGCTGAACAACCTTATAACCCCAGTATACAGGTTCAACCCATCAGTGCAAGTACCAAACAGATACCCTAAGGATTGAATAATATACCAGTGAGTTTTATTATCCATTCTCTGTCGTGGCAGCTTGTTTACAAGGCCCTGCCACTCCACCGTGTATTTTATATACCTATTATCTTTGGGTAAAATATCCTTTAAACTAAAGAGCCCAAAGTAACCAGGACTACGTGTTTTCATACTGAAATCCCTGAAGAGAGGTGTTAAAGATCCCCAATATAGTTGTGGCCCCTCTATAAAAATATTTAATAATCAATTTATTCTTATTGATTTATAAAAATAAACCATAACCAAACCAATTAACCTTGCAATAAGCTTAATCCAAATATTTTACATATTTTTGCTGCATTTATTAAATAATATATTTATTATTTCTTCTATCACCTCTGTTAGCTAAATGATAGCAAGGGTCTTGGAATCCAGGAGGCTGACACACTCTCTGTATCTAAAGGACTAGAAGGTTCCTGGTATCAGAGAGCTGACACAATTGGTGAGATCACTGTACCAGTTGGCTGGAGCTTGTGTGAGACTGTAGAGAGATTTCTTTCCTTTGAGGAAGGGGGAAGTTCTTGGGTAGCCTGAGGGATTGTTGATTTAAATTTTTTCTTTCAGTGGTGCCTACAGATATTCCGCTTTCACCTCAAAATGTTTGAGGGAGAACCTTTTGGAGGCTGAAAGAATGAGAAGTGTCAGAAGAGTGGTGAATTTTCCAGTTGGAGAGAAGGTGTTGTCATAGTTGATATCTGCAACTTGTTTGAATCCCTGGATGCAGAGTCTGAGTTTTTTCTTTTCAGGGGAAGATGCTGTGGAAGGCTTGGTCTTGAGTACCATGATGGTCTTCAAATAGGAGTATTGGACTATATTTTCATCTTCCCATAATTAAATTTTCTCAATGGAACAAAACTTGTTTTTGATGGCTTCCAGAAAATTTTGAGGGTTCCTGAGGTTTGTGTATTTGATTGGTTTTACTCTTGAGGATCTTTCTCCAAGATTGTAGCTGGGAGGATTTGGCTGTCTTTCTGGAGTTGGAGAGTTCTTGGGGCTATCTTGTCTTGGTTTCAGGCTTGAAAATGTTTCTTCACCATTTTCTGAACCCAATCCTTCACTGAGTATGTCTTCACTCTTGTATAATGCTTCTTTGCTTTTATTTTCTGAGTCTGAGGAGTTGGTTGTATGCCTGAATTGTCTGGAGGGTTTGAGCTGGTTTTTTTCTTCAAATTTAAGTTCCAGGGATGTATGGTTGATTTTTCTTCAAATAAAGGTAAGGAACTTGACATTTTTTTGTTGAAAATTTTCCAAGAGCCTAATAAGATGTGGCATAACCTGAGGTCATCATTTAATACAATCAGGATACCAGTTTTTCCTTTAGGTTGAAGCTTGGAGAAAATTTTCTTGCGTAGAATTATGAAGGAGACCGGATTTTCAATGAGATTGAAGTTATCCAATGGGAGAGTTTTATTTTTGAAGAGAGAGTTTTATTTTTAAAGAGAGAGTAAGGATATTTCTTGGATTTGTGACTGGGTATGTGGTTCAGGTTAGAGTACTTGCTTTGAGGGAAAAGTTCCATAAATTTTGGTTCAGAAATGAGTTGTGAAAGATGTTTCTGAGTGACTCAAGTATGATTCTATTGTATCTTTTATCCAGACTGTTTTTCTGAGGAGTGTATAGATCTGAGTACCTAGTCTTGATCAAGTTCTTTTTTCAGTATTCCCTGAATCTTTCATTCTTGAATTTTCCACCTCTATTTGAGTGTAAAACACTGGGTTAATATCCAAATATTTTAACTTACAGGTCTAGGATGTGAGAGATTGTTTCAACCATTTTTTCTTTGGATTTTAGAGGAATGCTCAAGAATTACCTGGAGTGGCTTTCAACCACAGTGAGGATTTATCTATGGTTTTTGATTTAGGCTGGGTTTATGGGCCCAATGATTTTTAGATGGAGTTCCTCAAAGGTTCTGGATGCTGGGTTGTTTTTGCTTTTCAAAGTGGCTTTTTTTATATTTCCAATCTAACAAAAATTGCATATGGTGTTGGGTTTCACTCTTTCTTTTAAATTGTTTCTGATTCTATGGTAGCTGAAATTTCCAAGGGGCTTGTGTAGTATTTCTGCATTCTATTAGAGGAGAGATTTTTCTTTTTGTCCGTTGAGAGGTATGAAAGGCAGGTTTTTCTCATAGTGGATTTTGAGGCTCATCTATCCTTGGAAACCAAAAATTTTTTTTATTTCAAGTATTAATTTGTAGTGATCAAGGAGTAGAAAATGGATGGATAGAATATTCTCTGACTGATTGGGCACATATAGAAAATTCTTCAGCCAGTGGTCAGAGCCTTCTTTGTTCTTCAAGCACAAAGTACCAGATCCTTTAATATCCAGTAAGTGAGTTCTTGATCAAGTTTTCACAGATCCTTTTTCTTTGGTTGAAAGGTTTTCAAAGAGACTGGACTCTGAAATCATGTGGGAAGTAGAGCCAGTATCACGGCTGAGGCAGTTTTCTGGATTTGAATGAGAGTGATGAAGAAAGCTGACATTTAAATGAGTGTCCCGGGTTGTTTTCCTGTTTTTTCTGAGATCAGGATGAAATTTCAAGCATTCAGAGACTGAGTTTTGGGCTAGGGGATTGAGTTACCCCTTTTTGAAGCTTTTTTTTGTGGAGCTTGTGGCATGAGGCAAGGGTGTTTTGGTCTTGACTGAACTTATTTTTTTCTGTTTTTCAGGAAAATTCTGAGGTGATTAAGACCTAATTCTGGGTCAATAAGTCTGTTGGAGTGAATGCTTTGTTGGCTGATATTTTCTAAGTTTTGTGGTAATTTCTTGAGGATGGTGTATACTGGGATGTCCTCAGGAATGGAGATTCCTACTTTGTGCAGCTGATCAAGTAATTTCTTTATTTGGGTAATAATTTTCTGAATGTTTTTCTGATTTAAGGTGATCCAGCAAAATTCCTTGTATTATCTGTCTCTGTTTGACACTTCCAAGAAGGCAAAAAAATTCAGAACTGATTTCCAGATGACTTTGGAGTCCTCTGCAACACAAAAAAATTAGTGGCACTTGCTAGCAAGCGCCATCAAGGAAGCTCTGCTTGAAGCTCTTTACAATCTCTGGTTGAAGGTATTTTCATTCTCTAATATGTTTTTGGTTCACAGTGAGTGTGCAAAATGCAGAGTGACTGTGCACAATGCAGAGTGCCTGTGCACAATGCATAGCA
This sequence comes from Puccinia polysora, assembly GCA_025617555.3. Taxonomy (NCBI): domain Eukaryota; kingdom Fungi; phylum Basidiomycota; class Pucciniomycetes; order Pucciniales; family Pucciniaceae; genus Puccinia; species Puccinia polysora. The sequence goes on along the minus strand of CM062621.1, from coordinate 47,523,778 downwards.
ACTGTGCACAATACACAGCAACTTTGAACAATGCACAGCAACTGTGCACAATGCACAGCAAATGTGCAAAATGCACATCAAATGTGCACAATGCACAGCAACTGTGCACAGTGCACAGCAAATGTGCACAATGCACAGCAACTGTGCACAGTGCACAGCAAATGTGCACAATGCACAGCAACTGTGCACAGTGCACAGCAAATGTGCACAATGCACATCAACTGTGCACAGTGCACAGCAACTGTGCACAATGCACATCAACTGTGCATAATGCACAGCAACTGTGCACAGTGCATAGCAAATGTGCAAAATGCTCAGCCACTGCCAAAAATGCACAGCAACTGTGCAAAATGCACAGCAACTGAGCACAATGCACAGGAACTGTTCACAATGCAAAGCAATTGTGAAAATGAACAGAAACTGTGCAAAATGAACAGCAACTGTGCAAAATGCACAGAAACTGGGCACAATGCACAGCAACTGTGTAAAATGCACAGTAACTGTGCACAATGAATGCAACTAAGCACAATTCACAGCAACTGTGCACAATGCACAGAAACTGTGAACAATGGACAACAACTGTGCAAAATGGACAGCAAGTGAACAAAATGCACAATAACTGTGCACAATGCACAGTTGTGCATTGTGGGCAGTTTTTGTGCCTTGTGCACAGTTGTTGTGCATAGTGCACAGTTTCTGTGCATTGTGCACATTCCTTGTGCATGGTGCACAATGACTGTTAACCCTTCATAATCCATGCTGGAGGGGTTTTAACTCTCCATCATCCATTCTGGAGGGGTTTAACCCTCCATCATCCATTCTGCAGGGGTTTGAACCTTCAATCATCCATTCTGGGGGGGTTTAACCCTCCAACATCCATTCTGGAGGTGTTTCAACCCTCCATCATCCACTCTTGAGGGTCTTTAACCCTCCATCATCCATTCTGGAGGGGTTTTAACCCTCCATCATGAATTCTGGAGGGTTTTTTTTAGAATCCAAAATTTAATTGTGCACTGTGGGATTTGAACACATGACCTCAACATTTGTGAGTGATGCTTGAACCACTAAGGTAAGTGCGCCATTGCGGGATGGGTCATTGTGACTGTCCACTCAAAAAGGGTTTGCTTGGGTTTAGCTGTAAAGGCCTGATGTATTGTTTGACAATGCTTTTCAGGCTTTCAGTACCAAGGCTTAGGATCCTTGGGTGGCAGTCTGCATAAGAGCATATTGGACTCAAAAACTCCTCCTTGCTCTGTGCAGGGTGCATACAGCTATTCACAACTCAAGTTTTTTCTTGTCACCTTGTCTTTGAAGTGATGAGATGACTGTATTTCAAAGTAAGACCAGAAGACTGAAGATAGAAATAAGAAATCTGACAACACAAGACATTGAGAAGAAAGCAAGAAAAATCTTACTTGGGATTGTGATGAATAGGTTCAAACCTCAATGTATGAAACAGAAATGAAGAGCAACAGAGTGGAGAAAACAAGAATTAGGACAAAGAAGAGAGATGGCAACTGAGATACTGGCAGGATGATTGAACGGTGGAGAGTCAAATAACAGTCAATCAACGGATTAGGTGAGTATCAAATTGAAATTCAATCTCACTACTCGACAGGAGATTTGATTGATTCTGAATGATTTGACAAGGTCAGACGGCAAGATTGGTTGGATGACTTATGATTAATTGGTTATTAAGGATCAGAGAGAGTTGGAGGCGTAGGACAGCAATGAAATGAGTTGAGAAGATGAGCAAAGCAAGAGAGATAGGATGAAGGAGAGAGATAGGATGAAGCGGGAGGAGTTGGGGTTAGCCCAATTTTTGGAGCAGAGGTTGGTGTAATGAATGGTAGGAGTCTGAATTTTTAGAGCCAGCGGTAGATCAGGATGAAATTTGAGGTACGGAAGTAAGTAGAAGGATTATTCTAATATAGAGTATCTGCACTGGGGATCTGATTTATCTGATTTCAATTTTGAATCAATTACTTCAACACACTGCTGTTTCTAGGAGTGAGATATCAGCAATTTGGGAGTTAGATTTACAACGGAAGGTCTAATGGCCGGCTTAGTGAGGGAATCTTCAATCATTTCCCCAGAAGGGATGAGAGTAGTGATGAGCTTTCCATTTTCCTTCTGTTTGCGTAGCCATTTGATGTGAATATCCACATGCTTGAGAGAGTTGTGGTGTGATTCTAGATTAAAAAGGTTGTGAAGAACCTTTTTGTCAATGAAGGAGCTATGAGTGAGCTTGAGGTTTGGATTGAGATCAAGAAGTAGATTGTGAAGCCATATTTTTTCTTGCGTAGCGAACACATAAGCCTTCAGTTCTCCTTTGGTGGAAGATCATGAGATAGAGGATTGGAGTTTGCTGTGCCAAGCCACAGGACAGCAATATAGAAGAATTACAAATTCAGTGTGGCTTTTCCTTGTAATACAATCATTGCCACCATCGGAGTTGCTGAAACATTCAATATCATATTTAAATTTGGAGGATGAGAGCTTAAGGGAGAGATGCCTGGTTGTGTTTACATATCTCCAGGCATGTTTTGCTTGTTCCCAGTGGTCGATTCCGGGACAATTGTTATAGCAAGAGAGACTGGAGACGGCGTACGACAGATTGGGTTGAGTGCAACTGGCTATGAAGTTGAGATAATTGGTAGTCAAACAAAAGTTAATTTTGATTTGTGTGAATTTGTCTAATTCTTTGTTGTTGGCTGGGGACAGTTTAACATTGTGTTTCATGGGAGTAGAGATAGGCTTAGAATTATCAAGACTAAGCTCCTTGAGGGCGGTTTGAATGTGCTTTGGTTGGTGAAGAGAGAATGAGTTATTTTTTGAGATTAGATGATTTCCCAGGATCTTGTTTAGAGGACCTTTGTTTGAGATATTGAATTGTGGTTTCAATTCCAAATGGAAAGAGGCGGACTTGCCAACAATTAAAAAGTTTTCCACATACACAAAGACATAAATGCCCAGACACTGTTGATATGGAGACAAGGATTGGTGTTAAACAATTTAAAGTTTGTTTTTTGAGGCAAGCCAGTTTTTGAGAGTATTGTACAAACTCTTGGGGGATTTTTTCAGGCCAAAGAGGGCCTTCTTCAATCTGAAATAAGGGAAGCTGGAGTTGTAACCATTGGGAAAGCTGATGTAAGTTTCCTCATCAAGGGCAGTGTGAAGAAAGGCTGATTTGATGTCCATCTGAACAATTTTGAGCTTATGATGAAAGGAGTACACGAGGAGAGTGCGCAGGGTAGTGATAAGGCCAGTGGGTGCGTAGGTTTCTCCGTAATCTAAGAACTTGAGTTGAAAAAATCCTTGGACACAGAAGCAAGATTTGAATATTGTTCCGTCACCGTTTGGATTGTCCTTGATGCCGTAGACCCAGGTGTTTGATAAAGCTTGCTTTCCCAAGGGCAGGGAATAGCAACCTTCCCACACATCAAATTTTTTGATGCCATTGGTTTTGAATTTCATATATTTAAGCCAGTGAGGCCTGTGCGGGGATTTAAGGACTTCAGGATAGTTTTTAGGAGTAGTACGGGCCAAGAAGCCGTAGCGGACAGGAGGTTTGAGAGAGGTTCTGTCTCAAAGAAGGATGCCTTGAGGTGGATGAATTTCCTCTGAGTCTGGGGCTTCAGGGTTGGAGTCAGAGGCAATTTCTTTGGATGAGACAGCCTGGGAAAGCGGAGTGGGGGCATTGGGAGATTGATCAGGTTCAGATCCAGAGGTGGAGGGAGCGGAGTCATGAGTGATGGAGTCAGGAGAAGTTGGAATTGAGGAGTTCAGAGTTTCAGTAATGGTTTTGTCAAGGGAGAGGAGAGAATTGAAAGGAGAGATGGAGGAGGCAGAGGAGCTTGTAGTGGGGGAAGTATTTTCAAAAATCTTTACATGTTTGGACCAGATCATGTTGTTGGTTTCTGGGCAGAAGATTGGGTAGGATCCCAGTGTAGAATCAAATCCCACAAGGATTCCCTCAAGTCTTTTGTTGGCAAATTTGGAATTTGACTGGTTTTGATTTAGCACCACGGTCTTCAAGCCCAGGGTTTTGATGAGTGAGAATTTTGGTGGAGATCAATACCAGAGTTCAAAAGGGGAGTTAGGATTTTGCCTGGAGGGTACCATGTTCAAGATTAGGCAGAAGCATATGGTTATTTCATCCCAAATTTCTAATGGGATGGAAATATCAATCATAGCTTTCCTGGCTGCCTTGACAAGATTTTGGTTGGCTTGCTTGGAAACAGGGTTATGCTGAGGGGTGTATGGTTTGGAGGTGGAGTGCATAATAACTTTCTCTGAAAAGTAGGTGGAGAGATGAGTATTCACAAATTCACCGCTGTTGTCAGAATGAAATTTCTTCAGAATCTTTTGGAATTGATTTGAATAGAGCTGAATGAATTTGATGATTTCTTCAGTGGCATTGGATTTGAATTGGAGTGATATGCAGGTCTTGAAGAGAGAGAAGTTGTCAGTTAGGACCAGGAAGTAGCGGTTGCCAGCTTTTGACTGAGGCAATATGGGACCACACAAGTCAGCATGTATTTTGTTGAATCTTTCTTTGCTGCGTGGAAAGATTCCTATGAAATGCCCCTTATGGATTTTACCCAAGGTGCAAGAGTGACAGTTGATGTTTTCCCAACAGAGTTTGGGAAAGTTATTAGAGATTGATTTAATGGAAATGTTGTTTACATGGCCAAAATGTTTGTGAAGGGTGGAAAAGGAGTTGAAAGCAAAGGAGTCGGATGCAGAGGGTCCCAAGGATTCCTCAAAAAACAAAAGATTGCCATTGATTATCCCTTTGATCAATGTGTATCTTCCACGGGTGATTTGAAATCTGTTGGAAGAGACTTGTTGGAGAGAAAAGCCGCCAAGGATGAGTTGACCAAGGGAGATGAGATTTATGGCCAGTTCAGGGACAAATAGTGAGTTTTTTAGATGAAGCACAGAGTGAGGCATTGAGATTGAGGCAGTAACAGCCCCAGAGAATGAGATGGAAGTCCCAGCCTTTCCCGTTTGTATTATTTTATTGTCTGGATTCAGGGGTGGAAAGAATTTGGATGAGTTGAACATACTTTGGGACACTCTGGAATCCAGTATAATCCAATTTTGGTTGAGTTGACCACAGTGAGTCATGGAAAATGTGAAAGCTAGGTGAGCAGAGGCGTTGTTCTGTTGAGCTGATCTTGCTGTAGGAGCGGAAGAGGTAGGAGGATTTGGTCTAAGGTGCGGGAAAAGCCAGTAGCAGCAATCCTTGGGATGTTTTGCTCTAGGGTTATGCCAATTTGCCTTTCAGCGTAGATTGTCTTTCAACATGGCCATGGCTGAGGCTTGTGATCCCAAGCAGTTTTGTGCTTCACTTAATTGAGATGTCACAACACAAGATCTCCATCTATCTTCTTGTCGCCAAGAGAGTGAGTAATGGTTGTTCTTGACAAATTTCTGTGTTTGATTTCAAAGAGATGTAAGAACAAAGGGCTGCAGGAGCAGGTTATCAGTAAGAGAATAAAAATAGGAAAAGAAGAGTCTTAAAGAAGAAAAAGAAGATTCGTAAAATACCAACATCAAGCGGATGAATTTAAGAAGGAAAGAAGGAAATCATTGGAAAGAAGAGAAGAGTAATGGTGTTGGCGGTTGAGGAGCTAGCGTGCCAATAAGAGATTGGCTTCGAGTTAGATCTGAAGTTAGAGAGTTTGTAGAAAACCAGCCGTGACAGACATACTTTAGATAAGATGATCCTGGTGGTGAGATTTGAGGTTGAGATCAAGAGATTGGAAGAAAATAGTAAATGAAGAAAAAGAAGAGAGAGATGAAAGAAAGATAGATGAGAGATAATGAAGAAGATTGGTGATTAAGAATAGAAGACTTTGAGATTCGCGGAGTGTTGAGTAAGAGGATTCGTTGAGTTCCAAGAAGGTGGTCGAGTTATCGGTTAGAGCTTCCTCCCATCAGATCTCCCCTTGTACAGAGGTTAGGTTATGAGTTCGAGAGTACGCGCGTGAAAGTGCGCGCGTGAAAGTGAATGGTGACAGATGAGTGATAGGAGGAGATGAAAGAATCTGAGTACCGGAAAGTTAGAGGATGAAGAAGTTGTAAACATAAAGAAAAGAAAACAGAAATAAGAATGAAGAAAAGAACACACAAGGCAGAAAGAAAATAAAGAAGAAAAAGTTGAAAGTAAAAGAAATTGAAAGTAAAAGAAAGAGAAAGAGAAATAAAAAGAATAAGAGTTGAGATGAAGAGAGCAAAGAAATATTTAACACCCCCCGTGTCTGGTAGGGCTGGAGACGCGAGTGAAGTCAGGATTGATAAGAGCAAAAAGGTTGGCCAGAAGATTCGGAGGCAAAGCCTTGGTGAGCCCGTCTGCATTCATCTTCTCAGATGGAATGAGATCTATGATTAAGCTGCCTCGTTTCAACTCTTCTCAAATGGCTTTTGTCTTGATGTTGATGTGTCGAGTTTTAGATTTACAACCAAACTTTTTGAGTTTGTCAATGAGACCTTTGTTATCCACGTAGTGTTTGCTGGGTTCTATATCTTTCTTCCAGAGTTCGGATACTAGGTCCTTCATCCAAATTGCTTCAAGAAAAGAGTCGACAAGGGGATTGAGTTCCGCTTCAGTCGTAGAATGAGTGACATTCCTTTGGCGGTAACTTCTCAAGGAAATGAGAGAACCAAAAAGTAGGGATAAGTGTCCAGATTGAGACCTTCTGGTTTTGAGATCATCCCCCCAGGTTGCGTCGCTATAGCAATGAATTTGAGTCTTGGTGTTGCGAACTGAAAGTGATAATTTAAGATTTTTGGTTGCATTCAAGTATTTCCAGCAAAGCTTTACTTCTCTCCAGTGTTGAATGCCGGGTCTTTTGCAGAATCTAGCAAGACTAGAAAAGGCGTAGCTTAGATCCGGAAGAGTTAAGCACGCAATATAATTCATTAAGAAAAGAGCCAATTGATAATTAATATTAAGAGAGAGGAATTCTTGATGTTCTTCTTCGGAGGCAGGAGCAAGATTACTATTGACAGTGAGCGGAACCAAGGAAGGTTTGCAATCTGTCATTTTCAATTCTTCAAGACCGTGTTCAATGTGTTTGGGTTGAGACAACAGGATAGAGTATTTGAGTCTTTCGAACTTCATGCCCAATATAGTGTTGGGTTCGTGATGGCTAGAGTTTGGAAAGCGATTGAGAAAGTTTGTTAGGAAATCATTGCCCGTACCCACAAGGATGAGATCATCAACATGGAAGAAAAGGACTGAGTTGGTTGTGGGATGAATGTAAAGACACGGATCTGACATTGATTTGTGAAAACCTTGGTCACAAATCCAAGAGGTGAGTGTGTTGAACCAATTTGCTGGGGCCTGCTTGAGTCCGTACAGAGATTTGTTGAGAGTAAGATATTTAGCAGTTCGTTTCGAACCTTTGGGACGTTTTATAATTACATTATCGGTCAGTGGAGCGTGCAGGAATGCACTTTTGACATCCAGTTGAGTAATAGGTAGAGAGTGGTAGAGTCCAAAGAGAAGTGCAATGTGAAGTGAGGCGGCTTTTCCCGTGGGAGAAAAGGTATCAAGATAGTCTAGCCCATATATTTGATTGAATCCCTGGACGCAAAGCCTGCTTTTATAGATAAGAGTGTCCCCATGGCAATTGTCTTTAAGACGATAGACCCAGGTCGTATTCAACGGATTGACAGGTTCAGGACCATCGTAGTCATCCCATACCTTAAGGTCTTCAATACCATTGAGTTTGACTTCCATTGAGGCTTCCCAATTTGGTGAGTCGAAACATTTCTTTGCTTATTTGTAAGTCTTAGGTACAAAGTAATGATGATAACCGTATCTTTGAGGTGGATTGATGGAAGAGCAATCCCGTAAAGAGTAACTTGGTTTTAACTGAGCAGCGAGGATGTCAGGTGAATTAGAGGAGGTATCAGATTGAAGATCTAAGGAAGATTCAGGAGAAGGAGAGGGATCGTTTTGATCGGCATCGACCGGATCATTGTGAAACTGGGAAGAAGAGGAGGATTCAGAAAAAGAAAAAGAAAGAGGAAGATAAATTTCCAAGTTGAGAACAGGATTGGAATCGGATTTGGTGATTGAAGAGGATGGAATTATCTGGGAAGAAGAAGAGTTTTTGAGTATTTTCACGTGCTTAGAAGAAATGATAGAATTGTCAGGACAGAGAATGCAATAGGAAAGGAAGTGAGGGTTATAGCCCACAAGAATCCCGGGTAGTCCACGTTCTTTGAATTTCTTGCCTCAAGCAACTTTGGTATTGAGATAGACGGCCTTGGAGCCAATCGGATGAAAGTAATTGAGAGGAAGAGTTTTGTTGACGAACATTTCATAAGGAGAAGGAGAATTCAGGGTTTTAGGAATTCGGTTGAGAACCAGACAGGCAGACTTGGAAATTTCGGCCCAGAGTCCAAGAGGTAGTTTTGAACTTCGAAGGATAGATTGTATGGATTCGGTCAGAGTTCTGTTGGCTCGTTTGACCTTGCCATTGTGTTCATGATGGTATGGTTCCGTGACGAGATTTTGTATTGAGTTGGATTGAAAGTACTCTTTTAGGTCAGCAGAGATAAACTCTCCTCCACCATTGGAGCAGATGGTGGCGGGAAAGAAACTTTGTTTTTGTTTTTCAAAATTTAAGATAGTTTTGAGTTGAAGCGCGGCATTGGATTTTTGTTGGATAGGAATTGGGGAAATGTAACCAGAGTAGTTATTGACAATGGTCATTAAATAGTTCATGCCGTTTCTGGAAGAGGGGGTGATGGGACCAACGAGATCAACATGGAGTTGTTCAAAGGGTTGTTTGGCCAACGTGGATGTGTTTTTGAAAGAACTTTTGGTGATTTTGGAAAACAAGCAGTCTTTGCATTGAAAATCTGATATGAGATTTGAGCCAAGATTGGGAAAGAAATTTTTAATTCAATATGGACTGGCATGTCCAAAAGCGAGATGGACACTTTTAAGTTTATTGGCGTTCCAGTCGATTTGAGAGATGTGGCAGAGTTTCTGATTAAATCCAACCTTGGAAGGATTATTGAGAAAAAAGAGATTACCTTGAATAAAACCAGAAAAGACAGGACGCGAATTGGATAACAGTCTAAATTGACTTCCATTCGAGATTAAAGAGCATTTCTTTGAGACTATAAGTTCCCCAGGACTGATGAGGTTGACAAAAAGATTGGGAACGAAGAAGCAATTGGATAACGTGACGGTGGTGTCCTTCCAAGACAGTTGGACTGTACCTTTTCCTCTAATAGGGAGCTTTGCACCTTCCTTTCCAGCACTAATGGATTCTTCTTCAGAAAATTGAGTGAGATTGATGAAAAAGCTTGCGGAGTTAAACATGTGGCAGGATGCCCCGGAATCTAGAATAATCTGGTTGTGAGAGTTGATTTCTTCGATCCAGGTAGTGAGTAAAGCATGATAATGGGCGACTTCTTTTCCTTTGGCATTGGAATTGAATTGTGCTCGCCGATTGGCTTGAGCTTCTTTCCACCAGTAAGGAGCCAGGTGTTTGTGTTTGTGCCAACACTTATCCTCGGTGTGATCGGGAGATAAGGGATTATGGTGACCTTTCTTGCAGCGGAGCTCTCAAGGCACTGGCTTTTTGGCGTTTCGAGAGACAACTAAAGCGGTGTTGAGAGAGGTTTTGGAGTCTTTGGCTTTTGATCTGGTTTCATTTTTGAGTTGGGTTAAATGATTCAGAACAAGTTTGACGGAGACATTTTTATCGGAATGCATTATTTGTTGGCGTAGAGATTGAAGAGCAGAAGGGAATTTAAAAAGGATGAGATAGGCTAGAATATTGCCAGGAAGGTCAATTCCTACATCAATCATTTTCTTCATGGAAATTTTTGTTTTGGTGATAAAAAGATTAATCAAATCGGTTTTGAATTGGTGATAAAGAAACTCGTTGAAGATTCTGGCCTGATTGGCGGTTTGAGAGGAGGCCAATCTTTCCTTGATGGTTAGCCAGAGCAGCTTGGCAGACGAGATATTTGTAGATTTAACAACATTATTATGGGTAATAGAATCTATTCGTGAGAGTAAGATGACCCTGATTTCCATGTCGTCCGTAGTTTTGAGAGTTTTGGAATCATCCTCAAGAGCTTCCTTCACGCCTTTTAGTTCTAGGAGAATAGTCATTTTATCTTTCCAGATCGAGTAGTTTTCGTCGGTGAGGACAGGTACCGCTTCGAGAGCCGCTTTGAGAATTATTTGTCAAAATCCATTGCTGTTGCTTGATCCCTCCATGGTTCCAGTGAGTAGTCGGGATTGATCTTTGGCTTTTAACCGTGACAAATTTCTGTGTTTGATTTCAAAGAGATGTAAGAACAAAGGGCTGCAGGAGCAGGTTATCAGTAAGAGAATAAAATTAGGAAAAGAAGAGTCTTAAAGAAGAAAAAGAAGATTTGTAAAATACCAACATCAAGCGGATGAATTTAAGAAGGAAAGAAGGAAATCATTCAAAAGAAGAGAAGAGTAATGGTGTTGGCGGTTGAGGAGCTAGCGTGCTAATAAGAGATTGGATTTGAGTTAGATCTGAAGTTAGAGAGTTTGTAGAAAACCAGCCGTGACAGACATACTTTAGATAAGATAATCCTGGTGGTGAGATTTGAGGTTGAGATCAAGAGATTGGAAGAAAAGAGCAAATGAAGAAAAAGAAGAGAGAGATGAAAGAAAGATGGATGAGTTATAATGAAGAAGATTGGTGATTAAGAATAGAAGACTTTGAGATTCACGGAGTGTGGAGTAAGAGGATTCGTTGAGTTCCAAGAAGGTGGTTGAGTTATTGGTTAGAGCTTCCTTCAATCAGATCTCCCCTGGTACAGAGGTTAGGTTATGAGTTCAAGAGTACGCGCGTGAAAGTGCGCGCGTGAAAGTGAATGGTGACAGATGAGTGATAGGAGGAGATGAAAGAATCTGAGTACCGGACAGTTAGAGGATGAAGAAGTTGTAAAGATAAAAGAAAAGAAAACAGAAATAAGAATGAAGAATGAAGAAAAGAACACACAAGGCAGAAAGAAAATAAAGAAGAAAAAGTTGAAAGTAAAAGAAATTGAAAGTAAAAGAAAGAGAAATAAAAAGAATAAGAGTTGAGATGAAGAGAGCAAAGAAATATTTAACAGTTTTAAGATGATCAAATTGAGGAGGGAATTTAAAGAGTTAAAGGTACGCAATGATGTCTTTGTCCATTTTGATTCCAATCTCTGAGATTTGCAATAGGCATGCTTTTGCTTTGGTAATGAATCTTTCTATTTGTCTAGGATAAAACTGGAGGTTGAGGAAGTTGAAAAAAATCTGTATCTGTTAGCGGTTTGAGAGGAAGCAAAAAATTTGTTTACCAATCTCCACAATTTGATGGAGTTTTCCAGATGATGGTCCTTAACACAATTGAGATAGGTTTTATTGTCCAGTTTTGCCAGTATATAACCCACAATCTCCATATTTTTATCCTTAGGACATTTGTCAGATTTGGAGGAATTGAGCCAGTGAGCAATTCCCTTGAGCAGAAAAATGGTAAGAATTTTTGAACGCCATAGAGAGAAGTTTGAATCATTGAGGTTTGGAATAAAATCGGTGAGAGTTTTAAGGAGGGAGTTTTTCAAATCTGCTGGTCCAGGTGTAGCCATGATGTCTGGTTTGCTTGCGGCAGATCCTTTTGGCTTTCAACCGTGAAGTGTTGAGATGAATTTATTTCAAAGGAAGACCAGCAGACTGAAGATAGAAATAAGAAATCTTACAACACATGACTTTGAGAAGAAAGCAAGAACAATCTTACTCAGGATTGTGATGAATAGGTTCAAACCTCAATGTATGAAACAGAAACAAAAAGCAACGGAGTGGAGAAGAAGAGAAAGAGGAAAAAGAAGAGAGATGGCAACTGAGATACTGGCAGGATGATTGAACAGTGGATAGTAAAATAACAGTCAATCAATGGGTTAGGTGAGTATCAGATTGAAATTTAATCTCACTACTAGACAGGAGATTTGATTGATTCGGAATGATTTGACAAGGTCAGGCGGCAAGATTGGTTGGATGACTTATGATGAATTGGTTATTGAGGATCAGAGAGAGTTGTAGGCGTAGGAAAGCGATGAAATGAGTTGAGAAGATGAGCAAAGAAAGAGAGATAGGATGAAGGAGAGAGATAGGATGAAGCGGGAGGAGTTGGGGTTAGCCCAATTTCGGGAGCGGAGGTTAATGTAATGAATGGTAGGAGTCTAAATTTTGAAAGCCAGCGGGAGATCAGGATGAAATTTGAGGTACGGAAGTAAGGAGAAGGATTCCTCTAATATAGAGTAGCTGCACTGGGGATCTGATTTATCTGATTTCAAATTCAAATCAATTACTTCAACAGTCTTTTTCCACCTGTTAAGGTGTGCCATTTGGCTGAAGACTCTTGCTACAATGTAAGAATCCAAATTTTAGTTGTGCGCTATGGGATTTGAACGCACAACCTCAACCTTCACGAATGAACCTTTAACCACTAAGCTAAGTGCGCCATTGCCAATGGGCCATTGTGCCTGTCCACTCAACAAGGGTTTGATTGGGTTTAGCTGTAAAGACCTGATATCACATTTGACAATGCTGTTCAGGCTTTCAGGACCAAGGCTTAGAATTTCCCGGTGGCAGTCTGCATAAAAGCAGATTCGACTCCAACAGTTTTGACCCTCCATCATCAATTTGGCAGGGGTTTTGACCCTCCATCATCCATTCTGGAGGGGCTTTCACCCTCCATCATCCATTCTGGAGGGGCTTTCACCCTCCATCATCCATTCTGGAGGGGTTTCAACCCTCCATCATGAATTCTCAAGGGGTTTTCACCCTCCATCATGCATTATCAAGGCGTTTTAACCCCCCCTATCATGCATTCTGGAGGGGTTTTCACCCTCCATCATGCATTCTGGAGGGTTTTTTGAGAAAAATACGGTTGGTAACCAAGACCAAGCTATGATTCATTTCAGGCAAAGACAATGATTAATGGTGAAATGAAGGATTGAAACAAATTAAGAAAGGATTTGAAAACAGTGACCAACAGAGTTATGACTGGCAACTTTCTGATGTCAAGTTCGAGGAGTTGATAAAATGAGACTAAGCAGGAAATGACAATCTGACAGGAATGTGAGTCAGTGGAGCGTGGGCAGAGACAGGTTGAGAAGATGGCGATGTACTGTAAGCCAGTTGCGAATCTGTCAAGGCCAGCGTTTGGATGATCAATGAATCGTACTCAAGCGCCTTGAACGATCTGAGAGAGTGAGAAGGTAAGCAAGGAGGTGAGGAGTTGAAAGCTTGCTGTTCTTACTTTGATCAAGCTGGCTGCCGAGAGGATTGAGTTGATAGTTGTTGCTGAAGTTGAGGATTGAGCTTTGGAAAGGCAAGAGGTTGGTTGATCGTCTGTCAAATGAGGTCTTGATGGTCAAGCTTGATTGAGGATAGTGAAGTGGAATTGAGAATCGGTTGGAATTGAAGTATTCCCAGCGGGGTTCGAGAAGTGCCACCGCGCGCCATATAGTTTGGTTTAGTAATGGACAGGATGACAAAAGGAGGCAGAAAGAAAACAACAAGTACGCAGTGGAAATTACAATATATCATTAACACCAAAAGATAGGCCAGACAACCAGTTGAAGAGATCTAGAAGAACAAGTATATTGGGAGGAAATTTCAGAACAGAAATTAACACGCCCCCACAACTCCGAACTCAATGGTAAAGAGAGTTAAATAAATTCATGAGTCTGGTGTTCGAGGTTTTTTTGGCAGCTTTGGTGAGTGCATCAGCGGTCATAGATAGAGATGATATCAACTTGAGTTCAATTAAGCCTTGTTCATAGTTGTCTCAAAGAATTTTTGTTTTGAGATCAATGTGCTTGGCTTTTGAGATAGAACCAAATTTTTTAATTTTGTTGTTGAGTCCCTTTTTGTCTATGAGGTGAAGGGGACACTTAAACTTACTTCAATAGACTTCTTCGATGAGTTGATTTAACCATTGCGCTTCTAGATGACAGCTTTACAGTGCCACACACTCTGATTCAGTAGAGGAGTGAGTGATGTTTTTTTGTCGTCTACTGGTCCAGTAAAGGGGACTTCCTTTGAAGGTGCAGATAAAACCGCTTTGAGATATTCTTGTTACTGGTTCATTGCCCCAAGTTGCGTTGCTAAAGCACACCAGTCTGTCTGAGATCGAACGTTGTCCTAGAGTAAGACTTAGATTTTTTGTTTGGCTAAGGTATTTCCACACGTGGCATATCTCCTTCCAGTGACTTAAGCCGGGTCGTTTGCAGTATTTGGCTAAGCTGGACACAGCAAAGCTGATGTCAGGGCGTGCAAGACCGGCGATGAAATTTAGTCTACCTATTGGGGATCGGTAATTGATTTTCAAATCTAGAAACTTTTGATGATCATTGTCATCAGCTGGTGCGAGGTGTAATCCGGGAGTGAGAGGAGTAGATACTGCCTTGCATGTTGAGCTTGCTCAGTCCTTTCTCGATATGAAGTGGTAGAGATAGATGAATCAGTCCATCTTTGCGAGTGACTTTCATCCTGAGGAGTGTGTTTGGTTCGTGAGCGGACAAGTTCTTGAATTTAGTAAGGAAGGCGTCTTTGAAGCGTTTGACGTCTCCTGCCACAACGAGATCGTCTACGTGAAAGAAAACAACCAAGCTACCGTCATTGCCTATGTACAGGCAGGGATCACAGTTGGATTCATTGAATCCTTGAGACTTGATCCATGTACTCAGCATGCAATACCAGTTTTGAGGAGCTTGTTTGAGGCCGTACAAGGACTTCTTGAGTCGTAGGTATTTTGATTTTTGATTGCAGCCATAGGGAGTTTTGATATACACTTGTTTGTCGAGTTCAGAGTGTAGGAATGCGCCCTTGACGTCAAGTTGTAAGAGATCAAGACCCTTGTCGGCCGCATAGGTGAGAAGCATTCGAAGCGAAGCCACTTTTCCAGTTGGCGCATAAGTTTCCAGATAGTCGAGACCATAACTTTGATTAAATCCCTGGACGCATAGTCGGGTTTTGAAGTTTTTGGGCTCTCCGTGGGCGTTATGCTTGATTTTGAACACCGCAACAGTGTTTAATGGATTAGTTACCTCTCCGTCTTCAGCTTCTTCCCAGACAGCTTGATCCTCTATAGTGGCGAATTCCTTGGTTGCTGAATCTTTCCAGTGAGGAATCTCCATAGCCTCTTCAAGGCTTGTTGGTATTTTGTTGGCTAAGAATCCGTATTGATTGGGTTTGGAAAGATTGTTTTGATTTTGTAAGGTCGGTCGTAGATTGCGTTCTAGGGACTCTCTGTCAGAGCTAGTGTCACTGTTTGCGTCAGAGCATTCAGTGGGCGTCTCCTCCTTGATTTCAACAATTGGTTGAGAGGGAGTGGGTCCACTGGGAGCGGAGACAGGTAGTACGGGTGAGTTGTCAATTTCATCTTTGGATGAGATTCAAATCGGTTCTTGATTGTTGAAGATGACGTGTTTTGAATCTATTATCCTCCCAGTCGCATTGATGATTTTGTACGAGAGAAGGTTTGGATTGAACCCAACCAGGATGCCAGACGCTCCTTTTTTGTCCAATTTGGAACTTATTTCAGTCTGATTGAGTTTGTAGGTGAGTGAAGTCCCTATGGGTTTGATGTAGTCCTTGGGTAATTCTTTACCATGCATTTTAACCCAAGGAGAGTCTTTGTCTTTCTGTTTTGGAATTTGGTTGAGGATTAGACAGCAACCTTTCACAACTTCGTGCCAGCAGGATTTTGGAAGCCCTGAGTTGGAAATGGTAGCTCTGGTAGCTTCAATGATTGTTTGATTCGCCCGTTTGACCCGACCGTTGTGTTGTGAGTGATAGGGCTCACTAATTATCTGATTGATCTGGTGGGATCGATAGTAAGTTTGAAGTTTAGAGTTCACGAACTCTCCCCCACCATCAGAGCAGAAATCTTTGGGATAGTTATTGGTCTTGTGATGTTGGTTTTCAATGACAAAGATGATGATATCGTCCGATTCGCTTTTTGATTTGAGGGGGAAACTGGCTATTTACCCAGAGTAGGAATTGATCAAGTTAAGTATGTATCGAAACCCACCCTTTGAGACGGGGTTGATTGGACCCATTAGATCTAAATTAATCTTGTCGAAGTATTTTGAGGCAACAGTTTGTTGATGAGGAAATGGTTTGCGTGTGATTTTACCCTTATCGCAACTGAGGCATTCAAAGTTGTCCTTTTCAGCTGACGGGATGGAGTACTTCAGGAACTTTTCCATTCTGTTGAGGCTTGCATGTCCTAACGAACGGTGTATCGTCATCAGCTCGGCCTGAGAGTAATAAGCGCCTTGTGCTTCGGTCATCATGTCAATGACAAATAGATTATTGGTTATTTTCCCCGATAGTAGGGTTTGTCCCTCTTTGTAGAGCTTGAAGGTGCTGGGATGGTTCTTGGAATTGACTGAGAGAGATGCTCCTTTTGTCATGAGGTCTCCTAGCAAGATTAGATTGACCGTTGACTCTGGTACCCATACAGCGTCGGAGAGAGCTAGGTAGGCGTCCTTGGTAGCCAATGCAGCCTCACCAGTCCCTTCTATGACAATCGCCCCATCCTTCTTCCTGGTCAGAATCTTCTCATCGCCATTGCTGGGCTTGATGTGATTGAAGAGATCCTTTTCAGTAATCATATGGACTGAGCAGCCTGAGTCTAAGATGAATTGACTGGGATGGATGATGGAGTCGGTGTTCATTCCGCAGAAGAACAAGTAAAAGTGGGATTCATTAGGAGGCTTATTTTTTTTCTTCTTACCCCGATTGTGAAGATGATTTGGCTTGAGTTCTGGAAATTCAAACCAGCACGAGCTGGCTGGGTGCGAGGTGACGGCTGGGTTGTGCTTGCCATTCTCACACCTAGGTCCTCGATAGAAAGCTACACTGACAGGTTCTGGGCGTTCATCTTGAGCGATTACCTTGTTCTTAAGCTGAATGAGATGATTGAGAACTACTTCGATTCGCATATCAGACGTCGTATGCATGATTTGTGATTTGATGTTGTTCATTGTGGTTGGAAACTTGAAGAGTACAAGATAGGCGATCATGTCTGTGGGAAGTTCTATGCCCACTTAGGTCATTTGCTTGAGATAGAATTTGACGGATGTGACAAAAGCGTTGATGTTGGAGTCCATGGCTAGATGAAGAAATCCGTTGAAAACCCTTGCTCTGTTGGCCGATTGAGAGGAGGCAAAATGATGTTGTGTTGAGATCCAGATGAGTTTGGCATTGTCTTTGTTTGTATCATCAATGACATTGTTGTACGTGATCAAGTCCAGCTTGGCAATGATATGAGCTACAAACTCCTGATTGACTTCTTTGTCCAATTGTATCAACTTGTCAGGATCATTCATTAAGCCAAAAATTCCTCGCAGCTTGAAAAGTTTCTCAAACTTTTTCCTCCACATGCTGTAATTGTCAGCCGTAAGTAATGGGGTGGATTCTATTAGAGACTTGATAGCGAGAGATTTGTAGTTGAGTTCCCCCCCTGGTCCTGGCGTTGTCAATGGTCCCGATTGCGCCATGGCGGAGAGAGAGGCTTTTAAATGTGAGAAAAATACAGTTGGTAACCAAGACCTAGCTATGATTCATTTCAGGCAAAGACAATGAGTAATGGTGAAATGAAGGATTGAAACAAATTAAGAAAGGATTTGAAAACAGTGACCAACGGAGTTATGACTGGCAACTTTCTGATGTCAAGCTCAAGGAGTCAATAAAATGAGACTAAGCAGGAAATGACAATCTGACAGGAATGTGAGTCAGTGGAGCGTGGGCAGAGACAGGTTGAGAAGATGGCGATGTACTGTAAGCCAGTTGCGAATCTGTCAAGGCCAGCGTTTGGATGATCAATGAATCGTACTCAAGCGCCTTGAACGATCTGAGAGAGTGAGAAGGTAAGCAAGGAGGTTAGGAGTTGAAAGGTTGCTGTTCTTACTTTGATCAAGCTGGCTGCCGAGAGGATTGAGTTGATAGTTGTTGCTGAAGTTGAGGATCAAGCGTTGGAAAGGCAAGAGGTTGGTTGATTGTCTGTCAAATGAGGTCTCGATGGTCAAGCTTGATTGAGGATAGTGAAGTGGAATTGAGAATTGGTTGGAATTGAAGTATTCCCAGCGGGGTTTGAGAAGTGCCACCGCGCGCCATATAGTTTGGTTTAGTAATGGACAGGATGAAAAAAGGAGGCAGAAAGAAAACAACAAGTACGCACCAATCTAAGGTGGAAATTACAATATATAATTAACACCAAAAGATAGGCCAGACAACCAGTTGAAGAGATCTAGAAGAACAAGTATATTGGGAGGAAATGTCAGAACAGAAATTAACAGTTTTAACCCTCCATCATGCATTCTGGAGGGGTTTTAACCTTCCATCATCCATTCTGAAGGGCTTTCAACCCTCCATCATCCATTCTAGAGGACTTTTAACCCTCCATCATCCATTCTGGAGGGATTTTAACCCTCCATCATCCATTCTGGAGGACTTTTAACCCTCCATCATTGATTCTGGAGGGCTTTTAAACCTCCATCATTGATTCTGGAGGGCTTTAAACCCTCCATAATCCATTCTGGAGGGCTTTTAACCCTCCATCAAACATTCTGGAGGGCTTTTAACCCTCCATCATCAATTCTGGAGGACCTTTAACCCTCCATGATCCATTCTGGAGGGCCTTTGAGCCTCCATCATCCATTCTGGAGGGCCTTTAACCCTCCATCATCCATTCTGGAGGGTCTTTAACCCTTCATCATCCATTCTGGAGGTTCTTTAACCCTCCATAATCCATTCTGGAGGGCCTTTAACCCTCCACCATCCATTTTGGAGGGCTTTTAACACTCCATCATCCATTCTGGAGGGCCTTTAACCCTCCATCATCCATTCTGGAGGGCCCTTAACCCTCCATCATCCATTCTGGAGGGACTTTAACACTCCATCATCCATTCCGTACGGCTTTGAACCCTTCATCATCCATTCTTGAGGGGCTTTAACACTCCATTATCCATTCTGGAAGGATTTTGACCCTCCATCATCCATTCTAGAGGGTCTTTAACCCTCCATCATCCATTCTGAAGGGCCTTTAACCCTCCACCATCCATTTTGGAGGGCCTTTAACCCTCCATCATCCATTCTGGAGGGCCTTTAACCCTCCATCATCCATTCTGGATGGCCCTTAACCCTCCATCATCCATTCTGGAGGGCCTTCAACTCTCCATCATCCATTCCAGAGGGCTTTTAACCCTCCATCATCCATTCCAGAGGGCTTTTAACCCTCCATCATCCATTCTGGGGGGCTTCTAACCCTCCATCATCCATTCTGGAAAGCATTTAACCATCCATCATAGAATCTGGAGGGCTTTTAACCCTACATCATCCATTCCAGAGGGCCTTTAACCCTCCATCATCCATTCTGGAGGGGTTTTAACCCTCCATCATCCATTCTGGAGGGCCTTTAACCTTCCGTCATCCATTCTAGAGGTCTTTTGACCCTCCTTCATCCATTCTGGAGGGCTTTGAACCCTCCATCATCCATTCTGGAGGGATTTTAACACTCCATCATCCATTCTGTACCGCTTTGAACCCTTCATCATCCATTCTTGAGGTGCTTTAACCCTCCATTATCCATTCTGGAAGGATTTTGACCCTCCATCATCCATTCTAGAGGGGCTTTAACCCTCCATTATCCATTCTTAAGGGGTTTTAACCCTCCATCATCCATTCTGGAGGGGTTTTAACTCTCCATCAGGAGGGTTAAAATTTGATGGCACTTCCTAGCAAGTGCTATCAAGGAAGCTCTTTTTGAGGCTCTGTTCATCTCTAGTTGAAGGCATTTTCATTCTCAAACATGTTCTGGTTCACAGTTGCTGTGAAAAATGCAGAGCGACTGTGCACAATGCAGAGTGACTGTCCACAATGCAAAATTCACAGCAACTGTGCACAAAGCACAATGCACCACAACTGTGCAAAATGGACAATGGACAGTGATTGTGCACAATTCAGAGTGACTGTGCACAATGAACAGTGACTTTGCAAAATGCACCATGCACCTTGCACAGCACTTTTCACCATGAAGCATGCACAGCAACTGTGCACAACACACAGAAACTGTTCAAAATGCATAGTGACTGTCCAAAATTCAAAGTGACTATGCAAAATGAACAGCTACTCTTCACTGTCAGCCATGAGACATGTGTTGGTGTCCTATAGGCTGCCCAACTAACAAGTCTTGGTAGTATAGTGGTTGAGGAATGTCTTAGTACCCTTTGGAGTACCTAGGTAGTGTGTTCAAGCCTCCATTAGACCATGAAATATCAATACTTTTGACATGTAAAGTTTCATATAATCATATTTTTATAGTATGTCTTAATATTAGAAATCATCCCATAAAACCTTGAAGGTTTATATTATAATTTATGGGAGATCTTATAACTTTAATCTAAATTAAAATCCTCTGAAAGCGTCCAATTGGATGTACAATTAATTTCCTTAAAGATTTCCCTCTGTGGAAACTATATTCTGTAATAATCCTTATCTACCATAACCCAGATTTTTAGGTGAATTGTAAATTATTTTCTAAGAACTCTCCTTCCAGCTTGTAGATAACTTTCAAGAAGTTAATCATGCTTGAAAAGCGTAAACTTAGAAGCTAGGAAACTCCCCTGGTGCAGATAAACTCTGTGGGAATACTTACCCAGAGTATACATATCTATGTGGATTAAGAATATCTAATAATATGGTTGTAATTCTTTGAACACATACTCTGATGGATCTACAGAGAGTTAGAGGATAAGTAAATGGATTCTGAAGCCTTGAGAGCTTTCTCTTGAAGGAGAATAAGTGACGGGGGTGATTCCCCCCATCACTTTAAACTTCTGAGTAAATAAATTACAACCTTACCTTGAAAATAGACCCCAATGAGTATGTAAATGTTATTATACATTGGGGATGATTGATTGGGGATCTGAGCCACTGGAGACGAAATCTAGGAAATTGGTTTACTCCCCTGACGATGCCCTGAGTCCCCCTGAGGACTCTTGCAATATAAAAGAGGAGGGTCTTGTCCCTACAAGACCTATTCCTCATTGTATTTCATAAACCAGATAGTGCATATTAACAAGCCCATCCAACTTAGTCCACCAAGAGGATTGACTGGGGCCTTTTTATTCAACATCTTATTATATTATTAATCAAACATTCAAATTCAATTTCGAGTCCAAGGTCCTATTGGATTTACATCCTTTTTGGGCTATCATAAAGGGTGTGAGCTTCCTTGTGTAAGCAAGTCTCCTTTGAGCTTTATTTATTAAAGCTAGGCCCCTCATCTCTTTAGAGGTTCAAGGTGTGGCTTTTTTACTCCTGATAACTTACTATCAGTAGAGTTTTTTATTGATATTATCAGTATAATCATTAAAACTGATATTTGGCAATTATTATAGTTTTTTTTGCAGGTATCTGCCACAGCTACTATAGCAATAGAGGAAATACTCTGACAATTGGGGGCCTCATCTCCTTTTGAACCGAATTTTCGACTTTTTTGCCTGTTAAAGTAAGAATCCCTGTTAATCAAATTGAAATTATATTTCAATTACAGGAAAATTTATAAAAAAAAAATATTCAAGAAATATATAAATAACATAAGTAAATTGACCAAAATTTTCGAAAATTGTTTTCTTGTTTTTAGAAAAACAAAATTTTTTTAAGCACAGTAAAAACTTGGTGCTGGTTAAATTGTCTCAAATTAATCATTATAGTGAGTGTGGTTGATTGCAGAATTTTTTTTGAAGAATAATATAGAAAACAAAAAATAAACTTATAAAAAAAATGTTTTTTGAAAATTGATTTTTTGTTTTTTATAATCTTTTGATCACAGAAAAAAACTTGATACTTGTTAAATTTTTCTCAGGTCAACTTTGGGGTGAGTACTATCGATTCCAGAAATAATTTTTTTAAGAAAAAAAAATAGTAAGGAGAAAAAACAAAAAGAAAAAACATTACAATCAAAATTATAAAAAAAGCGAATTTTTTAACAAATTTTTTTTAAAAGAAATTTTTATTTTGATTGGTTTTTTAGATTGCTGAAGTACAGGCAACGCTTATCTCAATCGGTTTTTGCTTAGATCACCATTAAAGGTGATTGTTGAAGACAGTAAGTTTTTTGTTCATAAAAAAAATACTATATAGTAGATTGTGTTAATCAAAATTGTTCCTTTTTTTTAGTCCTCCTAATACTGAAAGTAATCTTAGCCAAAGGTAAGCCTTTGCCCTCGCGTTTCTTAGTTACAATCGAATTTGGTGTCTCAAGTTGCTGATCAAGGTTTTTTTTTTCTTTGTTTAAAAAAAGAAGGAAAAGCGAAATACAAGAGTAAGGAAATCAATTGCTAAAGTGTATAAAGATCCAATTGCCAAACTTTTGTGTATTAAGGTTCCGAGGAATCTTTCCTACGTCAGAGAGTCAATTGCCGAAAGTCTTTGCGCCTTTTATAGCTATAGTTACAGTTAATAGTTTCAGTCCGTCTTATTGCTTACAATTTGAAAAAAAAAAGGTCAAGGTCGCGACACATACCTCGCCGAGTCTGGAAATTGACGCAGAAAGCTGCGAAGTTCTGAGTTTTTGTTCTTGCAACCTTTGCGCAGACTTACAAAAATACTCAACGAGTATTGCTGAACAGTAAGTCCGCGGATTTTAGTTATAAGTCATTAAAAAAAAAAGAGAAAGAAAGAAGATTGATGACTGACAGTCTGGTCTTCCAGTATCGTCGAAGCAGTTGTCCATCGACTCATTCCTCCCCTCGAACAAAGGAAGGGCCCGCAGCTTTGTGCTGGAGACTTCCAGCAGAGGAGACTCTGCGTCAGTTCCGGATTGGATTGTATCTGATCAGGTGTCAATGAGATCTCAATCTACATTACAAGTAGAAGTAATGCGCAGTGAGTTAACTTTTGTTATTCAAGGAATAAAAAAAATTCAAAAAATAAATAAATAAATAAATAAAAAATAAATAAATAAATAAATAAAAAATGAAAAATAAATAAATTAAATAAGAAAAATCAGTACTGTGTTTTGATATTTTCAAACACTGATTTTGTATTTAATTATGTTTACTAGGAGCAAGGTAGCTGACCTTGTGCCAGCTGGAGAGTTCAGACGCCAGAAAAGAAAGCCCTCCAAAGAAAGCCCTCCACCAGGAGTGGCAAATCTGCTGACCTGCCACACCCAGAAAAAGATGAAATATCTGGAAGCAGTGGCAGCAGACAATGTGCAGAATCAGGCAATTTACCTTACTCAGGCTCTGGCAACTTACAAAGCTTTGCTGAAGATAATAGGGAGGGAACAACTGATGAGGGAGACAGAAAACTTGGATCCAACAAAGATCAAGAAACCAATGATCCCCAAATCAAAGGTAAAAAGATTGAGCCCAGTGAACCAGTCAGCTCAAGCATCAACCTCCCAGGTTCCCTTGGAGAGTCCATCCCACCCTCATCAAGAGAGAAATATGAGGATGAGAAAGAGAAGGGAACACAGGAAGTCCATTTATGGAGAAATGATGAGGATGTCCAGGTCTCTCCAAGGAGGTTATCAATTCTTGGAGGGGGAAAGGGCCAATAGAATGAAGCAGTAGTTTTGTCCTTAGATTCAGAAATAGTGTTAGAGAAATTTTGTAATATTGTTTTTAATTAAACTCTACATATTAAAAAAGCAGTAGTACATCCCAACCAATTTTGTATAGATGGTTTTGCTTCCATGGGTCATAAATATGATAATATTATGACAACTAGTATGAATTTGAAATCTGTTTTGGCTGCCTCAATAAAAGAATTACAAGATGTGACCAACAAAACTATGGAGCTTGATTTAACTAAGGTGCATGATAAGGATTTGAACAAGTTGGAAACAATGATAGCAGATTTGAATGAAAATGTAAAAACCAATAAATTATCCACTGAGGACATGAAAGAAAGCACCGATTCTTTGACATCAGCTGTTATACAGTTAAGCAATTCAATGGAGCTATTGGAAAGTAAAGTAAATGATAAATTCACTTTACTTGAAAAAGAAATTTCCCTGCAGAGCTCTATCTCTAAAGAGTTATTTAATAAGTTTAGTAATAGTATAGCACAATTGAATGACAGACTGGATAAAAATATGCTAATGATCTCCAATAAATTGGAAAATACCAAACAGATAAGACATAGTGTACCACTTTTTCAGGATAGTAAGCAAGTTATGAGTAAAGATAGAGGTGAAGAAAACATTTTATCACCTCATGAACAACCAGGAAACAATAGTGAGATATTTAAGCATATTCTGCAAGGTCTGCCCAAGATTAGTGAGTGGCCTAATTTCACAGGTGAAGGAGCATATGATCACACAGAATTCATATCTTGGATTGATACCTTGCAAGAAGATACAGGTTTACCTGATACTTTAATCACTAGCAGATTGAGTATCCTGTTTAAAGGTATAGCTTCAGATTGGTACAGAGATAGAAGAAATGCTGTTTGAGTACAAAGTTGGAGCTTCTGGAAAAAGGAATTGAACAATAAATCTGGTACACCAAATTGGAAAACGAAATGTATGACTTCATTTAATAATGATAAGTTTGTACCTGGTGTCACTAGTCTTGCTAGTTGGGTCACAAGGCAAAAGAAAAGGCTAAGAGCTTTTGACCCAATGCTAGATCAAGATAGTATCAACTTTAAGCTGCTTTCACTAATGGACGGTGAAATTTCTTTTGATGTCAAAACAAGTATGAAAGCTGATGGTGACTGTTCTAACTTGATTAATATATTATAGGACATAGTGGAAGATACATCTTTGGGGAGAAAGAAAAATTATCAAACCAGAGATAACAATTTAGTCAGAACAGAAAGGGAGAAAACTAATAATAAAAATCCTACTTCCAATAAAGAGATATCTTGTTATACTTGTGGTAAAGTAGGACATACCTCAAGGGTTTGCCTGCAGAAAATAAAGAAAGTGAATAAAATCAGTAGTGAAAGTTCTAGTAGACAGTATAATTGTATTGAGGAGACTGAGTCTGATAGTTCCTTGGAAGATGATGATGAACCTATCATAGGTTGCATAAATCACATCAGAACATATAATGAATTAGTAACTATGAAATTTTGTGATAAGCCTTGTAAAGTCCTACTGGACAGTGGAGCATACAAATCTGTGGTAAGAAGAAACTATTTGGATAGCTTCTTCCCAGATTGGAAAAAATCAGTGATAAATGCTCCTGCTATTAAATTACATAGTTGCTCTGGACCATTGATTTCTTTAGGGACAGTAAAAGCCAAATTATTATTTGCTTCATTTGTGTTCATAATTAAATTTGTAGTAGTAGATAATGCTCCCATGAATTATTTCATAATAGGAAATGACTATATGAAAGAATATTCTTTCAATTTTTTTCACAGTAAAAAGTCTTCATATTTTACTGTTGGTAACAGTGTTAAATTCTGTTTTGATCAAAAACAACTTGATTCTGTCAATCACCTTGGTAAAGATAATTTTTGTAATGAAATTATCAATGAATCTAAAATCAATTCCTCACTAAGTGACCAAGAAAAAAGTAGTCTGCTGAACACTTTATTTGACCATAGGGAAGCATTTGCTTCTGTTGATGAACCTTTTGGATCCATTGTAGGTCATGATGTTAAAATAACTTTGACTATTGATAGGCCTTATCCGCCTGCCTTAAGGAAACATCCATTTCCTGCTAGCCCTAGGAGCAGAGAGGCGCTTAAAGAATATATAAATACTTTGCTGAAATTAGGGGTCATCAGAAAATTAGGGGCTAATGAAGATGTTGACATTACCACCCCAGTGATAATTGCTTGGCACAACGGTAAATCTAGAATGGTTGGTGATTTTAGAGCATTAAACTCTTACACAACACCAGATAGGTATCCAATGCCAAAGATTGTCAAATAATTGAGTAAATTACACCAAGCAAAATATATCACTTGTATGGATGTCTTGAAAGGGTTTCACCAAAATGTTGTACATGAAGAAAGCGGAAAATTTTTGAGAATAGTTTGTCACTTGGGTGTTTTTGAATATCTAAGAATGCCATTTGGTATCAAAAATGCACCATCTCATTTCCAAAGAATGATGGACACTGAATTTCATGAAGAATTGATGCAGAATTGGTTAATCATATATATAGATGACATTATTATATTTTCTGAGACATGGGAAGGGCATATGTCAAGGTTGTCAATTGTTTTGAAGAAAGTGATTAAAATGAACATGAAAATTTCTTTAAATAAGTGTTCATTTGTTTTCAATGAGTCAAATGCCTTGGGACACATTGTAAATGGATTGTCCTTAGGAATAGATCAGAAGATAGTGGAAGCAGTTTTGTTAAAACCTACTCCCAATAGTGTTAAAGAAATGCAAAGCTTTTTAGGCTTTTCAGGGTATTACAGGTTACATATTAAGGATTTTGGTATCATAGCCTCTAGTCTTTTTGAAATCTACAGTCCCAATTTTTCTTTTGAAATGACCACAGAAAGAATGGAGGCCTATGAGTTGCTGAAAAAGTTTTTAACAAGTGCACCTTTACTTTTCCACCCACACCCTAAGAAACCATTTAAATTGTATGTAGATGCATGTATGGAAGGTTTAGGAGCAGCATTGCACCAAGTGCAAATTGTTAATGATAAACCAGTCAAAGGACCTATATGCTTTATATCTAGGCAACTTAAAGATAGTGAAAAGAGATATGGTGCGTCACAACTAGAATGCTTGTGCTTGGTTTGGGCCTTAGAAAAATTGTATTATTATTTGGATGGGTGTCAGTTTGAGGTCATTACTGATTGTACAGCTCTGAAGTCACTTTTGAATCTAAAGACAACTAATAGGCACGTGTTGAGGTGGCAGATAGCTATCCAGCAATGGAGAGGGTGCATGACTATAGTGCATAGAGAAGGAGTAATACATAAAAATGCAGATGGGCTGTCTAGGTGGGCTTTACCCAATAACATTGATAATCCAGCCTATGACCCAGAGGATAATGTAGATACATTACCAATTATGGGCATTTCAATGACAAATCTTGCTGAAACCTTCTTGAACTCTGTAATTTATTCATATACCAATAATAAGAATACTTCTTTGCTCCTTGAGATATTGAAATCTAAGTCAAGTGCAAAAGATCTGATTGAGGGATTAGATGCAGATTGGAAAAAAGGTTATATGGAAGGAAGGTTTGTCCTTTTAGATGGTTTGATATATCATAAATCTGCTCATTTTGGCTCAATATTTTTAGTAAATGATGATCATATACAAATGATTTTGAGTGAATGTCATGAAATTTTTGTTCTGGACATCTTTCAAAAGATAGAACTATTGAAAGAGTTAATATCCTAGCATGGTGGCCAAACGGGAGACAAATTTTTGGATCATATTGTGAATCCTGTGAAAGATGTCAAAAAGGAAATAGTTCTACAGGTAAAAGATATGGTCTGTTACAGACCATAGAAGAACCAAAAGAAAGGTGGCCCACTATTAACATGGATTTTGTATCCCGATTACCTCCAGGAGGTAAGGATAATTTCAACTGTGCGTTAGTAGTGGTGGACAGATTCTCAAAGAGAGTTAGATTCTTACCATGCTACAAAGATAGCTCTGCAATGGACATTGCTATGTTATTTTGGAATAGTATTGTCAGTGATTGAGGATTTCCAAGAAATATTATCAGTGATAGAGATCAAAAATTCACATCTGAATTTCAGCAAAGTCTTTTTAATTTTTTTGGAACAAAGCTGTCTTTCTCAACAGCTTATCATCCTCAAACTGATGGTCTAGCAGAAAGGATGATACAAACATTGGAAGACATCATAAGGAGATACTGTGCTTATGGCATTGAATTTAAGGACAGTGATGGATATAATCACAATTGGGTATCTCTGTTGCCAGCTTTAGAATTTGCCTACAATTCCAGTAAGCATTCTACTACTAATATTTCACCTTTTGAATTGGAAAGAGGGTTGATACCTCATATGCCTAGAGACATGTTGCTAAGCAAGACTATAATGTTACACCCTTCTCCTGACTGTTTTATAGATATGATGAATAGAGCTGAGACATATGCTAGTAAGTGTGTTAATGATGCAGTAGAGTATAATAAAAGTAGATGGGAAAAGAGCCATAAAGATCATGATTTCAAAGTAGGTGATATGGTCCTAATCTCTACTGTTAATTTTAGTAATATTTCAGGACATAGAAAATTGAGAGATTCTTTTCTTGGTCCGTTTTCTGTAAAAGCACTTCATGGTAAGAATGAAGTGGAAGTTATTTTAACCAAAGAATTTGAAAGAAAGCATCATACTTTCCCAATTAGTTTGGTTAAAGGGTTTATTGATCCACTTAAGTCCTTTCCTAGTAGAAAATTTCCTAAGGTTGTCATACCACCAATGGAACATACTGATAAAAATATTCCTCTTAAAATACTACAACATAAGATAATTAGAAAAGGTGGAAAAGATGTGAGGTTATATTTAGTTAGGTTCACAAATAAGTTAGCGGATAGTGATCTTTGGCTAGAAGCTAAAGATATTAAAAATGCTGACGTTATTTTAAGAAAGTATAGGGATTTAAATAGATCTAAAAATTCCTCATAGAGTAATTTCCTTTTGGAGGGGGGGAGTGTCAGCCATGAGACATGTATTGGTGTCCTATAGGCTGCCCAACTCACAAGTCTTGGTAGTATAGTGGTTAAGGAATGTCTTAGTACCCTTCGGAGTACCTAGGTAGTGTGTTGAAGCCTCCATTAGTCCATTAAATATCCATATTTTTGACATATAAAGTTTCATATAATCATATTTTTATAGTATGTCTTAATATTAGAAATCATCCCATTAAACCTTGAAGGTTTATATTATAATTTATTGGAGATCTTATAACTTTACTCTGGATTAAAATCATCTGGGAGCTTCCAATTGGATGTACAATTAATGTCCTTAAAGATTTCCCTCTGTGGAAACTATATTCTGTAATAATCCTTATCTACCATAACCCAGATTTTTAGGTGAATTGTAAATTATTTTCTAAGAAATCTCCTTCCAGCTTGTAGATAACTTTCAAGAGGTTAATCATGCTGGAAAGGCTTAAAATCAGAAGCTAGGAAACTCCCCTGGTGCAGATAAACTCTGTGGGAATACTTACCCAGAGAATACATATCTATGTGGATTAAGAATATCTAATAATATGGTTGTAATTCTTTGAACACATACTCTGATGGATCTACAGAGAGTTAGAGGGTAAGTTAATGTATTCTGAAGCCTTGAGAGCTTCCTTTTGAAGGAGAATAAGTGACTGGGGTGATTCCCCCCATCAATTTAAACTTCTGAGTAAATAAATTACAACCTTACCTTGAAAATAGACCCCAATGAGTATGTAAATGTTATTATACATTGGGGATGATTGCTTGGGGCTCTAAGCGACTGGGAACGAAATCTAGGACATTGGTGTACTCCCCTGATGATTCCCTGAGTCCCCCTGAGGACTCTTGCAATATAAAAGAGGAGGGTCTTGTCCCTACAAGACCTATTCCTCATTGTATTTCATAAACCAGATAGTGCATATTAACAAGCCCATCCAACTTAGTCCACCAAGAGGATTGACTGGAGCCTTTTTATTCAACGTCTTATTATATTATCAATCAAACATTCAACTTCAATTTCGAGTCCAAGGTCCTATTGGAGTTATAGTCCTTTTTAGGCTATCATAAAGGGTGTGAGCTTCCTTGTGTAAGCAAGTCTCCTTTGAGCTTTATTTATTAAAGCTAGGCCCCTTATCTCTTTAGATGTTCAAGGTGTGGCTTATTTAATCCTGATAACTTACTATCAGTTGAGTTTGTTATTGATATTATCAGTGTAATCATTAAAACTGATATTTGGCAATTATTATTATTTTTTTGCAGGTATCTGCCACAGCTACTATAGCAATAGAGGCAATACTTTGACATTCAAAATGCACAGAAACTGTTCAAAATGCACAGCAACTGGTCACAATGCACAGCAACTGTTCCAAATGCACAGCAACTGCCCACAATGCAAAGCAACTGTGGAAAATACACAGCAACTTTGGACAATACACAGCACCCGTGCACAATTCAAAGCATCTTTGCACAATGCAAAGCAACTTTGCACAATGAAAAGAAACTTTTCACAATGCACATCAACTTTGCACAATGCACAGCCACTGTTCACAATGGACAGCAGTGCACAATGCACAGCAACTATGGAACATGCACAAAAACTGTGGACAATGCACAGCAACTGTGCCCAATGCACTGCAACTGTGCCCAATGCACTTCAACTGTGCACAATGCACATCAAATGTGTACAATGCGCAGCAACTGTGCACAATTCACAGCAACTGTGCAAAATGCACAGCAACTGTGCAAAATGCACATAAACTGTGCACAATTCACAGAAACTGTGCACAATGCACATCAACTATGCACAATGCACAGCAACAGTGCACAATCAAAAGTAACTGTGCACAATGCACAGGAACTGTGCACAATGCACAGCAACTGTGCAAAATGCCCAGTGACTTTTCAAAATGCAAAGTAAGTATGCACAATGCCCAGTGACTCTTCAAAATGCACAGTGACTGTTCACAATGCACAGAAACTGTGAACAATGCACAGGAACTGTGAACAATGCACATGAACTGTGCAAAATGCACAGCAACTGCAAAAAACGCACAGCAACTGTGCACATTGCACAGCAACTGCAAAAAATGAACAGCAACGGTGCAGATTGCACAGCAACTGCAAAAAATGCACAGCAACTATGCACAATGGACAGCAACTGTGCACAATGCACAGCAACTTGCACTATGCACAGAACTGTGCATTGGAGCTTGGATAAATATTGTGCACAGTCACTGTGCATTGTGCATTGGAGCTTGGATAAATATTGCACACTTTTGGTGTGCATTGTGCACAGTTGCTGTGCATTGTGCACGGTTGCTGTGCATCGTGCACAGTTGCTGTGCATTGTGCACGGTTGCTGTGCATTGTGCACAGTTGCTGTGCATTGTGCACGGTTGCTGTGCATTGTGCACAGTTGCTGTGCATTATTCACCGTTGCTCTGCATTGAGCACAGTGGATGTGCATTGTGCACAGTGGATGTGCATTGTGCACAGTGGATGTGCATTGTGAACAGTGGATGTGCATTGTGCACAGTGGATGTGCATTGTGCACAGTGGATGTGAATTGTGCACAGTGGATGTGCGTTGTGCACAGTGGATGTGCATTGTGGACAGTGGATGTGCATTGTGCACAGTTGATGTGGAGTTTGCACAGTTGCTGTGTATTTTGCACACTTGCTGTTTATTGTGCACAGTTGCTGTGCATTTTGGACAGTTTTTCAGTCTCCTGGATTCCAAGACCCTTGCTATCCTTTAGCTACCAGAGGTGATATTGTAAATAATAAATAATTATTTAATAAATGCAGCAAAAATCCGTAGAATACTTGGATTAAGCTTATTGCAAGGTTAAATGGTTTGGTTATTGTTTATTGTTTTGAATCAAAATTTATTTTGAAATATTTATAGAGGGGCCACAATTATATTGGGGATCTTCAACACCTTTCTTCAGGGATTTCAGTTTGAAAACACGTAGTCCTGGTTACTTTGGGTTCTTTAGCCTAAAGATTATTATACCCAAAGATAATATGTATATAAAATACACAATGGAGTGGTAGGGCCTTGTAGCCAAGCTACCACAACAGAGAAAGGATAATAAGACTCACTGGTATATTATTAAATCCTTTGGCTATCTGTTTGGGACGTTTACTGATGGGTTAAATCTGTACACTGGGGTTATAAGGTTTTTCAGCAGTTTTAATTGATAAAAAGAGGTTTTAGGAAGGATATTACTGATCAGAAATTGCCATAAATCACTTACTTATCTCTTATAAGTATTTGATTACCTTCGCACGGCGTCTGGATTTGAATATTACTGGGTCTCTGCCCAACAACATCCTCAAAAGAGCTCTGTATTTATAGTTTTTGGGGTCCCAATATGGTCCTTCCAAGGGTTGTAGGTGCTCAAATGGACAGACACTAAGGCTAGCAGGGTAACCAGAGGTAGCCTGTCATGTGCCCTTGGTGCTATAGCCCAGGTGGCATCTAATTTCTTAAGGTATGGGAATTATTCTACCTTATAATGGACATTAGGACGTGTGAATAACACTAATCTGTCCTATTTATGTATTATTTAATTAATTATCCTTAGTATATGTTCCCTGTGATATAATAATTATATTTTTAGACATCTCTACGGACATTTTTATGTCAGGTAAGTTCTCATTATGTATCATATAACTGGAGTAAAAGGTCATAATATTGTTTTTACTCTTTATCTACGAGTTCCAGTTGATTTTTTAAGATAATTAATTAAAAATATATATAATTCATGAGAATTCATGTAATATTATTACATCATTATCTTTCTTAGTATGCCACAAAGATGTTAATGTATAGTAATTCTCATAAAAGTATATCAAAGTATTTTAATATATTTTTTGAAGCTGTCATTTTCTTCTTTTCAACATTCTTCATTCTTTGCATTATATTAAATAAAAAATACGTGTAAAGATTATTTAGGTATTTTTATAAAATATTATGTATATTTAGACAGTCTACTATCCACGGGAATCTTTATTACATATGTAACAAGTTCCCATGTGTGTTGTAGCCTGTGTACGCGGTACCCGGGCCACCTGTCACTATGTCAGCCCGTAGTCCTGCGGCTGCGTACTTGTCAGAGGCCCGGGGCTGCGTACACAACCCTGACGGGTTGACACAGCTGTATCTCAGCTGCGCGCGGGTTCTGTGGCTGCCGCGGCTGCGTGCGGGAATTGTGACAAAACACATTTCCGCCCGTAACTCCTAAAATATACACAATAACTCAATTCTGACTGAATTTTAGGTGTGAAACGGATACGTGAAAATATGTGTGAAATATCTAATTGGCCAAAAAGTTCAATAATGGAGCCGTAGTATTTTGGTTCTTTTTTCTTTCATTATTTAAAAATATAAGGAGTTGGATTTCAAGGGTGGGGTCAGTGAGTGACTTTACCTAATTTTGGATGGAGAATCCATTTCTGTAATAATATTTATGGTTTTCCTACTCCTTCTTAGGTTAGTTTTATTATTATTATTTTCATGTCATTTTAGTTACTTTTGCAGCTTGCTCTGCAATAGTAGCAAGCTGACACAGTTTCTGTGAATTTTGAACAGTTTCTGTGCATTGTGAACAGTCACTGGGCATTTTGAAGAGTCACTGGGCATTGTTCATACTTACTTTGCATTTTGAACAGTCACTTGGCATTTTGCACAGTTGCTGTGCATTGTGCACAGTTGCTGTTGTGGTAAACCAAAACCTAACCTATAGCCATCAGATTCACTTTTCTCATATAAGGAAAGCTCCAATCCTCAAATGAACCTCAAAAATGGATTCTACACCAAAAATAATCTATAATCACCCAGCCAAAGTACCCCTCTTTCTCTCATGGATTAGAAGATAGAGCCCAATCAGGTGGCACAGCTCAGCAAAAGGCATATATGGAAATAATCTGGAAGACTTCAATTAAATACCGCATACATTAAACCCATAAACCACCCAAACTCCTCACCAGCCTATACAGAATTAATATTTGCAAGACACTGCATGCAGCACCAAACAAATCACCTCATCTGTACACAGCAATATATGCAAGCAGGCACATGCACCACAGAAGAAATTAATACAACACCAAACAAATCACCTCATCTGTATAAACAGAAATATATGCCAGCAGGCTCATGCAGTACAGATGCAATTTATACAGCACCAAACAAATCACCACACCTGTATTCATAGCAATACATGCAAGACACTGCATGCAGAGGCTGTACAGCATCTTACAGGGCATCATACAGAAGCAATATATGCAGGGTACTGCCTGCACAACCAGACAAACTACCCACAAACACAAGTCAGCCACCATTTGGAATCCCCCCCTGATGTCTATAAATAGAGGGCCTCTCTCCAGCCATTTCCCCCACATCCCCCAAGGCACCCAGCCTGGGGTGGCCACCCTTATAAAGGGTATTAAAGCCTTATATTAAATATTAACCCCTTATATAAAATATTAAACCCTTATAAAAGATAAAAAACCCTTATAAAAGATATCAAACCATTATCAAAAACAATGACCAACCCTTATATCAATCATCATCACCAAACATTACCACATAACTTGATCATCATAATCATCAACACCATCCAATTCAACATCCATCATCACCACCACCCATCATCATCATCATCCATCATCATCATCATCATCCATCATCATCAACAACAATCATCATCACCTACCTCAACCATCATCATCATCCATCACCATCATCAACAATCATCATCACCTACCTCATCCATCATCATCATCATCCATCATCAAAATTATACATCATCATCATCATCATCATCATCATCATCATCATCATCATCATCATCATCATCATCATCATCATCATCATCATCATCATCATCAACCATCATCAGTATCAAGTGTAGGCTCAACAATTTCAAATTAATCAATCATCACATGTAACATTAAAGGAGTATTCATCAGTAACCAATCAAACAAGATAAAGGATATATATTAAAGGATAAAACAAGACAAAAGATTCTTCCCTTACTCAGCTTCTATAGCCTCAGTCAACTATCTGAGCCACCGTTTCTTCCTTATCAAGCTTGAATACATTGATCCTAGGTCTGATAGAGACTACAATAGTAACAACTCTATCTCAAAAATCAGCCACAAATCTCTTTTATTTTATTTTTTTGAGACTACTATAGTACTTATAGGGGCAGGAAATTCAAAACCACCCTTAGTATTAATCTATCTTATCAATAGTTTTAGTACTAAATTATCCCTCAAGTGACTGCCAGCAAGCTATTTGCTAAACTTTACCCAATCCCAAAGGAGTCTCCACACCGTGCATGGTGCATTGTTCACAGTTGCTGTGAATTGTGCATGGCGCATTTTGCACATTCACTGTGCATTTTGCGCACTCACTTTGCATTGTGCACATTCACTATGCATTGTGCACATTCACTATGCATTGTGCACATTCAGTGACTGTGTATTGGAGCGTTTATAAATTTTGACCTGAGCTTGGCCATACATTGGGAAACATCCCTTTGATGGCACTTGCTAGAAAGTGAAATGCAGATTTATGTGGTGCTTTATTCTCATGATTGATAATTTTTGCATGTATTGCAGGTTCTAGCTGAGAGATGAGAATATCTCTGATGCTGAGGTTATTGAAAACTGTCAGATTTTGAAATGGTGAATTGAGGATGTCTCTGAGTCCTTGAAGTTCTAGAAATTTTTCCATCCTGTCTTTCCAGAGCAAGAGTTTATCCATGCTCAGGCATGGGATACTTTCAATGGAGGTTTGAGAATTTCCTGAGTTATTGCTTTGGACATGATTATTGGTGGTTTCCTTTAAGATTAAGCCTTGATTTTTTGATTTATTGAGGATTCTTTCTTGCAGCATTTCTTGATCTTTTGATGATCTTTTTTCAATGGTGCTTATTTTTAATTCTAATTTTGTTTTTCTGCATGGCTATTAATCCTGAATCTGTGCTTTATGACTTTTTCATAAAACCAGAAACTGAACTTATTTGGCAATGCTTGATACAACAGATGTGATTATGAAAGAGAAAAGATTTTGAATTCAGAAATATTAGTAAGGAGGTCATTTTCCTTCTTGGAAAAGCACAGCTGAAAAGAAGAGGGGGATCCTGACTGGAACTGGTGTGGGTCTTCGGAGACAGTCTGGGTCTACTTCCAAACTGTTTTATGGCCTAGGTGGTGATTGTTGTACTTTTTTTGTTTAAGTTCTATTGGAACAGGTTTTCAACTCTTTTTCCTGAGTTTTTTGATGATATTCAATTGGTCTTCCCTCTTTTGGTTCTTGAGAGGAGGTTGTGTTTTTTTATTCTTGGTTTATGCACAGGCAAAAAGATTTATTGAATTAATTTTTGGTCAAGGGATTAATCTTCTTTGTCTTGGGTGTTGTCCCTTGTTTTTTCAGTCAATTTTTCAAAGGATGCAAGAAAATGAATTTTTTTCTTGAGGGAATTGGTTGCTTGCTGGTGATTTGATGGATGTTCTATGAAAATTATGGCCAGCAATTAGCTAAGTGGCAGGCGGAGCAGTAATTAAAGCAAAAGAAATTCTGGACACCTTTTGTCTATAAAGACTAATGGTCTTTCACAATGGTAAAATATTTTGGACAATTGATTGGATGAATTTGAATGGATATTATGGAAAAAATCAGGGAGAAGGGCTCCTTAAGTATAAAAGATTGGCCCTCATTTGGGCCCATGTTACAACAAGATAAAATGCAAATTTTCCGCCCCAAAAGTTTTCTAAAGGCTCTACAGGCCTTGTTTGTTGGTTTGGGATACATCAGCCCACATGGCATTTGCCCCTGAACCCTTTCAATGGGATCATTCCAGTTGATTTTGGTGTTTTCACACTCACAGGGCTGAATCAGTCCCTTTGATGTTCAATCCCTGGGCTTTTTGTCCATTACAAGCAGCCCTGTTACCTATATATCCTCATTTAAAGGCTGGTTGCCTCATGCAACCAGGCCCTGGACCCACATATGGGCCAAGTGGGACCCAGGACTCACCTGGGTCCAGTCTCAAATTCACACAAGGGGGGGTGTACCTGGCCAACATGCCATCCCCCCCCCCTATTTCCTACCTGGGTGCCCAGCAGTGGTTGTCAAATCCCCTGCTGGTTTTCTGGGATGCAATTTTCCCCAGGAGGACCATCAAAAAGGTGGGCTTGAGGGAGATCTGGTCCCTCCAGCCCTTGGCGCCTTGCCCTTGGTGATGGGGAGGGGGGGGAGCGCCCTGCTAGTTTTTTGCTCCCCACCACGTACAGGTGGGAGGGTTATGAAATCCCCCCCACCGCTGGTTGCCTCAATGCAACTGGCCTGGACCTAAATTGCTGTAACATGGGCTGGGGGGGATCATGTCCCCCCAGCCCTTGGTGCCTCCCCCTTGGTAATGGGGGGGGGGGGGGGGGGGGGGTAGTGCCCCGCTACCCTTTTTGCATGGGTGAGGGGGTGGTGAGATCCTCACCACCCTGAATGGTTTCTGGCTGGCTGCTTCCAAACCAGCCACCTTCACTCCCCTTTTCAATGGTGAGTTAGAGGAGGTAAGGGAGCTGGGGCCAACGGCCCTGGCTCCCATGGCCGCAAGTTTCTTGTTGATTGCAACCTGGGTTGGGGGAATACATATGGAGTCCTTCTTCCCCATACAATGTCCCTGAATGGGCTTTTGTTCCCCTAAATGGGCCATGAGCAAGAAACAGTGGCCCCAAGAAGGCCTTGAAACATTCAGTGGCCCAAAACTAAGAAATGAGAACTTTGGTGGGACAGCACGGCTTGCCAATTATATCCAGAATGAACCTTGGGCTCATTAATACCCAGAGAAGCCCATTTGGTTGGGTTTCCCATGATGGCCAGTACTTATTTAACATGTTTTGAGGACAGGTTCCCCAAATTGGTGATATCCACACAGGCACTTTGTGGTGTCAATTTATAGACATGGATTGGGAACTGCGTCGCGGCTGTGCGCTCAGAATTGGAGGCAAGCGGGATCAGCATTAGGGTATGCGGAGTACTCAGCAGCGGCAGCTGCTGGATCAGCAGCAGCTGCTGTTTGGCTCTGCACCTAGTGGACGGGTTGGGCTCAGCATCAAATGCGGCGTGGGCGGCGATTTGACCTGGAGATTGGATTTGGAAGGTAGTGCGCTTGACTAGGTTCGCAGGTGCGCCGGTTTGTATACGTAGGGGCGGAGCAATCCGCGGGCTATAAAGGAACGGACGGAGCGCGCGCTTGCGCGCGCGGATCACGCCGGATAATACCGGACATCCACGACAGGTGTGGACAAACGGATACGGACAGGCGCGAGGGGCTCCAAGTAGGGCACGGTGCAAGGACGGCGTCATGAGAAGGACGAACCGGATGGACGGAACGGCGTACAGACGTTGGGGGGAGTTTGGTACGGAGGTGGGCAGAGGAGGCTAGGGTTTCTGTCTTGGGATTGTTTTCTGTTTTGTTGTCATACTGTTATTTGCGCGTGTACTTAGGTTAGGGTTGAGAGGGAGGACTTATCCTCACTCTTGACTCCGGGTTGGGGAGGAGGGGAGGGAGGCATGGATGCATGGAATCAGACCATCACATCATTGGGTTGGATTGATCATATCACCAAGAGATTAAAGGAACTCATACCGGATACACATCCAGGTGGACAGTTCTTAGGATTGAAGGATTGGTGATTTCACTCTCTCTCTGCTTTTCTTTATCTCTTTATCTCCTTATTTCTATTTCTCATTTAAAGTGCGACTTTGGGCATCCTCATCTCCCTTCAAACAAAGGGAACCTTTAACTTCCGAACCTTGGGACAATTATAGGGGGAAAACCCTTATTCATTCCACATCTGGGGTTCTGGCCGGGAAGTAACCTTCCGTTTCTTGTCTTACAAAGGTAACTGGGCGCGATGTCCTATCCATACCTCCCAACAGTTGCTTCCACTTCTTCTTCTTCTTCTCCTTCCATTTCCGGGTCCACTACACCGACCCCACTTGCGTCTTCCATCCCTCCTCCTCCCCCTCCCTCCGCTCAACCCAGGACAAGCTACTCCGTTCCCCCATCGGTCTCCAGTGACCATGAACCCACTTGTCCGGTTTGCATCAGGCCGTGCGACTACCCTCACATCCAATTCAACACTGCAGATGTGGAGCGATTCATCTCAAGATACGAAGGTATTGCAGATGCGGAAGGGGCGTCGGACGCCAATAAGGCCCGGCTTGTCATCCTGTTCATTATGGACAAAGAGAAGCTCCGGGATGTGGAGGAGATGGAAGGCTACGGGAATCAAGATTGGCCAAAAATCAAGGCGGAGATCCTAAAGCGGTGGGGTAGGAGCAAACCTCAATTCCAGGAAAGTGATTTTGACCGCATGGCCTCGGAGGCGAGCGCGCGCGGAGGAGTCAGGACTCAGATGGAGCTGGCGGATTACACCTTGACATTTGATTGGATCTATTGGTACTTTTCAAAGAAAGAGGTGGTAGCGGGACAGATGGGAGCCATTAAACGCGCGATTCTGGGCGGTTTAGGCGCTCAACTCTGGGCAAGGGTGCAGCGGCATCTTTACAATCACAACTTGGTAAAGCGGTCATTGGACGGGATTATTGCGCTCCTTCCAGAGTTGGCTGTCATTTGCCAGGCGGTGGAGAGTGAGCTGGACTTAGAAGAGCTTATTCAGGATACCGCTAAGTCCTTCCCAGCGGGACCAAAGAAATCCGCCCCCCAGGTTTTGGCTCCGGCACAATTTCCGGCCCTGGTTTCACCTACTTCCACGCGCGTTCCAGTTCCTCAACCTGCACCCGCCCCTCCGGTAAGTGAATTGACGGAACTGATGAAGGATTTGAAGATCTGCATGAGCCATATGGGCCAGCAGCAGCCGCAAGGGCCTCCACCTCACATGGTGGAAGGGTTTCTGCCACCCGGTACCTTCGTGCCGAGGGGGTGTTTGTACTGTGGGGAGAACAGTCATTGGCAATTGGCGTGCAAGGAGCTTACAAAGGATCTCAACGCGGGATTGGTTTGACCTGCGGGGATGGGGTACATGTTTTCAACAGGCAAACAGATTCCGATGGAGCCGAGCCAGCCAACCGCAATGCAGCAGGTGCGCACATGGGGTCAGGAGGCGGGAACAATGGAGCGAGCGTCACTAGCCATTTTTACCGGTCCCGGATCGTGGCAACCACCTCGGGTGGAAGCTGAGGTAAGGGTAGTGGCAACGGAAGAGAAGGTGGCAGTCTCCAATAAGAGTGAGGTGGATGCAAAGGAGCAACCCCCGTCAACCGTTCCAAAACTGGCCGCATGCGTGCCCGGAATTGAGGAGCCGGAAGCAAATCCTGTAGGGAAGAAGAAAGAAGCGGACATTGTGCAAAGGGTAATGGGTAACAAGACTCTGGTCCCGCTGACCTTGCAGGAACTGGCAGCTGTGTGTCTGGTGGTGGTAGACAAGATGGTTCAGGCATTGCGGGATTGCGGTCAGGGCCGGGTACCTCAGACGGTGCGGCGGGTTCATGAGGAGGGGCACAAGGAGTGTGAGTTGATATTGGTTTTGAATCTGCTTGCTTATGTTCCAATGGTCAAAGCGGGGAGGAAGGTGTGGGCTATGGTGGACAGCGGTTCAATGGTGAACCTGCTGCCATTGCGGATGGTGGATGATTTGGGGTTGGTTTGGCAGAAATGCGCAATGGGTCTCCACACGCTTAACGGAGGGGAGTGTTGTGTGGATGGGGTAGTTGAGGAGGAGGAGGTCAAGGTTGCAAGGGTCTGTAAGCCTCTTTCTTTTCTTTTGGTTGATTGTGGGGATGTGACTTTGGGAAGGCCGTTCATGTTTGGGTTCCGAGCACAAATGGTTTTTGATCCGGAGGAGGGAACGGAGGCGTTGACGGTGGAGGATTTGTCCGGCGGAAGGTTTGAGACAACTATCTACGATCACAGGAAAGGAAAGCGGAGGACAGTGTTGGAGTATGAGGAGGAACCGGACGCGGGGTTGGCCTGCAACGGGCAACCCTTGGGGATTTTTTCTAGTCAACCAAGGAGACCACACGCAAAAAGCTCCGGTTTTGCGTGGGTGGTTGACTAATGAGGAGCAGGGAGGGGAAGGAAGGAAAGTACAGGGCGCGCACGTTGCAGAAGTAAGTCCCTTTTCTCAGTATGCATTGCCCAAGGGTACTACGCTTTGAAAACCCTATCATTGTGCCACACTCGTGAGCAAAGGCAAAAGCTGCAGTTCTTTTCTGTGCAGGACCTACAGCAAAGGATGCGTGCGGATGATGCGGTGCAACTCTGGCAAGTACAAGCCAGTGTTGCAGAAGGTCCGACCAAGGAATGAGCCGATGCCCCAGGCAGGAATTGAATGGACCGCTTTGACCAATTGCTTGGTCGTGGGACCCTTGGGTCACGCCAATTAAGGCTTTGGGGTGGGTTACTAGTTCGGCGTGGATCACGGAGGAGCGGATTGCAGCTTTCAATTTTGTCCCAACAGGATGGTTGAGTACGGAGGAGCGTGAGTTGCTGGTTTTGGTTCTGGTTCTTTGGGAAAGAGCGCTTGCATTCGGACCTGAAGAGCGGGGGCTTCTGAAAAACAATATTGGCAACCCCTATGTCATCCCCACTGTTGATCACGAGCAGTGGCAGATCAAGCCAATTCCAATACCGCAGGCGGTGTGGTGCCCCATCCTGGACACCCTGGCCGCCTTAAGACCTCAATCCATAAACTGTTGCGCAAACCTACCATCCGGCCGAACAACTTATCCTCAGGCTCATCCGAACCATCCTTTATCCGCGCGCATTGCGCCTCGCGCCTTGCGCGCTGCGCGTCCTGCATCCGCGCGCATCGCGCGTCCTTTATCCGCGTTGCTCATCATCCTTGCTGTTGCGTGTTGCTTGTCATCTCCGCCGTTATTGCGCGTCCTCATCTTTGTTGTTGCGCGGCCTCATCTTTGTTGTTGCATGTCCTCATCTTTGTTGTTGCGTGTCCCAATCTCCTCATTGCTACCGTCGCACGGTGCTCATCCATGATTCACCAAATCCATCCCGACCGCACCCCCAAGTATTTGGCAAATCCTTGGATCCGTCAAATCTCCCATCTCACTTGATCTATCATTTTTGAATCTCAAGGCCGTCAGGATTTACTCAACCGTCTCAAGCTAATCTCCTATCCGCCCATCCGCCCTCTCATGGACTTCATCCGTCACCTTTCCTGGGGCTCTTTCACCCGCTTCCGCCTTTGGAAGGGGTGAAGAGTGCCAACTACCGCCCGCGGACATCCGCCGCGGTTTGGTTCATTTCTCTTTCCCACCCCGTCCGCCTTTGGACAAGGGGTGGGTGACTCTGGTATTGTTGCGTGCGCCCATCCACAGAAGGACGCGAGTGACCACATGGTTGTCTTCCCTTTTCCGCTCTATTTGTAGAATCCATTGTACATAGTCTAACAGGGCCTCCTGCCCATATAAGGAGTGGCTCTCCCCTGCCTTTTTGAGGAATCATTGGAGCATGGAATGATCCAGCACAAAATCAGCACACCCTTGATCCTTGAGCTTCCATACTCAACCCTTGATCCCTGATCCTTATCACCAACCAATAGCCTTGCTGGTTGAAGAAAAATTCTTTCTGTTGGAATTTTTTGAGTGTGTTATACCACTCCTTTATCCCTTTCTCTGACCCTACTGGTCATGATCCCTGATCACCTTTCTGGAGCCAATAACAATTGATTGAAGAGGTCTTATTAAGTTTAAGACCTGGAGTGTTATACCTCCCCTTAGCTCCTTTGGAGTTTCATTCTGCCAGCCTACTCTTGAGTCCCTTGAGAAGTGTTGGGTTTATCCTTGCTTCAAATCAGTTACTGTTTGCTTTCGAGCTTCTTAAACATTGTGCTTTGTCCTTTACAGCCACCCACAGTTATCTGGTACCCTTCAAGCGCTTGATTGCGGAGAGTTGGGCAGGTTCATCGAGAACCTGGAGGTTGCTTGGGTTTGAGTTGATCATCCCCAATCTTCTGCTGACGACCAGAGTTATTAGCGTGTGGGCGTTGTTTACATACAACAGCTTTTGTTCTTTGAAATCTAAGGGACTTTAACTTCTTTTGTTCAAGTTTTTCCCTGCATAATCTTGCCTCAGATAGTGCTGTTCCGTTGCTACCAAACTATTATAATCCTTATCCTCCACTCCTTGATTCCTCATTTACCAGGTTCAGGACCTTGATCTTGGTTACATTTAAATATTTTTGTAACACTCAGGAGGGCAGCCTAAACAGCACCTGTCCCCTCCGCAGAACTGCCACAGCCTAGCACCGTTTTGAGTCTTACAGTGGTCTGGGAGAAGTTTCTGGAGTTGGTGCGGGAAAGGATGAAGACTGGCCTCTACAAACAGTCAACGCTAGTTACTCCAGTCCGATCTTTTTGGTAGTTAAGCAGGATGGAAAGTTGTTGAGGATTGTCCATGATCTACAGCAGCTCAACTCCTTCACAATCCGGGATGCAGGACGGCCCCCTCACATTGAAGAGTTCCTTGAGTCAATGGCGGGGCACGCTTGTTACGGTTTAGTGGATGTGATGGGGGGATACAACCAGCGCGAGTTGGATCCTTGCTCGCGGCCTCTAACAGCATTTGAGACTGGGTTGGGAAGAATGCAGCTGACTTGGCTACCGCAGGGCGCGACCAATTCTGTGGCGGTGTACCAGGCGCAAATGGCTTGGATCCTGAAAGATGATCTTGCGGAGGGAGTCCAAATCTTCATTGACAACGCTGGCATCAAAGGTCCAAAATCCAATTACGGAGGAGCAGAGCTGATTGGAGTTCCCGGCGTACAACGTTTTGTGTGGGAATACGCGCAGACGTTGGAACGCATCCTGTCTTGCATCGAGGAGGCAGGACTGACGGTGTTGGGGAAGAAGTTGGCGGTTTGTGTTCCGGCGCTCAAAGTCCTTGGCCATGTTGTTGCTTCCGACGGCCGGCGCATTTCAGAGAAAAAGCGGAACAAGTTCCTCAAATGGCCAA
The DNA here is from genome assembly GCA_025617555.3 of Puccinia polysora. NCBI lineage: Eukaryota > Fungi > Basidiomycota > Pucciniomycetes > Pucciniales > Pucciniaceae > Puccinia > Puccinia polysora. The sequence goes on along the minus strand of CM062621.1, from coordinate 47,480,070 downwards.
CCCCGCGGACGGTGTTGCATATCCTTCAGTTCTTGGGATTATGTAGCTATGTCTGTATGTTCATTGAGAGGTTTGCGGAGGTTGCTAGCCCGCTCTGATCACTAACGCGGAAAGGCGCGGAGTGGAAGTGGGGAGAAGAGTGCAATCGCGCGCTCCGGACACTCAAGGAGATTTTGGGACGTGACATTGTTCTCCACGATCTCAACTACAACGCAGGAGGAATTAGGCTAGCGGTTGATTCCAGCAAATTCGGCGCGGGGGGGTTCTCACTCAAGAGGACAACGGCAAGGATAGGCCGGTGCTTTACAAGTTGGTCACCTTCACTCCGACGGAAAGCCGGTACTCTCAGCCAAAGTTGGAGTTGTGCAGGGTCACCAAGATCGTGCGGCGGCTTCAGTATCTCTTGAGGGGGGGTTCACTTTGAGCTTTTGGTGGATGCGGAGGCGCTGGCGCGGATGATCAATTCCCTGGCATTGCCCAATGCTCCCATGACCAGGTGGGTAGCGTTTCTTCAACTTTTTTCCTTTTCTGTTGTTCATGTCCTGGGGAAGGCGTTCACTATGCCCAGCGCTTTGTTGCAGTATCCAAGGGACAACCCGTTCAAGGACATGGAACTGCTCGATGTGGAGGCCCCAGTTGTCAAGGTAGGGGTTGTGGAGGCGGGCGTTCAGCTGCCACTCCGGCAGACCAGGCGGTACGCAATTCTTTGCAATTACTCGCAGGACCTTTGTTTTCCCAATGGAACTACGGGAAAGCACATGCAATGGGCAAGGTGGCGAGCGGGAAACTTCTACATACAGTAGGGGCAGCTTTGGCAGCGGAAGACTCCGTTTCCTCTTGTTGTTACCACTTCAAGGGCGGATCAGGAAGCTATCCTCCAAAGCCTTCATGACAATCTTGGCCATTGAGGGGAGGTCAAAACGCGGAGGCAGGTGAAAGAGCGGTTCTGGTGGCCGGGGGTAGTGCGTGCGGTACGGGAATGGTTGGCGTCCTGCAAAGCCTGTCAACGGTGGAGCGCGAGATTGCCTAAGGAAGTCAGAAACCCCACAGGGGAAGACGCCCTCTTTGGTCAAGTCTTGCTTGATGTTGTACACATCAAAGCCGGCAAGTTTGCCTATCTGCTCGTTGCGCGGGACAACCTGTCCGGTTGGGCGGAAGCGCATCCGTTGGTCAAGCTCTTGGCGGAAAAAGTTGCTCTATTTCTGGAGGAAGATTGGTTTGCGCAGTACGGGTTGCTTCATCTGGTTACGGTGGACGGAGGGGCTGAATTTTGCGGCCGTTTGTTTGAGTTGGTGAAGAGTTGCGGAGCCAAGTTCGGCCAAGTATCGGAGTATTATCCTGGGGGGGCCGGCATGATCAAACGCGGGCATCAACCAATCAAGGACGCCCTGGTCAAGATGTGCGGGGAGGACGGAAAGTGCTGGCAGGAGACCCTTCCAATGGTTCTGTTTGCGGATTGGATTTTGGTGAAGCGGTCAACAGGCTACTTGCCGTATGAGTTACTTTTTGGGAAGCGCCCCGTGCTTCCGGTGGACATTGAGTTGGAGACGTTCCTGAGGGTTGACTGCTGGAAGGTGAAGACTTCTGCTGAATTGCTTGAGGCTCGCGCCAAACAGCTCCTTTGACAGGACGGGATGCTTGCAAAGGCCGTGGACCGTCTGAAGAAGACTTGGACGGCATTGGTGCGCTATTGGGACGAGCCCTGCTTCCATCATCTCCGGGACCCCTTGCAGAAGGGGGATTTGGTTCTCCTGTACAACTGGAGTCTGGAGTCTCAGTGGGGGAAGTTGTTTGCTAACCGGTGGAACGGCCCGTTTTGCGTGCCGTCCAAGTTCAAGGGAGGCAGCTATCAGTTGGAGGAATTAGACGGTACTCCGCTGAAACGGAAGGCGGCAGCTTTTCATGTCAAGCGCTTCTTTGCGCAAGGATCTACCTTGTTTGACAAGACAGTGGAAGGGGGTGATGGATCAGACAAGGGGAGTGTGGAGCGCGGAGATGGTGTAGGAACGCAATCTGGGGATTTGTCTTTGGGCGGAGAAGCGGAGACTGTGCCGTTGCAACAGAGTAGGTGGTTGCGACCAGCTGGGGACAGTGGCCAAGTTGGGGGGGGAGGTGGTGGGGGAAGGGGATAAGTCTTGATTTTGTGAGGGGGTGCTCTAGCTGGTTCACAGCCGGAACAACTAGACACCCCAGAATTTTTGTTTCTCTATTTTTCTTTCTTATCTGGATTTTGGGGTCTTTGCTGGCTTGGGCTTTTTGCAGGAAACACGGGCGCGGCACAAAGCCGGTTCCGTAAACGTAAGGACAAGCCCCACGGAACCGGGACGCAAGGAAAATCCTGCGGATGGGGTAAACGGGACAAAGAGCGATTTGCGGGCGGTCTACGGGCGTTGCGCGGAAAAAAAAAGGTGTTCTTTTCTATTTTTCTTCTCTGTTGGTTTCTTTTTCTCTTTTTCTTTTTTCTCTCAGGATATCTCAAGGACGGGTGGCTGGTATGGGAATAAGCTTGATTTGGTGAGGGGGTGCTCTAGCCGGTTCACAGCCGGGACAACTAGACACCCCAGAATGTCTGTTCTCTTACTCTCTCTCTCTCTCTTTTCTTACGGTGGCGCGCGCTGGTGTTTGGTTGTTGTTTTTGTTACAGGATGGTTACAGGGAACTGTGTGGCAGTTTGTCTGGGGCGGTCCAGGTGCCCCTTTTTGGATCGGTTGGTCACTTACGGTTGCTCACAAAGCAAAGCGCGCGGACGCGGACCTCAATCTCAAGCTCATTCTCACAAAGCGCGGTCGCGCACTTTTTCTCAGAAGGTTAAGACCTTGCGCGGATACATGTATTTTCTTAGGACAAAGGAAGCGCAGTACATCAAAAGAAGAGAAAGGGAAGAAGGGGAAGGGGGGCGATGCGCCTAAGCCATCTTCATCATCTCCTCCATTTCCACCCTTGATGACGCCAGTAAGGCCCGGAAAGATGCCAGGAGCTTGCGCCGGGATTCCAAGGATTGGGCGCTGGGGATTGCGAGGAAATCCCAAAGCATTGTTTTCAACCTTTCCGCAAAAACCTCAAAGCCGGCCACCGGGAGTGCCATTACAATTGGAATTTCCGGGATCTTGGGAGCGCTGGGGGGAGGAGCGGCCGGTGAAGATGGGGCCTCCGTGGAACCAACAGGGGGGCTAGGTTCAGCTGGAGGCAATGACAGGACAACAATGAGTGACGGAGGCGGAGGGACGTTGGAGGTCGTAGGCCTCTCATCCGAGGCCTCTGGTGGCGCAGGCGGTGGCGGGGTGCCTTGTGGAGGAGGAGGAGAGGGTGCTGGCGTGGCCGCGGGTCGTCCGGAAAGCCTCGGGGCAGGTACCGTTTGATTCACGCCGACAGCGGTGGCCCAAGCGCGGGTCCCCGTGCGCCATTCCTCCGAGGTTTTGTATTCACTCCGTTGCGGAGGTCCGGCCCGGCGGAGAGGTGATGCCGAGTCACGGCTCATGTGCAGGGTTGGGGGTCACAGAGCTCGGGGGCCGCGGGATGAAGGTGAACTGGGGGGTGTCCACAAGCCTTCCAAGATTGAGTTGTTGTCCAAAACTACAAACGGGTCCGGACAAGCCCTCTTGCGCAGCCTGGGGCAAGATCTGAATTGGGGGGGAGCTTTGGGCATGATGTCACTAAGCAAGCAGCGACGGTGGCCGCGACGGCCAGCAACACAGGCGCGTCGACCAGGGGTGATCAAACACGCATGCCCGTTCCGGGCGCAGAACTCGCATGGGAGCATGGTGGCGCTGGAGCGGGAGGAGGATGGGGGAAGGTGGTAGTGTTAGTGGAAGTAACGGGGTTGGTGGTATGGTGAAGTGATGGGAAACTTCTGGGGATAGAACTCAAGTTGGGGGGGGATGTGGTGTCAATTTATAGACACGGATTGGGAACTGCGTTGCGGCTGCGCGCTCAGCATTGGAGGCAAGCAGGCTCAGCATTAGGGTATGCGGAGTGCTCAGCAGCAGCAGCTGTTTGGCTCCGCACCTAGTGGACGGGTTGGGCTCAGCATTGAATGCAGAGTGGGCGGCGATTTGCCCCGGAGATTGGATTTGGAAGGTAGTGCACTCAACTAGGTTTGCGGGCGCGCCGTTTTGGATATGTAGGGGCGGAGCAATCCGCGGGCTATAAAGGAACGGACGGAGCGCGCGCGCGCAAGCGCGCCGATCACGCCGGATAATACCGGACATCCACAACGGGCGCAGACAAACGGATACGGACAGGCGCGGGGGGCTCCGAGTAGGGCACGGTGCAAGGACAGCTTCATGAGAAGGACAAAACGGATGGACAGAACGGCGTACAGACGTTGGGGGGAGTTTGGTACAGAGGTGGGGAGAGGAGGCTAGGGTTTCTGTCTTGGGATTGTTTTCTGTTTCGTTGTCATACTGTTATTTGCGCGTGTACTTAGGTTAGGGTTGAGAGGGAGGACTTATCCTCACTCTTGACTCTGGGTTGGGGAGGAGGGGAGGGAGGCATGGATGCATGGAATCAGACCATCAAATAATTGGGTTGGATTGATCATCTCACCAAGAGATTAAAGGAACTCATACCGGATACACATCCAGGTGGACAGTTCTTAGGATTGAAGGATTGGCAATTTCACTCTCTCTCTGCTTTTCTTTATCTCTTTATCTCTTTATTTCTATTTCTCATTTAAAGTGCGACTTTGGGCATCCTCATCTCCTTTCAAACGCAGGGAACCGTTAACTTCCGAACCTTGGGACAATTATAGGGGGACAACCCTTATTCATTCCACAACATGTAGTACGTATGGTTTTCCATTGGGCCGGTATCCACACGGGAATGTGTAGTAAGTGTGGTTTTCCATTGGGCAGTAAAGGCCCATATTTGCATTCATTTGGATTGCACCAATATTTGGCACATATTTAAGTTCCTACATATTTTAACACACCCCCTTAATCAAAAAGGGGTGATATCTGCATATTAGTCACAAATCCTGCGGCTTTTTCCTATCTAAATCTCATTCCCAGCACCTGTTGTGCTAGACAAAGATATTTTATCTTGAACTCCTCATTGTGTGTCTCTGTGGATCTCTCTTTACCATTCCCAATGATGATAATTTCATTGACCCATAAAAACAAAATTGCATTCTTTCTCACAAAGAGACAAGTTTTGGCCATAGAAGTCTTGAAATCAATCTCTATGCCTTAGAATTCTTGAAATCAATCTCTATCAGTTTCTCACTCTTGGTGTTATACCACAACCTAGCTGACTTCTTCAATCCATACAGGGATCTTGTTGAATATTTCCTGATGTCCATGCGCAAACTTCATTACATTTCACAAAAATATCACACACATGTTCAATCAAATCTCCATGGCAGTTGACTCATCCCTTCCATTTCCTCCCTTCCTTCTCATTTTTCCTCTCCCCTTTTTCATTACTACAATAATCTATCTCACTCCCTCCATCTCACACCTCCTTGCGCCCTCTCTCCTCAATTCTCAGCTTTCATCAATCAACTCCCCGTCTTCTCACCAATTGTGGTCAACTCTTCAGTCTCTGTCCTCTGGTTATTTGGTATGATTGGATCAAAAAAATTTCTTTCTCTTTCTCCTTTATCATCAATTCTTCCATTTCCTTCTTCTTTTTTTATTTTTATTTCTTTTTATTATTGAAAACTATATCATTTTTGTTCTTACAGAGGAGATAACCCTGGACATCTTCCTCCTCTTGGCACTTTGTCTCTTCATGCTGTGAAGCTCTTTACCTTTACTTCTTACTCTATCAGTATCTGTGGTATGACCTCCTTCTTCTGGCTATCTTTTATTTTGTCCTTGTCACTCTTTTCTTTCTTTCTATTTTCTTTTCTTTCTTGTCTTATTTTTTCTCATTTTTTCTTTTTTCTTCCATCTCATTTTTTTTGATTGCTTGTTCTTCAGTCTTGGCTCTTTGGAATCATCCACTCTTTTGTCAAACAATCATCATGATTAACATTCAAAATCCCGCTAACCACTCATCAACACTCCAACCTCATCTCAATCAATTTCATGAGCCAAGATACCTCCCTTAATCCAAACAATCCGCTCCATCAGACAATTCTCAAGACAGCCATCAAGGCCATCCCTACTATGACCATGGAAAATTTCTTGCTCTGGCAGAACCAATTCAAGAACATGCTCATCATTCAAGGTACCGTTCAGCCCTTTTATCAGAAGATACCAATCTATCATTCAAGGATGAAATTTATTTTTGATCCATATTAATCTCCAAGCTTGATTCTGGATTTCACGCCAACATCATTACTTTAAAAAATGAGAGAAAAGCCAAAATGATCTGGAAGGCAATCATTTAATAATTTGCCTCCTCCAAGTCATCCAACTGAGCTCAAGTTTTTGATGACTTACAAAATCTTCCCTTCAACATCAACAACATTCCATAATTTATCACTTTTGCAATAATCTGCATTTGCCGTCTCTACAAAGTTTGAATTAATCTTCCCCAAGACATCATTGCCTAAATGCTTCTCCACAAACTACCGCCAAGCCTCAAGGTTGTTAAGGAGCAAATAACGCATTCTTCTACCACAATCACTCCCGATATTGTCCTTGACCATCTTCAAATATCTGCAAATGAGAGAAGAATTAAGGAAAAAAAAAGTCCAGCTGACCGCTCTTTGGACTGATTGTGAACCCCTTCCTAGATGCCTTGGAGGCAAGCATAATAATCTTGCTCCTCATTCACCAGCAAATTTTTGGGCCCTACACCCCAAATTATGCAAGGCCTTCCTTAAAAGAAAGAACAAGGACAATCCCCCTGTCTCTTTCAGTTCCTTCCTCTCAAAGAATTCTTCTCACCTATTCAATCAGGTGGTGTTTGATTTAGTTTTTTCTTCTCATATGGTCTTGGACCCTGACTTATTCGTGGTTGTCTCTGATAAATAAATTGGACAAGTGAAGATCCATTTGAACTTGGAATCTCTCCCCATAAAAGAAATTGGTACTATTCAACTTTTGGGAGATAATGGAATCATTCTCATCAATAATGTTTACTTTGTTCCCGATCTGTCCACTAACTTACCATCTGTACAATGTCTGGTTCTTCATGGATATCAATTTCTTTTTGAGAAGAATCACTTCACTGTCTCTAAAGATAACACTAATATTTTCTATGGAAGGTATCATAATAATATTCCCGTTATATCTCTCACTAATCACTCAATCGCACCAAATGCCCTTCTCTCACAAGCTGGAAGTATCCACAAGTCCCTTGGCCATGCAAGCTATAGTCAAATAAGGAATAAACTAAACATACCTATCAGCCCTCAAAGTGTCTGCAAAAGTTGTGCACTTGGTAAGATTACAAGAGGATCATTTAAAAGCAAACATGCCTGTGCTGAAAAACCTTTTCAAGAGCTGCATCTGGACATCATGGGTCCCATCAATCCAATATCTTTTGATGGTCACCAATACATCCTCACCGTTGCCAACAGCTGCACAAGGTATTGTTTGGCTATCCCCATAAAATCAAAAGACCTCATTCCTCTTGTTCTCCAAAATTCTATCCAATTAGAAAAGAAACGCTTCAGATACTATCCCTCCATTCTCCATTCAGATTGAGGCACTGAGTTTGTTAATCAAGATATGAAAGATTTGTGTGAGAAGAATTTTATAAGGTCTCAAGCTTCTCATCCCTACACTCCCAAACAAAACGGACTGGCGGAAAGGTACAACCAGACCATTATGGAATCTCTCCACACTGTTTTAATTGACTCCATACTCAAAATTCAGCCATAGAGCAAGGTCATCAAGGCCTGTGTCCTCATAATCAATCAGTTTCCTTCTCACAAAAGAAAAAAATCTCCCTATGAGCTGTTCAAAAACAAATTGATTCCTCTTACTTTCTTCCATCCCATAGGATCCAAGGTGTTTATTCTTCACTCTCCCCACCATAATTGGTCCAAACTGGATCCCAAGGGAATAGTTGGAACTTTCTTTGGATACAATGTCAAGCTCCTCTCCTATCAAACATTGTCCAATACTGGTCAAATTGTTTTGTAAAAACACATTAAGATCTTCAGATTCAAAGGTGGAACCAACACAGCTTCTGATTCTCCTCTGACCTGGGATGATTACTCCCCTATTCCCCCAATGACTGAGCCTTCCGACTCAGAAGATATTCCAACTCTCCCAATCCTCAGTTTCTCTGAGCCCTCACCCTCAAGTTCCTCAGAGGAAGAACAAGATATCTTCTTCAATCCCAACAAATCCCCAATCACCAACACTGATGAACTTCCTTTGGTTGACTCCAAACCTATCTCCTCTCCTGTACCCCGGTATCTTCTAAGAGAATGTTTGGAAAAGGTTAAGCCTCTCAAATATGCTTACCTCACCAAAGATCTGACTGGCTACTAAAATGCAATCAAGACTGAATTCAATTCACTAGAAGAAAAGGAAGTATGGGAAGATTTTGATGGAATCCCAGAAAACTTCTTGGACACAACTCTGGTCCTAAAAACTAAACCAGCAACCGCCTCCTCAGTGGAAAAAAAGAAGGCCAGGTTGTGCATCCGAGGATTCCAGCAGATTCCTGGCGTTGAATACTTTGATACTTTTGCCCCAATGGGAAAATTTGCATCCCTTCTTGCTCTCTTAACACTCAGCTTGGACAAAGGCCTACCCCTCAGACATTTTGAATTCAAAGCGGCCTTTCTGTATGCACCCCTTCAATAATATATTTTCATAAAAACTCCTAAATATTCTCATCAAACCTCTCCCTTCCTCAAACTTAGAAATCTCTTTACGGGCTCAAACAAGCTCCTGCCAACTTGTAAAAAACTCTGAAAGAATGGCTTAATGACATATGTTTCTATGTTTCAGCATCCAATCCCTGTCTCTTCATTCACTGCAATTGACACACTTTTGTCTTCTTCCACGTAGATGATCTCCTGTTTGCCGGTAAGTTCCAAGAATTCAAAACTCAATTCCTGAAGCGATTTCCCAAATCCTCCTCTCATGCTCCAGACTGGCTCCTAGGCATTGAAATGAAGATCCACAAAGATCAAATCACCTTAAATCAGAGTAAGCTAGTTGAAAACGGTCTCAGTTTGCTAACCTTGAATAACTGCAGAACTGTAAGCACTCCCCTCACTCCAAACATTCAACTCTCACCCACCAGCAAAGAAGAAAGGAAGGAATTTGACCTCCTCAACATCAATTATCAAACCTTTACCGGCATCCTCAACTTCTTAGCCTGTTGAACAAGACTGGAAATCTTTCCAGCCGTGTCCATTCTCTCCCAATTCAATAGCAGCCCTGGAATCAGTCACTGGAAAGAAGTACTACATGTTTTCAGGTACCTGGCTCAAACCCCATTGTTTTCTCTCAAAATTAAACCAAAAAGATTGGCCCCAGATCAACTTCAGTACTACAGCAATTTGACCTGGGGGGACAATTGACACAAAAAAAGGTCCAGGAGCGGGTATCTATGTCTTTGGAAAGACATCCTAATCTCATGGTGCAGCTCCAGCCAAACAAATATCACACTCTCCTCAACTGAATCCAAACTTTGCGCACTCTCAGATGCCTGTCAGGAAAACCTATGGGTATCACATCTTTTTGAAGAAGTTTGGGACATCAAACTAGAACAATCCAACTTCAAGATTGAAAACAAAGGACTCTTGGAAAAAATCAAACATTTTGGACAGCATTCAAAAACAAAGCACTTAGACATCAAGGCAAAGAAATTAAGAGAATATCTTGCCCAAGACCTCATATCTCTAACTTTGATCATTTCTGAAGACATGATGACTGACTGCCTCACCAAAGCCTGCTGCAAGTCCTCACTCAACAATATCCTAATTCCCTGCCTCAAACCTCTCATACCAAATAATAGGGGGTGTTGAATATTTCCTGATGGCCCCGCGCGACCATCATTACATTTCACAAAAATATCACACACATTTTCAATCAAATCTCCACAGCCATTGACTCATCCCTTCCATTTCCTCCTTTCCTTCTCCTTTTTCCTCTCCCCTTCCTCATTCCTACAATAACCTATCTCACTCCCTCCATCTCATACCTCCTTGCGCCCTCTCTCCTCAATTCTCAGCTTTCATCAATCAACTCCCCGTCTTCTCACCAATTGTGGTTGACTCTTCTTTCTCTGTCCTCTGGTTATTTGGTATGATTGTATCAAAAAAATTTCTTGCTCTTTCTCCTTTCTCACCATTTCTTCCATTTCCTTCTTTTTTTTATTTTTATTTTTTTTATTATTGACAACCATCTCTTTTTTGTTCTCACAGAGGAGATAACCCTGGACGTCTTCCTCCTCTTGGCGCTTTGTCTCTTCACACTGTGAAGCTCTTTAACTTTAATTCTTACTCTATTGGTATCTAGTATATGATCTCCTTCTTCTGGCTATCTTTTATTTTGTCCTTGTCACTCTTTTCTTTATTTCTCTTTTCTTTTCTTTCTTATCTTATTTGTTCTCATTTTTTCTTTGTTCTTCTATCTCATTTTTTTTTTGATTGCTTGTTCTTCAGTCTTTGCTCTTTGGAATCATCAAATCTTTTTTCAAAGAATCATTGGATCTCTACAGCTTGAGGACATATTCCCCTTTCTCTGCCAAAAGAAACAATTTTGATATAAATTTTCTTCATGGTTTCTGGTGTAGTCTCAACTAAAAATTCCTCAAAAACATCAGGAATTTACATATACACATTCTTCTCCTCCTCAAGTTTTGAATTCAAGTATTCTGTTACAAAATTAGCTTTTCTGATCTCTTCACCCGACTCCACTGCAATAGCAATGGTAAATCTTAAGTTTGTCACAACTTCCCCTGCCGCTTAAGGGGCTAAAGTCACAGGCACTACTACTCATGGAACTCAAGGATGATAGGCTGGGATTGCAAAGAAGAAAATGAAAGGAGGAGTACAGGTGGTGAGAAGAGGAAGGATTGCAAAATCAGTCCAGGAGGAGTTTTTTGAAGATGGAGTTCTTGAATCCTATAAGACTAACACCAGGAAGGGGCAGGGTGATATGAGTGAAGCAGGCTGGATCAAGGCTTTCTTGTGTTGAGATGACACCTATTGGCATAGGGACTAACCGGTAGGAAGTAGTATACTAATTCCTTGAGGGTATTAGTCCATGATGGAAGGAGTAGCAAGTATATGTGAGAACTGAGAAGGAGGCCTTGAGGGATGAGTTCCTGGTGTTGCAGGTTGGTGTTCCCATGGTATTATATGTGGCTGATTGGCCTGGAGGCTGTAGTTGACTGATTGGGTGATGGGCCTGTCAAGGAAGGTTTGACATGTACTGATTGTTAGAATTTGAGTTCATATATAGGTGACTTTCACTGGAGTTTGAAGTATCATTGATTGGATTGATTTGATTTATATTATTGTTGTTTCTGAAGTATTAAAATAATGATCACAATATAACTAGGCTGTTTTTTTTGTAGTTATTTTCAGACTGTCCAAGCATAACATTTCACTTACCATGTCACTTAAACTGCTTATGTTAATTTTGCCTTATTCATTTTGTACTTAACCACTTGTTAGCCAATCATGTATTGAGTCTATATAAACCATGAGGCTCTCAAGTGGAATTCATCATCTGTTCATTCACTAAATCAACTGGAGTTTCCTTTTCTTCCTGTCCTCAGGTCTGTTACGCTTGATGTTATAAGATCCTTTAATTCATTTCTATTTACCTTCAATTTAACCAGAGCACAAGCTCTTTTTATTTTTACACTGATCTGGAGTCCTGGGGGTATGGGCTGAACAAACAGTGGAGAGTATGTGCTATTTATACAATAAGTGTAATATGTACTAACTCATATACCAATTTGGTTGAGGAGAGATACAGGGTGTACCAAGTTATAGAGAGAGAGGGAGAGAGCCTGGGATGATCAAATGAATCACATGAAACAGTGCTGAGGTGTACATGGAAATAGAGCATATACCATACAGGGAGGTCTTGAGCTTGGTGGAAAAATATGGAGACTCCAAGGTATGCAGTAGTACTATCCAGTGGAAGGTAAAGAAGTAAGTGAAGTTGGGATTGAGCTGAGATGGAAGTGGATGAACTGTTGGATTGGTTTATTTGAAGAAGTGTCAGGACTTTGGCACAACAGTACCCCCCTGAAAGTAAAGGGGAATCTCCTGATGCCCTGAAAAGGATGTTCTGGAGGTGAAGATTGAGTTCTCCTGTACTTTCTGATTGGAATCTGGGAGGCTTGAAAGCAAGGTTGGATTGCTTGAATCTGGTGAAGAATTGCAAAATTTTTGGGGCTTGAAGTCTGAGACTAGGATGGTAGTTCAAAATGTTGAAGTTGGAGATTTGAAGTAGGAAGTTTGAATTTGGAAGCATGAACCTTGAAGTTTGAAATTTTGGGTTTGAGGTTCAACTTAGGGGAGTGTAGCCTGGCAAATCTGATCAAAGCACTTTTGAACATGTGGAAGCTAGGAAATTTTAACCTGCAAAAGCTGATCAAAGCAAAGTTGAAGCTGGAAACGCCTGTCAAAGGCCCCCTCAAAGCTTTCAAAGTTTGAAAAGGAAGGATTTGGTTTTTTGAAGTTTGAAAAACTCAGATGGACCTGCTTAAAGTTATACCTACGCAAGTTAAACCTTTCAAAGCTGATTGAAGCAGTATTGAAGCTGGAAAAGCCTTTAAAAGTGCCCTTTGTAGCTTCCAAAGTTCAAAAAGGAAGGATTTGGTTTTTTTGAAGTTTGACATGTTAAAATATGTATGCACTTACGCATGTGCTATGTATAAGTGTAATCCAAATGGGATTCACATATGGACCTCTCCAGACCATTGGACACTCACACGGACCATACGGGCCTGTGTGGATGTCACGGATTTGGGGAAACTGGCCTCAAAACATGTGAAACAGGCTCATTGTTACACAGGCCCTAACGGGCCCCATGAGGTATATGGACAAATACAGCCAGATGGGCTTTTATGGGCATAATTGGGCCAAAGGTTTATTTTGGACAAACTTGGCCAGACGGGCTGGCCCGCCAAAGTATGTTTTACTTAGTTTTTGGGCTTGGGGCCACCGCCCATTTTTCAACCCGGTTGGGGCTGCCTCCCGTGTCGCGGCCCGCTTGGGTCCGCTGTTTTCGCCTAGGGCCCGTTTGCGGGGCCCAACAGCCCGCTTGGGTGCGCTGCTTTCGCCTACGGCCCGTTTGCGGAGCCCAGCAGCCCGCGCCGCTGCCGCGCGGGGTGGCGGCCGGTTGTTGGAGCCGCAGGGCTGGGGCTGACGGCCCCGGCTCCTCCCCATTGCGAGGGGGAGGGTGAAGGCTGGCTGGGTTGAACCATCCAGCAACCGGTTGCAAGGAGCAACCGGTCAAGGTTGGGGGGACTTGATCACCCCCCCACCAAAAGGTGTGGCTAGGCCGGTTGCATCAATGCAACTGGCGGTGGGGGGGAATTGACCACCCCCCCACCAACAAAGGGGTGCTCTCCCCCCCCCCTTACCAAGGGGGAGGAGCAACGGGCTGGAGGGGACCTGACCACCCCTGGCCCACCCACCTTAGCAACGCCCTGGGTTTATCAACCCCCAGGGCCCCTGGTAGGGGGATTTGACCGCCCCCTCCAGGGACCTGTGAGAAAGAGGGGGTGGGGACAGCCTGTCCGCTGGTTGCATCCCCCCCCCCAAGTGTGTCTGAGACCGGACCCAGGTGTTTCCTGGGTCCCTCCTGGCCATGTGTATGGCCAGGGGCTGGTTGCATGAGGCAACCAGCCAGCATGTGAGGTAACAGGCCGGTTTTAATAGACAAACAGCCAGGTTTTTGAACAGTGAAGGGGCTGGTTCAGCCCCATTGAGGTGGAAACACCAGAAATAACCGGAATATGTTGGTTTTAAGGGTACAGGGACTGATTCCATGTGGGCTGATGTAGTCCAAACCAAGTAACATGGCCTGTAGATCCTTTAGAGATCTTTTGGGGCGGAAAATTTGCCTTTTGGCTTGTTGTATCATGGCCTCACAAGAGGCCAATCATTTGTACTTAAGGAGATCTTCTCCCTGCTGTTTTCCGTCATTCATTCATCATCCAATTGAATTCATCAACAATATCATCCAACGTATTGCCCCATTGTGAGAGTCCATCAGCAATTATTGACACAAGGTGTCCAGCATTTCTTTTTTTTTTAAATACTGCTCATTTGCCTAAGCTAATTGACTGCCAAAATTATAACATGACAAACCCAGATGGACCCTTTTGAATTTCTACCTAAAAAAGTTGAACCTGGCAAAGCTGATAGAAGAAATTGCAAAGCTGGAAAATCCTATCAAAGTTCCTGTTGAATATTTTGACGTTCAAAAAGGAAGGATTTGGTTTTTTTGAAGTTTGAAAAACGCAGATGGACCCATTTGAGTTTCTACCTAAGCAAGTTGAACCTGGCAAGCATGGAGGAGGAATATGGATTTGGGGGAGGTAAAGAGAACAAAGAAAGGTATAGAAAAGTAAGTAGAAGAATAATAATGAAGAGATAGAAGAGGGAGTTTATAGGGAGGTGGCCAGGGTTGGTGTGAAGATAAGAAAGAAGGGAAGGAGATGGATCTGGAAGATTGTTGAAGAGATTGGAAGTATTGAGCTGAATTCTTATTTGAAGTTTCTGGTGTAATAAGGGCTAGTTTCAATTTGGGACACCAATGGTGATGGAGATCCAGATTTGAAGTTTGAGGTTTTCCCAGAAGTTTTGCAGTGGATGATTGAAGATTAAACTGAGGTTATGTTGCCTGATTTGACAATTGATGATTTTAAGAAATGAGGGACATAATGTGTTGGAATTGGATTTATAGATCAACTAAAATATATGGTGGATTCTGGAAGTATTTTCTGATATTATATGTTGGATTGGAAGTATTATTGGAAGGTGTATGATAAGAAGGAAAATATTTTGTATCTTATTTATTTATATTATTTTCCTTTCCTTTTGATTTGGTTTTGGAAGTATTTTGGATATGATATTTCAGGATGGAAGGGAATCTTTGGAAGACTTTTGATATGAGGGAAAATCTTTTATTTTCTTTGATTTTGATTTTGATTTGATTTGGAAGATGATTGATTTGAAGGATTTGAAGTAATTTGAAGATGAAGTATTTTTGAATGGATTTTCTTTTGATGGAAGATTAATGGATTGAATTTTAATTTGAAATTGATGGTGATTGGGATTTGGATTTGGACAAGTATTATAGGATGAGTTGTTTTTGGAATGATGGATGGAATTGAATTGATGGAGAAGAGAAATCCAGTAGTGATGAAGTTGGATTTTGGCTCCCAGAAGGCAGTTGGTGAGATGGAGGATGGAAAGATGAATGGATGGGTGAATGGATAGATGGATAAATGGATAAATGGATGATTTGATCAGGGTTTTGGATTTTGAAGCATGAGGACCTAATTTTTCCAAAATAAGAAAAGGTTCCCAACCAACGCTCAAAGAGATATCTTGGAAGGTCTGTCAGTTGTGATTTTCTTTTCAGATAGTCATACTTAATTCCAAGGATGGATGCATTTTTGAATTCAGTTTCTATTAAGTTCAGAACAGTTACTATACTTATCCATAGACTTTTTTGAAATTGATCAAAGGAGTTTTGTTGATTGAAAGAATATTTTTAGCTTTATTTTGTCAGCATTTAGGGTATGCCCACTTTAGGCATGAACAGGAGTAAGAAACTGTATGAATCTATAGAATTTTTTGTCACTTCATCCCCTTTCTTCAATCTTTTAATAATTTCTTGGAGAAACCTTTCAGCTTATTGATTTTAGGTCAGTTCAATCATTTGTCCTTCATGAATTTTTTAAAGAGAGGTAAAAATGTTCAGAAGTTCCAAATTCATCAGGATTCTGTTCAGATTAAGTGTTCCCCTGTCTGTAAACAAGTTGTCCCAAGTTGACGGGAGGCTGGGTGAGTTCAATGAAGAAATTCCAAGGACTTTAAGTGAGTTGAAACAAGAAAGAGTCTATATAATACCCTGGTCTTCTGGTGAGAGCTTTGGAAGACATGGAAATACTTTTAAGGGAGAAAGATCAGTCAGTAAATCAAAAAGCCTGTGATGCTCAAGGGGTAAGCACCCAGAAATCAGTTTTGGTGAGGGTGGTAGAACCTAAAAAGACATTCAGTGAAAGTCATTGGAAGAATTTAGTGA
The DNA here is from genome assembly GCA_025617555.3 of Puccinia polysora. Classification (NCBI taxonomy): domain Eukaryota; kingdom Fungi; phylum Basidiomycota; class Pucciniomycetes; order Pucciniales; family Pucciniaceae; genus Puccinia; species Puccinia polysora. Next base: position 47,463,931 of record CM062621.1, on the reverse strand, counting down.
AGTTTCTCCTTTGTAACAGCATCAGGTTTGCAAAAATTAACACATGATTTCAAACCACTATCCTTCTTCTTGAAAGGAAATGAAAGTTTCTCCATTTCTTGAAGTGCTGTGGCTGGATGAAACCTTTCTCTACATTCTCTGCTATGTATGCTTGTAGGGTTGAATTTTCATTTGAGGTAGTTAATATTCAATCCCAACTGGGGGTATGAATCCTTCCAGTCCAACATTGTGGTTTCAAGCACGGTGTGAAGAGAGTTGGTCTTCTTTAACCTGGGAGAAGAGAACCTAGGAATGAATGGTAATCAGCAGTAACTTTCTTTAAACTGGTTTCTGATTTGCCAGTAACTTCATCAGTAACAAATAGAAAAATCAGAAGAAGTAAAAAATTGCATAGTTATGCAAGGATGAATCCAATATATCTTCCTCCTGTGAAAAAGAAAGGATCAATGAATAACCAAGCAAGTGGGAAGAGTTTTGAACTCCAAGGGAATCAGGAGGGGTCTTGGGTAATTTCAAAAGGTTCTGAATTGAGGTAAAATGCATTTGGCTGCAGAAAGAAAGGCAGAGTTGAGGGAAGGACAGCTGTGGGAAGTTTAGCCAGGTTGAGTTCAACAGGATTGGAGGAAATTTCAGTGATGAGTTGGTGTCTTGATGTGGACAGCCCCATCTTCCAAGTTTGCCTCTGGATTCCATTGATGAATATATTCAATTCCCAGGTTGATTCAGAGAATGGTGAATTTACTTGAAGGATTTCACATTCAAAGCTAGGAAAGGAAGGAGTGAAAATGTTTTGGAAGTTGATTCACTGATCTGAAATTGAAAATATGATTATGATTTTCCAAAGGAGAGGGCTGTAAGGGGTGGATACTTTGAACCATTGAATTCCCAATTAAATATTGAGTTTCACCTGAATCAAACAAGCAATAGAGATAAGCCTTGAAAAAGAGGAAGAAAAGGGTGAGCCTAATCTTTGTTTGGCGTTTTGGAAGCACTGGAAGGTGTTGGGTTAGGAGAAGAAGATGATTTGAAAGTTTTCTTTCTAAAGTCCTCTGTCTTGTGTTTACCAACACAATATAAGCATAATTTGTCCCTGTCTCTTCTTGCATTTTCATCTGAATTGATTTTTTTCATTTGGGCCTAGGTCCAAAGAGGGTCTGGTAAATGACGTAGTTTAAGTTGACTTTTCTGGGGACTTGTCATGCTCCCTACCCTCACCGCTACACTTGCAATGCTGATTAGAGGTAGAGTTAGATTGAGAAGAACTGTGGGGTTGAGAATAAATGATGATGAGGATTTTTCTTTTACCCTTTCATGATACCTTGTATCACATAGTCCAAAACTATATCCATAAGATCCTGGAGAGTTTCTTGAAAGCCATTGTACCCTGCTAGTTGGTCCAGAAGGCGTGAAGGAAGGCTTTGTTGAAAATGGAATTACAAGGCTCTATCACCCCATCCAGAGACTTTGGTCATAAGTGATCTAAATTCAGTGATGTGGGTTGAAACGTAGCCATAGTCCCTTGTCTTCAACTTCACCAGTTACTTTTCAGCCTTGAAGACTTCAATTCTGTCTCCAAAGCGGGTGAAAATTTTCTGTCTAAAGTAGGACCATGAGTTGAGGAGGAAAGAGGGCTCTTGATTGGAAAGGTGAGCCATATAGGTTTGGATAGATCAATTTGAACTTCCAGAGAGGTAGGAATCTGTAAATATTATCTTCTTCCAGTATACACTAAAGGTTCCTTCATCATTTTCAAAAATGAGTTCACAAGATTGGAGGAATGGTTGGATTTTGCTAGAATTTTTGCCTTCAAACGTATTTGGAGCATTCATGGAAGGAGACTTGAAGGTTCAGGAGTGAGAAGTACTGTTTTATGTAGGTTGAGAAATTGTTTCCAAAGCAGAATTCATGGTCTGGAGGAGGGATAAGAGATTCTGGTCCACATAAGATGTTGGAGGTTGAGGTTGGGTTGGAGGTTCAGGGGTTGCAGTAGAAGTTGAGGGTGGGAATACTTCTGGATTTTCCATAGTTGGTGAATTGAGATTACTTAGGATCCTTTTTTCAAAGCCTGATTCCTCACTTTATTCCTTGCCCTCTTCTTCCAGAATAGGAAGGATGCTGGGATCATAAGATGGAGGATCTAATTCAAAGCCTGCTTGGGGATATTTGCCAATTACACAATTAGTGATGTGACTAACTGCAGGTGTGTCAGGGAAAGGGAAGATCAAGGAGGATCTGGAGGAAGGATACCAGTGTACATGGAAATGGAGGTTTCTGGCATTGGAAGGTTTGAAGAAGTCCTCCCAAGTCTACAAGCTTGAGGAGTTGACTGGTCCTGATTGGAGATATTGATGACAGAGCTTCTGCCTCTTGCTGCCCTGGTGAGAGGTAAAATTGAAATGAAAAGTGGTTAGGAACGTCAGGCTTGCATGGTGTCCAAATACACCAGAGAAGAGGTATGATCCAAAAAAATTACCCAGAGAAGATTTGAAGAATGAAATGGCCAAATTGGATTATATTTGAAGTAAATTGACCCCCATCAAAGCACATCAAAGTTAATTGAGGTCCTGTCAATGCACTTTAAAGCAAATTGAGCCCCATCAAAGTACATCATAGCTATTTGAGGTCCTGTCAAAGCAAATTGAAGCTGATTGATCCCCGTCAAAATAATTCAAAGCTATTTGAGTTCCCATAAAATCACGTCAAAGCTGATTGAGCCCCAAAAGAGTATGTCAAAGCTATTTGAGGTTAATTCAAAGTACTTCAAAGCTATTTGAGGTCATTTCAAAGCTTGTCAAAGCTGATTTAGCCGCGTCAAAGCACATAAAATCTATTTGAGGTCCCTTTAAAGAACTTCAAATTTGAACCATCAAAGTTGAAGAAGTCAAAGTCAAGGCGTCAAAGTTGAAGTGCTTAACTCAAATCATTCAAAGTCAAAGCGTCAAAGAAGTTGAAGTCAAACCGTTGAAGTCTAAGCAGTCAAAGTCAAATCAGTCAAAGTCAAAGCATCAAAGTAGTCAAATTCAAAGTTCTGAAGTCAAAGCAATCAAATTCAAAGCTTTGAATCAGTCAAAATCAAAGCATTGAAGCTGAAGCAATCATAGTCAAAGTTTCCTTTAAGGCCAAAATGATATTTTTGGGGGGAAACAGATGATTCCGCAGGAAGTTCCCTTGAGAATGTGAAGGGCCACACAAATTTTTAGCGCTTTATCACGCACTAGCCCGCGAATAATCATAGGTAGTGATATCCATAAGATGGGGTGTTATGGATTGGAGTTGGTTGAAGATGATGATTTGAAGAAAAGAGAGTGGGTACTAATTAAGGGGAAGACATCATTATAATGTAACGACTTCCCCTGGCGTGCAAGGGGCTGAAGGCACAGGCATTACTACTCATAGAACTCAAGGATGATTGACTGGGATTTCAACAAAGAAGATGAAAGGAGGGTACAGTGTTGAGAAGAGGAATGATGGCAAGAGAAGTCCAGGAGGATTTTTTTGAAGATGGAGTTGTTGAATCCTATAAGAGTAACACCAGGAAGGGGCAAGGTGATATGAGTTAAGCAGGCTGGTTGAAGTTTGTCTTGTGCTGAGATGACACCTACTGGAAGAGGGACTAACCAATAAGAAGTAGTATACTAATTCCTTGAGGGGAATTATTCCAGGATGGAAGGAGTAGCAAGTATATGTGAGAACTGAGAAGGAGGCCTTGAGGGATGAGTGGCTGGTGTTGCAGGTTGGAGTTCCCATGGTATTAAATGTTGATGGATTGGCCTGGAGGCTGTAGTTGACTGATTGGGTGATGGGCCTGTCCAGGAATGTTTGACATGTACTAATCTGGAGTTCTGGGGGTATGGGATGAACAGACAGTGGAGAGTATTTTCTATGTATACAATAAGTGTAATATTTACTAACTCATACACCAATTGGGTTTAGGAGAGATACAGGGTGTACCAAGTTATAGAGAGAGAGGTAGAGAGCCTGGGAAGATTAAATGAATCACATGAAGCAGTGGTGAGGTGTACATGGGCATAGAGCATATACCATACAGGGAGATGTTGAACTTGGTGAAATAAGATGGAGACTCGAAGGTATGCAGTAGTACTATCCAGTGGAAGGTACAGAAGTAAGTAAAGTTGGAATTGAGCTGAGATTGAAGTGGATGAATGTTTGGATTGGTTGAGTTGAAGAAGTGTCCGGACTGTGGTCATGACAAAGGTGGACAACCTTCCAGTTGGAGAGAAATTTCCTTGCTAATATTATATACCCTCTCTCTGGTTGAAGCCTTGTGCAACGAATCTTGCCTTGAATCTCTTCAAAACACCATTAGTTTCAAACTTCTTATTCAAAACTAATCAAGACCCAACAATATTCTTTCCTTTTGGAACTAAATGCTGCTTAACCACTTCAAACACACTATTATTCACCAAAAAATCAAACTCTTCATTAATAGCTTTCTTTCAATTGGCTCTCTCATCAGAATTCATAGCTTGCCCATTGCTACTTGGGTTAACCCTGTTACCCATCTCTGAACTCAACTCCAGAATTTCACTAAGAATACATTGTTCCCTGAATGTATCTTCCTCTTATTCTGTAGAATCATAATGGGAATTCTATTCCACATACCTATCAACCAGTACTCTCATTCTACCACTCCTTCTAACAGGAGGTGTAGGCTCATCAGGTTCCCAATTAATGGACTCCCCTGAAGCCAGTAATGAACCCTCTGGTGGCACATCTGCCATCTCCTCATGATCTTGAACTACATTTTCCTCAGCCTTTTCTGGTGAAATAGGCTTTAATGCTATTTCTTGCTTTGATTTATCAACAGAACCATCTTCACTCCTCTTGAGTGGAAAGGTTCTTTCCTCAACTTTTACAGCCCTACTACGGACAATATTTCTATATTCTGGACAATATATCCACATGAATTACTTATTAAACCATAACCAACAAGCAACTCTTTTCTTTCTCTAGGATCCAATTTTCCAATCACCTCATTATGGTGAACACTATAATACACCAAACAACCAATTTTTGTAAGGTGTGATGTTTTGGGCTCTTGCTTCCAAAACTGATAATGGGGACTCTTCCCATTAACACTCACAATATTATGCAACAGAAAAAGTTTAAATGACTGCTCATCCCATCAGAACTTTGGTAGAACAGATTGAGCCATAATTTTTCTGACTTTATCCAACAAATTCCTATTCCTTCTCTCAACTATTCCATTATTTTGTGGAGTACTTGTAGTTGTAACATAATGAGTCATACCATTATCACTTAACAACTTCTCAAACTCCTTACTCACAAACTTGCACCCTCCATCAGTGATTACCCTTTTGATCTCCTTCATCAAACCATTCTGTTTCTGGACCTTGAATATTATAGAAATCTCCTCTGTGGTTTGATCCTTTGATCTTATTGGTTTCACCCATACAAAATTAGTTAATGTATCAACTAAATTGATGAATTAATTTTCCCCTTACATGGACATCCTTTCTAGTCTTGTACCCTAGTGTGCAACTCTCACAGTTGTTTTACTTTACCTTATTACCAGTTCTACAGTGAGCCACTGTTCTTATAGCTGAAATCTTAAATAAATCTGCACAAAGAAATTTATTCCAAACTTGTCCACAAATACTAGTTCTCTTTTTCAAATCATCAACAACAAACCAATCATCTTTCAGGTATCTAATCTGGTTACCTTTCTTCCATCAAACACCCTAAAATATGAGACTATAGGTAAAGTCTGGCACAAGGAACACTTTTTCAAAAGCTATAAGAAACCATCTTTGTTTGGAAGAATAACTTTTCCAATCCCTTTGATTTGAAATTTCCTTCCTTTCTGGCCAATATTTACAATTCCATCAAAATCTCTAAGATCATGAAATAAATTTGAATCAAAAACATGTGATCTGTGCATTCAGATTCAATTAAAACCAGAACTTCCCCCTTCAATCCTCCTAGTGATAAAGGAAATTTGTCAGTCAATGATAAAATCTGAGTTTTAACTTCTAGATTACCCACCTGTTAGTAAATCAATTCCATTTCAAGGTCTTCATCTACCCTTGCCCTCTTGTAGGGTACTTCTTCCTCTACCATTGGTTCTTCTACCACAGTTGAGCTCCTCCCAACAGGTCCTTCAATTTATCCCACTGCTACCATGGCCACATTCTTCATTTAAAGATTAACCTCCTTGTAATCTTCCACTGACTTCCTCTTTTTTGCCTGCTTGCAGTCCCTTGCATAATGGCCCTTCTTCTGACAGTGGTAGCATAAAACTTTAGACAATTATTTCTTGGCACCCTTGCAAGAAGAATTTCCAACTTTTCCAACCAAGGCTGTTTCAGTATTGCCCTTCATCTTTAACTGAAGGTCATCCTTTTCAATTCCATTAAGCACATCTTCTTCTCTAGGAAGAGTATCAAATTGAGAAATTACTCTCACTAAGGAGTCATATTCTTTTGGGAGCTTCAAAAGAATTAATAGTGACAAACACTCAGGATCTATTTTAAGCCCTGATGACTTAAACTAAGCAATACTTGACCTAGCTTCTCCAACAAACTGCTTACAATTGGAATAGGTTAACGTTAAATTCAAGGCCCATTGTGCCGTGGAAATGACTCAAAATGGGCCATGTGGCATGCGACAAAACCACATTCAAGCCGTGCCACATGCCACATGGCTCAAAGAACCACATGGCCCACACACCATGGTGCCGGCTTGTGTGGGATGCTGCAAAACTACATTCCAGCCGTGTAGAACTCCACATGGCTGGAATGTAGTCATTTGGAAACCGCCCGGCCCACACACCATGGTCTGGGCTTGTGTGGGATGCCGCACAACTACATTCAAGCCTTTTAGAACTCCACACGGCTCAAATTTAGTCGTGTGGAATCCCACATGCCACTGGACTGTGGTGAGCCAAAAAAACAAAAAAAAATGAAAGGGTACTAACATAACCCATAAACTAAATAAACCTTCCAAAAAACAGAAATCAACCATAAAATCAAAAAATGTTCATTTTTTGGTTAAAAAAAACAAATAAATAAATAAATAAACTGGTACTATCCAATGGACTAGCCCTAAAGTAAAAAGACCCAAAAAAGCACAAGTAACTTGAATAGACCTAAACTAAAAGCACCAAAAAAAATACAATTGACTTGACAAGCCCTAAAGTAAAAACACCAAAAAAAAAGACAAGTAACTTGACAAGCCCTAAATTAAAAACACTAAAAAAAAAGACAAGTAACTTGAAAAGCCCTAAAGTAAAAACACCAAAAAAAAGACAAGTAACTTGACAAGCCCTGAAGTAAAAACACCAGAAAAAACAGTTCAACTTGTGTCAAGCTGATCCCATCATAAGGAGTAACATACTCCTTATGATGGAGTGAGCCCAAAACAAGTTGAACTGACTTACCATTAAAATCTCATTCAAAACACTCAATATAAGGATTTTATCTCAAAACACTCAACCTAACTATTTTCAAAATGTGATAACCCTTTATATTAATAGAACTTGTTAGCTGCATTATAATTACAATTTATATGAAACCCAATGATGAAATGAATTCAGATTCTATAATCTCTATAATCTAGAATACATTTGCAGTTGATCTTTGAAATGATCCACCCAACCAGAGGCTTTTTTAGAAATCAAGGAACACAGTTTTGCTAAAATGGGCAGGATTGGAATCATTTCTCCCTCAAGTACCAATAGAACCCAGTGTTTATTGTTTACAAAGGAAATATAAATAGGGTCTGATTGATCTGTAATACCTTTTTTCATTGGATTATAAGAACAAATTGACTCCAATGAAATGAAACATATAGATCTGTTGTATGTGTCTGCTAATATTTGTCCCATATCTAGTTTAGCAAACCATTTTGAAGAGGGAATTTTTTGATTGATTTCTTTAACATCAAGACTTTTTTTAATCTTTTCTACCTCTTTTGCACCACCAAGCATCTTAATGTAGCTTGCTTCATGTTCCTCTAATGTTTAAATCATTTCTTTTCTCATTTTAAACCATCCATGTTCATTGTAACCAAGAGATTTAGCAATGACTCTAAATCTGCAATTCCCATCTCCAATTGGATCCCAAACCACACCCAAGAAATTAAGGAATTTCTTGGTTATTTGATTGAGTTATTTCATGTTTGGTTCCTATCATGAAAACTTACTTAGTATTCATTTCTTTAATCAGATCAATGAAATGAATAATTACCAAAGATGAGTTTCTGGTTGAGCTTTGCTGCACGTTGTCTTCCTCTGAAGAGGATTACAATTCCAAATTAATTGATCCCAATTCACTTTCAGTATCTTCCTCTGAACTATCAAATTCATATTCTGATCCTGCCAACTTTGACTAACAATTCATCATTAGTTAGTTAGTTCATTAAACCCAAAAAATGATAATTTTCCAAAAGAAAGGACTTACAATCTTTCTTCTTTTCTTATTTGGCACCCTTCCATTCCTATTTTTCCACTTGAGTTTTTTTTCAACATGCTCAAATTAAGATGGTTCTCTCTGCTTATCTGTCTATTTTGGCTGTCCCCTACTTGATTGTAAGACTTTAGGTTCAAGTCTTGGCTTTGATTGATATTTTGTGATATTTCAAATGATTTACTTCAATAGGCCATCTTGATCATGATCTCGAGATTCCAAGATAATTGCATTCAGTTTTTAACATAACTGAGTAATGCTCAGCATTTTGTCCATGTTTCAATTCAAAAATTCAAAAGGATCAACCATTAGTGAATTAGGAATAATTAATCAAAAAGCATTAATCACATAGTGATTTGAACAATCCAACTTAAGCCAACTTACAGAACTAGAACTGCAAGGGTCATAGTCCAACCTTCACTGAGGATGAACATCTTTGGGTACCACTCATCCTCTGAATGCTAGAATGTCACTTATTTGATGGTAACAGGGCAAATCCATAGTCTTGGAGTATACCTTGGTGCACACTTTGCCATCATGATCACGTTTCAACCTCTCAAATTGTTCCCTAATAAGCTGAATTTCCTCTAAAGAAAATTTGTATCCCATTGGTAGCAGTTCAGGTGGGAGAACTGTCCCTAGTTTAATTCAATAGTTGTGTAATTATTCATGAACTGATTTAATTTAATTCAAACTTTTTCCATCAAGGTTTTTCCAAACATCCGAGATGTTTACCAAAGAGTTTGCAAGGAATTTTTTGAGAGTGGAATGGGTCCCTTCAACCCAAGAATTTGTTTTTTTTCCAAAATCTGGGTTTATACAAGTCCATGCCGTTACAAACATCTCTTTGATAGGTAAAATTTTATTTTCCATATACTCAAGCACATCCTCATAGTCTTTTGAGAAACACTAAACAATTCAAAAGGTCAGAACCCAAAACTAGGAATAATAACAAGCAGTGATTTGGACTTACTCTGAGTTCTGCATCATTGACCTCCGCCTCCTCCTTGGTCTTTGAGGCCTGTACTTTTCCCATAGATTCATAAAGCTTTTCCATCCTTCAACATCATTAAAAAAGCGCCCTTTACAGTTTGCTCGTATTTTTTTGGACAAGTGCCAAGTGCAACATTGTCTTGATTACTCTGCAAAACTAGATTCAATTTCATGAATCAGAGCTTTTTCACGGTCCATCACAAATACTTTTGGAAGTCTCTCAGGATCATAATCCAACTCCCTCAATGAATTTAAAGACCAACTTTAGAACTCAAAAATTTCTTTTGTTATGAAAACAAGAGCTTTTGTGAAAGTTTTTCAGTTGGCTGCCATTCCTACAACATGCAATAGCAGGATTTTTTACTTATTTGTTATATAAGTACAATCCAACATACCAATATGATGGAATTGTTGGGAAAGCTTTGATGACTCTGGGTGGGGCAAGAATAGGGCCTCCGAGTGACCCTCTCCACTGAATTTTGACCAATGAATCAAACTTGATTCTTCAAGCTGTTTGTAGAGTACATCCATAACAATTTTCCTGTTCAGTTCTTCAAGCGCTATCTTTTGCTTAGTGTTATAGATTGTTCAGTCATCAACATAATTTCTGCCATCAATCTTGCTCAATTTTATCTTACTTTGCAACATATTGATCCCATCATTCATGCCTTCTATTAGATTGTCTAAGGCTACCCCAGTGATTCTCCTCATTTGAGGATGCACAGAGGGATGTTCTGATGTTTGATGGTTATGTTGAGTTTCTTTGTAGGAGAGTTGCCAAAAGGGGTCTGCCTTTGTGCAACCTTCATGGATTAAAAAATTCCACCCAACCTTCCTTGTGTGATTTTTCCAAGACCTTTTGTTAAGGAGTTTCCCCAAGTAGGAACCATGTTGATCCCAGGCCAAGTCCACATTTTTATCTTTCCTCAAGTTAAAAACCGTCAGAGCGTAACCATGCTTCATAGCCCATGTTTGAAAATAGTTTTGCGCCTCTTCCCTGGTAGGAAAGGCTCTCATGGGAGGTGGGTCAAGTGGATCTAGTAAACATTCATTGGTTATTTTCATACTTTCATAGGTCTCATAGTTTCATAGTTTCATAATTACAATCCCTCAATTATTTTTGATCAAATTAAATCAGGCAAAGACCTCAGTAAAATAAAATTTTACTCACAACCAGAGGTCAAATCAAACTGTGAAACATTTTGTTCCTCAATTGTCACCCTAGATGAGGATGCAATTGGGGCTTCCAATTTTTCATTACCTGGATCCTTTTTTTCCAAAGCTTTGTTAATGGCACTATTTATGTATTCCTTCAACGCAGCCATGTCACAAGTAGGGCTTGCAACTGTTCCCATAATGCAAAAAAATTGCAATGCTACTTCAGTATTCAATCCAACTTTCAAATGAAAAACTGCAAATTTTGCTCACTTTTGAGTTAAGAAATATGTGTCAAATTTCACTTTAATATCTAGGATACTTCAATTGATTTCACTTTGATTTCACTTTTATTTCACTTTAATTTATCTTTGGTATTGCTAGCTGTGGTCCAACTGTTCCACATAGTATACGTTGATCCCAAATTTTGGTTGAGGGAACCCAGGTGTGATCCAGGGGGTGCCCAAAATTCTGGTACAACTTCCAGGAGGTTGCACGCCCCCAAAAGCAGAAGATTTGAGCCGTGTACAAGGGTATACAGCTCAAAATCACCATTTCCAGGGGATAAACAGCTCCTATACAACCCCCAGGGGTCATGCTTGTTTAGAAGGGCCCTTTGTAGTTGTCTATGGGCCCCCAGGGCTCAAATGGGCCATGTGGGGCCCTAAAAAACTACCACACAGTTGTAGCCATGAATTTAACATTAACCATTTGAATATTGTAGCTTGAATAGTTTATTAAAAGCTATACCCTTCTGATGAAAAGAATCACCAGCATACTTGGCTCTGAATAATATCCAAAGAACACTCCCCTTCCTCTTCACATCTTCCCTCAGAGTATCAGCAACCCAAGTTACCTTATTCTCATCAAGACGCCTAAGGATGAAATGATAGGAATTATTCTCCACCTCTGAACTGATCAGAGTATCATCTGCATCCATTATTTCCCCATAGCAGATTTTATCCAGCTCACTATTCATAAGGATAGCCCAGGAATTATAACTCTGAATTTTAATGAATATCTTGGTGGAGCTAAAATCAGCAACATGAAACATCTTCTTGGAAAACTTGAGATCCTCAAGGTTTTCCAAATTGAGGTATGAAGTTCCAAATTTCTTGGAAATAATGTTGATGCTGTTACTTATAATATGTGAAAATTACGGCCATAAATTAGCTTAGTGGCAGGAGGAGCAGTAATTAAAGCAAAAAAAATGCTGTAAAACCTGTGTCTATAAAGGCACAAGGGCTCTCACAATGTTACAATATGTTGGTAAATTGATTGGATGAATTTGAATGGATATTATGGAAAACAGCAGGGAGAAGGGCTCCTTAAGTAAAAGATTGACCCTTATGTGGGCCCATGTTAAAACAAGAGAAAAGGCAAATTTTCCTCCCCAAAAGGGCTCTAGAGGCTCTACAGGCCTTGTTAGTTGTTTTGGGCTACATCAGCTCACATGGCATTTGCCCCTGAACCCTTTCAACCAGAACTTTCCAGTCAATTTTGGTGTTTCCACACTCACAGGGCTGAATCAGCCCCTTTAATGTTCAATCCCTGGGCTGTTTGTCCATTACAAGCAGTCCTGTTACCTATATCTCCTCATTTAAAGGCTGTTTTACTCATGCAACCAGCCCCTGGCCCAACATATGGGCCAGGTGGGACCCAGGACTCACCTGGGTCCGGTCTCAAACTCACACAAGGGGGGGTGTAACTGGCAGACGCGCCATACCTCTCCTCTTTCCTACCTAGGTGACCAGCAGGGGTGGTTAAATCCCCTTCTGGTTTCCTGGGATGCCATTTTCCTCAGGCGGACTTTCAAAAAAGGTTGACTGGAGGGGGATCTGGTCCCTCCAGTCCTTGGCGCCTCCCCCTCAGTAATGGGGGGGAGAGCACCCCGCTAGTTTTTTGCTCCCCACCTCACACAGGTGGGAGGGTGAGGAATTCCCCCCTACCGCCGGTTGCCTCAATTCAAGCGGCCTGGCCCTAAATTTTTGGGAACTTGGGCTGGGGGGGATTAGGTCCCCCCAGCCCTTGGCACCAGCACCCTACTACCCTTTTCACATGGGTGAGGGGGTGATGAGATCCCTCCACCCTGACTGGTTTCTGGCTGGCTGGTTCCAAACCAGCCACCTTTCCTCCCCTTTGCAATGGTGAGCAAGGGGAGGGGAGGCAGTTGGGGCTGTTTGCCCCAACTGCTGGCTGCAAGGTGCCTGTCAATTCCAACTGGGGTGGGGGGACTCCATATGGAGTTCCTCTTCCCCATACAACAGCCCCGCATAGACATGTGTGCCCCTAAACAGACTGTGAGCAAGAAACAGCGGCCCCAAGTGGGCCTCAACACAGGTGGAGGCCCTAAATGGGCTTTCCCAGCCCAAAACCAAGAAATGGAAATTTTGGTGGGTCAGCCCGGCTTGCCAAGTGTGTCAAAAATGAACCTGGGGCCCAATAATGCCCATAGAAGCACATTTGGTTGGGTGGTCTATCCATCCCAATGGGCCCTGGATGGCCCATGTACCAAATGACTTATTTAACTTTTTCTGAGGCCAGTTTCCCCAAATTTGTGACTTCCACACGGGCCTGTGTAGTATGTGTGGTTTTCCAATGGGCCCTAAAGGCCCATATTTTAATCCCATTTGGATTACACCTATACGTGGCACACATGTAAGTGCCTGCATATTTTAACATATTTGAGGTATGTGGCTTTGTCAATATATCAATCTGTTGAGGACAGTCTCCTCCTTGATTGATCGATTTTTCTGGTCTTGAGGCTTGAGTTTTTAAAGAGTTGAGTTGATGAAATGGAGGAAGAATTGGTAAGGAAGGAGAATCTGGGTGTAGTTGAAGTGTAGTATGGCTTGCCCAACCACAGGGAGTTGTCCCATTTGGGATAAATCCCAGCCATTGAAGTCTTGGAGGAAGTGGGAAGTGGTTCAGTGATTTTTCCTGATTGGGATAAATAACCTTATTTTCAGCGTAGTTGTTTGAGAAAAACTAAAAAAAAAAATTGACTACATTTTTTTAATACATCTTTTTTTTGATTCTTGGTCTGATGAAATTTCAACACTAATACAGATCCCTCCAGCTACAACAGAAGGAATTCACAAACCATTATTTGTGAAAATTTAAATTTAAAGATAAAATATAGTGAACAAACCAGCTCCAATGAATATAATGATGTAATAATGAATGAATTTCCTGGAATAAATGTAAAAACCATGAAAAAAATCCTTTCAAATTCTTTTCCCTTTGGAAATCTATAAAAGTTCTAATATACTGTTTAATTTAAGCCTTCTGTCTCAATTATCCAACCAACCTACTCCAGGCACTGGAAGATGGTTAAAAATCTGCTTTGATACCTCAAGGGAACTGTGGTTTTAGTTTACTTTATTCAAAGTTCCCAGAAAAAAACCACCAACTATTTGATTGAGCAGTTCTAAACTACGGGCAATTTTCTGTATCCCAAAATTTTACCACTTTATATTTCATATCTTTTGGATGTGGCTATTTTGAAACCAGAAAAATAATTCTGGAGTGCCATTTTTTGCATGCATAAGTCCACATGCCAATTATCTTGGTGTGCACAGTTCCACATTCCAATATATTTTTGGCATGCACTTGTGCACGTTCCAATAATTTTGGCATGCTAAGTTGCACATTCCAACCACTTTGGAATGCACAGTTTCACATGCCAATAAATTTGTCATTCACAGTTGCACATTCCAATAATTTTGGAATGCACAGTTTCAGATTCCAAAATATTTAATATAAAGATTTTTTTGGAATGTTGACCTTTTTTCACCAAAAATTTTCAAATGTGGAATTGTGCACTACAACAAAGGGTTTTTCATGAAAAATAATTAATTATTGAAACTTTTAAACAATTATTAAAACTAGTTAGAATCATTTTGAAATAGAAGATAAGTATGGAAATTGAACCTAATGATGAGATCTAAAATACTTTAATTAAAGAAAAACAATAAAAGGAAAGTGATTTTGTTCCTCATTTTTTCCTTAATAATTGTAAATCTCAATTTTTTCTTCCAATAAATTGAATAAATATTTGAAAGAAAAAACCAAAATTCCAGAAAAGAAAACCAAAAATAAAACATTACTCATTAATCAAACATCCAGAAGAAAATTTCCTTGTGCCCAAATTTTTGACTTTGTAGAAAGAAACCTAATTGAACTTTTCATATTCACAAACAAAACACCTTTCAAAACAAAAAAAAAAAGACTATATTAGAATTGGCTTTCTTTTTTTTTTGAATTTATTTTTTGATTCATTTGTATATCTTTTGAATTTCTTGAAGGAAAACATTAGATTGATACAATTATCAAGGAAAAAATCATGAAGAATATTCCCTTCCTTTAATTAAATTTGTTTTTTCCCCAGTATTTTGGATCTCATTTATTGGTGAATTTCCCAAACTTGTTTTCAATTTTGACACAATTTTAAGTATTTTTGACAATTCTTTCAAATTTTCAATTATTCATCTTTTTGATTGAAAAACTTTGTTTTTGAGATTCACAGTTCAACAAGTAATTTTTTTGGCATGCGCAGATCCACACAACCATTTCTGGCATGAAAAAATCTTGCTGCAACTACAGTGGTGTGCACACATCAACATGCCAAAGCAATCTCAATTTTTGGTGTGTGGAATTGTGCATGCCAACAACAGTAGTGTATGGACCTTTTCACACCAAAATTATTGGCATGTGGGGGTGAACATGCCAAAACAGTTGAATGACATGAGTAATTTGATGTCTTCAAAACATTCACGCCATAAATTCTTATGGAAAGAAAGAAGCTGCATTTCAGTAATAAAATCCATTTTTGGTTGATAAACCATGGATAGTGAATCTGTGGTAATAAATCACTTGAAAAAAAAACAATCCTGGCGCTCAAATATCATCATTGATCTAGGGATATCTACCCGTAAGACCATGATTAAATACAAAACCCAAGACACAGTAATCATTTGTATGGAAGAAAAAATCAATCAAAAATAAAAGAAAATAAAAATTATTTTTCATTAAATTTGAGATATTATGTAAAGAATCTTACTAACAAATGAGCATATTTATTCTAAATAAAATTATCAAAAATATCCTGAGAATACTCTGTTCCTTTGTAAAAGTGATAAATTTCAGAGTCCAATTTCTTCTAACCACATCTGAATCTAGGTGGTTATAAATCCAGACATGCCATCCTCTTCTAGACAGAGCCCCAACGAACTATTTTCTGCACATGGTCCCAGACCTTCTTTTTCCTCTTCCCTAGGTGAACTTAAATGGGTAAAACTTTTGATTTTTTACGATATACCTTTGATTTTGTCTTTTATGCCTGTCAACTTTACTTTCTTCTTTTTCTCCATTATCAGAAATCTCAAAGCAAAACTTAAGAAACCTTTCCCCCAAAATCTTGGTGTCTCACATTCAAAAAAAAAAGATGTTTGATCAGTCAAAAATGCAAGTAGGAGTAACACAGAATAGAGAAAGTGGAGGATTGAATTCTGTTTGTATACTTCTTTCTCTATTTCATTTCCAAGAACAAGCTCAGAAATCTAAGTAAAAGAATCATATTTTTCAAGAATTTCCATCTGCTTTCTCAATAAAGGATTTTTTTTTACTTCTCATTTGAACTAATTCCTCCTTTTTTCAGTTCATAATTCAAAATTTAAAGAGCTAATAACATATCCGTTTACTTGAATAACCAAATTAAATTTTTCTATAAATTTCAGAAAAGGGAATTGTTTAATT
Source organism: Puccinia polysora (assembly GCA_025617555.3). Lineage (NCBI taxonomy): Eukaryota > Fungi > Basidiomycota > Pucciniomycetes > Pucciniales > Pucciniaceae > Puccinia > Puccinia polysora. Next base: position 47,447,579 of record CM062621.1, on the reverse strand, counting down.
AATGATCCTCCATTTACAGGATATTAAATTAGTTTGTCCACAAAATTATTGTTGCAGAAAAACCAGGAGCTGTTTGGAGTTTTTTATTTTCTTATTTTCAAGAAGACCTGCAGGATATTTTGCATCAAACTTTTTAAAAGAGGGACCTCCTTTGAATATCAAGGGATGGATGAAATGTGTTTATGCAGGATATTCATGAGATTAAGGTGGAAGAAAAAAAGAATTTTTGAGTTGATTAAGTTTATTCAGGAGTGATACACTCTAGTGGGACCAGTGGAAACTACTGTCATAAGGGCTACTGAATGAAAGCAGGGCTTGGCACAGAGGGGACTCCACTCTCAGTAGGCTTGGGGTAAAGGATACTGGAAGATGCTACAAGGAGCAGAGCAGGATTGAATTGGATTTAAGGTGCTGAATGACACTTTCTGGGATGGATTCCTAGTAAGAATTAGTAAACTGATTTCTTGGGGACAATCAGGAAGAGGAAGAGAAGGGCTGCTTAAATAGACAGACAGGAGGCTGGACTAAAACAGAGGTAAAGATGCTTGGGCCTCAGGCTACATATGTGATGACAAGGGAGCAGTCAAGGTAACAGAGAGGGCTGATCAGGTATGCTACTACATTGGGGTTAGGCTGCTTACTACATTGGGGATAGGCTACAGGTCTGGCTGTCTAAGCTGGTAATGCACAGTGAGAGGATGTACAGTTTGCATGGAGGTCATGACACTATGTACTAAGTATAGAGAGTATGTGGTACAATCTGAAAGAGGATGTACATAAGGATTCCCAAAGGATAAATCATAATGAATTATGGGATAGACAGGGTGAAGAAGGTTAGAGGATATGAAAAACCTGAGAGATTAAGTATGTGCAAGCCTAAGGAGTCTATATGTATAATGCATGAGGTTATACTATATTTTGATATGTAAGGCATGAAGATCCTGAGGAGATATGTAGTTGAAGCAGATATACTGATAAAGTCTCTAGAGCCCTGAGGTTGAAGTTCCTGAGGTGAGTATATTAGACTGAGGTTAGACTAAGTTTAGGTGTCAGTATGACAGTACCCCCTGGTGAAAAGGATAGCATCTCCTGATGACCATAAAAGTAGAGGTTGAAGAGGCTATCCAGGTATTCCTTCAGCCATGTCTAACTTGAGCTTTCCTTCCCCCTACCCACAACAATCACCACCATCCACCCCATTACCATCCTTATCCCCTTTCACCAGATCACCTACACCAACCTACCCAATGGAGAAGAAAAACAACTTCTATCCAGTCCAACAATATTACCCAAGCTGTGGCAGATGCATGAAGCTTGGAAGAATCTGTACCACCAGTATCAAGCATAACTCTGCCAAGTGTGAAAGTTGTAGACAATATGGAAGAGTATTTGATATGGATAAGCAAGGCAGGAAGGCCATGGGGCCAACCTTATGGGTCCTGGAGAAGAGCCAAACTTTTGAGGTGAAGGAGGCACCAAATGATGATGCCATGACTTTGGCCTATTCTTCAGATTGGATTGGATGAATCTTCAGGTAATTGTTTCCAGGTTGTTATGTGGAAGGTTTTGTAGCGTTGATATGGGTTCCAATAGTTTGATTGATGCAGGGAAGTTTGAAGAAGGTGCAGGAGAAGAGGGAGGTCTTGCATCAAACTGGACATTTGGCAATAGATGGTATGTTGAGGCGTTGAGAGGAAGTGTGTGGGGAGGCATTTATAAGGTTGGGTACCCCTCATGTAGACTCAGACAATGAAGTGGTCAAGTTCCCATCAAAGAGACTAAGAAATAGAGACGTGATCAAATCCCTCAAACCCGTCAAAGGAGGCTGTCAAAGCATTGAAGGTTGAAGCGTCAAACCTTTGCGCCAAACCATCTAAGGAGGAAGTCAAAGCGCCAAACCGTTGAAGGAGGATGTCAAAGCGTCAAAGGGGGCCGTCAAACCGTCAAAGGAGGTTGTCAAACTGTCAAAGCTTGGAAGCAGCTTTTTGAAGCGTCAAAGAAAGGAAGAAGATGAAGACGCCATGGGAAGTTTAGAGATGGAATTTAGTGAATTGGGAGATGAAAGAGAACAAATAAGAGATATAGGTAAGGGGAGAGAAAGAGAAGTAATTGTTGAGGAAGGGGGAAGATCAGATGACTCTTTGGAGTTAGAAGATTTGAGGAGTAAGATGAAGGAGTTAGAGGTGAAGATGAAGGTTATAGAAGATAGAAGAAACAGAAAGAAGGGATTTGAGAAGAGAAATGAAGCAGAAGTTTGGTTGGAGGAAATAGAAAATGTAGAAAGATTGTTGGAGATGATGGAAGGAAGGAGATTTAGAGAATATTCAGTTTTAAATGAAGATCAATTCAATCAATCTTTGGAAGTTTATAGCAGTAATTCTAGGAATTTAAATTCAAGTTTAAATTAAGGTTTGAAGAAAGCTTGGGGTAGTGAAATAAGAAAAGAAAAGTATGGATTCTTGGAGGCTTGAAAGAAGAAGATTTCAGAGATAAAGAAAAGAATAGCTGATATCTTGGCTTTGGCTGGTCATACTTTTGAAGTGGGGACTACTATAAGAGGTCCTAATTCTTATCAAGTTACAAAATTGAAATTAGTAAATACATGGATGTCTAGAGTGAAAGAGTTAGAAGATTTGATGTGTGAAGCTATCTGAAAATTTGTTTATGAGAAACTATTATATAAAAAAAAAATTCTTTTTATAAAAGAGTTTTTCATTATTATTTTTTTGCTTTATTTTATTTTATATTTTTTTGTTAGCTTTACTATTTTACTATTATGTATTTTTTTTGATAGTATATATTTTTTTTTTTGAAAGAAGAAATTGATTTTCTTTTGTTTAATTTGAGGATATTTTTGGTTTTAAAGGATAGAGTGTATGGAAATGCTGAAGTAAAGTAGGGCAATTGGTAAGATTAGAGTGAGGTTCCCAAGTGGTTCCCTCCTTGTCATTCTGGAAGCCTTTCCATTCAACTAATTAAAACAATTTCCCCCTCTTAAGATTTGATTCCAATATCCGTGACACTTCCCATTCTTCTTCCCCATCAATTTCAACTGGTTCAGTTGGTGGTTTGTGCCTGGAGGATAGTGAGTTGTCCTGATATGGCTTGAGTAAGGAGGAGTGGAACACAGGGTGAATAGTGGACCATTGTTGAGGAAGTTGAAGCTTGAATGAATTTTTTCCAATCTGTTCTGTAATAAAAAAAGGACCTAACCATTGCTCTGAAAGCTTATCAGTTTGATGATTAGTTTTGATATTTTTAGAAGAGAGCCAAACTTTTTTTCCAACAGCAAATGAGGCAGGAAAATTACTTCTTTTTAGGTCAGCATATCTCTTATAAGTTTTAATTGACTTTTCCAGTTCAACTCCTAGTTTTTTCTGATTCTGGTGAATCAGAGTTATGTAGTGGCTGACAGGTTGGTTTTCTACTACATGGAGGCTGTCAAAGGTGGGATTTTGACTGTAAATGGTGAATAATGGAGATTGCTTGGTGGAATTATGGGTGGAATTTTTGTAGGCAAATTCAGCAAGAGGGATCCAGGTATCCCAGTCGTCTTGGTGATAACTGAGATACATCCTAAGAAATTGTTCTAGGATTGTATTTACCCTTTCTGTTTTTCCATCTGTCTCAGGGTATAAGCTGTGGAAAGATTTCTTTTTATCTGTAATTTTTCACATACAATTTTCTAATAGGAAGAAACAAATAAGGATCCTCTGTCATTGACAATTTCAGTTGGGATTCCATGTTTAGTGAACACATGGGAGATTAGTAGGTTAGCTAAATACCCAGAGGAGATATCAGTTCTGGTTTTAATAAAGAGAGACATTTTTGAAAAACAATCAACTACCACAAGGATTGAGTCAAATCCATTGGATAGTGGCAGCTGTGAGATGAAGTCCATAGAGAGTGAGGTCCAGGTAGAATCTAGAATTGATAGGGGTTGAAGGAGTCAAAAATTCTTTTGGTGACTGGATTTTTTTTGGCTGCAAAGTTAAAAAGAATAAACATTATCTTTGATAAAAAAATTCATGTTTTCCCAGTGGAAATCTCTTTTGACTAGATCAATTGTTTTGTCTTGTCCAGGGTGACCAGAGAGAGGGGAGTTGTGTTGTTTTTGAAGTATTTCAAGTTGAAGTTGTTCATCCTCCTTGGGGATTGCTATTCTATTTTGTAAAATAAGGATTCAAGTGTCTGGGTATATGAGGTAGCTCTTTAATTTCTCCTTCTTTTTCAATTTCTGAATAATCTGTTGGGTTAATTTTTTGGAGCTCTGGGATTGAATCAAGTTGTCCAAATTTCCATCAACCTGTGTTTTAGAAGTAAAGAAAATTCTATAAGGTTTAAAGTCAGTCTGCTTCAAGATTTTTTTGACATTTTCTGTATTCTTTTCTGCATAGGGCATCCCCCCTTTTGGATAAACATTGTCTCAACGTGAAAATACATCAGGCACTATGGAGTGCTTCCAAGGTCCATAGACTATAGTAAAGTCAAATTCTGATAGGAATTCAGCCCAAAACGCTTGACAAAAAGTCAAGACTTTAGAGGTCATGAAATATTTAAGGTACAAGTGATCAGTGAGAACTTCAAAAGGAGAGGAAAGACTGAGGAAGTAAGCTCTCAAGATCTTGATGGCCCATAAAATAGCCCAGAGTTCCTTATAATGTATTTCATAATTCAGTTCAGCACTACCCATTTTTTGCTTTCAAAAGCAATTGGGTGCTTGGATCCATCAGGGGAGACTTGGGTGAGAACAGCCCCTAGGGCATAGTCACTAGAATCAGGTTCAAAAAAATTTTTTTAAAGAAAGATTCAAATTTCAAAGGATAGGGGCCTTGTTAAAGGCCAATTTGAGGTCCATGAACTTCTGCAGAGCCCCTGGGGGCAAAGGAAAGATTGGTTTTGAACCATTTAGAGCAGTTAGGAGGTAGACCTTTCTGGAATAGTTAATGATAAACCTGCAATAAAAATTAGAAAAACCCAAAAACTGTTGCAAGGGCTTTTTGTTCATTGGTGGTGGCCAGTCCAAGATCTTTTGGAACTTGGATTTTTCCATTTCAATACCATCCCTGGAGATAACATAGCCTAATTAATTCACTGAGGAGGCATGAAATTTGCACTTAGAAGCTTTTGCATATAAGTTGTTTTTCCAAAGCCTGCTTAAGACTTCACACACATGAGCTGTATGTTCTGTTAATTTTTTTGAAAAAATAAGTATATCATCAAGGTATACCACAACACAAATTGTTAGATGGTCTGCAAAAATTTCATTAACAAGACATTGGAAAGAGGCAGGAGCATTTGTTAGCCCAAATGGCATTACCAAATATTCAAAACTTCCAAACTGAGTTCTGAATGCTGTAAGATTTTCATCCCCTTCTTTAATTCAAAGGAGGTTGTAAGCACCCCTGAATTCAATTTTTGAGAAAATGGTAGAACCGGAAAAGACTTTTAATTAGTGAGTAATGGGAGGAATAGGATACCAATTCTTTTGTGTAACAGCATTGAGTTTGCAATAGTCAACACACAACTGCAAACCACCATCCTTCTTTTTCACAAAGAGGACAGGTGCTCCAGTGCTTGAAGTTCTGGGAAAAATGAAACCTTTCTCTATATTTTCTGCTATATAGGCTTTTAGGGCCTTGTTCTCATGATGAATGAGGGAGTAGATGGGCCCAACTGGAGGCAAAGGACCTTCCAGCTTGATATGGTGATTGTAAGCACGGTGAGGAGGGATTTTATCAGCTTTGAACTTGGAAAAAACATCTAAAAAGGAATGGTAAGCTTCTGGGACTCTCTCCATCACATTTTCAATTTCATCAGTTTCATCATCTTCATCTAGACCTTCAGCATTAGTCTACTTTTTGGCAGATTCAGAAGTGGAAATAATCATATGCAAGATTTGAACAGATAGATCATCCTCTATATCCTCCAATAATTTCAGAGAATTTCCAAAGAATATCCTGTTCACAAAAGTGGTTTTTGAACTCAAAGGAAAGTGTTGTGAGCGCATAGATTCTGAAAGGGGAGCAGGAGAATTGATCTGCAGATTCACTGGTGGAAGGTGAGTAGTGGCCAAAAAGAGTTCAACAGAAGGGGAATGATCCAAATTTGGATGGTGCCTTGGGCTGATCAATCCCAATTGCCAATTTACCTCTGGGTTCCAGAAATGGAGGAAGTCAATACCTAGAATAATATCTTCTTTTGGAGGTGTATCAACAACCAAGAATTCCCATTCTTATTTGGGAAAGGACAGTAGGGAGAGTTTAAAGGAAACCATAGGAGTGATTTCCTGGGAAGTTGAGTCAGAAGGGTTGAAGGTAAATCAGAAAATGGGAGTGGTCAGAGGTTTGGGAGAAAAAGAAAACTTTGAAACCATAGATTTGGAAATAAAAGATTGAGTTGCTCCAGAGTCAACAAGTACGCTATAGGCCTGATTAATGAATAAACAAATAAAACATAATTCTTTAGTAGGGAGGTTAGAATATTTCCCATCCAAAGTTTGTACTTGCATATTAAAGGGGTGATGGTCATGTAGTACCACATTTCCATCTCCTAGTCTTTTCCCTGTTTGGGTTTACCGGGATTGGGTTTTTGGTCAGGTTTAAAGTCTGGACATTTCCTGTAGAGGCTAAACTTGTAAGAACCTCCACAGTAGTTACAAAAACCCTCTCTTTCCCTTCTAAACTTTTCTGCAGCCTTGAGATGTTCATCCTCACCCACATTAGGATTTGGAACATAGGTTGGAGCAGAATTGGTAGGGGTTGCCTTTTCTTTCCCCTTGAACCTACCTTGTTGGCTGGGCTGTTGAAATTTTTGAGGATTGGAAGAACTGGGTCCAGGTCTTCACGTCTGAGGGGAGCTGAAGGAATTTTCCCGGATCCTTTTATGGTAGTGGGTATCACACTTAAGGGCAATTTCCATTAGTTCTTGCAAGTTTTCTTGAGGTCTATCATAACCAGCTTGTTGATCCAGTAGTCTGTCTGGGAGTCCCTGTCTAAAATTGAATAAAAAATCTTTATCACCCCATCCAGAGACCTTAGTCATAAGTGTCCTGAATTTGGTGATATATTTAGTGGAATAGCCAGTATCTTTCATCTTAAGGAGGTTTAGCTCCTTCTCAGAACGTTGAATTCCCAGAAAATCCCCAAAAAGGGTATGGAGCTGTTGAGTAAATAGAAACCAAGAGTTAAGCATGAAATTTGGCTCATGATTACCAATGTGAGCAAGATAAGGTTGGATTCATCCACTGGAATTTCCTGTAAGTTAAGAGACTGTAAAGAATACTTTCTTTCTGTCATTATCAAAAACCCTTTCATAATTAGCAAAGATGAGTTCTTAAGCTTGGAGGAAGGATCTGAGCTTGGTTGGGTTTGTCCCATCAAATTTCTCTGGAGCATTGATAGATGGGGATTTAAATTTAGTAGAAGGTTCATGGTCAGAAGGTCTAGAGAGATGGGTCATTGCAGTGGTCATTTGCTGAAGAATGGCCAGCAGAGCAGGGTCAGTTGAAGGTCCCTGAGAGGTGGAAGGAAGATTAGTGGCTGGGGAAGTTGAAGGTATTTCTGTTGCATTAGAAGTTGGGCTAGTGTTACCCCCTGGGGAGGGTGAATCCAAGCCACTCAGGATTCTGGAATCAAAGCCTGAGTCCTCATCCTCATCTTCTTCTTCTTCCTCTCCTGGGATTGGGACCATGCTGGCATTTTAGGCAGGGGAGTCCAAGCCATGGTAGACTGGAATTGGAAACTGACCTGCAACCCTGTGGAGGCTAGCATTGTCAGAAGAAGGAATAGTAGAAAGAGATACCTGGGGTATAGGCTCCAATAAGGCAGTATCCATAGGAGTGGAAGTGGTATCCACTGGTGCTGGCAGGTTAGAAAAGGTTCTACCACAAGCTCTGGGAGTAGAAGGTTCAGTAGGTTCATTGGCACCTCTCCCTCTGGAGATATGGGTGACAGCTAAGCTAGAGATGTGAGAAAAGATAGTACATTGTGGGGGCATTCTTAAGGATAAATAATTACACAAAAATAGTTATTTGCCTTAGAACAAGAAAAAAAGGTTTTACCCTGACTACCTCAAATATTGGTCAAGTTAACTGTTGAAGTACCTTGTTGAAGCATCAAAGTGTCAAAGAATTGAAGCGTTGAAGTTTCAAAGTGTCAAAACGTCAAAGCATCAAACTTTTAAAGTGTTGAAGTTTCAAAGCGTCAAAGAGTCAAAGAGAAGCTTAGATTGTAAATTTGGGCTTTTATGGAGGTTTGATAGCAAAGTAAGGGGTACAATGAAAATGGCCACAGCTCAATAGCCAAGTTCAAGGTTGGGACAGGAAATAAAGCAAAAAAAAAATTCCACAACTCAATAGCAAGATTTGATGCTGCTTAAATAGGATAAGGAATGTGGTTGGTGAAGAAGGGGTTATAGGGGAAGAAATCAGCTTAATGTCACAAGGGCAGCTGAATGCAAGCAGGGCTTGGCACAGAGGGGACTCCACTCTCAGTAGGCTTGGGGGGCAAAGATACTGGAAGATGCTACAAGGAGAAGAGTAGGATTGAATTGGAGTTAAGGTGCCGAATGACACTTTCTGGGATGGATTCCTAGTAAGAATTAGTAAACTGATTTCTTGGGGACAATCAGGAATAGGAAGAGAAGGGCTTCTTAAATAGACAGGAGGCTGGACTAAAACAGAGGCAAAGATGCTTGGGGCTCAGGCTACATATGTGATGACAAGGGAGCAGTCAAGGTAACAGAGAGGGCTGATCAGTTATGCTACTACATTGGGGTTAGGCTGCTTACTACATTGGGGATAGGCTACAGTTCTGGCTGTCTAAGTTGGAAATTTACAGTGAGAGGATGTACAGTGTGCATGGAGGTCATAAAACTATGTACTAAGTATAGAGAGTATGTGATACAATCTGCAAGAGGATGTACATAAGGATTCCCAAAGTATAAACCATAATGAAGTATGGGATGGACAGGGTGAGGAAGGTTAGAGGATATGCAGAACCTGAGAGATTAAGTATGTGCAAGCCTAAGGATTCTATATGTATAATGCATGAGGTTAGACTATATGTAGATATGTACGGCATGAAGATCCTGAGGAGATATGTAGTTGAAGGAGATATACTGGTCAAGTCTCCAGAGCCCTGAGGTAAGTAGATTAGACTGAGGTTAGACTGAGTTTAGGTGTCAGTATGACAACTACTCCAAAAATCCAATTTTGTCACAATTTAAACTCAGCCCTTCAACTCAACAGGAATGTCTCTCACCAAAGTCAATAATCAATTAATTAATGAAAATCTTTTTCATAATACTTTCTCAGGATTTGAAAAAATAAAATTTAAAATAATTTGACTGTCCCATATCCCATAATTGTTTTTTCCTTTCAAAAATCATTATTTACATCTTGCATGGTATATCTTATACTATATTTCACTTTAGTACATAGTGTCACAAATTGCATGAGGTCTGTAAATAGTTCATATGTAAATTCCCATTGTAGAAAGCTTCTTTCCCAAGAAACTTCCCCAATTCAGTAGTTCTTGCTGTAGAGTCCCCTCATGAGTGTTGTATAAATATAATTTTACATACATGGTTCCCTTTCTCTCTCATTTTATTTGGCTTTTAGGAAACCTGGAACCTTTCCCCTCTGGGAAGGTACCTTCTATGTAATCCCATCTCATTTTCTATGAATAAAAGACCTCTTTCCCTCCTTTTTTCTCCCTATTTTTCTTTAAGAAGTCAGTTTAATAATTCTTATTGGTAATGAACCCAATCAAGTTTGAAATCAGATCCTTAATACTTAAACTTTTCCTTACACTTCTACTTTCAGAGTCACTCAATTTTTATTCTACAAACAAACTTTGGTTAGATTACTCATGTTTAAAGCCATTATTGCATTCAATAAGCCCCAGTGACAAATGGGTAGCACCTCCATTAATGAAAGAATAGACTACAAAAGTTACCTCAAAAATGAAGTAACTTAAACTATTTCTATCAAAAACAACTATTATTAGTTACAAAATTCTATATTAACCAACTACAAAAACCTAAACCTTCAAACAGTATCAATTGGAAGGGATGTTTATTATAAGAAGGAGTGGAAGTACCTGAAATAGGGATTTGAAAAGCAAAACTTTCAGATAAAAGGAAGAGAAAACTAAATGGTCAGTAATAAGATATTTTTGAATTCTCCAGGAACTAAATTTCATTTTAATCAGGTAGAAATAAAGGCTTCTGCAAGCTTCAAGATAGAAGCAATTTTTTCCCCTAGAGGTTCCTATTTTAAAAATTCCTGGGAACCTCTGAATTTTTTTTTTTTGAGATTTATATTTTTTCATCACTTGGACATTAAAGGAATAGGAAATGATGGATTTTGATTACACTCCAGGTTAGTCCAAAAGAGTGGGAAAACAAGCAACAACAAAAAATGCAGCCTTAAGATGCAAGGGAGGAGATATTTCTGAAATATTTTGTAGAACAGGTTGGTAAATCTTTAGCTAAGAGAACTGGCATAAGAATCTCTAATTATTTCAAAGGAAACTATCATGGTTAAAAAGCAGTAAAATGGGACGAGGTAGGAAGAACCAAAAAAATACTTTCCAAAAACAGCCCAAGTATCCATTTTGAAGGATTAAATTAGGTTAGAGCACCTCCAATTTTCTTTTTAAACCTGATTTTTAGCTGATTTTACCAAGTAATTTTCACAATTTTGCAAAAAAAGGAGTTTTCTAGCAAGCAAGCTCCATACATTTGTTGCAATTTCATTAGATTTTTGGGAATTTAGCAAGCTTGCCAGCTCTGTTCTTGAGTAAAGCCCCCATGTCCTTTACTCAATCAACATGCCACGCATCCTTTCAATACCCTCCAATAAGTCCTCCTGCAATCATCCTTGCTCCAATATCATTCCCTCCTCCTGACCCCAGCCTGCACCTTTGTTCTGGGGTTCAAAAAAAAAAGTAGATGGCAAAATTTTCCTAGCTATAAACCCACTATATGACACACAATTGTGTGTTTTTGGTTGCTAGCTAGCTGCTGAAAACTTATGGATTGCACAATTGCAAAAAATTGGAAATAAAACACTTGTTAGCTATTTTTTTAGCTAGAGTTTTTCTACCTGACAAGCCAAGCTCTCCAAAAATTTGAGGCACTCTTAAAGATTGATGCATTGATTTGACCACCAGGCTATCTTGAATTGAGGATAGGAAGAAATTTATTTTGGAAATTATTGACATCAGTTAAATGTTAAAAATTATTCCACCCAAATTAAAAAATATTCCAGTGTTTTATGTGCATAATACAGATATTGGAGTCCATATGCTTGGTTTATTTCTTTGGAAAGTAGGGAGCTTATTACAAAAGGATTCCTCCAAGATAGAGAATTTATGGTTTCCACTGTCCTAACTTGTAACCAAAGGGGAATATTTTAGGTTTCCCTTTTCTCTTTGAATTCAAGATGTAGCTCAAGTAAACAAAAACAGTTACACAAAGAAATTCTAAGCACTTTGGAACACAGATGGTAAAAATACAAGACCACCTTATACCTTCCAGATTTTTGAAAGTGAATATTTAAGGAGGACACAAATTTACAGAAACCACTCCAACAGGATTTTTTGATATTTTGAAAAGTAAAAAATGTGTTTCTGGATCCTTATTTTTTTGAATATTCAACTAGATGTCACGCCTCGCACTTAGGAATTATTTTCTTCATCACTTTGACATGTCCTCTCCTCAGTACCATCTACCTCAGTCTATAAGCGTGACACAAATAAAGCACAACATCAATGGTGCAATCCGCTTACTTCCTCTGGCTTGAGTTGACCTTCCAATCTTGGCGACCAACTCAGTATATACTTGAAAACTTCACGGTTAACTCCATACCGGTTGGCCATCCATTACAAGATCCAATCTCCTTCCCTGGCCCATCAACAGCCTCAGACTTCCATCTCCGGTCATGCACTGTTCATTAGTTTGCATCTACATCTAACTAAGCCATCATTACTGTACAGTTTGCAATTGGACTGGTCCCTACCCCGTATACACTATTACTTCTCACTTGTATTACCTTCAATGTCATTTGCTCCTGTCCCAATTCATCATACATTTGTACACTCAGATTCTATTGTCTTGCACTTACGCCATGGCCTTGGATATGATTGTACTATTTCTCTATTTTCTATCCCGTTCCTGTCACTCATTTGCCTCACTGCCTTCAACTGTAGTTAGCTCCCCATCAGGTTGTATCTAGTCACTTTGGATTACCTTATAAGGGCTACCCCCTTGCCTGATGATTGTCTCCTCAGTTAGTTAATTTCATACGTTCTCGCATTTTGCTACAACCTAGTTATCACATTGGACTCAGGTTGAGTTTCCCTCCTTGGAACAAACTCCATTCCCCTTGCCGTTTTTCGAGTGGCATCACTAATTTCGCACTTTGCAACTGAGTCTTGCTATTCACACTTGCCCTTGCACTCAGCATTCCTCCGCGCTCACAATCATCTAAGAATTTCCCTATAGTACGCGGGGTGGTCATGTGACAGTAAATTAACTAACTCAACTCATCTATTTTAGCTTGCAAACCTATAGTAGACCTCTTCTTCTCAATGTCACGTACTTGCTCAACCGGGAACGCTTCCCTTGCCCCTTACAATGATGATATCCATTGGGTAGGGAGAACCAGCGCTCCTTGGGCCCAACAACCCTTAGATCCCGTTCCTCCTTCTAAATCGCCATCTGTTGAACCCCTTGATGATCCTTGGACTCCTACACAGGATGTTCCGGCGGACCCTCTTGCGGAATTCGCAGATTCCAATCATTCTTCCAATGAAACCTTGACTTGTGGTAGACCAGGGGTCCGCACTAGGGCTCCCAAGCCTGATGCTTTGACCCTGCTTTTGACATTGATCCAGGCCCTCACTCATGGTGCCCCGCAATCTAGTCCGAGTACTCCTAGCTTTTGCACTCCGGGCATGAAGCAACCCAATCACTTTACGGGAGAACACCCTCATAAGCTTAGATCCTACCTACAGTCTTGTAAAATCATCTTTTCAAACAACTCCAACAATTTCCCTTCGGATAGGCATAAAGTTATGTATGCTTTTTCCTTCTTAGGAGGTAGAGCCTTGCAGTGGTTTGAACCTTACCTCAAACTTTTGTCCAGCAACAGTCCCACGTGTATTCTCAACAACTGGGACAGGTTCAAGCAACAACTTTTCACCCTGTTTGGCGACCCCAATGAAGTTTGAAACGCCAAATACAAACTTAATAGTCTAGTTATGAAGGAAAATAGTAGAGCTTCCGTTTATATTTCTCACTTTTGAACCTTGCAGTCTTGCATCCAGTGGAACAAGGCCGCTCTTCTATTCCATTTCCGAAAGGGTCTACCGGCACGCTTAATCAAACAGCTTGCAGTTGGGGGGCATAAGACAACCTTGCTCCATCAGCTAATTGATTGAGTGATTAAGCTTGATAATGGCTATCACGACAAGAATTGCTCTTGGCAAAACAACCATGGACCGTCCACCTCGGCTCCAAGGGTGGATGACTCCTCAAAGCAAAACGCAAGGAACCCAAAACCATCGAAACCAACCCCAACTTTGAACTCCAAATCAAAAGGGAAAACCATCACCAAAACTCCAAAGTTCTTGGACAAAGAAACCGGGATGCTACGGAACAAGGAACGGCTACGGAGGGAGAAGAATGGGCTGTGTATGTATTGTGGAGGAAAACATGATTTCAACAGTTGTGAAAAGGGGCTAAGCAGTCAAAAAATTAGCTTGTAGTTTTTCTGATACTTGCAAGGAAAACTACACATTATCTAAATCACCGCAAGTAAATCTTTGCACTTGCGAGTCACTAGGTGCTCCTAGTTTGAGATTTATCCTATTCCATTCCGACAACACCCCTTATCAAGTCTTACTTGACTCCGGCGCTAATGTTTCCTTCATCAGTGAATCTTTTGCCACTTCCAAAAATCTTACGCGTTCCAAGATAGATAAATTGCCTATCTATTTAGTAAGTAGTGCGACTGAACCGTCATATTGGGTCTCCCAAAAGGAAAAATGGACCTTTGCATTCTCCAATTTCCCCAGCTTTGAATGGGATTTATTTGTCTTGGCTTTACCCGGAATGGATGATACCATTCTAGGCCATGATTTTCTAGTTTACTGGAATCCGGATGTGAATTGGCAAGAGGTAGTAATTAACCTTTGAACCTTGCACCCCCAGAATTCTAATCTTTCCGTCAAACAGGACTTAAACAGCCTACCTGACACTGTCATTGAGTTGGATGACACTTTTCTGCCAGGAGATTTGCAATATCCTGACCTCCATTCCCAAGTTCCCTCTTCATATTTAGGAGTCATTGCTTACCTATCAAGCTTACCTCTTTCCTGTTCCTTCAAAGAGAAACAGACACCAACCAAACGGTGTATCTTGAGCTCCCTAATCCTCTCGCACCATGCAAGCACCTCAAATCTGGTGCTCAAAGATGACAAGATTGAAGATTTAGAAATCATTCAAGAGTCTTTACCTTCAGTTTATCATGACTTTTCTGACGTCTTCTCAGCTGCAAGAGCAGATAAACTGCCTCCATCCCGTTCTTACAATCACAAGATCAAACCTACTGGCCCACCTCCGGCACCAGGACCAGTCTACTCTCTCTCAACGCAAGAATCAATTGCGCTTCAAGACTACATTGCAGAAAATGTAGCAAAAGGATTTATTCAACCAAGCCATTCAAATACCGGTTCACCTGTCCTATTTGTTCCAAAAAAGGACGGTGGACTTTGCCTTTGTGTTGACTACAGGAAACTGAACCAGGTAACCCAGAAGAATGCCTATCCAGTACTGCCTATGTCACATCTCCTCACCCTCTTCCATGGAGCTGGTTATTTCTTGAAGTTAGACCTTTGAGGTGCCTATAACCTAATTTGCATTATGAAAGGTCATGAGTATTTGACTGCAATGAGAACCCGGTTTGGCAGTTATGAGTATACCGTCATGCCTTTTGGCCTCTCTAACGCTCCTTCCACTTTTCAACATTTTGTCAACAACATTTTCTCCAATCTTGTAGGTAAATACCTTGTGGTATATCTAGATGATATACTAGTCTACTCAAGGAACCTTGAAGATCACATCGTACATGTGCGAGAGGTGCTGCAGAAACTTTGTAAGAATGACCTGTTTGCAAAAGCCTCTAAGTGCAAATTCCATTCCTCTTCCCTTTGGTTTCTAGGTGTCGTAGTCTTGCAGCAAGGACTATTGATGGACCCAGACAAAAGCAAACGCATATTGGACTGGCCCCCACCTTCTTCCGTTAAATCCCTTCAAGTTTTCCTTGGTTTCAGTAATTTTTATAGGAGGTTCATTGAGCATTACGCCGAGAAAACCGTGAATCTTACTAATCTTCTTCAAAAAGACACTCCTTTTGTTTTTACCAAAAAAGCTGCTTTGGAGTTCAAAGCTCTGAAGAAAGCATTCACCACTGCTTTGATACTTGCTCCCTTCAACAAACTGGCTTGCACTACTGTCAAAACAGACGCAAGCAACTATGCAATTGCAGGAGTAATCTTGCAGTTCTCTTCCTCCACTTCTCTCTTTCACCCCATAGATTTCGAGTCTCGCAAGTTGCTCTCTGCGGAGCTTAACTATGAGATTCATGACAAGGAACTTCTTGCAATTTTTTATTTCTTAAAAAAATGGCTTTCATACCTTTTGAGCCTTAGAGAATCCTTTGAGGTTTTAACTGATCATAATTCTTTAAAGTATTTCATGAGCTCAAAATTCCCCACACATAGACAGGCACAATGGGCGGAATACCTCTCCAAGTTCCACTTTATGATCACGTACCGCCCTGGGAAACAAGTGGTAGTCCCTGATGCTTTATCACGTTGGGACACTGTTTACCCAGGGGGGGGGAGCACCTTTGCCAAAAACAACCCTGAAAACGTTAGGACACTCTTCTCAACCCAATCTGCCCAACTCAGTTTGATCATTGCTCACTTACAAGATTTGGCTTCCAAACTCCAACAAGCTCAACGCAACAACCCCAAGTGCATCAAACTTTGCAAGAGTGCAAACTTATTAGATAGTAGTTATAGTATTGGTGATAATGACTTCTTAGTCTATGATAATTGTATAGTAGTACCAGATAATTCTTGCATTAAGTTAGATATCTTTGAGTCACGGCACAATTCTCTGCTTGCTGGTCATCATGGGCAGGATAAAACCTACCAATTGATTGCACAAGACTTCTACTGGCCTGGTATGACCAAAGAAGTAAAAGACTATGTTAGCGCGTGCTATGATTGCAATTGTAACAAGTCCTTGAAACACCGGAAGTATGGGCTGCTCCAGCCACTTCCAATTCCGCCTCATCCTTGGCACTTGCTTTCTATGGATTTCATCTCTCAATTACCTTCTTCTAGTGGATATGATGCTATTCTAGTAGTAGTAGATTGCTTCTCAAAGATGGCTTTATTTTTGCGCAGTAATGTGACGGCCTCTTCAGAAGACTTAGCTAACTTGTTCATAGAATATTTTCAAAACATGGTCTCCCTGATAATATAGTTAGTGATTGTGGATCTCTGTTTGTCTCAAGCTTCTGGACCTTTCTATGCCAACATTTGAAGATCACTCACAATTTATCAACGGCGTACCACCTGGAAACGGACGGGAAAACCAAGCGAGTTAATCAGATTCCCAAACAATATCTTTGAATGTATGTTGCCTATCAACAAGACGACTGGTTGCAATGGCTCCCACTAGCCAAGTTTTCCTACAACAACTGCACTCATTCCTCCACCAAACAGTCGCCCTTCCAAACTCTTTATGGTAGAAACCCAACTTTCTCTTCCCTTCACGTAGCACCTTCTCAACCTGCTACTAATTACCTTGAAAAAATTCAATCCCTTCAATCGCAACTTTGAACCAACCTTGAAGAAGCAAACCAGCGCTATAAGGAGCAAGCAGACCAATTTTGCACTACGGCTCCAACCTTTTCAGTAGGTGATCAAGTGTGGCTCAATGCTTGCAATATTTGCAGTACTTTCCCAACCCGCAAACTCTCCAAAAGAAAGCTTGGCCCCTTTAAAGTAGAATCAGTCATCTCCCATAACGCCTTTAAACTTACTTTACCTGCAAAATGGAAAGGTATCAACCCGTTCTTTCATGTGTCTCTCCTAGAGCCAGCTTGAGTCCTATACCTGGGCAAGACTCATCCCCCTCCTGAACCTGTGACTGTCCTCAATCATCAAGAGTGGGAAGTAAGCCATATTCTGGATTCCAGGCTACGCAAAGGAAAACTTCAATACCTTGTCAAATGTTCTGGCTTCCAGTCCAACAAAGATTTCACCTCGTGGGAACCAGCCCATCACTTTTGCAATTCTCCCAATCTGATTCAAGATTTCCATGCAAGCTACCCTTGCAAACCTTGACAATCATGATTCCATCCGATCCAATCCCATTCCATTCCAAATTCCATCTCATCCAATCCCATTCCATTCCATCAATCAACCCCTTCATCTCACCATGTTATTCCTTCTTCTCATCCTCCTCTCATTCCTACTAAATAAAATTCCATTCCTTATACACAAAAAAAAAATATATATAATAAAATAAAAAAATATATATAATAAAATAAAAAAATATATAATAAAATAAAATATATATATATATATATATATACATAATAGTTACAAAGTCTCTTTTATTTCTTTCTCTGCATCTTCCCAATTAGCAGTCAGCTCCGCAACCATGGATCAAAAGTTATCCAGGTCTTCATCATTTATCAATGAGGACATCCTTTGAAGAACCAGCACCTCCGTTACAATGTGCCTCTCAAATATCTGCTTGCACTTCACAATTTGAGCTTGCTTTGACCAAGCATTCCATCCACCTTCCTCCAAGAGTTCTTTGTATGCTCTCTTCCTTTGGCCTCCCAAAAAACCTTCCCCAAAATTTCCCGTCAATTGCCTTGCATTAGTCTAAATTGGCCCTTTGACTCGCAATGGGTTTGCTTTGCCTTGGCCCTCCATTCCTTCCATTCCATCCATTCCATCCCTTCCATCTCCTCCATTCCCTTCTCCCATTCCTTCTGTTACAGCCCCCTCTTCTTGCTCCGTTCCCTCTCTTTCTCCATTTCCGTCTCCATCTTCTCCATTTCCCAATTCTCTTTCTGTTTTGTTCCTTCCTTCCTCCCTTGCTTCCTCAGCTATGACCCCAACCGGTTCCGCACCGGGCACTTCATCTTGCACCTTGGCATTCATCTGGGCTCCTGGAAATTCAGTCAGCGGTCCCCAATAAGGTGGTGGTGGCGGTGGAGTGTTCGTGGTATATCTCTGGAAACAAGGCAACACTAGCAAGATGAGTGAAATTTATTCACTACCTTTATTATCATTAGCCAGTCCCGATTAGTACTCACCAGGAACTCAAGTACCCAGGAATTCAATCTCCGGCAATGGTGGTATCTTGTAATTAACCCTTGGCGCGGACCTACAACTCCGCATCTCCCTTGATGACTCCGGGGGAGCATCAACAGACGACTTGCTATTTATGGGGAAGTTACAGGCAACCTTGCAAAGACAACACTGCTTGCACTTGCCTCAAAGACCTCTGACGGCAGTACTAGGGATACGCCGCTCGTTTCGACAAATACAGTTTTTGGAACGGCAGGATGACAATGACAACATTTTATGTAACTTATAAGTCTAACAATTAATGAATTAAATAATAGTAAATGGTATACAGTATTATCAACGACTTGAAATCAATGGGAGAATTTATCTGAACGCTTGCAGGAGCTTGCGTCTTTATACCCAGGCAACTGTCACACCTCACACTTAGGAATTATTCTCTTCATCACTTTGAAATTTCCTCTCCTCAGTACCATCTACCTCAGTCTATAAGCATGACACAAATAAAGCACAACATCAATGGTGCAATCCGCTTACTTCCTCTGGCTTGCGTTGACCTTCCAATCTTGGTGACCAACTCAGTATATACTTTCAAACTTTGTGGTTAACTCCATACCGGTTGGCCATCCATTACAAGATCCAATCTCCTTCCCTGGCCCATAAACAGCCTTGGACTTCCATCTCCGGTCATGCACTGTTTGTTAGTTCGCATCTACGTCTAACTAAGCCATCATTACTGTACAGTTTGCAATTGGACTGGTCCCTACCCCGCATACACTATTACTTCTCACTCGTATTACCTTCAACGTCATTTTCTCCTGTCCCAATTCATCATACATTTGTACACTCAGATTCTATTGTCTTGCACTTACGCCATGGCCTTGGATATGATTGTACTATTGCTCTATTTTCTATCCCGTTCCTGTCACTCATTTGCCTCACCGCCTTCAACTGTAGTTAGCTCCCCATCAGGTTGTATCTATTCACTTTGGATTACCTTATAAGGGCTACCCCCTTGCATGATGATTGTCTCCTCAGTTAGTTAATTTCATATGTTCTTGCATTTTGCTACAACCTAGTTATCACATTGGACTCAGGTTGAGTTTCCCTCCTCGGAACAAACTCCATTCCCCTCGCTGTTTGTTGAGTGGCATCACTAAGTTCGCACTTTGCAACTGAGTCTTGCTATTTGCACTTGCCCTCGCACTCAGCATTCCTCCGCGCTCACAATCATCTAAGAATTGCCCTATAGTACGTGGGGTAGTTGTGTGACACTAGAGCACAGAGTTAAGGTAAATTATTTGGGGGGAATTTTGGTTTGAATTTTGTAGAAGGTGATTGAAAGAATATTTGGAACTTTGGGGACTAGACAAAGAACAAAATTAATTATTGCACTTATGTAGTGTTGCAGCCTTTTTTCAAAATCATCTAAGATTTTTCCAGTTCTTTGATAAAACTGAATCCATTAGATGAGAAAAAAAACAATTGAGAACATATGCATCAAGAAATAAATACTTCAGGTAGAATCATACAAAGGGAGATAGAAGCTGTTATTTAAGAATTTTGAGATTTGGAGCACACCAATGCTGCAGGATCTTGAAAATCCTCTTCCAAAATATTATTGGTCCCAAGAAACCCATGGAACTCTGCTAAACATGAATCCTCAAATTTTTGAAACATTAGGAAAGAATTTTTCAATCAAACAATTATTGTGAAGGATATTTATTGGAAGCAGAGCTGGATCCCCTAAAATGGTTTGTTGATATGAGACATGAATGATTGGATTTTCTTCATTAAAGATCAGGGCCTTTTTACAAAAAAGAATTTGGACCCTTACCAAATTCCAATGTTGAAGCATAATCCATGGAAAGTTTAACAAATAACCATTGCAGATCCATCACATAAGGATTTGATGTAACTAGTGCAGCAAATATTTTGGAATGAAATTTGAAAGAATTCCTACTTAATTTAATTCAGTAAAAAAGCATTTTCCTGCAAAAGGATGTTGATGGTCTATTTATACTGAAAAACTTGCTATTAATGAATTTTTTCACAATTTGAGACACGTGGGTAACACCAAAGGTAGAAGAATTTATGGAAAAAATGATGAGAGGGATTTTTCTATTTATTTTAGACATAATTGGATTGTAAAATCAATGGTAAATGTACACAAAATACAAAATATTTACTGAATTTAAAAGATTACTGGGCTTCAATCTGGAAAAAATGATGAAAATAATAATTTGTATTCAAAGAATTCTAGGTTTTTCAATCAAGTAAGGCAATGGGAAAATTATTGTTCCAAACCTTGGAAAAAATAAGATTTCATTGGCCACAATTGGAGATAAAATTGAATTGGATACTGAATTAAATAAAATGCAAATTATAATATAAGCAAAGAAAGCACAGATACACAGAGGAAAATAGGATCAGCATCTATGGCATAAGTTCATAATTGGATAGGTTGTTTCATTGTTGGGACAAAGGGATATGGAAAAACAAGGAAACCAAGGAAATTTTATTAATCAAGCATAGCTCTCCAAGGTATGTTTCACAAATGCAAACTGAAAATTAAGGAATTGGAGATGGAAAAAAATTGTGGATAAACATGATTAAGGAGATTGGGGTTTTTCCTGCAGGTGTGGTAGCATTTTTTGTGCAGACAAAATTGAAGTGTGATTTATTATTTTTTCTCTTGCTTCTGTATCCAATTTTTAAGGATGTGAATTATTTTTGAGAAGGTTTTTCTTATTGAAATGAATTCAATGATGAAATACAATAACATCTTCATTGAAGAAAAGTACCTTATTCATCATAATCTTCCTTTTTCTGTGGAGTATTTTGATTTGACTTTAGTGCAAATTTCTTAGTTGAAGGATTTTCAAAATTATTTGGTCTCAAATAATGGTATTTATTCCTATTTTCAGAAGAAAAAGTTACACAGAAGCAGGAAGCAAATGCAGAAGTGACAACTTTTTGTAGAATGGTAGTCTTGGAAAATAAAATTAGAGTTTTTCAGAAAAATCAGAGAAGAATCTGGCACTTGACTGAAAAATTTGGATTGTTGCACCACACTGCTTTGCTTTCCCAAAGGTGCTCCAAAAATATTTCTTGGAATTTGAGGGCAAGGATTTTAGTTGATCTGCAGAGCAGTTCCTGGAACCTTTCATTTTTTTTCAAAGTGGGCCTCTGAATTGTAAATTATTTAAAGGCTTTCACTGCCTCAAACCCTCATTCCACATCATCACCCCTGGTTTCAACCTCCAACCTTTTTTGAAAAGATTCTACCTCCCATCTCATCCAAAAAATTTGATTCATCACTCTCATCAATTCATCATTCTGATCACTTCATCACTCTCATCTCTTCATTGCTATCCTCATCACTTCATCAATCTCATCACTTTATCAGTTTCATGACCTCCCAACTCTCATTGCTTTATTTCTCTTTTCACTTCATTGGTCTCATCTCTTCATGGCTATCCTCATTGCTTCATTGCTCTCATCACTTTATTGATTTAATCACATCCAAAATCTCATTTCTTTATTTCTCTTGTCACTTCATCACTCTCATCTCTTCATTTCTATACTCATTGCTTCATTGCTCTCATCACTTTATTGCTTTCATCACATCCTAAATCTCATTTCTTTATTCCTCTTTTCACTTCATCACTCTCATATCTTCATTTCTATCCTCATTGCTTCATCACTCTAATCACTTGATTGCTTTCATCGCATCCTAAATGTCATTGCTTTTTTTCTATCATTGCTTCATCCCTTCATCCCTCTTACTCTTTTCAAATGGCCCCTCAGCAAAACTCCCCCCACAAGTCCACACAAAAATCCAATGTGCCAAACCAAAAAACCCCAAGTAACTCTAAATCTAACAATCCTTCCCCATCAGCTTCCAAAGGCTCAAATCAGCTCAAGAGAGCTTATCACATTATCCTGGTAACCTGGCTTAAAATTCCCCCCAACTATGACACTTGCTTTGGGTCTGACAACAAAACACAAGTTGACAAACCTCCACCCTTTAAGTTAAATGGTGATCTCCCAATGGCCAATGAACTGGAGAGTAAAACAAAATTTATGCTGGATCTTTCATCCAAACTGATGCAGAAGCAATTCAAGAACTATCAAGACAAGTATAAAAAAGCCCACTTGATATCAATTTCCACTGGCTTTGGTATCACTGACTCAGATAAAACCAAGAGAATCAACTTGGTAGTTGATAAGTTGGACTTGATTTGTCTTTTTTATATTCAAATGGATGAAATATTTGGAAAGAAGGTCAACATTTCACCTTTAGCCAATTCTTACAAGCCCTATTCTTGAAATGTGTCTTTATGTTTTTCACATCATCTCCTCTCATCTTGTTACCTCCCATCTGAATACTTCAATTGGTGTGAGTATCAAGAAGGGATTCAATTGTTTTATAAACTTTTGAAGATTGCAAGCCCTATTCTTTCCATGTCTCTGTATATTTATCCAATAATCTCATCCCATCTGGGTTTCTCAAATCCAAATACTTCAATTGGGGTGAGGATCAAGAAGGGATTCAATTCTTGTATAACATTTTTAGGGTCATGGGAGAATGATTGGGGTTTCAGAAAGACAAACACTGTGGAAATAACAAGGGGTCAAGCATGAGGTTGTGTTGAATAGTGTCAAAAAAAAAGTGGAAATAATTTAAAGAAAACCTATAATCAAACCCCAAAATAAAAACACACACATAATTAGTCACCTTATCATCAAGGTAGATGATCAGAAAAATGTTAAAAAAAACATAAAAAAAATATACCCATTGATGATCCCAACCATAAACAAAAAAAAATGGTCAGTCATGTGATGATAATCCATGACCCATGATGGGATGAAAAGAAAAAAAAAGAAAAAAATTAGTGTTAAACTAAAAGTCAAAAAAACTGGCATCAGTGACCCACACAAAATACCACACAATCCAACCAAAAAAGAAAAAATAAAAGAAAAGAAAAGAAAAGACTTACTTGGCACAAAAAGCAACCCCTAAAGAAAAAAAGAAATAATCAGTCTCAGGAAAAGGGGGGGAGGAGGAGGAGCAGGAGGAGGGGGGGCACTCACTGCAAACAATTGCGGGTGGTGGCAGAGGAGGGGGAGGAGAAGGCTTCCCGCAATTGATCAATCAATTGCGGATGGCGGCAGAGGAGGAGGAGGAGGAGTCCCCCGGCAATCAATAAATTGATTGCCAGCAATGGAAGAAGAGGAGGCCTCCACCTGCAATCAACCAATCAATTGCCAGAGGCTGCAGAGGAGGAGTAACAAGAGGCCATCCTCAATCAATTGATTGATTTCCATCAGCGGCAGAGGAGGAGGAGGGGGGGGACACTCACTGAAATTGATTGATTTTGGGCAGCAGAAGAGGAGGAGGAGGGGGGCACTCATGGAAATTCATTGGGAGTTGGCGGTTGTTGAGGAGGAGGAGGAGGGGAAGGTTGGTCGGGAGCTAGTCTTCATCCCAAAAATCAAATTGGTGGAACCAGGAAGATCCCAGTAGCACTCAAATCTGGTTGGTATGGATTTGCTGAGGTGGAGGTGTGGATGGGGGTTTTGCATGGGATGTATGATGGTGAATAAATTTTGGGTTTAATGTTTTAAATCTGCCATTTTCATAAAACCTGCCATTGTGAAATACACCAGTTAGGGGTTATGTGTATTTCAGAAACCAGCAATTAAAAATGGCAGGTTTGCTAACTCTGATATGCCCTAATATCAGCAAAAAATATGCTAAAGATTAATAATATTCAAAATATTATCAAAGATTTAGATTCCCCACCAAATGTTAGGTAGGGCCACTCACCAAACATACCCCTTAAATCCTACTCTTCAACCACCTACCAGATAGTGCCAAAAATATCATTATCCCACCTTGGAACTTGATGGACATTTTAATATTTCACATGAAATGGTGCACGTATGTTACCTTACTAAAATTAATTCAGAAATGAGCTTTAAAAAAATCAAAACTCCTGCACATAGTTGTGCACAAAACTACAGTCCTGAGAAACACACATGGCCCCATGATCTCAAATTCCCATTCACAGCTGCATCCAAACAAGTGCATGGCCATTTCACAATCTGAAAGCTGCATGCCACCCAGGCAGATATTAAATTATCACAATACCTCCTGAAAAAAGTGCTAAAAAAACATGGGAAAGGATGCATATGTAATATGTATTTCAGTCTATCAGGCATTTCACAAAATACCTTAGATATGTTAAGAATTTCAAGAAAGTAATGTGAAAACCTCACAAAATATTATTTGACACTTTTTCAAAATCCCACAAGGGCATAAACAGAATTCATAGACTCTTAAAGCCAAAATATGTGACTCTTTTCCAAACTAAATAAAATAGATATGTCTAAGATAATAAATTGAACCAATTAATAATTTAAATAGATTAAAAAAACTTGTTGGGAGGATGTATACATGCTCCCCAGGCACATTTCTCCTATCATTCACACAAAATAAATGTAAGAAATAACATGTTTCTTGGCATGTTGCATGTCCATCTAGCCTCCACCACCAAAATAAGCCTGTGGGCTATTCCCGGCTTCATTACTGGCCTCAGCTCCAGGTATTTTCCTTCCTTCATCCTGATGAACATCAAGGGAACCCCTAAAAAATAGAAAGGAATAAATACTGGCCTCTTCCAGGTTTCATTTTTGCCAGATTCAATTCTATAACCATCCAGATAGTTATTTCATAAGGAATCAAGCAATTATGAGCATTAATGAGTGATTAATTAATTTTATGTGAGGTTTATGTTTGACAGTTTCCACCATTACACCCAGCTTGCCACCATAGTAAGTCCTTAATTACCCTACCCAGGCTTGCATTAAATTTTTTTCTTTATTTTCAGGTTTTTTGGCCAGAATTATCTACTAAGTAAGTTTCCACATTCTTCTCTGGCTTTCTGCTACCCTGTCATCAGCCATTAAAATTCATAATATTCCCTTTTCTTTAATTATACAGGTTTCAATTGTTCCAGGATCACATTTCATAATTTTAATTTCTTGAATAAGAGCTGTTAAAGATCCCCAGTGTCACTATTTCCCCTCTTTGTATTGATTTATTACTTAATTGATTGATTATTTGATCAATCAATCAATTTATCAAAGCCACCAAAGAACCTCCTATAATTGGCTTTATTCATAAATTATGGATTATTGCTGCACCACTTTGAGTAATATATTTATTCCAACAACCATCACCTCTATTGGCTAAATTATTTCAAGGGTCTTGGCATCTATTATGCTGGCATAACTGGCGTCTTCAAATTTAGAAGCAACTTTCACAATGAATTAATAGGTACTCAGACATTAGAAAACCCTCTTTCTTGAATATTAACTTTGTGATGGCAACTCAAAATTCAATTTTCCTTCAACCAAACAACAAAATTTTGGTAACCAAATTTTTGAGTAGGTGTAAAAGATGAATTTTATCCAGAGGCCTCCAGGGAAGGCTCTGCATAATGGTCCAGGGAACATTTTTCTGATTTGAATGAATTGCTTCATCATCAGGTACAAAAAATAATAAATTAGTTTGCAGAAAGTGCTTTTGCAAAAACCTTGCAAAGAGGTTGATAGGAAAGGATGCAGAGGAAGAAAAATAGATCTTTCAGAAGTTTCAAAAAAATAAAAATAATAATGTGCTTTCCAGAAATCTTTGGAATCAGGGCCGCACACAGTGTGGAAGCAGAATCCACCTGCTCAATGAAAGTATTTGCAGGTTTTCAAAGAACACAGTTTTTTGGTTGGATGAAATAAGTACTCTTTGGGGAAGTTAGATATTTCAAGGATATGGAAGTTGAAAGTAGTGTGAAGTGTTTTAAGCATCCTGGATAAATAATTTAATTTGGTGGAGGGTGTGATGAATATTTATAGGAATAAGCCAAACCTGAAACGCAGTGGCAAATGTGTGGAATGGATAGTCTTCAGGACTGTAAAAAATGATCCTAAGCCAAAATTGATCACTTTGGGGTCTACAATAGTCATCTTGGACACAAAAGGGAAGGGAAGAAAGTGGTGATTCATCCATTTCAAAAAAAGATGTGGAATTTGTAAATTATCATTGTGCACCTTGGGAAAAATAATATTCCATTTATTGCAATCAAAAATAAAAAGGGTTCAGCATACCAAATTCCACTCAAGTAAAAGTTTAAGATAAATTCAGAAATCAGTTAAGCATGTGATATTAAAAAAATATGTAACAGGTGTGTGGTTGTATTAGGAAGTTCATTTTTGGGACCATTTAAATTGGGAAAGCAAGGATTCCAAGGATACTGGTTTATTCAAGGAGGATCAACTGGGGGATGTATAAATAAGGCAAATAAGAAACTAAAACATCATAGAGTGAAAAAAATAGCACACTACCATTAGTACAGTGATTTGGATGGATCATGCAGGATCATTAATGTGTGTTTTTCCAGGTAGGATGGAAGTTTGGTTTACTGTTCAAAGAAGGAAATTTTCTTATACATAGGTCAAAAATATTGGGGTAGATGTATCATACCAGACAGCATACACAGATCAGGAACCCATTGAAGGGAATATTTTTTTTTCATCAGAATCCAAACCTTTTGTGGAAGGTTCTTCCTCATTCTTTGTGGAAGTTTCTTTCTCATTCTTTGTGGAAGGTTCTTCCTCATTCTTTGTGAAAGGTTCTTCCTCATTCTTTGTGGAATTATTAGAATCAATTGTGGCTTTTGTTTTAATAACAGGGAATTCTGACAAACTTTTCTTGTAAAAAAAGGTTGAGGAGTGTGAATCCACATTAGCTTTGTGTGGAAAATTGATTTTCAGAAAATAAAGTAAACGATTTCATAAAAAGGAATAGAGAGCTTAGCAGGCAAATTCCACAGTATTTTGGAAAAAAAACTTAGGTTAAACCCAGAAAACTTGAGCTAGAACCCACAATCAATTGAAATGTGCAGAATCTTCCACCAAACACAAATGCAAGTCACACCAGTCATTGTATATAACTAAAAAGGGCACTTCATTTTTTTTTCTAATGGACTCTAAATTTATGGAAACCATGAAAATTAATCCAAAATGGCAAAATACACAAATACCATCCTTGAAAAATTCAATCACAAAAATAAGTGATAACCATGAACCCATTTGCTAGGTAATATGCTGGCCTTATTTCAAAACCAAGCATGCCTTATTATAGTGCTTAATAAGGATTGTTTCATCAGGAATAATATCAAATGTTATAAAATCATTCACAATGCATATCTAAAGAATTTGTTATGCGTATGAGATTCAAATCTGATCATTAGGATTATGAACTATCTAGTAGCAAAACACACCATATATCCCCAGAAAATCATGTGATCATGACTATATAATTACTTGCCTTGTTAAGTTTCAAGACTGATTGCTAAGAAGCCACTGACTGTCATGCTGACTTCAATGCATATTGCTAACACTCTCTTTAGTCCTTGTAAAATCCATTGAATGAATTGAAATATATAAATAAAAGCTAAATCCAAGCTTGGTTTAACCCAGCCTCAAGCATTTCAATAGAAAAAGATACCATGCCCACCTAGATCAATCTGTTATTCAACTACATTCACAGAGTACACCCTATTCTTAGGATCATTTGATGAGCTTCAGGATCAAATATAACCTTTTTCCTTCTGGACAGAGCCTGAAAATAAGAGTATAAAAATCTTAGAGTGATCTGGCCCATCTTTAATCAATCTTGTTAGTGTTTTGAACATATTCCAATCCAAATCAGACCATCCTTGCAATTGCAATTTCAATGTTTCCATACCGTTAAGGATTTAAAGTTGCTTGAACAATGAATATCTTTATTCTTTCTTCTATTTCCTCCGGTACCTAAAAGGAAGCAAGGCCCCAGGCACATAGGTGGCTGACAGCTTGTGCGTTTGTCACCATGCTCATGATAGAAAGAATTGAAAAAAAACAAGGCCAATATCTTATCTTGTTTGTTCCCCAGAAAGATTTATTCAACCATCCACATGTCTCCCCAGAAGTATTAAGGGAGGAGCTTTCAAATAAAACTCAGTGGATTCAAGCTTGCTCCGCTCCTTTATGGTCCAAGCAATCCTCATTCCTGCCTCATGGCAGATGACGATTGGTTATAGCCCATATACTAAAATCTTCTGCGCCAACAACTATCTCATCTTGCGTTCTATCTCTGGTCCGTGCTTATCTATCAATATCATTGGTAAATTGAGGTTTTAATCCTCTATGTTACTGAGCTTTAAATTATTCGTGTTAGTCGGGCCTTAATCGCAACCGCACCCTCAGATACCATCCGCCCGTAGATGGATCCTGATGCCAAGGGTTAAGCCATACCCGCTATGCTTGTCTCCCACTCAAAGTCAAGATCGTATTGACTAATTTTTTACATACCTCTGACCGCTAGATGGAGCTGATGACTTGTCAACTAAGAGGCTGGCATTTAAGGTATTGCAGCTCATTCATTTCTTTTCAACATATCTTTTTATACCACAAACTTGGGCATATCTTCAAATGGGTGCTCCTAGTTATTTGAGATTTTGACAGTCTCAACATGTGGTGCCATCAGCTGGGATTCCGAACTAAGAGCATGAACACGTGGTATTTCTTGCCCAGAATCTCTCCAAAACAGACCCGGTAAAGATGCTCCCAAAACCAGGACGCCTGAGCCTCCAATGGTGTATCCTCCTCTTTTCTTCCCGCATCTTGATAAGGCAACATTATCGTGTGTGATTGTACTGCTTCCTCAAAGTCTTTCCGATCAGTGCTAGTGTCTCTCGTTTGGGTGGATCTATGCCGATCTGTCTCTTGAGTGTCGTCTTGGTGGAGTTTAATTAGACTGTCTTGGGACCTTGCACTAAGACCCGCTCTGCTTATTGACTCAGGCACCCCAGCCAAACGTTCACATGGTAAGCTTGGCTTGATCTGAAAAGTGTCAATGGATAAAAAAATAGATGGAAAAAATGCAGATTCAGGGGTTGTCCCTTCGATACACAAAGCCCGCATGATTCCAGGACGTTAACCCCAGACTAGCGGGTCTGTCACTTTTGAAAGTGAGTAACAACTTGAGACCATGACCGTTGTTCACTCTCAAGTCCTCAATCGGCTTCATATCGCACGCCCATACTCTCCTTGACTTCCATTCCCATCCTTTTCATTCGAGAGGCTTCGACTCGTTCCCTGGGAGCAAGACAATTATTTAATGAGTGGTTAAACTCGGCCGGAAAGAATATTATCACATTACATACCGCTCGATTCTTCGAAGCTGTTCTAGCTGAGCTCTGCCGATGTACACCTCGCCGTCGGTCTTTGCCACGCGCTTGTGCTGAGCGGCCAACGCGGCCTCATCAGCCCGGGGATCGTAAGTATCAACTTGGGTGGTCACGTTACCGGAACGAATAGCCTCCCTGTTTGAATTAGAGACACGGATTAAGTTGATTCCAAGATGTATAGCACTTTGGAATAAAATGAACAGATCCGCATCGCTTACATCCTTGCTTCATATTTTTCCAAGGCGTAATACTTCTCATGCGGTAATGTGGCTGTGTTGTAATCCTCCATGTAAACTCTAGGGAAGTGCATCCAAGCCCGCGAATCAGCGAAGGGAGGTTGCTTTAAGTGACAGATGTTATGATACTGACTTGAACAACTCTTTCATTTTCACTTGAGGAACCGTTTCTGGATTGAGCATTTTTTCTTCAACCATCCAAGCCCTGACAGTCGAGTGCAGTTAGCGCACTCGGTACTGAAACAGAATGAAAGGATGAGCGCGCGATTCAAATCGGTTGAAACCTCACCTAAATTCTTGATCTTTCGTAAACATATCGGCCTCAGTGATGATTCCATATTTCCCGTATTCATGTACTGCAGTTTTGTGTTTTAAAGAGTGAGCCTTCTTCGATCTTTTCTGCGTGGGAAGAATCGAATGATGAGGGAATTTTAACATCGTATCGCAAGTAGGTAAAATCTTTTTTGACCGCCGGACCAAATGGACTTCGATCGATGATGGAACTTGAATGAATAATGCGAGCAAGTTACCTTCTCTTCCTTCTCCCTTCTCTTACGTTTCCGCTCCTTTCTTTCGGCACGTGACTCTTTGCGATGGCGCTCGTCGTCGGAGCGATCCGAGCTCGGACTTCGGTGTTTGCTTTTGTGCGATCGCTTGCTTTTGGATTTGCTGGAGTGCTTGCGATCAGAAGGTCGATCACGACTCGATGAGGAATCTCTTTTCCTGCTTGACTTTTTGGAATGTTTTCGTTCTTTGGAAAGCTCGGGGTCAGACGATCCTGATGAGGAAGAGACACTTGAAGAACGCCGCCGACGTCTGGATGGAGGGGGAGAGGGTGAATGATCCCTTCGGCTGGTCTTATCTCGTTTGTATTTATCGTCGTAGGTAACATCACGATCTCGAGAGCTCCTTCTCCGCTCGCGGTCGAGATTCCTGTATTCGCTCCTTCGATCACGACTACGACTTCTAGGACCATCGGGTCGGCGTTCACCACGACCTGAGCTTTGCTGATCATGCCTCCTTCCTCTTCCATCGTAATCCGGACTGCGACTTCGTCCACGATGGGCGTGAGAGCCAGAGGGACCCAAGTCCTCGGGTGCCATGACGAGCTTGATCGACGAAGCTTAGCAAATCTACGGAATGAAAACCACTGTCAACTACAACAGCGGCATAAGAAATAGCAATCTGCTGGGCTGGGGACCTGGTGAGCCTGTCGATGGCCTGCTACTGGGAATCGGTCGACTTAGTCTAGACAACTCGCGGCACCCTGGGCTGCAAGGTCGGGGCTAGGGGAGCAAGGTCAACTGGGACCCACGGGAAGCCGAACGTAGAATTATTTTACCCACAAGCCTCCCTCCCGGATGGAAGCACATGTAGAGAGGATGCTCAGTCATGGCTACATCACCACACCTCAATTGCCCTATCATCATTTGCTACATATCAAACTATTCGCTTCGGAATCTCTTAAAAAACCTCAAGAGCGAAATTTCGAAATGAAATCCAGCTAATTGGATTTTTTTGACCATTAGACTCTGATTCAGACCCAAATCTGGAATTCAATCCCTTACACGTGAGAGGTGCCAGCCAAGAAGAATCCCAAGGGCCTTGCTCCCTTTTAACTACCAGAGGTGATATTATCAGAACTTGATCTAATATTTATTTTTAATTTCAATTTAATAAGATGAATCCTTGAGAATATGGAGTTATCACAAATGCAAGGATTAGATTGGTTTGGATTGATTGACAAAAAATATTAACAAAATTTCCAAATCGCTTTGAGGATGCTTACCCTCTCTTTCTGGCTTATTATTTAGGTATACCGTTGATCCTGATAAAGATCAAGAAATGGTTTAATTTACAGTATCCAAAGATAACAATGATACTGGAAATGGATAGAACCATCAATGGCACAGGTGAATAAGTTACCTGGTGGGTGTTTTATTCCAGAGATGTCTGCAAAAAAAAAGGAACCTAAAGCTTTAAGAGATAGATCCTGGGGTGATTATCAAGATTTCTTTAGTTTAAAATATGAATTTTTAATTATTTCAGACATATTTGATTTGTGAGATGGTCTTAACTAATTTTGCTTATTGGAGGGTGTATTATTTGTTTTTAAAAGAACAGTACCAAAACAGCAAAATTTGAAATTTTATGAGGTGTCTTTGGAGTTGATTTAAGGATACTTGATATATGGATAAGATTGATATCATGTTTTTTTTTAAAAAATATGAGAAACCAGATGGATTGAATATAATTTGTTTTTTTTTTTTCTGAATCTATTGCACTCTTTAAGAAATTTGTGGGATCAGGAGAAAAGTGCTATGGGAAGTGCATGCTTGGCAAAGGAATTACAAGGGGCTTTGGAAGTTTTCAGTGGGATTTTGGGAAGCACTTCTATATCAATTTAATTGTGTGCATATATTTCAATGGCAGAATATCAACACATTTCATCAGGGCTCAAAGATGAAATAATTTACTGGCAAGTTTGATAATAAATAAATCAAAATGACTAAGATATTGAGATTTTCTTGCCACAGCCCACCAACCAATAACCATTAATTCATCAATATTAATATCTTTTAAACACTCCCTTCTGGACTCATTTGTTTAAAAAAAATAAACTCCTGAATGTGCATTTAAATCAAATAGGAAGAAATTTATTTAAACAGGTAACAGATGAGAGGAAGTAAAACAGTAATTTTTTGGGTTCAGGAGCTACTTAGGGTGGGGGGGGGGAGGGTGGAGAGAGAAATCATTGAATTTCCAGAAAAGGGGATCCACCTTGTAAGGCAGTGGGACTGAACTTGATTCATTTCATAGATTTCTAAAAATTGGCTCAGTTGTGGTTGGGAGAATGAATTTGATGGGAAAAAGGTTTTGATGGAAAAAAAGCCTTGGTTTGGCTGGAATGGTGGGAAAGGTGGAAAAAGTTTGAAGTTTAAAAACATTTAATTCCCCTGAAACCCTTGATCACACCTTTAGGGGCTTGAGTTATGGGAATTTTTCCAAGCCACATTTTTTAGATTAGAAGTAGACAGGGTGTAGCAGCAGGCTGTCACACTTGAAATTATGGGGTTATTTTTTACCATCACTTCAACATATCCCCTCTCTCTACAGTATTACCTACCTTAGTCTAATAGAATGACAAAAAATCATGCTCACAATCAAATGAAATCCACTACTACTTTTGGTATTGACAAGGGGTGTCACACTTCAAGCTTCATGATTATTGTCTCTCTCACTTCAACATATCCTCTCCTCAGTACCATCTACCTCATTCCATATGCATGACACAAATAGAAGCTCATAAAATCAATGGTGCCTTCTGCTTATCAACTCTGGCTTGCATAAAAACCTTCCATTCTTGGCAACTGACTCAGCACTTACTTGCAAACCTTGCAGTTAACTCTACTCCAGTCAACCATCCATTTGAGCTCCACTCTTCACCCTGAATATCAATAGCTCTTGGGTTCCCATTCCTGGTCATGCACTCTCACTAGCTCGCACCCATGCTAGTTAGCCAAACCAACTATATAGTTTGCAATTGGACTAGTCCCTTAACCTGCATAAGCTACATCCTCATATTTGCATTGTCTCTCACGTCACTCCTTCCTGTCTCATCTTTTACGCCCTTGTACACTCAGATTCTATTGCCTTGCATCTACACTATGACCTTGGAAACGTCTATACTGTTATTTCATTTCCCAATCTGCTTCATTTCATTCATTGCCTCATTGCCTCCTAACTGTAGTTGGACCTCCATCAGGTTTTATCTAGTTACTTTGGATTACCTTATAAAGGCTATGCCGCTTGCCTGAAGATTGTCTCCTCAGTTAGTTAATTTCATACATTCTTGCATTTTGCTAAATCCAGTAATCACATTGGGCTTGGCTTTAGTTTCCTTTCCATTGGAACAATTCATCCCCTTCACTGTGTTCTAAGTTACTCAACAATAAGTTTGCACTTTGCAGTTAGCTTTGCTACCTTGCACTTGCCCTTGCACTTGGTCTCCTTCGCGCTCACAATCATCTAAGATTTCCCTATAGTACATGGGGTGGTTGTGTTACAAGGGGCCTCTTTCTAACTGTGGTAACCCAGTCATCACTTAAAATTTCACTTTCATTTTGCAATATTATCTATCACTACTTCCAATTGAACTCTGAAATTTGGTTTTAACCCTTGCGCTTCCATCTCCAGTCAGGTATGGACTTTGCATGAGCCTAGCTATCATTTTTGATCCAATTCTGGTCATTGTTGAACAATAAGCTCACACCTTGTATAGTGAATCATCTACTCAATTACCAATGTCACCAAGCCTTCTCATTCCCAGCAATCAGTCTGCTTTTGTAAGCTCATTCATAAAATTCACCATTCTGCTATTTTCAGTTCATTTTTGGAGAATTTTCTGCTTGAATTTGCATTTAATCATCTCTTGCTGTCTCTTTGTACCTCAGATGACATTATCTCATTTAGACTTGCATTTCCATACATTCATTTCATCCTTGCTATTCCTAGCTAGAGAGGGAATGTATGAGGTTGCATCTAGCAATCCTCACCAAAATGTAGATTAAATTAAATGGCAAAGACCTTCAAATGCATATTTTTTCCTCAGTTAGTTAATTTCATATTTTCTTGCATTTTCTTTGAGCCTAATTCTTTACATCAAGCTCTGTCTCAGTTTCATCTTCAAAGCATCCCTCTTGCAACTTGCACTTAAATAAAAACATTACATTTGAAATTTGAAGGAAAAACTTACTAACTTTGAGATTTCTTGTAGTGTTGGTCATTCTAATTTGTGCCATGTCCACCCAATCCTTGCCCCCCCTCAGTATGTGGGGTAGGAGTGAAACAAAGGCTTCCCAAAATTCTTTGACATGGGCAGGAAGAAGGGCCCCCCCTTTTGAATAAATCTGCCAGGAACCATAAAAGCACTAGCACAGTCCCTGGTCTACTTGTTTCAGTTGAAATCAAAACAGTCCAGAAAAACTAAAATCACTAAGGAAACACCACACAAATCTTAGAATATTGTGTTTATTTTTTTGTTTGCATTCATACATCTCTGCTTATATTGAGACAAAACAAACAGTAAGTTGGTACAAACAAAACAGAATAATAGATGAAAGTGCTGGTATCTGAATTCCTGCTGCAACAGGTAATAATAAGACAGGACCAAAATATTTTGGACCAGAAGAGAAAAAGATTCAAATCCAAAAACACAAATTTCTGTTTTATGTTCATGGATTAAACCACTAATTCTGTGAATAAATTCATTTTAGAAACTCTAAATGAATTTAACAAATTTTGGAAAATTGGACTTGGAATGATCTCAAAGATTCATTTAAGGATTAATAGATTGGGGAGAAATAGAAATTTCTTGGTGAAAGAAAGGAATTTCATCTCTGGGATGGTAATGGAAATTAATTTAAAACTGGACATGGAATCATTGGGATCCCAGGTGAGGTTTTTTAAATTTAGGGAATTGGAAAATTTAAAGAGTACATGTGTTGAGAGTTTTTCCAGGAAAAATTGAAAAGTACAATTGTAGAGATGGCCAAGTGATGTGTGAATTTGCAGCACTGGAACTATGTGAATATTGTTTCAGTAGACAAATTATTTGGTATTTTTTTAAGGGAGGGAATATTTGTGGTAGAAATACTGTTTTTATGGCCAAGACTGAATTAATTCCTTTAGAATTACCACCTACATGTGTTTTTGAAAGAAGGCATGATTTTTCAATTTATTTTTTTTAAGAAAGACACCTGTTTCAAAGAAAGGTTTCAATTTATTATTATTATTTTTTTGGAAAATTAAAACCTTCTGGAATTTTTTCCCATTGCAGGAATGTGTGCTAAACTTAAAAGGTCATGAAAATTGAAAAAAGGAATGATTTTAGCCAATTAAGTTTTGGAACACCTTTTTAAGGTTTAAAGGAGTGCCTTGGGCGCAGGAATCATTTTTTAAGACTTCTTTGACCCCTCAAAGCCTGTAAACACATGAGCCTTTTGCAAGGAATTCAAATCTTAGTTCAGATTTAAAAAAAATTCAATTTGAAAAAAATGGGGAAAATGAAAAAATGATAATTTATTGGGTAATGTTAAATTAATGACTCATTTGAGTCATTTACACAACTCAAATGGGCCATGTGGCACGCTACACAGCTCAAATGTGCCGTTTGGCACACTACACAACTCAAATGGGCCGTGTGGCACACTAAATGACTCAATTGGGCCGTGTAGCGTTCCAAATGGCCCATTTGAGTTGTATGGCACGCTAAACAACTACAATTAAGTTGTGTAGCCTCCACACAAGTTGACTGCAGTTGTGTAGCCCCCACATGATGGTTCAGGTTTGTGTGGCACCACGCATGACTACATTCAAGTCATGTGGGGCTGTACATAACTCAAATCTAGTTGTTTTCCGTGCTAAACAACTAAAAGAATTGCGGGCCTAAAAAAAACAAATAAAATAAACTAAATAAAAATACAAAAAAAAAAAACAGAAATCAACCAAAAAAATCAAAAAATGTTGATTTTTTGCTTTAAAAGAAAAACAAAAAAATAAAATAAAAATAATTAAATTCTTTCAAAACCCCTGGGGGGTTGTATACCCCCCTACACAGGTCTCAATGGTTGTGTATGGGGGTACAAAAATCAAAAATGCCCATTATGGGGGGTATATTCCCCCCAGGGGTTGCGCGTGTTTGGAACAGCCCTTTGACGTAGTTTATGGAACCCCACGCGTTTATTGGTTCATTTGGGGCCCTACACAACTCCCACACAACTGGGAGTTGTGAATTTATCATCACCCTAGTTTATTTTGGCAAAATTTGATTTTAAACCACTCATCTTTTGCTAAGATTTTTGTTAAAATCAACAAAAGCTTTTGATACAAAATTTGAAACCTCTGAATGTTTTATTTTTTGGATATCATCTGAAACCACAGGAGGCAAGAACATCTGCAGAATGGGCAAGGCATTAATAAACTATTGCAAACAACTTCCAGCCCCATGTGAATTTGCAATTTACACCATCCCTTGATTTTTGTGTTTTGTATTCATACCCTTTACCCTAGATTTTGCTTTGTATTCAAAGTTTTTTGAAGATGGTGATATACCCTCTTTTAAATTGATATTTTGGAGACATCTCCATTTGTTATTGATTCCAAAGAATTCAATTGAAGGCTTTCACTTCTTCCACTTGAATCAACCTATCCCCCTTTGGAGCAGCCCATCTTTGAAGCTAATTTTGTATTTTGGTATGGATAGTTTACAATATTTTTTCAAGATAAGAAACATATTTCTGTTCAAATATCTTGGGTTCACCAATTGCTTGGACTCAAGCAATTCTTTTCACATCAGGTCTCTAGTTGTCACCCCTCCCCATATTTAATGATGAGTTTTATTGTGGTTTGGTGAGTGAAGGTGGTAACTGTTCTTCCCACACATGGAGACTATGATGTTTTCTTGCTTGGTTGATAATACAAAACTCAGAATTCTCCATTAAAGCCTGTCATTTTGATTTTATTCCATCACAAAAGAATTCAAGATTTTCTTATAGTTGTGTAAAGTCAGCCACTTGGAAGCCAATGATTCTAGACCCAGGAAAAGTGTCAGCCTCCTGGATGCCAAGACCCTTGCTATCCTTTAGCTACCAGAGGTGATAGAGTAAATAATAAATATATTATTTAATAAATGCAGCAAAAATCAGTAGAATACTTTGATTAAGCTTATTGCAAGGTTAAATGGTTTGGTTATTGTTTATTTTTTTGAATCAAAATTGATTATTAAATATTTATAGAGGGGCCACAATTATATTGGGGATCTTTAACACCTCTCTTCAGGGATTTCAGTATGAAAACACGTAGTCCTGGTTACTTTGGGTTCTTTAGTATAAAGATTGTTATACCCAAAGATAATATGTATATAAAATACACAATGGAGTGGTAGGGCCTTGTAGCCAAGCTACCACGACAGAGAAAGGATAATAAGACTCACTGGTATATTATTAAATCCTTTGGGTATCTGTTTGGGACGTTGTGGAAACTTTAGGGGCAACACCCCTTAAGTTGTCCTTGAGTTCTGGAAGTTATTGATCAAAGCGTCTGTAAGGAGATTGGATGCAGCCGTTCAAGAGAGAGATAGAGTGAGAGGGAGGGAGCAATAATAAGATGAAATTCCTTCCTAATCTTCCTTTTTCCTTCCTTCTCCTCCCGTTTGGTGATGATGATCCTCACCAACCCGGAGTTGAGGGTGAGGTCTTGAGTCCTCCCCCTCAACCCTAGCCTAAGTACAACCACAAACAACAAGAAAGAGTGATGAAATACAACCCTAAGCCGCAGAACCCTAGCCCAACCCTATCCCTCCATCCCTCGCCACATAACCCATGCCCCTCAATACATATGCCCAGCTTGCCTGCCCGCGCGTGTCCACACAACAACCCATTCCAGGTATCCCCGTACCCGCGTGACCCAATCCGCGCGTCTTGCAATGCACGGTCCGCCTGGTCCGCACAAGCCGTCCGATCCGCGCAAGCTTTCCAATCCGCGCAAGCCTTCCGACCCGCGCAAGCCTTCCGACCCGCGCAAGCCTTCCGACCCGTGCAAGCCTTCCGACCCAAGCAAGCTTTCCAATCCGCGCAAGCCTTCCGATCCGCGCAAGCCTTCCGATCCGCGCAAGCTTTCTGGTCCGCGCAATCCGCCGTCTTCTGTCTCCAGGTGCTGAGCCCAACCCAACCGCTGCTGGGCCTACCTGACTGCTGCTGAGCCCGCAGCGCGGCTAGCTGCGACAAGGCCCTTCCCATTGCTGAGCGCGCCGCCTGCAGCCCTTTCCTGACTCGCGTCCATAAAAGAGCACCACATCCCCCCCCCAACTTGAGTTCTGTCCCCAGAGATCTCCCACCATCTCACATTCCGTAGTTATCCTTTCTCCTTTGTATTTAGCGCCTATACACAAAAAAAAAGACATACGTTGTGCGCATTTGAGTAGCCTTTGGGCTTGTGAGTCCCTGAGCAAGAATAAGAACCGCGCGCAATATCCGCGCCTTGGAGAGAGAAGATCTGTCAGCCATGAGACAGTTAGACTTGTCCAAATGTCTGGAAACTCATATGTCCTGCTGGTATAGTGGCTAAGTACTAGGCTCACTTCCCAGTATCTGATACCAAGATCACTGGCTCATACCACAATGGAGACAATAATGAAAATGTTGAATAGTTTTGTAATTATATATTAAATCTTAATAATATCATATAATGTTGTATAAGTATGTTTTTATGAGTATGGATTATGGAATTAAAACCTTGATAATTTATATTATCAAGAAGGGGACCCAATATAACTTTAAATTAAAATATGAGGACTCAGATGCGTCCCAATTCTTGATATAGAAGTTCCCAAAGTGTTTCCTCTCTTTGGGAAGGAGTTACAGTAATCATATTAACCCATACTCTCTATACTGTATAAATTAATTACACATTATCCTTCTTTGGGACGTAATTATAAGTAATACTCCCTCTGTACACTTAATACACCTTACTGAGCCTTGAGAGCGTTCACTCAGAGGCTTTAGAACTTAATTGTAAGCTATGAACCTTCTAGTAGCACTGCCAAGAGTATATACCACTTATAGGTATAGTATAATTATAAATTAATTACTTATTTAATACTATCCCCTTTTGGATGTAATAATGCTTTAATATACTTCACTGAGCCTTGAGTGCGTCCACTCAGAGGGCTCAGAGTTCATCTGTAGGCTTTAAACCTTTTAATAAACATTGCAAAGAGTATACATACTCTATGTGTATAGTATGAGCTAAGATACTTATAATTAAAATTAAATTATTTACCAAGGTATTAAGCTACATTAAATAAATATAAATAATCATTATGATGGAATCTAAGGCTTATATACCGTCCATCTGAGTGATGTATAAGTCCTAAGACACAGTAAGTAATCTTTTAGTAAGTAAAATGAAAACTTTACCTTGAAAATCCTTCCCAATGGGTACTAGTTCTTCATTACCCATTGAGAATGATGTAATGATGTCTTGGGCCTTTGAGGACGAAACCAAGGAGAGCCTGACACTCCCCTGGTGATCACTAGAGTCCCCTGAGGGCTCCTGTTACCTTAAAAGAGCAGGGTCTTTACCCTATAGCCCTTTCATCATCCATTTTATATTATTATTTGAACAAGAATACAAGCAAGAGTTAACAAGCCCATTAACCTTAATCTCAAGAAGAAGATTGACTGGGGCTATAAACTTTGGTATTAAATTCAATCAATAACCTATTTGGCAACACCAATTTCGAGTGGAAGGTCTCACTTGGATAAGTAACCCCTGTGTGTTACTCTTTAAAGGGTGTGAGCTTATTTATAAGCAAAGCTCCTTTTGGTCTTACTCCTTCAAGACTAAGGCCCCTTACCTATTATAAAGGTTTAAGACGTGGCTATTTACTCATAATACCTTGGTATTATTCGAGTCTGTAAACTTTTAAAG
Source organism: Puccinia polysora (assembly GCA_025617555.3). Classification (NCBI taxonomy): domain Eukaryota; kingdom Fungi; phylum Basidiomycota; class Pucciniomycetes; order Pucciniales; family Pucciniaceae; genus Puccinia; species Puccinia polysora. Next base: position 47,407,148 of record CM062621.1, on the reverse strand, counting down.
TTGCTGTTTGGAATATACAAGTCAAAACTAATTTAAATATTGGTTTGTCTTTATTCTTTTGCAGGTTTAACCACAGCTAGGTATAGCAATAGAGGTTAAATCCCTGACAAGATCAGCGCCAGTGAGAAATTGGAAAAGGTGAGAAATCCGCGCCAGTGAGAGTCTGAAGGTGAGAAATCCGCGCCAGTGAGAGTATCCGCAAGAGTAAATGGGGAGACAGAAAAGGAAGAATGAATAGATAAGAAGGAACAAGAGATTTTTTTTTTTTTTGTTTTTTTTTTTTTTTTTTTTTTTTTTTTTTTTTTTTTTTGAGCCCGCGTCCTGCGTCCCAACTCCAACCTTCCACCCTGCGCTAGCTCCCCCCCAACTTTGCCGCTGTCCTCAGCCAACCGCGCCCCACCCATTGCCAGATCCGGGGAGCATTGCCTCATCCAATCCTGCAGGGACCTTGTTTGCAAATTGTTGTCCCAGACCGCCTAGGTGCACCTCCCGCCGCCAAGACCCTCCTGCATCCTTTGAAATTTGAGCCCATCCGCGCTCAAAACCCAAACAAAAGCAAACACCCCCAGACGTCCTTACAACATCCTTTGCCCTTTGCCATTCTTGGGGCCTTGTTCTCCCCTCCGGAGATTTCTGACCCCTCCCTACCCGCCAGACCGCGCGTGACCACTTGATCCTTCCGCTCCGCCCCACTGTCTGTCCATTCCGCGCCCGTCCTTTCCGTTGCTGCCACTACCCTTTCCAAATGCGCGCTCCCCGCCGTCAAAGAGGTCCGGCTCGGGTCATGATTCTCCAACGCGTGGTCTGTCTCTTCCGCCGCCGCGTATACCTTCTTTGCAAGATCTGTCCGCCGCTTGCCAATTCCCAAACCGCACAGAGCAACCATTTCCCGTTCCGTTGTCCTCGCCCGCTTCCTTTCAGTAGGCCGCACTGGTCCCATCAAGTCGCGCTTCCCCAACACGTTCTTACCCCCCACTGGGGAAACCAATTTCGCGTTTGAATCCGCTGTCCAATCCCTTTGTCCCGTCCGCCAACGGTCATTGTCCTCCCCATTTGTGCACACGTGGGGTGCAGACGCGCTGGGAGACTGAATACTCTCCAGATAGGCCTCGAGGCCCCTTGCCACCTCCGCAAGTTTGCTAGCCCAAGAGATGGTTGCCGGTGGTGGGGCCGGAACATACTCTGCCCTTTAGTACTCCAGTTCCGCGTAGTCCACTTCTGCTTGCAACCGGATCCCGTTGCGCGCGCCTGCCTTGTAACCCAATTCTGCAGATGGCTTGAGATTGTCCTTCCGAAAGCGAGAACCGCGCCTCCCCCATCTTGCCAGCATGTCCTCCTTCAGTTCTGGCCAATCCAGGTTCAGGTAGCCATCCATCTCCTCCACATCCCAACACGCTTCCACGTCCTTGATGAACAGGACAACATGGCGCGCCTTCTCAAAATCCGAAACGCCTTCAGAGTCCGCGATTGTTTCATACCGTGAGATGAATTGCTCCACTTCTGCAATGTTGAGTCAAATATGCGGGTAAATCCATGGGGTAGCGCGGAAGCCGTGGGAGGAGGAAGGAAGAGAAGCGGCTGTTGGTAGCATCCGTGAGTACCTTTGAGAGACTTTGACAAAAGATCGTTCCCGGCCAGACCCCCAGATGTGGAAACTTTAGGGGAAACGCCCCTTAAGTCGTCCTTGAGTTCTGGAAGTTATTGATCAAAGCGTCTGTAAGGAGATTGGATGCAGCCGTTCAAGAGAGAGATAGAGTGAGAGGGAGGGAGCAATAATAAGATGAAATTCCTTCCTAATCTTCCTTTTTCCTTCCTTCTCCTCCCGTTTGGTGATGATGATCCTCCCCAACCCGGAGTTGAGGGTGAGGTCTTGAGTCCTCCCCCTCAAACCTAGCCTAAGTACAACCACAAACAACAAGAAAGAGTGATGAAATACAACCCTAAGCCGCAGAACCCTAGCACAACCCTATCCCTCCATCCCTCGCCACATAACCCATGCCCCTCAATACGTACGCCCAGCTTGCCTGCCCGCGCGCGTCCACCCAACAACCCGTTCCAGGTATCCCCGTACCCGCGTGACCCAATCCGCGCATCTTGCAATGCACGGTCCGCCTGGTCCGCACGAGCCGTCCAATCCGCGCAAGCTTTCCGATCCGCGCAAGCCTTCCGACCCAAGCAAGCTTTCCAATCCGCGCAAGCCTTCCGATCCGCGCAAGCCTTCCAATCCGCGCAAGCTTTCCGATCCGCGCAAGCCTTCCAATCCGCGCAAGCTTTCCAATCCGCGCAAGCTTTCTGGTCCGCGCAATCCGCCGTCTCCCGTCTCCAGGTGCTGAGCCCAACCCAACCGCTGCTGGGCCTACCTGACTGCTGCTGAGCCCGCAGCGCGGCTAGCTGCAACAAGGCCCTTCCCATTGCTGAGCGCGCCGCCTGCAGCCCTTTCCTGACTCGCGTCCATAAAAGAGCACCACAAAGTGTACTGATGGGTTAAACCTGTATACTGGGGTTATAAGGTTGTTCAGCAGTTTTATTTGATAAAAAGAGGTTTGAGGACAGATATTACTGATCAGGCATTGCCATAAATCACTTACTTATCTCTTATAAGTATTTGATTACCTTGGCACGGCGTCTGGATATGAATATTACTGGGTCTCTGCCCATCAACATCCTCAAAAGAGCTCTGTATTTATAGCTTTTGGAGTCCCAATATGGTCCTTCTGAGGGTTGTAGGTGCTCAAAGGGACGGACACTAAGGCTAGCAGGGTAACTGGGGGTAGCCTGTCATGTGTTCTTGGTGCTATAGCACGGGTAGCATCTAATTCCTTAGGGTATGGGGATTATTCTACCTTATAATGGACATTAGGATGTGTGAATAACACTAATCTGTCCTATTTATGTATTATTTAATTAATTATCCTTAGTATATGTTCCCAGTAATCTAATAATTATATTATTAGACATCTCTACAGACATTTTGATGTCAAGTAAGTTCTCATTATGTATTATATAACTGGATTAAAAGTCATAATATTTATTTTTACTCTTTATTTTCGAGTTCCAGTTGATTTGTTAAGATAATTACTTAAAAATATAAGTCATTAGAATTCATGTAATATTATTACATCATTATCTTCCTTAGTATGTCACAAAGATATTGATGTATAGAAATTCTCATAAAAGTATATTAAAGTATCTTAATATATTTTTAGAAGTTGTCATTGTCTTGTTTTTGACATTCTTGGTACTTTGCATTATATTAAATAAAAAATACGTGTAAGGATTATTTATTTATTTTATTATGTATGTTTAGACAGTCTACTATCCACAGGAACCTTTATTACATATGTAGAAAGTTCCTGTGTATGTTGTAGCCTGTTTACGCGGTACCTGAGCTGCCTGTCACTCTGTCAGCCCGTAGTCCCGCGGCTGCGTACTTTTCAGAGGCCCAGGGCTGCGTACACAACCTCGATGGGTTGAAACGGCTGTATCTCAGCTGTGCGCGGGTACTTTGGCTGCTGCGGCTGCGTGCGGGAATTGTGACAAAACACATTTCCGCCCGTAACTCCTAAAATATACACAACACCTCAATTCTGACTGAATTTTAGGTGTGAAACCTATACGTGACAATGTGTGTGAAATGTTTAAATGGCCAAAAAGCTCAATACTGGAGCCGTAATATTTTGGTTCTTTTTTCCTTAATTATTTAAAAATATAAGGAGTTGGATTTCAAGGGTGGGGTCAGTGAGTGACCCTACCTAATTTTGGGTGGAGAATCCATTTCTGTAATAATATTTACGTTTTTCCTACTCCTTCTCAGGTTAATTGTATTATTATTATTTTAATGTTATTTTTTTTTACTCTTGCAGCTTGCTCTGCAATAGTAGCAAGCTGAAAAAAATTGTGGGTGGGTTTTCCTGGTTGATTAATCCTACAGAGAAGGGATCCAAGGAAGAAAATATGATTCCTAAAATGAATTGTGCTTTTCCTTGTAATTTATTGATTTTTGGTAAGAGGATACACTTCCTGATTTATATTTATGGTTGGTGCAAATATTTTGAATTAAAGGGGGTATGCTCAAAGCTGGTCAAAATATTCCAGTCTCCATTGGTCAGAGGGGCTTAAGTTTTCAGTTTTAACCATCTGCCTTGCAAGAGAAGAATTTCAGTTTTTTTGCTTTCATGTAGAATACTTAAATTATTTTCCTTGGACACATGGGAGTTTAGTTGACTGAATGTGGTATCTCTTCCATCCAGGCTTGAGTTTTTCCCTGCATTGAAGGCTTGTCTTGCAAAGGAAATACAGTGGAGTGTTACAAATAAAACTAGATCAAAATGATCTAGAGGGAGGAGAAAATTATTAATACTTGGTTGATGGGATACTTCCTGACAAGTAGCCATGATTTCCTGAAATGGCATATCTCATTCAAGGCAGAGTGATTTACATCACTCATCAAGTTTCAGTCATTTTGCCTACATTCTCAGATTGAAAACTTGGTTATTCCTGTGAAGCCACTAGGGAATTATATTTTCATTTGGATTTTGCCACAATTACCACACTTTGGAGCCTATCTCAACCGTTTTAAAAAAATGAACCATTCAAAGGCTTTTGAAGCATTTCTTTTTTTTGGGGGGGTATATTTGCTCACTCAGTAAAAGTTTTAGTCAAGGAAAATCCTGTTATTCTCATTTCTGTTAGCAATATCTTTGTTTTTAAAAGACAAGATTATTGCACCCGCTTGTTTTTGATTTTTCTGTTGTCACCTAGCCATCTCGTGCAATACAAGTCTCCCTCTTTGAAATGATTACCTTTTGCCAGTCCGGATGCTCTAAGCTTGGATTGCGCATTGGAATTTCGGGATTCTATGCACAATAAATGAGTTAGTACTAGCAGTAAATTCTAAATCAATATGGGCCTCTTTAGACCACAAGTGTTTGTGGCCCATCAGCCATTTTTAATGAATCCAGTTTTTTGAATCGAAGATCACATCACCAGATTTTGGGAGTGTTGCCTGGGCTGTAACTGGTCCACCCACGACCGTTGCATTCATTGGGCCGAGGGCTTCATTTGCTTTTTGAACTAAGAGTTCCTCGGGTATGTGTGCCGCTTGGTCGTTAGCTGGCTTGGAGTGGATTCTTGCTCTTCCAGGGCAAAGGGCTCTCAAGTCTTCTCTCGTGGGGGATTCTCTGATCGGGGGTGTAGCGTTTGTAGCTGCTTTTGTCGCATATGTTGCCCCCCCCCCCGCCCGAGGGTGCCACAGTCGTCTTGGGCTGTTGCGGGGTTGGTCCAACAGTTTCTACTGCCCGTAATCGGAGCTCGGTTTATTTTTGGAAAGTTATCACTCCTTGAAGTTGGTCTATCATTGTCTCCGATTGTTATTCTCGAACCACTTCCCGATCTCGTTCCTGAGCTATCCTGAGTGTCTCCATTTTCATTACCTCCCTGATAAACTACCGTATATGGGCTAATTCTTATTGACTTGTCAGCCACCTGGTTTGATCTCGAGTAGACTTAGCAGCGATGACATGGCCTGAATGGGGACCTTGTTCGTCGGGGGGACCGGAGGTTGACCGTTTCTGTTTGTGTTAGCGTGCCGATTTTCTAAATCCGCGTGCCTGAGTATGTTGGATGGTGGAGGGGGAGGGTAGGGGGCCATTAGGCCGATGCAAGAGGAGTGGGATGAGTTAGCGATCTGATGTGGGGTAAGTTGTAGGAAAGCTAAAGCCGGGAAATTTTGGGGTAAAGAAAGGTACGCGATGTGGTACGGATGATCGCTGTCGCACCCAATGCAAGTCACTCTTTCCTATCAGAGGGCTCTACTACCCATACCCAACATCTTTCATTTTTTTCATACTAACAATTACTGCTCGTATACTTTGCTTGGCCCGACCAAACTCAAAATACCAGCTTCCAAATTTAGATTGTTGATGACCTCACGTCTGCTCCTCTTCATTCTATTCCTCCGATTCCTCTGGTTTCTTTCTCAAGCTGCATGTCGCTCTCACCGCCTTTTCCAATGTAGGCAATGTCCCTTTCCAGGAGACCAACTCCAACCTTGTATGCTCCATTTCTTATGAGCATTCATCATCCCTGCTTTTCACGATGATTGCGAGAGCCATATTTCTCTTGTACTCCAGTGTACTCGGGAAAAGAAGTGTGATTTTCTTTGGAAAATCATCGATCGAGGCGATTGTGAAGTGTCACACGGCCATAACAAGCGTCCGTTAGGTTGTATTTGTCACATCGCTCAACCTTTAAACAGCTTTAGTGTCATCGCGCTCTGAAAGTAGAAGCACCGAACTGCTGGCAGTCATCAAGATTGTACAATTGGTCTTCAATTGAGCCCATTTTTCTATAAAGGCTTGAAAACGTTGCGTTCAAAGAAGGGTCGAAGGAGCAACGTACCAATCACGGGCTGAAATTTTCAAGACTGGAGGCTGGGCTTGTGATTAAGCGCCTCTCAATCGTGCACTTTTCCTCGCTTGATGCTCTCGGTCCGATCAGCCTCCGAAATGGAGTAACGCCGCAAGCCCATCCCATCCAAGCCTTGGTCCCGTTCATATGTATGTACAAGTTTCACCCTGCCGGTTTCGAAGGTTGCTTGACCCCGGAAGGCCGAGAAATCCATGCTCGCTGGGGTGATCCCGCATACATGAAGGGGTGCTGAAGTCAAAGGTGCCTACGCTTGCGTACGCTGATGCGCCAAGCATGATGCATGCAAACCTCATTTCGTCCACCAAATCTGCAAAATTGCTCAATCATCATGCGTTGCCCTCTGGGGCGCTTGCAAGGTGAATGCCTGTTCACCGCACTGAGCTGAGAAAGTTCATAGATAAAGAACAGGCAAGCCTTTGTCAGGCCTCAACCGACTATACGACGCCGATTCTCATCACTTTTCATAATCACCGTAAGCACTAACAAATAAGATTTTGAAACTTCGGTTCCCTCCTCCCCCGTGATGGGCTGCTTAATGATCGGGTTTATCGTACGACATGCATGGCATCCATCCTTGGCCGCCGACCATTGGCCGGTCCCGTTACATGGCGTTTTCACACATGAAACAGGTCCAAACGAGTCGCATCCGGTTGTGTGTCTTCACATTAAGTCTAATTAGGCGATGAAAGGCACTACACACAAGTCATAAACCAGGGAAACTGATTGCTCGATTCTTAGGACTAGTTGTGTGGCTGGTTCGACAGCTAGAATTTGCGTTATGAGTTGCGGCAGACGAACCTTGGTGAAGATGAACGAGTCACCTAAAGATAGGCATTCTTTGGTTCATGACATTTCCTCCGAGACATGTAGAGGCCTTTGAGACTCTTTTTTGACCAGGTCCAGTACCAGAATTGGCGAGGGAAACTCGCGATGAGGCGAAGGGTACAGCATCAGACTTAAGGTCTCAACTTCACTTAGCGCTTGTTTGTATCCGCACAGCTCGCATGAAACTTTGTACTCCGAACCGCTTTTCCCCATTCCCATGAAGCTCCAGTGCAAATGGCATCGCCAGTTCCGTTCTCGGGCCGGTACGAGACAGTCACGCCTGGTCTCCCGTCAAGGGCGTCGCGTTTCCGCGTATTCTCTCTTAGGAATCAGGCCGAGGTCTCGATTCCTACCAGCCTTCATTCCCCTCTAGCCGTCCGTTGACCCGGCACAGCAGCGGGTATATTCAGGCGACCGAGCGCGTTTGTCGTCTTTTGGGCAACTCAAAAAGGTTAACTCATACTCGTCCATCACACAGCTCCAGCCTAATCAGCTTGGTAGATTAGCTTCAGCGAAAATGGGTTATTCTGACTACCAAATGCCATTTCAGAAGTTGGTGAGTGATTTCTAAGGATTCAGAATCGCTTTTTTAGGCCTCGGTTGATATATTAACGCCACCGATGGTAGCCAAAGCTCCCCGTAAATCGTGGCTTAGCCTAAAATAATTTGTTTGTTGCGTTTTTCTTAGGGCCAACCTGCCAGGTATCACTTCCTCTAGTCATGATAGTCAATGTTCCATTTGACGGCAGTGAGACTAAGCAGCCAGGTCAAGCTCATGACTTGCCTCATTCTTACCAACACAAAAGGCTCGGCTGTCCTTGTCCTGGAGTCTCTATACTCGTTAATCATGGTTATCTGTGAGGTTTCTGTCTTTGGAAACTTTGAGAACTAGCTACCATCTGCTAACTACTTGATTTGGTTTTCTGTGGTTGAAGTCGCGTGAATAGCCCGGATGATCGAATTCATCTGAGGGAACTCGTTGATGCTCTTGTTGAATGCTTTAATCTTACCTGGATTCACGCCGCCTTTCTCAGTACTCTTGCCATCTTTATTTGTGGCAAAGGCTTGTCCGTCTCTATCAAAGAATTAGGAAGGCACGGTGGTATCGAGCATGATGGGAGCATCACCCGCCATGAGTATGTTGGGTTGGATTTTCTTCCCGAATGTCGATTCAACAAAGGCTGAGATCACTGCCGAGTTGCGGCGTTTTTGGTGAACAAATTGAAACATGTTTCTGCCCCCCATTACGACACTGGCACCCGCCGTAGCTTTGGCTTTGGAAACTCACTAGATCCAGACCCTAAGCTGATTTCAGAATTCATCGACGCAAAAGCAGGCCCACACCAAATTTCATTGAGCGATTATGCCATGCATAGGTCGGAACTAGAAACAATTGCTCGTAAACCTTTCTCCTTGAAAACACGCATAGTATGTTACTATTTCAGCGTTTAAGCCTTTTCTTTTACAAAGAGAAAAACACGGCTCAAGCGGATGAGTGCTGAGCTTTAATTCTCATTCTACTCATTACTCATCTTGCAGACGGCTTTGGGTGAGGTAGGATTGACTATGGCGGTTTTTGGCGAGAAGAAAAAAGTGGTGCATTCAAGTGCACTCCACTCGATGTGAGTCGCTTGCATTTCATAGACCTCCGTCGAAATTTTTTCGCTATCTCCGACCTGCAAAAACTGCAAAAAAAGACCGGCACTGACTCAAAAAAAAATATTACCAAACCTATTTCAAAAACATAACTATCAAAAAACAGGTTCGAAGAGGAAAGGTTGCCACCAGGGTGGTGCCGGCCTCAAACCCGAGTTTCGACAATCGATATCGTAAAGATCGGTTGGAAGTTGAACAAAAAGATAAAAAAAAAACAAAAAGAACAAAAATCTAACTTCAAAAATCGAAGCCCGAATTCTTCACAAGAAAAAGTATGAAATTGGCATTGCAGATATGGGGTTCCCTGTTCTCATTTATGTATTTTTTTTTAGATAAATAGCCGTATAAAACCCCTCTCACAAATGGACAAACAATAATCATACTATTCTCCAACAATACACCCAAAAAATCCACCGCTCTAGAAAAAAGAAGCTAGAATTCATCTGGAATTGGTTCTGATTCATATTGGATCATGCACATACACCATTTGCATACCAATCCACCTTTTTACAGTTATTCAATAATATTTTCAGCAAAATATCTTGATGTTTTATTTCTGTTTTAAATTCAGTCTTGATGTAGAGATACAAGGGCATTTTTCCTGCAAATTTAGGGAGGATGCCTTTGTTCCACTGGCCAAGGAAAAATACACATATTTTTGATTTTGAAATTCATGCCTTCTCAATTCAAAAGAGAGGGAGACTTTCCTGGATTGATTCAGAAATGCATGAATTTATCCAAAAGGAGATAAACTCACTTGGTGATGTTATGGTTGATGAGAGGATTGGAAAACCTAAAGAGGTGAGGAGGAGGCAGGAAATCATTCAAAATCATTTTAAATAACAGATTATTCATATAGAAGAGCCAAAAAATGCTGAACTACCCCAAAAAGGAGTTCAAACATGGTGATTTAAGGTTAGAAATTTGGGGGCTAAATCAAGGTCCAAACAATGTGAAAAAAATGTATTTGTGTTTTATTTGAAGTGTATTTCACAACCAGAAACTCAGATTGTCCATAAAATAAATCAAAATAGTATCAGAAATGGCTTCAAAATGCACCCCAAAAAAGACACTTTGTGTTATTGTAGTAGCTGTATCAATTATTTTTAGGTAGATGATTGATCCTAAAAATCCCCAAATAATATTTTTGTGCCCTTTTCAAAAAAGACTGAAAGCTCATAATTTTTAGAATGCCTTGGAAAGATAAGGAAAAAAAAGTTGAAAAGAATGTCTTATTTTTTATGTTAATCCCATTTTCTGGCAGGAAAATGAAGTACTAAAAATCTGGAAAAATCATATTTGAGTTGCCTGTTATATTTGAAAAATTTCTGTTTTTTCAGATTTCCCAAAATAATCAGATAAAAGTTTTTAAAAAATTTGAAAAAATTTGAGAAGTAATGCTTTTATCATTATCATTATCATTATTATTACTAGGTCAGTGTTAAAATTTCAAGCTTGGGTTGTGAATGGAGGTTCATGGCTCAAAGAGTTGTGAACAACACTTTTGGCTCATTTGGGGAAAATTAGCCCCAAATGGGAAACTTTAGGGAGTAATTAGGGGTTCCTAGGCACCCCTGCTGGGTTCTGTAAACCCTTAAACTAAATCCTTCATAATTTTGGAGGCATTAAAACCCTTCAAAAATGTGACAAAAAAAATTAAAACAAATAAAAAAAAACATCAATGGAGTTTGGAATCTTTAATTTGCCTTTTTAATTTTTTTTGGTTATTTCAGCTCTAAAAAATTTGAAACCACAATCAAAGAGCTTTCTAATGGTTTTTTTTTTGAGATTTTTTGGATGTATTCTTTTAACTGAAAAATTCATTCAAAAAATCAAACAAATCAAAAAATTCAAATTTCTTGTTGCACTTTGGGATCCTTGTCTTTGCCTTTTTAATTAATTTTTTTGGTGATCCAAGATCTCAGGAATTCAAAAAAAAAACAAGAAAAGAGCTTTGGAATTTTTTTTTTCAGATTCTTTGGATGTATCCTGGGCCTCAAACAATTGAATCAAACATATAAACACTTCAAATTAACAAATCCATTGAAATGTTTTTTTTTTAAAAAAAATCTGGGATCAAAATTTCCACCATTTTTTTTTGAAATGAATTTTGAATGGAATAAAAATATCTAACTTCAAATTATTCTGACTTCTTTTCAAATTTCTTTTAATTTCTTATTTATTTTGGAATTTTAATTATTTTTTGCTCAACAACCTGGAGTTGTGAACTTCCATTCATGACTCTGTGGGCTGTGGGAACCAATACAAAACTCATGTGGGTTGTGAAACGTGCCAAAAAGCCATTTTGAGTTGTGAACAGGCCATTTAGGGTTTCAAATTTAACACTTCCCTTATTATTATTATTATTATTATTATTATTATTATTACAATTATTATTATTATTATTATTATTATTATTATTATTATTATTATTATTATTATTATTATTATTATTATTATTATTATTATTATTATTATTATTATTATTATTATTATTATTATTATTATTATTATTATTATTATTATTATTATTATTATTATTATTATTATTATTATTATTATTATTATTATTATTATTATTATTATTATTATTATTATTATTATTATTATTATTATTATTATTATTATTATTATTATTATTATTATTATTATTATTATTATTATTATTATTATTATTATTATTATTATTATTATTATTATTATTATTATTATTATTATTATTATTATTATTATTATTATTATTATTATTATTATTATTATTATTATTATTATTATTATTATTATTATTATTATTATTATTATTATTATTATTATTATTATTATTATTATTATTATTATTATTATTATTATTATTATTATTATTATTATTATTATTATTATTATTATTATTATTATTATTATTATTATTATTATTATTATTATTATTATTATTATTATTATTATTATTATTATTATTATTATTATTATTATTATTATTATTATTATTATTATTTATCACTATCATAATAATAGAGCCTATCAAAGTTAAGCAAACCCACCATTTTTTAATTGCAGGGGTTTCAACCCAAATCTGCCATTTCAAAACCTCCATCAAAAATAAAAAAAAACCACTTATTTCACATCAGACACTTCAGAGTTACCTGAAAATAAATTGTTTTTTCAAATAAAGTATTTAAAGGCTTTCAACACCTCAACCAAAAATATCCATGTCATAACCCCTGATTTCAGCCTCCAACCTCATTGGAAGAATTTTACCTCCAACCTCATCCAAAAAATTTGATTCATAGCTCTCATAACTGCATCACTCTCATCTATTCTTATCCTCTTTGCTTAATCACTCTTATAACCTCATCACTTCATCAATCTCACCACTTCATTATCTCATTGCTTCATCACTCTCATCACATTATTGCTTTCATCACATCCATACTCTCATCACTTCATTGCTTCATCCCCTCTTTCATCAAATCCTAAATCTCATTGCTTCATTGCATCATTGCATCATTTCTTTGTTGCATCATTGCATCATTGCATCATTGCGTCATTGCTTCATTGCTTCATCCCTGCTTTCATCACGCCCCTCCATCACTTCATTTCTTCATTTCTTCATCCCTTTATCCCTCTTAATCTTCTTAAATGGCCCCTCAGCAAAAATCCCCCTTCAATTCCACTAAACAATCCAATGGACCAAAGCAGACATCCCCCAGGAACTAAAAATCCAACAATCCTCCGCCATCAGCTTCCAAAGGCTCAAGTCAGCTCAAGATAGCTGACCACATCATCCTGGTAAACTGGCTCAAAATTACCTCCAACTATGAAACTTGCTTTGGATCTGACAATGAAACAAAAGTTGGCCAACCTTCATCCTCTAAGGTTAAAGGTTATATCCTGATGGGAAATGAACTGAAGAATAAAACCAAAGGTAGGCTGGATCTTTAATCCAAACAGAAGCAGGAGAAGTTCAAGAAATATGGAGCCAAGTACAAAAAAGCCAACTCAATGTCAATCTATTCTGCCTTTGGTATCACAAACTCTGATAAAGCCAAGAGAATCAACTCAGTGGTTGATAAGTTGGACTCCATTTGTAATTTTTATATTAATATAGATGAAAGCTTTGGAAAGAAGGTCAACATAACCCCTTTAGCTGCCTTTGATTCCCAAAAATCCAATTCATTAGATTCCAAGGACTTGCTTGTGGATCTTATCCTAGCAACAATGATCCCAAAGAAACCTATGATTGGCCCCACTCCAATGTGGAGGAGGATATTCCAACATAATCAGCTCCAATGAAGTCTAAATCAGCATTGATCAATGATTCAAACCTTTCCTTGGACCCCTCACTTCTTTCTTTGTATCACTCTTTTCCTGGGGTAGAAGAAATTAACAACTTGGCCAATGAGGAGGAATTTATTCCACTATCTCCATTAAAATCAACATATTTTCAAGTAAGGAAGCAAGTTCTTTTATTTTCTGTCTGGTTAATCCTGACTGATTTAGTTTGTAAAAAACCAGCAACATTTATTCCTGAATGGCCAAATAATCAAGCCAATGTGGCCTTTCACATCCCTTTCAAATGAGAACAATGATGTTCCCACACAAACCTCCTCTGCAAAGAGAAAGCAAAAGGCCTCCAATTCCATCAACCTCAACCCCAATAGCCGTCAAAAGAGGAGAAACACTTCCAATTTTTCTGGCTTTGATGATATCATGGAGAAGCAAGATTAAATGAATTGAATTGATTGAATCTTCTCACTTTCAAAATCAAGCTAATTCTTATTCCCCTCCAAAAAACAGTGAAATCACAAATTGAATCTGAAAAAAATTGATTTGAAAAGGAGAAGTGGGATTATCAACCACCTATTGATTTTCAAAAGCAGAAAGCTGAAATTTTGGCTTATCAAAAGAAATTGGATGCTGAATGGAAATTGAAACAGGCAGAGCAGGAGTTTCAAAAAGAGGAAAAGGAGAAGGATCCACTGGAAGATAGACTGGAAAAGGGGAGGGAACAACTGGAAACCAAAAAAAAAAAAATATAGGTTGACTGTAGCCATGAAATGTATTGGCAGAAGTAGAAATGTGGAAGAAATAAAGGAAATTAATTGATTTCTTGGCTTGTAAAATATTTACTTTGATAAAAATTTTAAAAATAAAAAGAAAAAAAATTATTTTCAAATAAAAAAATTTTTGAGCCTATTTTTAAACCCACCAATAAAAAAATGTTTTTATTTTTATCCATGTTGTTTGGCCTAGAGTGTATTTTGCTTCTGGCCAAGGAATTGCAGGTATTCCTAGTGTTTTTGTTGATTTGCATCAACATTTCCATCCTGGTATGAGTTTCAGTCTCCACAGAAGGAAATGTACAGTGCTTGTACTTGTTTGCTGCCAAACCATTTTTACAATACCTTTTTGTTTGAAGCCAATTCCTAAACCCAAGTCAGGAAAAAAAAATTGGCCATATATACTTGATATTAATCCTTGTTGTGAATAATCTAAGCATTCAATTGTTTGGTTGGAACCACCAGTGGAAAGGAATAGGAAAATATGTCACCTTTGTGTATGTGGGGAGAATTGTAGAAGGAATTCAAATTGGAGGTGATGTGGAGGGCGCAGTAAAAAGGAGTGAGCTGGGATCCAAATTTCAATGAAGAGAAAGAAGGGATTTTGTTGTCCATCATTGTTTCATGGTTGGAATCACGCACCAGTCTGACTAATTTTGGAAAATTTGGCCTAGGATTTGAGAGGCGTTGTCCAACCTAAGGTTGAGCAAAGTATAATCTTGAAGGGAAAATTGAATTGCAGCTTTATTCAAGTATAGTCCAAATAACTCAGAGGGGTGGATTGATTTTTTCCATCCAATTGCCCACATTCTTCCACCCCAAGATCTGGAGGGACAAACAGTGTTTAAAAATATTTTTGATTGGTGAAGGAGGGTTGTCACAAAGTTTATGTCCTTCTTGTCTTTCTCAGAGAGTTCATTCAAAGGGAAAAATTTGATTGTTGCAACCAGAGAGTTGCAATTGGATAGGTGAAGAACTGCCAATTTTCCAGAAGTGAAGACATGGAACTGTTTGATCTTCTTTTTGCACTATTAAATCTCTTCAGGGGAGGGTTTTTAATTGTCCTTTTTCTTTTTGGAAGCAATAGCAGTCTACAAATCCAAGGGTTGCAGTTTTGGTCTAGACCATAGAATATTTTCATTAAACCCCTTTTCAGCCACTTCCAAAGCAATTTTAGATTCTCTCATTTGAGCCCTCTGATTTCCACCTCTCTTTATTTTCTTGACACATCTCCTTCCATATTTTTCCCTCCCAAGAAACTAATTTGCTTGGGGTCAGGATCAAGACAGGATTTGATTGGTTCTATCAAATTTGGAGGAAAGTGGGAGAAGCATGGGAAATTCAGAAAAGGGCGGACATCAAAATAAAAAGGGGTCGAAAGCAGTGTTGCATTGCATGCAATCCAAAAAAAAAAAAAAAAGAAAAGAAAAAAAAAATCATAAGCAATCTTTCAATCATTGTGGAAGAACAACAAACATAGAAAAATAAATACTGGCCAATGATGATAACCAAAAAAAAAACATCAAATCAGATGTTTTGATTGTGATAGGAATCATTCAATGAGGAGGAGGAGGGGCTTACCTTGGGGAGAAAGCAAGGAGGAGGAGGCAGGGTGGTGGGTTTTTCACACTCAAAGGATGGGGGGTCCTAAAGAGAGGAGCACATTGATCAGCAATTGATTGGTATGAGGAGGAGGAGGGGGGAGGTCACAACAATCACTAATCAAGCAATTGATTGGAAATTGATTTTTTGCAGTTTGATCAATTGATTGACCATTTGTGGTTCACTTGATCAATGAAACCCCAAAAAATCAATCATTTGCTTGTGGTTTGATTGATTTATCAAAAAGCAAGCAAAAAGAACATTTGATCAAAACACAATCAATCAATTTTTTGTTGGTGTTTCAATCAATCAATTTTTTGTTGGTGGTTCAATCAATCAATTTTTTGTTTGTGGTTCAATCAATCAATCAAAACGCAAAAAATCAATTGTTTGTTTGTGGTTCAATCAATCAATCAAACCGCAAAAAATCAATTGACTGCTTTTTTTTTGTTTGTGGTTTGATCAATCAATCAAACAATGAACAAGTGTTTGTTTGCTTGCCAATTGATCAACAAGGAGGAGGAGGATAGGAGGAGGGAAATGAGGACATACCTAGGTGGAGGGCTGGGGGTTTACCTGGAAAAGATGGATGGATTGATCCTCCAGTTCCAAAATTGAAGGGAGGAGGAGAAGGGGGGAGGACTTACAAGGGTAATTGGTTGATGGATGAGGAGCAGAAGCAGGAGACAGAGAAGGAGGAGGACTGGGGGAACTTTGAGGTGGAGGTGGTGGGTGAGGCGGTGTAGAGACTCCTGTGGGATTATATAAATAAAGTAGCAAATAGCTTTCTGGCAGTCCTTGAAGGGGAATTTAGTATTACTTCTACTCCTTTTGAGTATTAGTAAGACTAAGAGTGGTTTTGAATTGCCTGACCTTCTAGTACTATATTAAGTCTGCACAATAATTTATTTAAATAAATGGCTGGTTTATTTGAGACTTGAAATAGGTTTCAGATCAGACCTAGATTAATTATTAACTGTTATTGGTGGGTTTTGTTGAAGAAAAGACCAGATGTATTGGATTATTGGTCAATTAATGATCAGATATATTTGATCTTAACCAATATCCAAATATTAAAGGGTTCAAGGTTTTATCAGAGGGGTGGTTCAGGAGAGGACCCAAGGATGGGTTTACCCACAGGGGGCTGGGTAGAGGAAAGGTTGGTGTATTCTTTTTGTTGTACTCTCTTTATTTGTAAGGGTTATTAATTGATTAAGGGGTGGTTTTTCCTTAATCTGGTGCTGAATATTTAGGTCACAGAAGAACCCTTATTCAAGCACCTTGTGGGTGGTTTAATTGGTTAAAGATGGGTTATAACTTGGTCTCTGATTTCCTGTTTCTTTATAATTGGTTCAATCATAACATTTATCTGGGTAGGTACCACAGATGGATGGGCCAGAGGGCCTGTTAGGTGGTTTGCTGAGTGTTTAGGGATGGGTGATAGGCCAGATGACATGATGATACAACCTGGATAGGGCAGAGAGGCCCTCCTTAAATAGAAAATCTGGTCCTCAGGGGATGCTCAGGGCTTCCCCTGAGGATACCCTGGGGCTTCCCCTGTTACAGTGGGATACAGGTACATGAGGCATTTCTTCTGGTTGGAAAAAGCTTTTACAGTTACATGAGGCATTTCTGCTGGTTGGGAAAAGCTTGTACAGGGGTTTCATGCATGCACAGCCTTTCATAAATTGATGTATTGCTGTGCGATACTGGTGGTTTTTTTTGGTTCTAGTTGAGACTGGTCTGACTTCCTCCTGCCTATATTGCTCCTGTATACTTCTGCACCGCCTCCTTTATGTGTATTTGCATGTTTTTTTGTTTTTTTTTGAGATTGGTTTGGTTTCCTCCTGCATGTATTGCTCCTGTATACTTCTGCACAGACTCTTTTATGTATATTTGCATGCTTGTTTGGTTCTGGTTGAGACTGGTGTCACTTCCTACTGCCTGCACTGTTCCTGTATACTTCTGAACAGCCTCTTGCATGTATATTGTTCCTGTATTCTGGGTGAGGAGATTGGCTTTGACTGCTTGCACTGCCTCCTGTACCTGTATCTTTGTATGTGACTGGATCTGGACTGGTTGCACTTCCTCCTGGATCTGTATTTCTGTATGCTGATGAGGTGAGTGGATCTGGACTGGTTTCACTGCCTCCTATGTCTGTATTGATGTATTCTGGCTGAGGTGACAGGGTCTGAAAGATTGAACTGCCTCCAGTACCTGTCTCTTTGTATGCTGATAGGGTGACAGGGTTGGTGTATGGTCCTGTTTTTGAGGGTAAGCTGGCACTGGTATGTACTTGAGGGTTTCCAAGGTATGCCTTATGTCGTCCACAGGGCTGTGACACCTGGTTGGGTATGAGTTGCCACAGTTAAAGGTCTCTTGGGCTTTATCTTCTAATCCATGAGAGATAGAGGGGTACTTTGGCTGAGTGACTATGGGTTATTTCTGATGTATAATCCATTTCTGAGGTTACTTTTAGGTTTGAGCTGTTTTTACACTAGAATAGTGAGTCTGATGGCTGTAGGACAGGTTTGGACTACCACAGCGGTTTGTTGAGGAGGAGGGAGGAGTGGACCAGTGGTGGTTGAGGTCTTTTGGTGAGGAGGAGGGAGGAGTGGAACAGTGGTTTGGTGGGGTGAGGTGGGTTCTTTGGATGTTTTGGTTCTGTTTTGTCTCAGTCCACCAAAAAAAAAAAAAAAAAAAAAAAAAAAAAAAAAAAAAAAAAAAAAAAAAAAAAAAAAAAACAAGTCAGCCTAGGATTCTTGGTTGAACAACCAAAATGAAAAAAAATACAGTGATGTGATATTTCACCTATTTAAAAACCAAATGCTACTCATCAAAGTGAGCAAGTGTGAGGGATAGAATTCTCTCTCTCATGGAAGAAGGTGAGATACAAGATGAGAATGGGATGACTTGAGGAGGATTGGGAATATCTTCATCAAATATTTCATCCCATTCATCTTTGATGTTGGGCAAGAAGTTTGTGAAGGATTACACAAGTGATAATCCAGTTGATGAGGATCTTCATGTCTTTGGTATTTTGAAGCTGGGTTTGCATCTCCTGTAAGCTGGCCCATCTTCCTTTCAGCACACCTATTGCATGTTCAATCCAAAGGTGTGATTGGGAAAGATGATAGTTGAAATCAGTTTTGGCTTGATCATTGGATGAAACATTGCAGTATGCCAGAACCACATATTTCCCACTAGCATAAGCTGAATCGGCCAGAAGGTATTGATCTTTATCAAATTAGTTCTCCAGTTTTTGGGCTATCCGCATCTGATTGAAAACATGTGAATTGTAACAAGAACCAGGAAGTCCAGCATGGAGGGATATGAACTTCTTGTTGTTATCAAAAAAAAGTTTTATTGACACAGAGTATCTATACAAACAGACAAAAAAAATTGGTCAGTTATTATCAAAGGTGTTATAAGAGGCTTTGGAAAAGAAATGAATCAATTGCCTTTTTTTATAATCAAAGTACTGGTTGCCATCTAGCTTGGGTTTTTGACTCAAGGGGATAGTGGTTCCATAAAAAAAAACAATGCTACTTGGAAAGCCCTCAGTCTCCATTATGTGAGATATCTCCTTGAGTTTTTCTTTGTTTGGCCAAGCAAGGACTGATCAATGGGAAGGTAGGATAAAAATCATGACTTTTTTTGTGTATAAGTCAATGGTTCCATAACTAACTGAGAATAGATTTTCTAATTGATGAATTGCTGTTCAATTTCTATTTGATACCAATATACAAAGAGAAACAGCCAGTTGGATAGCTGGATCATGTTGATTATTCCAAGAATTTTTCTGAAAGGTGTGATGGTCCTCAATCATCTCCAAAAGATTCATGTATGAAGGCAATCAAGTTTGGAACAGTTTCTGGAAGCTAAATTCAGGGAGGAGATGAAGCTTTTGCCTTTCATCCGTAGGTTTGTGGAGAGTGTGTCTTTGTGGAACCATGTATTGCTTTTCCAATAGAGAATTCAAAGCTAACCAAGTGGATTCCAAATTGGAGCCTGAATCAGAGTCAAATAATAAAAAAGTACAGTCAGCTTTTTTTTGTTTTCAACTTGCTGCCAGGAAGTTTGATTGGACATGTTGGGAAAGATGGTGAGGTGATGAGATGATGATGGGATGTGTGTGAAGTGATGGAGATGTGAAGAAATGGAGATGAGATGTATGCCATGCAATGGAGATGGGATTGGTATGGATTTTCTGAGGTGGAGGTGTGGATGGGTTTTTTGCATTGGATGAATGGTGGATAGATGATGGTGCATAAATGGTAGGTTTGATGTTTGAAATAAGTCATTTTCATGAAGCCCACCATGTTGAAATACACCAGTTAGGGGGTATGTGTATTTCCAAAACCCGCTATTAAAAATAGTGGGTTTGGTAAAAACAAATGTTATTATTATTATTATTACTACTATTACTATTATTATTATTATTATTATTATTATTATTATTATTATTATTATTATTATTATTATTATTATTATTATTATTATTATTATTATTATTATTATTATTATTATTATTATTATTATTATTATTATTATTATTATTATTATTATTATTATTATTATTATTATTATTATTATTATTATTATTATTATTATTATTATTATTATTATTATTATTATTATTATTATTATTATTATTATTATTATTATTATTATTATTATTATTATTATTATTATTATTATTATTATTATTATTATTATTATTATTATTATTATTATTATTATTATTATTATTATTATTATTATTATTATTATTATTATTATTATTATTATTATTATTATTATTATTATTATTATTATTATTATTATTATTATTATTATTATTATTATTA
This sequence comes from Puccinia polysora, assembly GCA_025617555.3. Lineage (NCBI taxonomy): Eukaryota > Fungi > Basidiomycota > Pucciniomycetes > Pucciniales > Pucciniaceae > Puccinia > Puccinia polysora. Next base: position 47,386,729 of record CM062621.1, on the reverse strand, counting down.
TTATTATTATTATTATTATTATTATTATTATTATTATTATTATTATTATTATTATTATTATTATTATTATTATTATTATTATTATTATTATTATTATTATTATTATTATTAATATCATCATTATTATTATTATTATTATTATTATTATTATTATTATTATTATTATTATTATTATTATTATTATTATTATTATTATTATTATTATTATTATTATTATTATTATTATTATTATTATTATTATTATTATTATTATTATTATTATTATTATTATTATTATTATTATATCATCATTATTATTATTATTATTATTATTATTATTATTATTATTATTATTATTATTATTATTATTATTATTATTATTATTATTATTATTATTATTATTATTATTATTATTATTATTATTATTATTATTATTATTATTATTATTATTATTATTATTATTATTATTATTATTATTATTATTATTATTATTATTATTATTATTATTATTATTATTATTATTATTATTATTATTATTATTATTATTATTATTATTATTATTATTATTATATTATTATTATTATTATTATTATTATTATTATTATTATTATTATTATTATTATTATTATTATTATTATTATTATTATTAGGGCATTGGGCATTGATTTTCTCATGGGTGAAATCCTTTATTTCAAGGAAGATTACGTCTGCACGCCATTGCACATCCTTGCTGCTACATGGACAAATACTTTATTTCATGGTACTTTCAAGGATTGATTTTTTTTGAGTTCTGAGGCTGCAGTCCCATAGATGTGGTTTCAAAACCCCCTCAAAAAACCCTTGGTAATTTTTGAGGCATTGGAATCCCTGCAAAAACTGGAATCAAAAAATTAAAAATTTTTTCCAAAAACCAATGTTTCCATTGGTGTTTGGGTCCTTATTTTGGCTATTTCATTTTTTTTGGTTATTTCAGCTACCAAATTTTTCAAGCAAAATTAAAAGAGCTTTCCAATATTTTTTTTTAGTTTTTTCTGGATTTATTCTTTTACCTTAAAAAATTCCTTCAAAAAATCAAAAAAATCAAATTTGTCATTGGAAATTTTCATCCTGGTATTTTCCTTTTGATTTCATATTTTTTGATGATTTAATAAATAAAAAGTAAAAGAGCATTCAAATATTTTTTTCAGATCTTTTGGATGTATTATATTGCCTGACAGAATTCCTTCAAAAAACCATAAAATATGATAAATTCAATTTTTTCACTAGAATGTTGGATCCTTTTGTTTTCCTTGTTGATTATTTTGTTTTGGTGTTTCAAGATTTTTTAAATTTAACAAAACTATGACAGAGATTTTTAATATTTCTTTCAGAATTTTTGGATGTATCTTGGGCCTCCAAAAATACAATCCAATGTAAAAGCACTTCAAATCAACACCTCTATTGCAATGTTATTGTTTTGCATCTGGCATCAAAATTTCTGAAAATATTTTTTGAAAAACTTTAGAATAGAATTCAAAGACTAAAATGAATAAAATTCCGACTGCTTGTCACATTTTGTACCCCTCAAAGTATAAATGAAAAGGGTGATGTAAAATTCACAAATACCAGTCGTGTGGGAGTTTTGTAGGGCCCTACACAGCCCAATTGACATGTGGGGTCCAATACACAGATCCAAGACGCAGGTTCAGGAAAAAACAAGCTTCTACACGGACCCAAGGGGTTGTATCAAACATGCGCAACCCCTGGGGGACGTATGCCACCCGTACACAGCATATCTGGGCTGTGTACCCCAATACATGGAAGTTTTGAGCTCTTTACCCCCATACATGGCATTTTTGAGCCGTGTTTGGGGGTAAAAAGCCCCCTGGGGGTTGTGAAAAGCTTTTTGGGGCCCCCTGTAACCCATTTAAGTTCCATCAACCCACATTTGGGATCAATGCTTACTATGTGGGACTGTTGTTCCACATCTAGCAATCATAGAGTGACACTAGAGTGAAACTAAAGTGAAATCAAGAGAAATTAAAGTGAAATTAAAGTGACACTATAGGAAACTGCAAATAAAACATCCCACAAAATTGATCTTTCTCAACTTGAAAGTGAGCAAACTTGGTAGTTGTTCAATTGAAAGTTGGATTGAATACTGAAGTAGCATTGAATTTTTTTTGCATTATTTGAAAAGTGGCAAGCCCTCCTTTTAAAAGAGCTGCATTCAAGGACTACATTAGTGCAATAAAAAAATCTGCAGAAAAGAAGGATTTGGCTAATGAATCATTGAAAGCCCCAATTGCACCCTGTCAGCTTGCTACTATTGAAGATCAAGCTGCAAAAGCAACAAAAATAACATAAAAAAAATTATATTAGAATTAACTTAAGAAGGAGTAGGAAATCCTTAAATATTATTGTAGAAATGAATTTTCCACCCAAAATTAGGTAGGGTCACTCACTGACCCCACCCTTGAAATCCAACTCCTTATAATTTCAATAATTAAAGAAAGGAAAGACCAAAATACCACAAAACCACCATGTGACGTTTTGGCCAATTAAATATTTCACATTTTTTGTCATGTACAGGTTTCACACCCAAAATTCAGTCAGAATTGAGGTGTTGTGTATATTTTAGGAGTTACATATAGAAATGTGTTCTGTCACAATTCCCGCATGCAGCCACAGCAACCAATACACCCGCGCGCGGCTGAGCAGCAGCACTTCCACCCTGTCAGCGTACCCTGAAAAGCCGCGTACGCAGCCCTGGGCCTCTGACAGGTACACAGCTGTGGAACTACGGGCTGACAGAGTGACAGGCGGCCTGAGAAGCCCAGGTACCATGTAAACATGCTACAACCTACACAGGAACATTCTACATATGTAATAAACGTTCCTGCGGATAGTAGATAATTTAAAAATACATAAAAATATATAAAAATACCTAAATAAACTTTATACATATTTTTTATTAATATAATTAAAAATACCAAAAATGTCAAGAATAAGATAACTACTATTTGTAAAAATATATTAAAATACTTTAATATTCAATTGTGAGAACTTTAAAGCATCAATATTTTTCTGACATGCTGAGAAAACTGATTATGTAAAAAAAGTACATGAATTCTCATAGATTCTATTTTTAAGTAATTATTTTTAGTAAATTGACTGAATTTTGAAAATAAGGAGTAAAATCAATATCACAATTTTACTCCAATAATTTAATACATAATTAGTACCCACTTGACATCAGATCACTGGTAGGAATGTCTATTGAAAGAATTATTAACATACTGGGAACATTCACTAAGGATAATTAATTAATAATAAATAATATGGACAGATTAGTGTTATTCCCACGTCCAAAACATCAATTAAAATATAGAATAATTCCCATACCCTGTGGAATTAGATATTAACCATGCTACAGCACCTAGAACACGTAACAGGCTACCACTAGTTACCCTGCTAGCCTTAGTGTTGGTCCCTTTGAGCCCATGTATCCCTCAGAAGGACAATATTGGGACTCAAAGAGCTATAAATAAGGAGCTCTTTTGAGGATATTGATACCCAGAGACCCGGTTATATTTACATCCAGACACTGTTCCAAGGTAATCAAATACTTTTAAGAGATAAGTAAGTGATTTATGGCTTTAGTCTGATTAATAATATCCATCCCCAACCCTTTCTATCAATTTACACTGCTGAAAAACCTTTTAAGCCCCATTAACAGGTTTAGCCCATCAGTGCATGTCCCAAACAGGTACCCAAAGGATTAAATAATGTACCAGTGAGTCTTATTATCCTTTTTTCTGTTTTGGAAGCTTGGTTACAAAGCCCTGCCACTCCACCATGTATTTTATACACATATTATTTTTAGGCAATATATCCTTTAAGAATATAAATTGAAGGTTCCAAAGTAACCAGGTCTATGTGTTTTCAAAGTTAATTCCCTGAAGAGAGGTGTTAAAGATCCCCAATACTATTGTGGCCCCTCTATTAATTTATTTAATAATCAATTTATTTAATATTAATTTATAATATCAAACCATAAACCAAACCAATTAACCTTGCAATAGCTTTATCCAAATATTTTACGGATTTTTGCTGCATTTATTAAAAATATATGTATTATTTATTCTATCAACTCTGGTAGCTGAAGAACAGCAAGGGTCTTGGCATCTAGGAGGCTGAAACATTCTCATCAAGGGTGAAAATTGAGGAACAAAATGTTTCACAAATGGACATGACCTCTGGTGGGGAGTAACATTTCATGTTACTGGTCTTTGCCATATTTAACTCAATTGAAACTGATGGAGTGCATTCTATCAATATAATCATGAAAATGTAACTATGAATATGTAAATATTAAAGATCCACTTGCCCCACCTCCTTTGAGAGCTTTTCCTACTAGGGAAGAGGCAAAAACATATCGTCAAACATGGGCAATGAAGCATGGTCACACTTTAACTGTTTTCAACTCAAAGTGTGATAAATATGTGGATTGAGCCTGTGATAGACATGATTTGTACTCTGGGAAATTTCTCACCAAACAGTCAAGGAAAACTCACGCAAAGAAGGTTAGGTGCAAGTTTTCAATCCGTGCTAGTCACACAAAGGCAGACCCCTTGTGGCAAATCTCCTACAAGAATGATCAAAATAATCATGAAACATCTCCACACCCCTCATTGCATCCTCACCTGAGGAGAATCTCTGGGGTAGACTTAGACAATCTAAAAGAAGGCTTGAATGATGGGCTCAATACACTACAACTCAAAAGAAAATTGAGAAAGATTGATGGTGGCAAATATGTTGATGACCAAACAATCTATAAAACTAAGAATAAGGTAGTGCTAGCAGAACTAAAGGGGAAAAGTGTTATGGAGTTCCTCTTTGAACAACTTGGTAATTCAGGTCGGGTTCATCAAGAAAAATTCAGTGGAAAGGGTCACTTGGAGGCCCTATTCTTGGCTCACCCCAAGTCATTAAAGCTTTGCAAGCAATTTCATCATATATCTATGATGGATTTTACTTATAAGACAAATAAGTAAAACATGCCCCTATTACATGTTGTAGGAATTACTTGAAACCAGAAAAAATTCACAAAAGCTCTTATTTTTATAACAAGAGAAACATTTGAGTTCTCCAGTTGGTCTGGAAATGCGCTAAAGGAGTTAGCTTATGATCCTGTGAGACTTCCCAATGTCTTTGTGATGGACCGTGAAAAAGCTTTGATCCATGCTCTAGAACAAATATTTCATGAGTCAACAAGACAGTGCTGTCAATGGAACTTGTCTAAAAAAATACAAGCAAACTGTAAAGTGCACTTTAATAATGAATTTGAAGGGTTTCAAAGCTTTATTTCTCTGTGGGCTGAGTATGGGGCCTCAAAAACCAAGGAAGAGGCAGAGGTCAATGGTGCAGAACTTAGAGTAAGTGACAAATCACTGCCTCTACTGTTAATCTTCATAGTGTTGGGTTTCTTAAATCATGACTTGTATAAAGTGTTTTTTGGCAGACCATGAGGATTTCCTCAAGTATATGGATCATAATATCTTCTGTATCAAAGAGACATTTGTAATGGTTTAAAAATCCAAACGGTGCTGAGCTGGAGGCAGTTCTGTGGAGGGGAAAGTTTCTGTTTAGGCTGCCCTTCTAAGAGTTAAAAAATATTTAAATGTAACCAGAATCAAGATCCAGTAACTTGAAATTAAGAACTCAATGGAAGGGATGAGTTTTGAATTATTTGGTAGCAATGGAGAAACAAATATAAGAGGAAAGATTTTTCAGGAAAAGAAATGAACAAATAAGTTAAAGTTTGTTCAGAGTTCAATAGAACAAGGCAGTTGTAAGTAACAATGCCCACAAGCTAATAACTCTGGTTGTCAGCAGAAGATTAGGAAAGATCAACTCAATCCAAACCAACCTCCACGTTCTCAATTAACCTTCCAAACTCTCTGAAATCAAGCGCTTGAAGGGTACCAAATAACTGTGGGTGGCTGTAAAAAACAAAGAAATTTGTTCTATGAAGCTCTAGAAGCAAAGCAGTAACAAATTTGAACAAGAATGACCCAACACTTCTCAAGGGACTCAAGAATAGCGTAGCAGAATTCAACTTTAAGGGGATAATGGAAGGTTTAACACTCCAGGTTTCAAAATTAAAGAAAACTCTCAGAAAAAGGTGACTGGTTCTGGAAATACAATCAAATTAATGATCAGGACCAAAGCGTTTGGAGAAAGGGATCAACGGAGTGGCTTAACACACTCAAGAATTAAACCCCATGAATTCTTCTTCAACAAGCAAGGCTATTGGTTGCTGATAAAGATCAGGTCACAGAGGAAGGATCAATGGATTGAGTATGGAGGCTCAAAGGATCAAGGGGAAATCAAATGATATACCCAGCATAAGGATGCTCAAATAAGGGGAAGGGCCCCACATATTGATTACTTAGATGATGATGAGGATACAATCATTGATCATAAGGTGGATGATTAGATGATGGCTGATGATGGGACAAAAAGGCAGGGGAGAGCCCCTCCTTTTATAGGCAAGAGGCCCTGTAGACTACTTACAAGAGATAACTACAAATGAGAGCGGAATTTTTTTTTTCTCAGAGCTAGGAAAAAGAAAAATTAAAATTTTTCCCTTTTCTTGAGGTGTACCAAATTGGTAACCACATCTCTCCTCAACTTACAGACTGTCCCTAGTCTGCATCTCAAATTTGAAGATATTAAGAAAAAAGGAGGAATACAAAGAAATTGAGACAGAAGAATGGCCATTTCTTGATGTTGAGGGTGATTGAAAAGTTGAAAAAATATATTTATCCACCCAAAAAGAACCCTAGGAGTGGCAGAGATAAAACGGAGAGGGTGTCCCAGGTGCTCACGTGTGTGGCATAAAGAAGAGTTTCACAAAAAAAACACAGAAAATGACCCTGGCGGTGCACACTTGGAAGGACTTCCTTCTGAGATAAGTTTCCTCCACAACAAGAACCATTTTGAATTGATCAGCAGAGAAACTTCTGGCCAACTGAGTACCATCCAGTTCTTCCAAAACATAGGATCCACCTCTGACTTGAAAAACCACCCAATAAGGATCATTCCAATGATTTGAAAAGAGCTTCCCCCACTGAGTATCCAAGGATCAATTATTTTCTAAAACTAAATCACCAGGATTTAAGGGATAGCTGATTTGATTTGCATGCTTATTTTCCCAATAATGAACTGATTTTTCTCTTTATTCCATCATCTTCTGATAAGCTTTGTTGCGGATGTCTTCAATTTTCTCCAGTTGCTTGGATTGGGCAACTAATAGATCAGTGGTTGAGGAAACCTGCTCCCATGATATACCCAGTAAATATTCCATTTCAAGATAAAGAGGAAGGACCACCCTTTGGCCAAAAATGATTTTGTAAGGTAAGTAGCCAGGGGTATATTTAGTTATGATTTGATCAGAGAAGAGAACCAGAAGGAGAAATTTTCAACAATTCTTTCCACTCTCACCATCCAGTTTGACAAGAGCAGCCTTCAAAGGAGCATGGCCTTGTTACACCATGCCTTGGAATTCCGGATAATAAGGAGTAGTAACCCAATGTTGTCCAGGAAGTGATTGGATAATTTCAGCAAGTTTTCCACCAAATTCAGAGCCACCATCAGTAGAATAAGATCAAGCCAAGCCATAAGGCATTTTCAAGTTATCATAAAGGAAAGCTGCAACTGATTCAGAGCTGAGATTCTTAAGAAATTTTGCTTCAACCCATCCAGAAAACTTGTCTCTAGCCACAATGAGATAATTAGCACCAACTGCCTTAATATGAACCACATCCATAGCATTCCTTCCAAAGACAGTGGACTCCCCAGTAGGATAACAAATTTTGAATGGGCGCCTAAGATCACGTTTCTGGCAAACTTAACAACTCTGGAACCATTGAGAGATTTATTTCTTCAGAGATGGCCACCAGAATTGTTTGGATATGTGTTGATAAGTTTTGGTTTCCCCACAATGACCAAGAACTTCATGGAGACTTTCAAGGACCAAATCTTACTTGGAAGGGATAGTAACAACAATGAGGGCACAAGGATTTCCCATTTTCATAAGCCTAGAACCTTTGAAAAAGAAATTAGAAGACTTTCTTTTAAGGGATCAAAATTCTTTGGCAGAGAGATCAGGCTGTCTTTGGAGAGTTGAAAGGTACTGCTCTAATTTAAGCCAGAAACCCTGCTGGAAACCAGAATAATATTGATAGGAGAAAGAGAAGACAGGCTGAATTATAGGTTCCTCCTCATTGAAATCCACTCCAAAATCCAACTCATAATCTCCCCAAGGACGTTGAGATAAAACATCAGGAATTTTGAAAGATTTTCCAGGCCTGTGAAAAATATCAAAAGAGAAAAACTGAATAAAATCCATGCTTTGAGTCATAGGAGCATTTTGAAGGCTGAGAGCATTGATCATTTCAATGATGGATTGAGCTTCTACTTGTAATTTGAAATGGTGAACCCAGAGGACTGTTTGAAGTTTCTTCAACATTCAAGCCACACCACAGAGTTCCAGTTTTGGTTGGGAGTATCTGGATTCCACATCTGAAAATAAAAAGGATTCATGAAGATCAGGATGGTCCCAACCATTTTCATCTTCCTGAGTAAGAACAGCCCCAACAGATTGATAACTAGAATCAACAGCCAGCTTGATCTTGCCAGCTCCAGGTACATAAGAGATCTTTTTCAAGACTATGTCTTTACCAACAATCATTTTAAGCAACTGAAAAAAATGTTCACAATCTTGGGTCCAAATCCATTCAGCTTCTTTCCTGGTTAGACAAGTAAAAGGGGCAGAAATTTCTGATAAAGATGGAATGAAGATTTGAACATAAGTGACAGCACCTAGAAAGCCTCTAACTTCAGTGGGGTTGATTGGAGTGGGCCAAGAGCTGATCATGTTGACTTTGCATGGGGCCATCCTCCTTCCTTCCTTGCCAAACACATGGCCAAAAATTTACAGAGCAGGGACACAAACAGCCAATTTGGATCCAGAAACAGTCAGGCCTGATTACTCAATTCAAAACATAATCCTTTCCAAAGTAGTAGCATATTCCCAAATGAATCAATGGATCCCTGGATGCCAAGATAAGAGCTCATTATCATAATCAGACACTGGACCCTTAATTCCGCCATTGTCAATAAACATACCTGCATGATTGGGAATTTCATCCTGAAGGATACATATCATCTGAGCCTGATAGACTGCAACCAAATTGGTGGCACCTTGAGGCAAATGAGTAAGCTGGAATTGACCAGGAGGAGTATCAAAAGTAGTGAGAGGACAAGGGATAGGATGCAGAGATTGTTTTTCATAGGCACCCATAATGTCCCCCAGACCATAGAAAGCTCTCCCAGAAAAAAAATAATCCACAAATTCTTGAGTAGCAGGAGGAAAACCAAAGTCTTTAATTGTAACTTTGTGGAGAGGTTGGAGATTGTGAACTACTCTGATTTTAACATTACTTTTAAGGAAACAGAAAACAAGGCTGGAATAACTGGAAGTTGACTGTTCATATAGACCAGCACGGACTTGTTTGCAGATCAACTTGATAAATTTGTTGACTTTAGCAGCAGGGATCAGAATATTTTTCTTTTTCCAAGGATTGTGCTCAACTACAGGGATGATGTAAGGGAGAACATAGGATTCTTTCAAGAGACCTCTCTCTTCTTCACAGAAGGGAATAGACTTTTCCGTCAGAGATAAGACATATTTGATAAAATTCAACTCATCAGGAAGAATCCATACATCTGGACCAAAGTTGACCACTTTCAGATGTTCTTCAGTGACACAAATACTAGGCGCAAAGGGACCAGTAACACCACAAAAAAGGTAGTGGCACTTGCTAGCAAGTGCCATCAAGGAAGCTCTGGTTTAAGCTCTGTCCAATCTCTAGTTGAAGGTATTTTCATTCTCTAACATTTTTTTCATTCACAGTGAATGTGCACAATGCAGAGTGAATGTGCACAATGCAGAGTGACTCTGCACAATGCAGAGTGACTGTGCACAAAGCACAGTGACTGTGCCCAATGAACAACAACTGTGCAAAATGCAAAGTCCTTGTGCATGGTGCACAGTGACTATTAACCCTCCATAATCCATACTGGAGGGGTTTTAACCATCCATCATTCATTCTAGAGGGGTTTTAACCCTCCAACATCCATTCTGGAGGGTTTTTAACCCTCCATCATTCATTCTAGAGGGGTTTTAACCCTCCATCATCCATTCTAAAGGGATTTTAACCCTCCATCATCCCTTCTGGAGGGTTTTTAACCCTCCATCATCCCTTCTGGAGGGTTTTTAACCCTCCATCATCCCTTCTGGAGGGTTTTTAACCCTCCATCATCCCTTCTGGAGGGTTTTTAACCCTCCATCATCCCTTCTGGAGGGTTTTTAACCCTCCATCATCCCTTCTGGAGGGTTTTTAACCCTCCATCATCCCTTCTGGAGGGTTTTTAAACCCTCCATCATCCCTTCTGGAGGGTTTTTAACCCTCCATCATCCCTTCTGGAGGGTTTTTAACCCTCCATCATCCCTTCTGGAGGGTTTTTAACCCTCCATCATCCCTTCTGGAGGGTTTTTAACCCTCCATCATCCCTTCTGGAGGGTTTTTAACCCTCCATCATCCCTTCTGGAGGGTTTTTAACCCTCCATCATCCCTTCTGGAGGGTTTTTAACCCTCCATCATCCCTTCTGGAGGGTTTTTAACCCTCCATCATCCCTTCTGGAGGGTTTTTAACCCTCCATCATCCCTTCTGGAGGGTTTTTAACCCTCCATCATCCCTTCTGGAGGGTTTTTAACCCTCCACCATCCCTTCTGGAGGGTTTTTAACCCTCCATCATCCCTTCTGGAGGGTTTTTAACCCTCCATCATCCCTTCTGGAGGGTTTTTAACCCTCCATCATCCCTTCTGGAGGGTTTTTAACCCTCCATCATCCCTTCTGGAGGGTTTTTAACCCTCCATCATCCCTTCTGGAGGGTTTTTAACCCTCCATCATCCCTTCTGGAGGGTTTTTAACCCTCCATCATCCCTTCTGGAGGGTTTTTAACCCTCCATCATCCCTTCTGGAGGGTTTTTAACCCTCCATCATCCCTTCTGGAGGGTTTTTAACCCTCCATCATCCCTTCTGGAGGGTTTTTAACCCTCCATCATCCCTTCTGGAGGGTTTTTAACCCTCCATCATCCCTTCTGGAGGGTTTTTAACCCTCCATCATCCCTTCTGGAGGGTTTTTAACCCTCCATCATCCCTTCTGGAGGGTTTTTAACCCTCCATCATCCCTTCTGGAGGGTTTTTAACCCTCCATCATCCCTTCTGGAGGGTTTTTAACCCTCCATCATCCCTTCTGGAGGGTTTTTAACCCTCCATCATCCCTTCTGGAGGGTTTTTAACCCTCCATCATCCCTTCTGGAGGGTTTTTTAACCCTCCATCATCCCTTCTGGAGGGTTTTTAACCCTCCATCATCCCTTCTGGAGGGTTTTTAACCCTCCATCATCCCTTCTGGAGGGTTTTTAACCCTCCATCATCCCTTCTGGAGGGTTTTTAACCCTCCATCATCCCTTCTGGAGGGTTTTTAACCCTCCATCATCCCTTCTGGAGGGTTTTTAACCCTCCATCATCCCTTCTGGAGGGTTTTTTAACCCTCCATCATCCCTTCTGGAGGGTTTTTAAACCCTCCATCATCCCTTCTGGAGGGTTTTTAACCCTCCATCATCCCTTCTGGAGGGTTTTTAACCCTCCATCATCCCTTCTGGAGGGTTTTTTAACCCTCCATCATCCCTTCTGGAGGGTTTTTAACCCTCCATCATCCCTTCTGGAGGGTTTTTAACCCTCCATCATCCCTTCTGGAGGGTTTTTAACCCTCCATCATCCCTTCTGGAGGGTTTTTAACCCTCCATCATCCCTTCTGGAGGGTTTTTAACCCTCCATCATCCCTTCTGGAGGGTTTTTAACCCTCCATCATCCCTTCTGGAGGGTTTTTAACCCTCCATCATCCCTTCTGGAGGGTTTTTAACCCTCCATCATCCCTTCTGGAGGGTTTTTAACCCTCCATCATCCCTTCTGGAGGGTTTTTAACCCTCCATCATCCCTTCTGGAGGGTTTTTAACCCTCCATCATCCCTTCTGGAGGGTTTTTAACCCTCCATCATCCCTTCTGGAGGGTTTTTAACCCTCCATCATCCCTTCTGGAGGGTTTTTTAACCCTCCATCATCCCTTCTGGAGGGTTTTTAACCCTCCATCATCCCTTCTGGAGGGTTTTTAACCCTCCATCATCCCTTCTGGAGGGTTTTTAACCCTCCATCATCCCTTCTGGAGGGTTTTTAACCCTCCATCATCCCTTCTGGAGGGTTTTTAACCCTCCATCATCCCTTCTGGAGGGTTTTTAACCCTCCATCATCCCTTCTGGAGGGTTTTTAACCCTCCATCATCCCTTCTGGAGGGTTTTTAACCCTCCATCATCCCTTCTGGAGGGTTTTTAACCCTCCATCATCCCTTCTGGAGGGTTTTTAACCCTCCATCATCCCTTCTGGAGGGTTTTTAACCCTCCATCATCCCTTCTGGAGGGTTTTTAACCCTCCATCATCCCTTCTGGAGGGTTTTTAACCCTCCATCATCCCTTCTGGAGGGTTTTTAACCCTCCATCATCCCTTCTGGAGGGTTTTTAACCCTCCATCATCCCTTCTGGAGGGTTTTTAACCCTCCATCATCCCTTCTGGAGGGTTTTTAACCCTCCATCATCCCTTCTGGAGGGTTTTTAACCCTCCATCATCCCTTCTGGAGGGTTTTTAACCCTCCATCATCCCTTCTGGAGGGTTTTTAACCCTCCATCATCCCTTCTGGAGGGTTTTTAACCCTCCATCATCCCTTCTGGAGGGTTTTTAACCCTCCATCATCCCTTCTGGAGGGTTTTTAACCCTCCATCATCCCTTCTGGAGGGTTTTTAACCCTCCATCATCCCTTCTGGAGGGTTTTTAACCCTCCATCATCCCTTCTGGAGGGTTTTTAACCCTCCATCATCCCTTCTGGAGGGTTTTTAACCCTCCATCATCCCTTCTGGAGGGTTTTTAACCCTCCATCATCCCTTCTGGAGGGTTTTTAACCCTCCATCATCCCTTCTGGAGGGTTTTTAACCCTCCATCATCCCTTCTGGAGGGTTTTTAACCCTCCATCATCCCTTCTGGAGGGTTTTTAACCCTCCATCATCCCTTCTGGAGGGTTTTTAACCCTCCATCATCCCTTCTGGAGGGTTTTTAACCCTCCATCATCCCTTCTGGAGGGTTTTTAACCCTCCATCATCCCTTCTGGAGGGTTTTTAACCCTCCATCATCCCTTCTGGAGGGTTTTTAACCCTCCATCATCCCTTCTGGAGGGGTTTTAACCCTCCATCATCCCTTCTGGAGGGTTTTTAACCCTCCATCATCCCTTCTGGAGGGGTTTTAACCCTCCACCATCCATCCTGGAGGTTTTTTAACCCTCCATCATCCCTTCTGGGGGGGTTTCAACCCTCCATCATCCCTTCTGGAGGGGTTTCAACCCTCCATCATCCCTTCTGGAGGGGTTTCCACACTCCATCATCCCTTCTGGAGGGGTTTCAACCCTCCATCATCCCTTCTGGAGGGGTTTCAACCCTCCACCATCCATTCCGGAGGGGTTTTAACCCTCCATCATCCATTCTGGAGGGGTTTTTACCCTCCATCATCCATTCCGGAGGGGTTTTAACCCTCCATCATCCATTCTGGAGGGGTTTTAACCCTCCATCATCCATTCTGGAGGGGTTTTAACCCTCCATCATCCATTCGGGAGGGGTTTTAACCCTCCATCATCCATCCTGGAAGGGTGTTAACTCTCCATCATCCATCCTGGAAGGGTGTTAACTCTCCATCAGGAGGTTTAAAAAGTGACGGCACTTGCAAGCAAGTGCTATCCAGGAAGCTTTGGTTGAAGGTCTGTCCAATCTCTAGTTGAAGGCATTGTCATTGTCAAACATCTTTTTGGTTTACAGTGGTTCTGCACAATGCAGACTGACTTTGCACAATCCACAATGCACAATATACAGCAACTGTGCACAATGAAAAATGCACAGCAACTGTGCACAACGCACAATGCACAGCAACTGTGCACAATATTTACCCAAGCTCCAATGCACAATGCACAGTGACTGAGCACAATATTCATCCAAGCTCCAATACACAGTTGCTGTCCATTGTGCAAAGTTGCTGTGCATTGTTCACAGTTGCCCTGCATTGTACACAGTTGCTGTGCTTTGCGCAGAGTTGCTGTGCTTTGCGCAAAGTCAGTGACTGTGCATTGGAGCCTCAATGAATTTTGACCTGAGCTTGGTAGGAGCTTGACCTGAGCTTGGTCATACATTGGGCAAGAGCTCTTTGATGGAACTTGCTAGGAAGTGACATGCAGATTTTTGTAGTGTAATAGATTGAGATAAAACACCGTAAGGATTGTGGGATAAGAGAGGGCGCATGAGAGGAGGATTGAGGTTGAGAGGCATGGGCTGGTTGACTTGCTGGACTTTTTTTGCAACTGGTTTATACTTGGTGGCAAAAGAGAGAAATTACTGCTTCCTCCAAGCATTGACCAGCAAGACCTGACTGTGAAAAACAAGGCCAAGTTCCAACATTTTCCACGTCCTATGTTCTGAAACATCCTCAAAGGGTGCCTTTTCCATAAAGGGAGAACCAGGAGATAATACGTTTCTCACATGTGTGGCACAAGGTAGGGTTTTGAAAATGATGGTAGAAGATTTCCCTGGTGGTACACATTTCGGAGGACTTACTTCTACCCCAAATTTCCTCCACTGGAGCACATATTCCTCCATACCAAAACCATCAAGAATAGAATTGAGATCAGGATCTAGTTTATACTCATTGTGGAGATTCAAACAGGAACTGAGAGAAGATTGATCAGTCCTAAGGGTACCAGGAAAAAAAGACACAACAGATCCAGAGAGAGAAGAAATATTTTTTGGAATTTTCTATTTTAACATGTTTTTGAATTCTGATACTTTCTAGGTTAGGAGAGAATGATGAGGAAAAATAAAAATAAGCCTGAGGGATGAGAGTTGATCCTTTGGTTGAATTCTGAGGCTGAGAAGAACTACAACTATTAGTAGGATCAACTATTCCCATAAAAAATGAGAGGAATTAGAATTATCCTTCTTCTTGCCCTTGAAAGATGATTTAGGAGGATGAACAGGGAAATCCCTTTCCCAATGGCCAGAATACAAGGAACAGAGAGGAACTTCAATCTTTCTACCATCAGCGTCAAAGAGGAGAATCCTCTCCCCAACTTGATCAGAAAACATCAGGGTAGCACCAAAATCCATCAAGAAAGGTCAACCCAAGATCATAGGACCTTCCAAACAAGGGATTCAAAAATGACAAGTTCCAACAATATTTTGACCAATTCTGACTGGGAAATCTTCAGCAATACCAACCAATTCACAAATTTTTTCCCATCCCATAAACCACAGAATTGAAGCTGACCCTAGGACTGAGTTTGAGTTTACAGGCCATAGCATCCAAAATTAAGTTGAGTTGAGACCCAGAATCCACAAGAGGAAAAACAGTTTTAGCTGAATCACCAAGATAAAGAGGAAGAAAACCAAGAGGACAGGAGTAAAGTTTGGAATCTGAGGAAAGACTTGTTCCACCAGAGTCCTCCATCAAAGTTCCAGAGGAGACCTTTAATTCTTCAGGACCAATCTCCACACATCAACAAGAGACCCATTTCTTTATTCATTCAGAAAAAGATGGAGAGATTGATAGGAGTTCAGCCACAGATATATCAGAAATTTTCTTTAATACCCCTTCCACAGCATTGGGGTGATCCTTTGATATTCCCCTCTCAAACCAAACTTTGGGCTGGGTGGAGGGAGGATGATCAGGTGATGCAGGAACTAGGGTGGGATCAAAAGGTTGAGGTGATTTAGATGAAGGAGGAGGATCAGAGTGATCTGGAAAACTTTCCATGAGTGGCTCCTTTTCCACCTCCATGTCTTCTACATCAGAGGAAGGAGTCTCAGTTGAGGATTTATGTTTTACCGGTTTTTGAAGAATCAAAGTTGGCAAAGAAGGGGATTTATAGTTCTTTAAGTGGGTTGAAGTTGGATTGTTCAAATCACTTTGTGATTAATGCTTTTTGATTGATGCTTTTTTGATTAATGTTTTTTGATTAATGCTTTTTGATTAATGCTTTTTGATAAATTCTTTTTGAATGATGATTCCCACTTGACTAAAATGATGAAAGCTCAATGCAATTATTTTGAATCATCCTGATCAAGATTATTGTGGGCTGTTGAAGCACTTGATGAAGGAGACAGCCAATTATCAATCAAAGCCAAGACTTGAACCTAGAGTCTTGCAAACAAGCAGAGGCCATCCAAAATTGACAGATACCAGGCACTATCCTTCTCAATTTGAAAGCATTGAAAATAAACTTAAGCCTTAAGCAGGAAAAGAGAAGTAGAAGGGCACCAAAGAAGAAAATAAAAATGATTGTAAGTCTTTTCTTTTGTGAAAGGTTCATTTTTTTTGGTTTAATGAACTGATTGAGAAATGTTTCTAGTCCAAGTCAGGCTGTTCATCTGAATTTCATAGCTCACTGGAAGAGACTGAATGTTTATTTGGTTTGGTGCTGTTCAAATCCAATTCCTTTTCAAAGGATGAAGCAGATGCAATGGAGGAGTCAAAAAGAAGTTCATCTTTGGTGAGTGGTGATTCCTTTAATGAGATTAGAATTTTGGCTAACTACTTTGTGATTTTGGGAAGTATATTACCTAATCAAATACCTGAGAACTTAAATAAGTTCTTGGGTGAGGTTTGGGACCCAGTTGGTGATGGAAATTGTGGTTTTAGATTCATTTTTAAATCACTTGGGTATGACAAAAATGGGTGGTTTAAAGTTTGGAAAGAAATGCTAGAAAAATTGAGGAAAAATAAGGGGTGCTATTCTAACATCCTTGGAAACATTGAAGATGTTGAAAAGATAGAACAAAGACTTGAAATTAATGAAATAAATGAAAAGATTCCCTCTTCAAAATGGCTTTCAAAGCTTGAAATGGGTCAAATAATAGATGATACTTATGGAAGAACAATATTTTTTATTTCATTGGAATCATGTTCTACTTTTACTCCTATGAAAATGTGTTTAAAAGAACAATCAGATCCTATTTTAATTTTCTTTGTTAACAATTACTACTGGGTCCAGCTTTTACTTAAGGCAGATGTGATTCAAATCCTGCCAATAGTTTCCAAACCACATTCCATTATTTCTAAAAAATCTGCTTGTTGGGTTGATCACCTCAAAGATAAACTTGAGGTGTATTCTAACTTATAGATTAATTTCATCATTTGGGTTGGGTCTAACATTCTGATATTGTAATTATATCAATATAAAGGGTTATCACATTTTTGACATCATTATGTTGAGTGTTTTGAGTTAAAATCATTATGATGAGTGTTTTGAATGAGATTTTGATTGTAAGTCAGTTCAACTTGCCTTGGGCTGATCCAATCACAAGCTTAACTTGTGTTAAGCTTGTGATGGGATCAGCTTAACACAAGTTGAACTTGTTTTTCTTTTTTGGTTTTTTACTTCAGCGCTGGTCAAAAGACTTGAATTTTTTTGGGCACTTTTACTTTAGGGCTGGTCAAAAGACTTAATGCATTTTTTGGCCCTTTTACTTTAGGGCTAGTCAAATTGAACTGGAATTTTTTACTTGAATCTGAAGACAAACGGTTGGTTGTCTTCAGTGTTTTTTTTTTTTTCATTTATTTATTTGTACTTATTTTTATTTTATTCCTTATTTTTTTGTTTTTTTTAACCAAAAAATCAACTTTTTTTGATCTTTTGGTTGATGTCTGTTTTTTTTGTATTTTTATTTAGTTTATTTTAGTTTATTTTATACCCTTTAGTTTTTTTGGCCCACCAGACTTGTAGCCATGTGGCATGGCTAAACAACTACACTCAAGCCTTTTAGAGGCCCGCACAACTTGAATGTGGTTGGACTGACCATGTGGCACGGCAACATGACTACATTTGAGCCGTGTGGGGCTCTACACGGCTTGAATGTAGTTGTTTGGCCCCCACATGGCAGTCCGGTGCCGTGTGGAGTACAGCCTGACCACACTCAAATTGTGTGGGGCTCTGCACAGCTCAGATTCAGCCATGTAGCTGTGCCACATGGCTCATTTGAGCTGTGAATTTATCATCACCCAAATGAAAACGCACCTAATACCAAAGAAAAGGGTGGTCTCTTTTTAATAACCCTTTTTTGATTTTTTTTCCTGAAAGAAATCATCATGATCTAGAATATTTGAAGCCTAAGATTATAAGAGACTATCTGAAGATTTTCAAAAATTATCTTTTGGGAGTTTTTGAGGAACTATTTGTGTCTCAAAAGCCAAACCAAAAAAGCATCATATTAGACCCCTTTTGGGTTCTGGGACTCTTCTTTGAGCCCTTTAATATGCATATATTCAATATGACCAAAAATTTTTCCTGGGACCTCCACCCATCTTGGAGCCCTCCAATTATCCTATAAACCACCCCCTTGAATTCTAACACCCTCCCATCACCACCCACCTTACCCCACCCCACCACACCCCACCCCACCACACCCCACCCCACCCCACCACACCCCACCACACCACACCCCACCACACCACACCCCACCACACCCCACCCCACCCCACCCCACCACACACCACACCACACCACACCACACCACACCACACCACACCACACCACACCACACCACACCACACCACACCACACCACACCACACCACACCACACCACACCACACCACACCACACCACACCACACCACACCACACCACACCACACCACACCACACCACACCACACCACACCACACCACACCACACCACACCACACCACACCACACACCACACCACACCACACCACACCACACCACACCACACCACACCACACCACACCACACCACACCACACCACACCACACCACACCACACCACACCACACCACACCACACCACACCACACCACACCACACCACACCACACCACACCACACCACACCACACCACACCACACCACACCACACAACTCATCACCACTCCATACCACAAAACACTCATCATCCTTCACCACTCCTCAACAAAAACTCAACACTCCAGATAATTTCAAAAAACGCTTTTCCCTATTATATCAAGTCTCTGGATGTCTTTTTTAACTCAAATTTCTTCTCAATATATTTCACAACTATCAAATCCTATCTTCAATTCATTTTTTACAAAGAAAATCTCTTTTTGCAATGGCTCAAGAAAAAATCCACCTACTTTTCAGAACTGCTTCATCGTGACCATCCTCAATTGCCTCATCTAATCAAACTAGTGATTCAAATCCTCTTTCTCCTTCTTAATCCACTCAAACTGCTGATTCTACCCCTCTGGCCCCTCCTCCTGAGCTATCATATGATCAAAAGGAGGAGCTGGTTGAAGCTATCCAATCATGGAAAAATTCCCATGGATATTACACATCTACCAGAGTCTCCAATTGCAAGAAACATACCTACACCTATCAATTTTATAAATCTGAAGAGTATAAACCCAGCAGAGATACCACCATATTCAAAAAAAAAAAAAAAAAAAAAAAAAACCAAGAAAGACTAATTTTCCTTTCATTTTATCAGGAAATTTTTCCAAAAGATTTGGTGTCTGGGTGGTGAAGGTTATATTTCCAGAGCACAACCATCCACCTTAAATTGATCCTTCCACTTATCCTATCCACAGAAGAATCCAAGGGCAGCAAAAGAAGGTGGTTGGAAATTTATCCAAAGCAGGAGTTCCCCCTTTAAAAATTCTCAACTACCTTATACAAAACATTTCATCACCTATCCATATAAATCTCCATAACATTTAAAACAAAAGATCAAAAATACAAAAAAAATGCCCTTGAGGGCAAACCTCCTGTTGAAGCAATCATAATGGAACTCCAGAATTCTGCCTTTTTCTACAAAATTAACAACATGGATGGTCAAATCACTTCATTGTTCATTTATCACCCTAATTCCATCTAACATCTCAAATGTTTTGAAACTCTCACAATGATGGACTGTACATATAAAAAAAAATTCTGGAATGCCCCTTCTTCATATTCTTGGGGTAAAACATTTTTACAGAAGTTTCTCAGTTGCCTTCTTTTTTTTATCTCAAGAGAAAAAACATAACTATTGATGGTCCTTGACTCAACTTTGGGAAATTTTAGAAGATAAAAAACCTGTTGTTATTTTTACAGACAAGGAACAAGCACTTATTATTTCAATTGAAACAGTTTTCCCTTCCTCTCATCATCTTCTCTGCGTCTAGCAAATTCTCAAGAATATTCAAACTCATTGCAGGAAGAAATTTAAATCTGAATATTAATGGAAGCTGTTTTTGAAAAAATGGCATCAGTTGGTCTACTCTAAATTGGAATCTACTTATCAGGAAACCTTCACCAAACTTTCTCTTGTGTGGAATCTTCCCACTTCTGATTAACTTCTTGAGAACTCAATTCTTTTAAGAAGAAAATTTGTCTCATATTTGGCCAACAAACACTATCACTTTGGAAATACAAGTACCTCCAGAATAGAAGGCCTAAAATCCTACATTAAATGTTTCATCAATTCCCATATTGGCTCTTTCTATAATTTAGTTCAAAAAATTTACAGTTCCATAACCATCCAAAAGCATAAGAGAGCCATTGAAGCCTCTCAGTAAAAATTCAAGAATCTCATTGGTTTCCCACACTGTGTGGATCATGCTTCTGGAAAAATCAGCCACTTTGCCATCAAAACCACTCATTCATTTCATCAAGTTCCTGAATGTTTGACAAATTGCAAAAACTGTGATTACTATTCTTACATGGCTAAAACATGTATTCACAAAGTCAAATTAGCTATCAGAAAGGCTGAACTCTTTCAAATTGAAGATTTTCATCCTCAATGGCATGTCAAAGCTCCCTTATGAGTGAGTTGATTTTGATTTTGACTTTGATTTTTGATTCAAGCTCAAATGAATGATTTACTGATTGATTTTGATTTTGATTTCTCCAGTTAACTTGGATCCTGATGCAACAGAAGAATCTTAAAAACTTGACGTTCCAACCCAAGACAGTAATGAAAAACTTTATTTCACGGAAATTTTTGAAGAATTCAGCAAGTTGCCACCTGGAGAACAGCTATATTATCTGTTCAAAACTAAGAAGCTATAAAGTGGAAAATATTAACTTAATCTTATTCAGGAGCCCAATTCCTCTCAAAGTTCCAAAGTAAGAGGAAGACCCAAAGGAGCAGCCAAAAAGTTCAAGAAGATCTCTCAGTCCTCAATCAAAAGAGATCCATCTGGTTATGAATGTTTAAAAGAACCAAAGAGGAGAGGAAGGAAAAAGAAGAAATTCATAGCAAATTCCAAGGTCAGTCACCATTCTTTGGAAAAAATATCATCTTTCATAATTAATATTTTATTCCTATGTGTTCCAGTTTCAAGAAAGTGGAAGGCCATCAAGGGGAAGTGGAGGGAAAAAAGAAGGAGGAATCAGAGGAAGAGGTAATTTCATATCTAAAATTATTTCTTCTGCAATGAATTTTTTTAATGAGTCCTTGTCATTTTTTTAACATAGGGTGACCTTGTCATTTTTTCAACATAGGGTGAATTTCTGACTGAACAGGAAAATTAAGAAGATGAAGAGGTTCCAGATTAGTATGGAGGGGAAGATCCAGCAGATGAAAAGCTGCCACATTTGCATGTTATTAGAATGGTGAGCTTTCATTTCATTTTATTTTTTTTTGTTTCTTGGATATTATTTTTCATTAATTTTTTCATTCAAACTTTTATCAGAGGTCTTTAACCATTGTGAATAAGCAGGTTGCTTCTCCTGAATACAATCCTGGGACAAGAATAAAGAGACTAAATTTATCCAATGTAGATGGTGATTCTTTTTTGGGTTGCTCCTCTAGGCTTCCTGCACATTTTTGTATTCTTCTTCTGGAATCTTTGACCAAGTCTCAATTGAAGAAGTTAATTTGATATTTAGACCATAGTTTCTGTTATCCAAAATTTTTATTTTTGGTTTTATTTCCCATAAAAAGATTTTATTTCGCCAAAAACAGCCATTCCACATATATTACATGTTCAAGATGTCATAAGGGATGGGAACTGTGGCTTTAGAGGAGCAGCCGTTTGTTTGGGGAGGAGCTCAGAAGACTGGATTGAAGTCAGGGAAAAAATGATGAAAGAGCTTGATTCAAACACAATCATCAAGGACCCATGATTACTGCATGATATCTGGGGTGAAAATTTTCAAGAAGCAAGAAGGCAACTGAACCACCTTTCTGGCCCAGCTCCCATAAATATTTGGATGAAATTTCCAATCCATGGTTTCCTTCTGGCTGAAACATATAGGTGTCCAGTGGTTCTGTTTTCTTCTGTAATGAATTGCGCTTATGTTCCTCTGAATTCCCCTCCCACTCCAAATTCCAAATCTTCTCCGATTTGCTTCATTCTTTTAGAATATTTCAAAGATATAGTCTGATTCAAGTTCAAATCTGATGATTGGCCAGCTCCTAGGTTAGATTAACTCTGAAAAAGCTTTGTAACCAAGGATTCCAAATAATGGAAAACCCTCAATGAAAAAAATTCAGAGCTTGGTAATGAGGTTTTGTTCCCTCCAATAAAATCAGGTAGAAAAATAAAAGCTATCATAGTTTAATAAGTTTGAATATTTGTATCCATATTTGTTCTTTATTTTGATTTTTTGAATGAAGTTTGTAGGTTGTATGCATACATCCAAAAGATCTGTAAAAGGTATTAAAAAGCTATTTTTTATTTTTTAAGATTTTTGAAAGCTTTAATAACCTAGAAAAAATATTTTAAAAGGCAAAAAAAGGACCCAAAAATTCAATGAGAAAATTCAATTTTTTGAATTTGTTGGTTTTTTGAAGGAAATTTTGAAGGTAAAAAATGAAATCCAAAAATTCTGATAAAAAATTAAAAAGCTCTTGAATAGTTGTTTTGAGTTTTGAAAGGCTTGAAAAACCAAAAAAAGTTTATCAAAAAGGCAAACAAAAGGATTCAAAAGTCTAATGAGAAAATTGGATTCTTTTATTTTATTGCTTTTTTGAAGGAATTGTTTAAGGTACTATGATACATCTAAGAAATCTCAAAAAAATATTCAAATGCTCTTTAAATGTTGATATAAATCGTTGATAGGTTGAATCACAAAAAGAAAATGAAATAAAATGGAAAAAAAGGATGAAAATTTCAAATGAGAAATTTAATTTTTTTGATTTTTTTGATTTTTTAAAAGGAGTTTTGAAGGTAAAATGATATACCCAAAAAAGATGAGAAAAATATTGAAAGGCTCTTTGATTGTTTCTTGAGATATTGAGTAGCTGAAATAACCAAAAAGAGATAATTGAAATTTTCAAAATAAGGATCCAAAAACCATGGGAAAAATGGTTTTTGCGTAATTTTGATTCCATTTTTGGAGGGGTTCTGATGCCTCCAAAATTACCAAAGATTTTTTTTGAGGGGTTAATAGACCCCACCTACGGGACGGTAGTGTCAGAACTCAAAAAAATTAATTCTTGAAAGTACCTTGAAATAAAGTATTTGTCCATGTAGCAGCAAGGACACACAATAGTGCAGACATAATATTCTGTTAAATAAAGGATTGTACCTGTGATAAAATTAATGCCCTTCAGAACTCCTCTAAAAATGGAATCAAAATTACACAAAAACCATTTTCCACATGGTTTTTTGGATCCTTATTTTGGAAATTTCAATTATTTCTTGTTGTTTATTTCAGCTACTCAATATCTCAAGCAACAATGAAAGAGACTTTCAATATTTTTGTCATATTTTCTTGGATGTATCATTTTACGTTTGAAATCCCCTTCAAAAAACCAAAAAATCAAAAAAAAAATTAAATTTCACATTGGACATTTGCATCCTGTTATTTCCTTTTTATTTCATTTTCTTTTGGTGATTCAACCTATCACATATTTACATCAACAGTCAAAGAGCATTTAAATATTTTTTTCAGATTTCTTAGATGAATTATATTATCATCATCATTATTATTTTCATTATTACTGTTATTATTATTATCATTATTATTAGGGTGTATCAGAGTTAGCAAACCCTCCATTAGAAACCCACCATTATTTTTGACCAAACCCACCATTTTTCATGGCAGGTTTCTGAAATACACATACCCCCTAACTGGTGTATTTCAAAGTGGCGGCTTTCATGAAAATGGCGGATTTGAAACATAAAAACGTCCATTAAACCCACCATTTATGCATCATCATCCATCCACCATCCATCACATCCAAAAAACCCATCCACTTCAGCAAATTCATACCAATCCCATCTCAATCACATCACACACACCTCATCTCCATTGCCTCACATCTCTATTGCTTCACATCTCCATCTTCACACAAATCCCATCATCATCTCATCAACCCACATCAAATTACCATTTTTCTCAACATGTCCCATCAAACTTCCCGGCAACAAGATGAAAATGCCAAAAAGCTGACTGAACTTTTTTTAGTATTTGACTGCAATCCAGACTCCAATTCAGAATCCAATTGGGAATCAACTTGGTTGGCTTTGAATGCTCTATTACAAAAGCAATTTAGAATTAGGTAAAAAAATCCCCTTACCAAATTCTTTTGGTTTTGGTTGTTCACCCAAGATTCCTAGGCTGAGTCAGCTTTTTCTTTCTCATTTGGTGGGGTGGACTTAGAAAAAACAGACTCAAAACTTCCAAACCCCCCACCTCACTCCACCAAACCACCAGTCAAACCACCCACCTCACCCCACCAAACCATTGGTTGGTCCACTCCTTCCTCCTCCTCACCAAACACCTCCTCCTTACCCATCATCTTCACCTCACCCTTCACCTCCCCTCCTCCTTTGGTTGGCACCCCTGGTAAGCTTCCCCCCCTCCTCCTCATCCCCCTCCTCATCCTCCCCATCATCCAATGCTCATCTTTTGATTCATCCACCCCCATCCCCATTCAGGACCCCCCCAGCCCCTTGGTTGATTCAAAATGTAGGCTCCCCCCTCCCTCCTCCTCATTCACCTTTTCCCTTGCACTCACCCCCTCTGACTCCCTCCCACTCACTCACCAACACCCCCCCTCTCCCCCCTCCCTTGATCTCCCTCAGCTTTCCAGCCTTGCCCCCCCTCCCATCTCGCTTGGCTTGATGGCCTTTCCCCCCCTTGCCATTGTTTCCCCCCCCCTCCTTGCTCACCCCCTTGCTCTGGTCCGCCCCCCCTCCCATCTTGCTTGGCTAAATGGCCTTGCCCTCCCCTTGCTATGGTTGACCCCCCCCCTCCCATCTTGCTTGGCTCAAAAGCCTCACCCCCACCCTCCTTGCTTGGCTTGCCGGCCCCATCCACCCCTCACTCCAGTCTGCCCCCCCTCCTTGCTTGGATTGCCGGCCCCCCCCCCTTGGTCTCCATTGGCTTGCTGGCTCTTCCCCCCCCTCCTTGCTTGGCTTGCTGGCCCTGCCCCCAGCCTTTCTCTCATCTGCCTTCCCCCCCTTGATCCTCCACAAGCCACCCCCCTCCCTTACAGGCGGCATCCCCCCTGGCCCACCTGGCCCAGCCCAATTTGCTCACACCCAGGTATTTTTTTTTTTTGGTGATGACATGACCTTTTTTTTTTGGTAATAAGCCTACCCCAATTAGTTCATGCCCACGCCAAGTAATTTTTATTTTTATTTTTATTTTCATTTTCATTTTTTTTTTGGTGATCACAAGAATGAAGTTTCTTTTTTTCTTTTTTTTTGCAATCCTTTTTTGATGGCTTTTCCTTCAATTCCATCCCTTCTCCCACTGACTCACAATTTTATAGGCTAAATTGAATCCCTTCTTGATCCTCACCCCAAGCAGAGCATTTGACCAGGAGGGAACAAGATGGAAGGAGATGAGGTGCTAAACATAAAAAGAGGTTTTGGGGTGGAAAAATTTGGGCGATTGGGTGGCAAAAATTGATGGACCCCTTTGAGTTATTTGGGCGCTATGTGAAGAAATCATCTATTCAATGTTCCCCTCAAGAGTATGGTTTTCTCAATCTTAAGGCAGACAAAGTCTCTCAAATTTTAGGACAAATGTTCTGCAATTTGGACAGACTTCCCTTTGAATCAAAAAATTAAATAATGAAGTAGAATGGCATCCCCTTGTTCTCATCACTCAAATTTGGTTCTTGGCCTACTCCCTTTGACTTCTATCCGCATTTCTCTTTCACATCTGACTCTTTTTACAATTCACCTGACATTGACAAAGGTGAAATCTCTAAGTTTTCCATTTTACTTGAAGTTCCAACCAAAAAATCAAATGGAAAAATAAATGAAACTACAGATGAATATGAAGTATCAGACGGCCAATTTTTTTTCCTGACCTTGGTTTGGAATTTATTTTAAGCAAAAAGCTATAGTGAAAATGGTTTGGGCAGCCAATAAGTACAAGCACTGTATTTTTCATGCTGTGGAGACTGCCACTCATACAAGAATGGCAATGCCAATGCAAATCAACAAAAGAACCCAAAACACTTGCAGGGACTTTGGGTGTGGGAAAATATACTCCAGGAAAAAAAATATAAATAAAAAGAAAAAATATTTTTTTATTGGTGGGGTTAAAAATAGTCTTAAGCATTGTTGTGATCAATTTTTTTTATTTTTAAGTTTTTCATCAAAGCAAATATATTTACAAGCCTAGCATTTGAGTAATCTTCTTTAATTCATCTACTGTTCTACCGCTACCAATGTATGCTGCAGCCATTGACCACTTATCCTTTTTTTATGTTTCCAGTCCTTCAATCTCCATTTACAGTTGTGCTTGCTGTTGATCCTTCTCCTTTTCCTCTTTTTGAAATTCTAGCTCAGCCTATTTCAACTTCCACTCAGCATCCCATTTGTGTTGATGAGCCAAACTCTTGGCTTTCTGCTTTTGAAAATGAATAGCCAATTGATGATCCCACTTCTCCTTCTAAAACTGAAGTTTTTCAAATTCAATTTGCAATTTCACTGTTTTTCCAAAGGGAATAGGAATGAGCTTGATTTTGAAAGCAAGGAGAATCCAATTTGCTTAATTGAATCTTGCTTCTCCATGATCTCCTCAAAGCCCAAAAAATTTGAAGTGTTTCTCCTCTTTTGAATGCTATTGGGGTTGATGTTGATGGGATTGGAGGCCTTTTGCTTTCCCTTTTCAGAGGAGGTTTGTGTGGGAACCTCATTGCTCTCATTTAAAGGGGATGTGGCAGGCCCCATCGTCTTGAGCTTTAGGTCATTCAGGAATGGATGAAACTGTTTCTTTTGAATATAAATCATTCAGGATTAACAAGACAGAAGAGAAAAGAACTTAGTTCCTTACTTGAGATTATGTTGATGGAAATGGTGATACGGGAATGAAATCCTCCTCATTGGCCAAGTTCTCCAGCTCTTCCACCCCAGGAAGAGAGAAATCAAAAGAAGTAAGTGAGGGGTCCAAGGTTGGGTTTGACTCATCAATCAATGCAGAAGTAGACGTGATTGGAGCTGATTGTGTTTGAATATCCTCCTTGGAATTGGATGGGGGCCACTCAAAGGCAAAGGTTTTGTCAAGGTCCTCATTGCTAGGCTGAGCATTCCCAGCCAAGTCCTTGGCATCAACTGAATCAGATTGTTGGGCATCAAAAGAATCTAGAGGGGTTATTTTGGCCTTGTTTCCAAATATTTCATCCATTTGAATATAAAAGGGAAAAATAGAGTCCAACTTATCAACCACTGAGTTGATTCCCTTGGCTTTGTTGGAATTGGTGATACCAAAGCAGGTGGAGATTGACATGGAGTGGGCCTTTTTGTACTTGGCTTGATAATTCTTGAATTTCTCCCTCATCTGTTTGGATGACAGATCCAGACTACCTTTTGTTTTTTTCTTGAGTTCATTGGCCATGAGGAGATAACCATTGACCTTAGAGGATGGAGGTTGGCCAACATGTGTTTCATTGTCTGATCCAAATCAGGCATCATAGTTGGAGGGAATTTTGATCCAGTTGACCAGGATGATGTGATAAGCTCTCTTGAGCTGACTTGAGCCTTTGGAAGCTGATGGGGGAGGATTTTTGGATGTTGAGTTCCTTGGGGATGTTTTCTTTGGTCCATTGGATTGTTTAGTGGACTTGCGGGGGGAGGATTGCTGAGGGGCCATTATGAGATTTATGAAGCAAAGAGGATAGGAAGAGATGAGAGTGATGAAGTGACAAGAGGGATAAAGCAATGAGAGTTAGGATTTGATGAAAGAAATAAAGCAATGAGGGTGAGGGAGTGATTAGGATAGTGATGCTATGAGATTTAGCTGGATTTAATGAAAGTGATAAAGGGATGAGAGTGATGAATTGATGAGGATAGTGATGCAATGAGATTTAGCTGGATGTGATGAAAGCAATAAAGTGATGAGAGTGATGAAGTGATGAGGATAGTGATGAATAGATGAAGAGCAATGAATCAAACTTTGTTTCAATGAGGTTGGAGGTAGAATTTTTCTGAGGTTGGAGGTGGAAAACCTGGGGTGTATGAAGTGGACAGGTGGTGGAAGCCTTTATATACTTTACTTGAAAAAAAGCACTTATTTTGAGGTAACTCTGACACTTCTGATGTGAAATAAGTGGGTTTTTTGATTTTTCATGCCGGGTTTGAATTGGCCAATTTGGGTTGAAACCCTCCATTAAAAAATGGCCGGTTTGCTTAACTCTGAAAGGCCCTATTATTATCATTATCATTATTATCATTATTATCATTATGAATATTATTATTATCATTTTTTTTAATATTTTTATTAAATTAAATATATTTAAAAGCCAAGCAATCTATGAATTTTCTTTATTTCTTTCACTGTTTTACTGATACCAATACATGCCATGGCAACCAATAACCTATCTCTTTTTCCCATAGCTAGTCTTTCCCTATACTTTTCCAGTCTCTCTTCCTGTTTATCCTTCTCCTTTTCCTCCTTTTGAAACTCCTGCTCAGCCTGTTTCATTTGCAACTCAGAATCCAAATTTTGTTGATAAGCCAAACTCTCAGATTTCTGATTTTGAAAATCAATAGCAAGTTGATAGTCCGAATTCTCCTTTTCAAATTGAACTTTTTCTGATTGAATTTGTGATTTCACTGTTTTTTGGTGGGGAATGGGAATGAGATTGATTTTGAAAGCAAGGAGAATAAATTAATGCACTTCCTTGAATCTTTCTGCTCCATGATATCTTCAAAGCCCAAAAAATTGTACGTTTTTCTCCTCTTTTGATGGCTATTGGGTTTGATGTTTATTGAATTGGAGGCAATCAGCTTTCCCTTTGCCAAGGAGTTTTGTGTGCTAACATTTTCAATCTCATTTGAAGGGGATTTGGGAGGCCCCATAGGCTTGAGCTTTTGGCCATTCAGAAAGGATTAGGCTGTTTTTTTAAAATCTAAATGAGTCAGGATTAAATGGAAAGAAAAGAGAAGAACTTTCTTTCTTACTTGAACAGATGTTGATTGTAATGGAGATAGTAGAATAACTTGCTCCTCATGTGTCAAGGTGTTGAGTTCTTCCACCCCAGGAACAGAGTGACCCAAAGAAGGAATTTAGGGCTCCAAGGAAAGTTTTTAATAATTGATCAATGTCAATGTAGACATGATTGGAGCTGGTTGTGTTGGGATATCCACCTCCACATCCAATTGGGGCTACTAGTACGTTTTTTTGGCATCCTCATTGCTAGGCTGAGCATCCACAGCCAAGTCTTCAGCATCAACTGAATCAGATTTCTGGGGATCAAAAGCAGCTAAATTGGTGATTTTGGCCTTCTTTCCAAATATTTCATCCTTATGAATGTAAAAAGGAGAAATTTATTCCAACTTATCAACCACCAAGTTTATTCCCTTTGCTTTATTGGAGTTGATGATACCAAAGATAGTGGAGATTTACATTGAGTGGAATTTTTTGTACTTGGCTTGATAGTTCTTGAACTTCTCCCGCATCTTTTTGGATGAAAGATCCAGCCTACCTTTTTTTTATTCTTCATTTCATTGGCCATCAGGAGATAACCATTAACCTTAGAGGATGGAGTTTGGCCAACTTGTTTTTTGTTTTTGGGTCAAAAGCAAGCGTCATAGTTGGAGGAAATTTTCATCCAGTTTACCAGGATTATGTGATCAGCTCTCTTGCGCTGAATTGAGCCTTTGGAAGCTGATGGGGGAAGGTTGTTAGATTTAGAGTTCCTGGGGGATTTTTTCTTTGGTACATTGGATTTTTGAGTGGACTTGTGGGGTGAGGTTTTCTGTGGGGCAATTTGAAAAGAGTAAGATCAATGAAGGGATGAAGTGATGAGATAAATAAAGCAATGAGAGTGATGAATTGATAATGGGATAATAGTGATGAAGCCATGAGGATGGAAATGAAGAGATGAGAGCAATGAATCAAATTTCTTTGGATGAGGTTGGAGGTAGAATGTTTCCAATGAGGTCAGAGGTTAAAACCAGGGGTGATGACATGGAATGATGTGTGGTTGAGGCAGTGAAAGCCTTCAAATACTTTATTTGAAAAAACCCATTTATTTTCAGGTAACTGTTGAAATCAGCCTGTTAATTCCCCTCAAAGATAAAAAATAAAAATATAAAATATAAAATATATATATATATGTAGTCAGAAAGATTTAGTTGCTTCAAAGAGACTACATCAACCGCATGCAAGTTATCCTGATGGGATAACTCTGTAAACAGCCAGACCATTTACACTGCAGCCCGGGGCTATCCAAATTGGGAAAACTCAGGTATTTGCGTGGATGACCAATTTCCATGTGACTTCCATCTTTCCTATCTCCTGCTATTTCTTACCCAAAATTCCTCTCCTCTCCTTCTTCACCACCAACAACCTCAAGACCCAATTTTCCAGCCCTCAATAAATCCAATTGCTGAAAGAAAAGGCCAATTATCCAAAACCCTCTGGGCCAGCCAATCAAGCAAACAAGAAGACAATCCCAAAAGTTTTATTGAATCCTTAATATCCTCCAGCTCTCAAAATCACATGGAATGATCAATCAAAATACTGAATTTATTTCCCCTCACTCACTTTCAGACCAACCTTGGCTGCCCTAAGAATCAACCAACAACTCTGCCTGAAAAAAAAAAGGAAAATATGTAGAATAATGTTCAAAAACTCCAGACCTGGATTCAAACAACCAGCAAGTTAGATTATGAACAAACAAGCCTTTGCCTTCTCCATCTAGGCCAGCAAGAAATTTAAAGTCAGACCTTGCTCAATCATCAAGACCCTATCAGAAAAATTCAGAAAATTAAATCCTATCCTTCTTTGTGCCTTTACATGAAGAACCAATTTTTTATGTTCACTGTTTCTCTAGAATTTTCCCTAACCTTTTCCAACTCTTGTCTTCTTAGCCTCCCTTAGCCAAAATTTTTGGATTTGGAATAAGAGTCATAAAGGCAATAAAGACAGGATTCTATGAGCATAATTTCATCAGTAACTGTGACACATCTGTTGTGAAATAAGTGAGTTTTTGTGATTTCTAATGGCAGGTTGAAAATTCAGATTTGGGTTGAAACCCACCATTAGAAACCCGCCATTTTTTTTGAAAAAAACTGCCATTTTAATGGTTGTTTTCTAAAATACACATAACCCCTAACTGGTGTGTTTCAAAATGGTGTTTTTCATGGAAATGGCAGATTTAAAACATCAAATCCACCATTTATGAATCATCATTCATCCACCATCCATTGCATGCAAAACACCTATCCACCCATCCACACCTCCACATCAGCAAATCAGGAACTCACAATGATATTCTTGGACTTATTTGTGTCTTCCACCAATCCTTCTCCAACCATAATCACTCAAAATACTAAAATCAATCTCAAAACTGGTTTGAATGCTGTTGATTTTTTGAATTTATACCCATTACAACTCTGTTAATTATCATCCACAGATGAAATTTTTAACTTTGGCCTTGGAAGATTGTATAATAAACCATGCTTTGGTAATCAAACCATCAATTCTATCACTTGAGAATTAGAAATGTTTTCATCTGGCAATCTTAACAGGATATTGATTGTAGAAGGACTGAGTTTGGTTGTTGTCTATCAAAGCTTCAAGCAAATGTTCTCCTTGGTAAAATTAATTGTAACAGTTAGAGCATGGGTATTTGGACTCAAAATTGACCTTGTCAATTGTGACTTTATTCTTCTCTTTGCTCTCCATCAGTTGCTTATTGTTGTTTTCCTGAACCGCTTGGCCAACAATCAATAAACCTCCCCATCAATTGTTTATCATGGTTGAGGAGCTTAATCACTGGTTTTTGTGTCCCTCTATGAGAAACTGGGGCCCTCTGCTGTCAAGTATTGCATTAAAAATTCAAACACTTGGGCCATAGTCTCATCAGCCTCTCATATTCCCAATCTCCTCAGAATCACAAATTCTATTCCAACTGAAAAATTCATCATCTCTGTCAATTGCTGGCAAGCCCTTCAGAAAGTCAAACCTCAGACTTTCTCAGCTGGAGATCAATGCCATGTACTAAAAATTTGGGGCAAAAAGGTTGGGATAAAAATCTTTTATATCAATGGAGTAAGTCTTAAATGTGTTTCTTCTCCTCCAGTTCAAAGCCCTCTTGACTGAATCCTACCTTTTTCACTCTTTCATCTGGTCTCCTACTCTGATCTTGCAATCAAAATCTTCCCCACATCCCTAGTCAAATCTTTAGGTTGAGAGCATCCACTGTCTCATATTCCTCCCCACCCTTTGGATATGATCTCAATCTGTTATAAATTGGGATGTTTTGGGTCCAAGTTCAGCTGGACTTTGTCAACTGGCTTATTGAACATCATTTGGTTCCATCCCACCTGTAAGTCATCCCTGCGGCTGGTCACCCTTACTGGTGCAGCACCCCAGGCCCTGTTGAAATTGGATTGAGTTCTCACCCTGATTGCATCCCATTATCTGGCTTGGTGGATGCTTGGAAGGGTTTTAAGGACCTCCCCTACAGTATATCTACCCATCCAATGCCTGACTTGGTCCAGCATCAACCCCAAGGAGGGCCTTGTCTCATGATAGTCAACTCTAGATCCTATTTCCCTCCCCTCTGTCTGATCTCCCCATCAATCTGTGATTCTCAATTTCTGGCCGTCGCCCCCCACAGATCAAGTTGTTCTATCAAGAATTTTTCACCAAGCTCTTCCAACAGAGGCCTCATAAATTTTTACTACCACACTCTCAACCACCACTACCACCATCCCATCAGAAAACTCCACCTCAACCACTTTCTCAATTTCTGATTTATCATCATTGTGATTGGATCCTTGGGCTTTCTGATTGGATAATCCTGTGGTTAAAACTTGGGATTGCTGGAAGATTTTCAAATATTAAAGCATACCATATTACTTTGGTATAGATTGTATTTTTACTCCTTAAAACTGTGCTCTTTGGGTATCTGATCAAAAAATCTTTTCTCACTCACCTAGTGTTCCCCGTGTAATTGACTGAATTTATGAAGCCATTGTGGCTCAACTATACGCTCCAGGTTTCAAGGGAAATCTGGAAAGGTGGGAACTACAGGAAAAGTTGGAGAACTTGGAGACAACTGGATTCAATACTCACTTTTTATGGGACAGTCTGGTATTAAATAAAGTCAAACAAGCCCTTGGAGGAAAATTAAAGGCAATTGGTTCACAATCCACACCAATTGCACCTGAAGTGATCTCATTTATCAGGGTGGCTTTCATCTGTCAGGTGGCCAAGGGTTATGGTTCCATGCATTTGAAATGGTATTCCTGAAACATATATCCTCTCTCTCTCTCTCTTGATTATTTGATTTGGTGCATGGTTTTGTTTATTTAACCCTGATTTCAAATTTGTAGAGCAAAAACAGCAGTACTTGAACCAAGTGCTATCTTTTTGACCCCAATCCCCAAGGGAAAATGATTCCTCCCCAAGTTGATATGGAAATCAAGTTAGCTGGTGTGCCTGACTTGAAGGTATGAAAATTTCATCTTAAAGACCATATACAGTCTAAAAAAAGAATCAAAAACGTATCCTGCAACACCAATTCTTCTCCCACAACCCTCACAATGTTATACAATGAATTGAATCCCTCTTGATCCTCACCCCGATCAAACTTTGTGGGTGGGAGGGAACAAGATGGGAGGAGATGATTTGACAAACGTACAGAGACATGGCAAGAATAGGGCTTGCAACCATCAAAATGTTACTCAATTATTTGAATTCCTCTTGATCCTCACCCCAACCAAATTATGTGGATGGGAGGGAAAAATATGGAGGATGATTTTACAAACATACAGAGATGTGGCAAGGATAGCACTTGTCAGCAAAAGAGGGCTCAAAAGACAGATTCTGTAATCTCTTTGGAATTAGAAGAGGAAGGGATTGAAAAGAAGTTTGTGTGGTCTGGAAAAAAACTGTGACCTTTGGATTTTTATCCCACCATTGTTGCCAAAAAGAAAAAAAAAATTGATGAGAGTGATGAATTGATGAGAGTAATAAAGTGATAAGAGTGATGAAGCAATGAGATCAATAAAATGATGAGAGTGATGAACTGATGAGATTGATGAAGTGATGAGAGCAATAAACCAATGAGAGTGATGACATGATGAGAGAAATAAAGTTATAAGAGTGATGAGGTAATGAGATAAATAAATTGATGAGAGTAGTGATGTGATGAGAGAAATAAAGTCATGAGAGTGATTAAGTGACAAGATTGATGAAGTGATGAGAGAAATAAAGTTATGAGAGTGATGAAGTGATGAGAGCAATAAATTTATGAGAGTGATGAAGTGATGAGAGCAATAAACTGCAGATTGTTCCAACAAGGTTGGGGGTAGAAGGAGGTGGGAAACCAGGATTGTATGGAGTGCACCCATGTGTGGTTGAGGTTGAAAAAAACTTCAAAGAATTTATCTGAAAAAAAAAACCATGTATTTTCAGGTAACTCTGACATGTCTTATGTGAAATAAGTGGTTTTAATTTATTTTTAATGGCATGTTAGAAATTGGGGTATTTTGCTGAAACCCACCATTAAAAAATGGTGGGTGCGCCAACTCTGATACACCCTAATTATATAGAATAGAATAGAAGAAAATAAAAACAAAGAAAAATAGATATTTACCATAACATCATATCAAATAAATGATTCATATAACCTGATCAAAAAAATAATAATCTTTTATAGAGAAAAAAATAATTTTTTCACAAAACCTTTTTTTTTAATAATCTTTGATTTAAAAGAAAGATTCCAGTTTAATATTTCATTTGTGAAAAATTCATAGTAATTCTGAAGAAAAAACAAA
Organism: Puccinia polysora; assembly: GCA_025617555.3. NCBI lineage: Eukaryota > Fungi > Basidiomycota > Pucciniomycetes > Pucciniales > Pucciniaceae > Puccinia > Puccinia polysora. The sequence goes on along the minus strand of CM062621.1, from coordinate 47,351,341 downwards.
ACCCTAATCAAACTTTATCTCAATAGTCTGAAAAAAAAGAAGAAATGATTAGAAATGATTTAGCTACCAAGTAAAAAAAATTTTACACAGGAAAAAAGCTGAATCCTGTTATAAAATTTGGATGGATCAAGACTTAGCCTAAAAGATAAGATTAAATAAAATTTCCCAAAATTAGGATGTATCAAAGTTAGCAAACCCTCCATTAGAAACCCACCATTTTTTTGACCAAGCCTGCCATTTTTAATGGTGGTTTTCTGAAATACACATAACCCCTAACTGGTGTATTTTGAAATGGCGGGTTTCATGAAAATGGAGAATTTCAAACATCAAACCCGCCATCAAACCCGCCATTTTTGCATCATCATCCATCCACCATCCATCACATCTAAAACACCTATCCACATCAGCAAATCCATACCGGTCGCATCTCCATTGCAATACACACATCTCATCTCCATCGCTTCACATCTCTATCAATTTCCACATCTCCATCTTTGCACAAATCAAATCCCATCATAATCTCATCACCCCACATCACATCACCATCTTTCTCAACATTTCCACTCAAACTTCCCGCCAGCAAGTTGAAAACACCAAAAAGTTGGCTGAAATTTTGCTACTGTTTGACTCACATTCAGACCATGATTCAGACTCCAATTTGGAATCAACTTGGTTAACTTTGAATTCTCTGTTGGAAGAGCAATACATGGTTCCAAGAATACACACCCTCCACAACCCTATGTATGAAAGGCAAAAGCTTCATCTCATCTCTGACTTAGGCTTCCAGCAACTATTCCAAACTTTGTTGCCTTCATTCATGAAACTTTTGGAGATTATTGAAGACCACCACATCTTCCAGAACAATCCTTGGAATTCTCAACGCAATCCATCCATCCAACTTGCTGTTGCTCTTTGTAGATTGGGATCTAATGGAAATGGAGCAGAAACCCATCAATTGGAAAATCTATTCTCAGTCAGTTATGGAAGCATTGACTTCTACACCAAAAGAGTCATGATTTCTATCCTATATTTCTCTTGCTCAGTCATTTCTTGGCCAACCAAAGAAGAAAGCAAGGAGATATCTCAAGTAATGGAGACCAAAGGCTTCCCTTGTTGCATTGGGTTTGTTGATGGAACCACCATCCCCTTGAGTCAAAAACCCAAGCTAGATGGGAACCACTATTTTGATTGAAAAAAAGACAACTGATTCATTTCTTTTCAAATGGCTTTGATAACACTGTTGATCACACAATGACCAAATATGTTTTGTCTGTTTTTTTAGATACTCTGTGGCACTACAAATCTTTTGTGATAAAAACAAGAAGTTCATATCCCTCCATGCTGGCCTTCCAGGTTCTTGTCATGATTCATAAGTGTTCAATTGGATGCAAATTTACCAACAACCAGGGAACTACTTTAACCAAGATCAATACCTTCTGGCCAATTCAGCTTATTCTAGTGGAAAATATGTGGTTCCAGCATACCGGAACGTTTAATCTAACAATCAAGGAAAAACTGATTTCAACTACCATCTTGCCCAATCACCAGATTGGGTTGAGCATGCCATAGGAGTCCTGAAAGGAAGATGGGTCAGCTTAAGGGAAATGTGAAACCAGCTTCAAAACCCCAAAGACACGGAGTTCCTCATCAACTGGATTATCACTTGTGTAATTCTTCACAATCTTTTAGCCAACATCAAAGATGAATGGGACAAAATATTTGAAGATGATATTCCTGACCCACCTCAAGTCATCCCTGTCTAATCTTTTCCCTAATATTCTTCTATGAGAGAGCGGATTCTTCCTCTTATGCTTGCTTGCTTTGATGAGTAATGTTTGAATTTTAAATAGGTGAAGAATAACTTCACAGTAAGTTTTTTTGTTTGTTCACCCAAATTTCCAGGCTGAGATGGTTTTTTTTTTCTTAGTGGACTTAGAAAAAATCAAAAAACACCTCCACCTCATACCCCACCACTTTCCAGCCCACCCACCTCTCCCCTCCACCTCACCGCTCCAAAACTTCCACCTCACCCCACTCACACACTGGTCACCTTCCTTCCTCCTCCTCATCAAACCTCCTCCTTCACCTCAGCAACCCAAAAAACCTCACCAGCCTCATCAACCTCACCAAGAAACCTGCCTCACCAAGCTCCCCAAAACATTCACCATCCAACTCACCAACAGACTCAGTGAGTCCCCTTCCCTCATTCTTTCCATTCACTAAACCACCCATGCTTACGTCTACTTTGAACTTCCCCCAGGTCTTCTCTCTCAGCTCCACCTCATCTCACTTGCGTCCCCCTCCTCATCTGGTAAGCCCCTCCCTTCTCTTTCTCCCCCCTTCCTCCTCCTCCTCCTCCTCCTCCTGTATTTCTTGATCAACCCCCACCAATTGATGAGGAATTTATTGGTCAATCAAATCCTGATCAATTAAGTGATTGAAACCAAATCAATCAATTGGTTTAAATCAATCAATTTCTTGATCAATTTGCATTTGATTGCTAAATTGTTTTATTTTTTTGAGATCAATTGCCAATGTCTCCTGCTCCTTTTTTTGAAGATTTCTTTGGAGCTTACCTCCACTGTTTTTTTTCTTTTTAGGTATCTCTGGACTTCACCGGAAGCCAACAGGGTGTTTTTTGATTATTTCAGGTTTTCTTTGCCATGGAAGGTAGGTTTTTTTTAATTTTAATTTTTTTGATAACTTTGCTTGTTGGTGTGTTTCATGGGTCACTCATGCCAATTTTTTTGGGGGGGGGGATTCAGCTTCTGGTGTCTCTGGGTTCAAGTCCAGGTTTGGTTTCTTTTTATTTATTCAATCATGTTTCACCAATGATGTGTATTGGACTGATTTTTTTTTTTTTGGAAAACATTTGACCACTTATGGAGAACATCCAACTCTTCTCCCACCCCCCTCAAAATGTTAAAAAAACAATCAAATCCCGCCTTTTTCCTCACCCCAATCTAAGTATAGGATTGGAAGGGAACAAGATGGAAAGAGATGGCTTGAAAAACATACAGAGAGGTGGGAAGAGTAGGGCTGCTTTCCAAAAGAGGTTTCAATATTGGGATTCAGAAATGTCTTTGGAAGTTACTGAGGAAGGTATTAATGCAAAGGTGGTCTGGTCTGGTTGGAAACCACGTCCTTTGGATCTTTACCCTTCAATTGTTGCCAAAAAGAAAAAGAATAGTCTCAAAGCCACCCAGGAAGAGTTTGAGCAAGCAAAAAAAACAATCAAACTGTTCCATTTCTTCCACCGTGGAAACTTAATTGTCCCTGATTGATCTGATTGCCAAGCCCTGGTTGCAATAATCAAATTTTTACCCTTGGATAAACTCTCAGAAAAAGATAAGAAGGACATAAACTTTTTCACCACTTTCCTTCATGGTTCAAAAAATTTTTTCAATCCAGTTGGCCCTTCAAGATCTTGGGGTGGAAAAATGTGGGCAGTTGTATGGCAAAAATGGATGCACCCTTCAGAGTTATTTGGACGTTATGTGAATAAATCATCTATTATATCTTCTCCTCAAGAGTATTCTTTCCTCAACCTTAAGGCCAACAAAGTATCCCAAATTCTAGGACAAATATTTTGCAACTTGGCCAAACTTTCCTTTGAATCAAACTGTGATACCATGAAGGACAACAAAATCCCCTCTTTCTCTTTTTTGGAATTTGTTTCCAAGCCTACACCTTTTGATTGCTACCCACACATCACTTTAACCTTGGATTTTTTTTACAACTCTCCTCATATTGACAAAGGCGACATCTTGGGCTACTCCTTTTTACATGTGGTTCTAACCAAGAAATCAAATGGTCAACTTATTGAAAATACCAACAAATATCAAGTATTGGATAACCAATTTGTTTTTCCTGAACTTGGCTTTGGAATTGATTTCAAGCAAAAAGGTATAGTCAAAATGGTTTGGGCAGCTAATAAGTACAAGGACTGTACCTTTCCTGCTGTGGACACAGCAACCCATACCAGAATGGCCATGTCAGTTCAAATTAATAAAACAACTAGAAACACTTGTAGGGACTTGAATAATGGGCAAATTTACTCTAGAAAAAAAAATATAAATAAAAAAAAAAAGATCTGTCTGTTGGTGGGGTTAAGAATACTCTCAAACGTTGTAATCAAATTTTTTTTTCTTTCACCCATGAAAAATACATTTACAATGCCTGAATTTGAGTTATCTGCTGTATTTCATCTACTGTTCTACTGCTACCAATGCAAGCCAAGGCTACTGATACCTTATTCTTTTTTTTTTTTGGTTGCAAGTCATTCCCTCTCCTTTTCCAGTTGTGCTTGCTGTCAATCCTTCTAATTTTCCTCTTTTTGAAACTCTAGCTCAGCCTGTTTCAACTTCCCCTCAGCATCCCATTTTTGGGAATGAGCCAAAATCTTGGCTTTCTGCTTTTGAACATCCATGGCCAGTTGACAATCCCACTTTTGTTTTTCAAACTCAAGTTTTTTGGATTCAATTTGTGATTTGACTGTTTTTTTCAGAGGACAAGCAATGAGCATGATTTTGAAAGCAAAGATATTCAACAAATGGACTTACATGAATCTTGCTTCTCCATGATTTCTTCAAAGACTGAAAAACCAGAAGTTTTTCTCCTGTTTAGATGACTTTTGGGATTGATATTGATAGAATTGGAGGCCTTTCACTTACCCTTGGCAGAGGAGGTTTGAGTCTGAAAGTTGTTACTAGTGTTTGAAGGCAATGTGGGAGACCCCATTGGCTTGAGTTTTGGCCATTCTGGAATGGATGAGCCTTTTTTTTTAAAAATATAAATCAGTCAGGATTAACCAGACAGAAGAGAAAAGAGCTTGGTTCCTTACTTGAACCAATTTTGAGGGTGATGGAGACTGAGGAGTATCTTGTTCCGCATCAGCAAGATTGACAAGATCTGCTAACCCAGGAAGAGAGAAATCCAAAGAAGGAGGGGAGGGTTCCAATGTTCAGTTTGAATCCTCAATCAACGCAGAAGTAGAAATTATTGGAGCTGATTGTTTTTGAATATCCTCCCAGGCATTTGATGGGGGCCACTCATAGGTTTCTTTGGGATCACCATTGCTAGGCTGAGCATTCCCAGCCAATTCCTCAACGTCAACTGAATTGGATTGTTGGGCATCAAAAGCAGCTAGGGGGGTGATGTTGACCTTCTTTCCAAAGCTTTCATCCATTTGAATATAAAAAGGACAAATGGAGTCCAACTTATCAACTACCAAGTTGATTCCCTTGGCTTTGTCAGAGTTGGTGATACCAAAGCCAGTGAAGATTGACATGAAGTGAGCCTTTTTGTACTTGGCTTGATAATTTTTGAATTTCTCCCTCATCTGTTTGGATTACAGATCCAGCCTAACTTTTGTTTTTTTCTTGAGTTCATTGGCCATCAGGAGATAACCATTGACCTTAGAGGATGGAGGTCAGCCAACATGTGTTTCATTGTCCAATCCAAAGCAGGCATCATAGTTGGAGAGAATTTTGAGCCAATTGACCAGGATGATGTGGTCAGCTCTCTTGAGCTGAACTGAGCCCTTGGAAGCTGATGGGGGAGGATTGTTTGTTGTGAAGTTCCTTTGCAATGTTTGCTTTGGTGTGTTGGGCTTTTGTGTGGACTTGCGGGGGGAGGTTTTCTGAGGGGCCATTTTGAAAGAGTAAGGGCAATAAGGTGATGAGAGGTATAAAGTGACAAGCAAGATAAATTGATGAGAGATATGAAGTGATGAGAGCAATAAACTGAAAAGAGCAATAAAACAATCATTAGATTCTTTGAATGAGGTTGGAGGTACAAGTTCTTGTTGGAGGTAGAGTGATGAGATCAATGAAGCAATGAGAGCAATGAAGCAATGAGAGCAATAAAGTGGTGAGTGATCAAGTGATGAGGGTGATAAATTGATGAGAGTGATGATGAGAGTGATAAAGTGATGAGAGTGGTGAATCTTTTTATGATGAGGCTGGAGGTAAAAAAATTTGCAATGAGGTTGGATGTAGAAGGAGGTTGGAAGCCAGGGGTGGATGACATGGACAGGTGGTGGAAGCCTTTAAATGCTTTATTTGAAAAAACCCACTTATTTCATGTTAACTTTGACACGTCTGATGTAAAATAAGTGGGTTTTTTTGATTTTTAATGGCAGGTTTGAAACAGCGGATTTGGGTTGAAACACGCCATTAAAAAATGGCAGTTTTGGTTAACTTTGATACGCCCTATTATATAATGCAGAAGAGAAATAGAAGAGAAAATAAAAGCAAGGAATAAATGAATTAGTAATTTCTTCTATTCAACATTTAATTTTTATATTATATTTTATCAAATTTTTGAAGATTGATGAGCATTTAAAAATGTTATTAGTGTCAAAAATCACATCTCCAGCCCACAAATTGGAAAATTTTGACCTCAAAGACCTAATTAACAGGGATATTTACAATCCTTCTGGTTCCCAAAACCCAGATAATACCTCCAAGCTAGATTCAAGTGGATAAAATACTGGTGGTGAGTAAAATAATTCAAATTGTTTAAAGAAATTGCAACATGGCTGAGAGTCAAACCTCTTCCATAAATGCAGGTCAAAAAACCTCCTGTGGGCTACACCCAAACCCAACTAGCAGAAGTAGTATTGTCACAGCTCACTAAAAAGAGGAACCTATAAGTATTATATCTAGTTGTGGCACCAGAGAGAGAAAAAATTCCTCAAAACCAACAACAGAAGCAAAAAACAGCAAAAACATCAAAAGCATCAAAAAAAATTCCAATAAGACAATTTGATCCTGTTTGAAAAACATAGGATACCTTGATCGGAAATATCAAGAAACATCTATCCTATTTTTAGAAATCTTTAGGAGCCCAGAAAGCTCCAATAAGGAGGAAATCTTGAATTGAATAAGAGAATCTCAGTCTAGTTGGTCAACATTAAGAAAGAATGTCACAAGGAAGGGTTTAGAGATCTATGCAAAATGGTGGAAATCCTTGGAGGATCTGAAAATTAAAAAAAGGGGGGGAGAAGAAATCTTTTGTATACTTAGGTAACAGACAAAACTTAAAACATTTTTCAGAAACCAAAAAATGGCCTCAACATAGAATTGTCCCAAGGCTCTAAGAAAGATCTACAGAATCTGGTAGAAACTCCTATTGTAATTTATCTTAATTTTGAATATAAAATAAGATATAATTCCAGTAATATACAGGCAAATATAGCAAGCGGATATAAATTTTTATTCCTTCAATAAAAATATAAAAAAAAATCCCAAAAAATAAAACAAAAAAGGAAATCATTGTTGATGTATCTTGAAAGATTGAGATTTAAACCAAGGAAGTAAAAAAACTCAAGAATGTGATTAAAGATGAAATAGCAAGGTAAAAAAATAACAATGAGAGACTAGCACCCATTTCCACAGAAGATTACATGCTGCTTGATTCTAAGAATCAAGGCAAAGATAAAGATTTCAAAACTTCATTCATAATAAATGACCAAAGTATTAGTAAAAAAATAGATGGGTTGAACAGGAGAGGCCCAGAAAAATTCACAACTCCAGAATTAATAAATGCACAACATTATTTCTAAGAATGTATGATTTAAGAATTTGTTTTCTGGAATTAAAAAATTTAAAAACTGCAGTCAAAATTAATTTTCAGCATCTTGGCTTAAAAAATATAATAGTTTCATGGGAAACTTCAAGGCTACTTCATGCCTTCAAAATATACTAAATCCACACACCCCAGTTTGAAATTCATTATTTCAGCATTTTCTTTGCTGAAATAACAATTTTTTTCAGAAAATAAATTAATATAGAAATTCATTGCCAAATTCACACCTTTTTGAATTTATTAATACGCCAGGAAGGCATTTAAAACTCGAAAATTCATGAAAATTGAAAAAATATGTGAAAATAAACAGTTGGAATTTTTAATGCCTTTCTAAGGTTTAAATGACTGCTGGCACTAAAAAAAGCCATACTCCTTTGAGGATGGGCACTGAAGATGAAGTCAGTATCAAGGAAGGCTCAAGGAAGCTTGGAGTTCCATTGAGAAATCATGAGGAAGCTGCAGCACACTTCAAGGTAATTCTCAATTGTTCAGGCTGGGACTGGGATCAAAAAATTCAATGCAGAAGGAGGAATTGAAGTGTGTAATAAAAAAAAAAGTCAGTTTTTGGAATAATTTCAAACTCTCATAGTACATGGTAATTAATTTCTAAGGAACAAAAAATTCAAAACTAAATCAGGCTCTTACATAGTCAAAAAACCAGAAGAATCAAAATCAGAGTTGCATATGAAAATAAAGTATCCAACAAGCAAATTTTAACAAGGGAGTATTCACTACATTTATAAAATAGAGTTTTAATATCTACATGTGAATCAAAAATGATTTTATAATAAAACTAGTACCAAAGGGGAAGGGCTAGATCATACACTGGATAAAAAGAAGTCATTGGACTGTTTTTTAAAGTTCCCACACCCACCCACTCCAAAATAACCAGGGTGCTTTGAAAAGATTTGATTTTTAAACATACTTTTTAATATTAATCTTTACAATTCAATTCACTGCCATCTTGGATTACATCATTCAATTTCCCTCCCTGTATCCATCAAACAACAATTTCAGTAATTATTTTTATCTTCTCTCTTTTTTTTTAATTGTCCAACCAACTTTTTTTTGTTTTTCTTTTGAATATTGGTTTTGAACTTTAATTATATATTTTAGAAAGCTCAACGGAAAATAAAAATGGAAGGATTTTCAACAAGTACACATGAGTTGCATTGGGAAAAACCATTGGGGTCAAACTGGGTGCTCCAAGATCAACAATCTATAAGATCCTCCAGCAATTCAATAAAATAGGAAACATTAAAACTAAATAGAAATCTGGAAGAGCTTGCAAATTAACCAATTTTGAACTTTGAGAGATGAGGTGTTTCATATAATCTTCATGAAAAATGAAGTCCGAAAAACTCATTAGCTTAATCATGAAGGATGTTTCAACATGGAAAATCCAACAAAAATCCCATGAGATGTTGATTTTTCAAGGTTGGAAACCAACAAGCCTTTTATTAATTAATTTCAGAGAAGACTAATCCAATAAAAAAGTAATGGAAAATGTGAAAAATAATATTCAAAGAATTTACCAACCAGAGTAAATAATTGGGATGAAAAGGGCCCTTTTCAGGACAAAAATGAATGTTTCAAAGGATTCTCATGACTGATTTGAAATCTTTGGAAATTTTCAGATAGCACCTTAGGAACCAAGGGTTTTCAGTGGATTTTAATATGGGCCAATGAGGGCAGATGGTTGGTTTCAAACTCAAGGACTTTGATTTATGGGAGGTTGAATTTCAAAAAAGAGGAAACAATTGAGTAGTGGGAAAAAATGATGAGTGCAAGGAAGACAGAGCGGAACGTATTGAAGCAAATTTTTCAAAAATTGTTGATCAAGTTTGAATTAGTGGTGCTGGAAGTCAAAGAGGGAGAATCAAGTTGGTCAAATTTGCTACTGAACCTGGAGAGCCTTTGAGGATATCTCAAGGTATCAGTTTGATGGTTTGCTCCAGGTGGGCAAGAGGACAAAAGAAGAGGTAGAGAAATTAAAAATTATAAAGAGGTCAGTGGGTGAATTTTGATAAATGGAAACCATTTTGATAAGAAATTGGGAGGAATTTCACAGATTTTTTAAATAAGTAATTGGTAATGAAAACAAACATAAAGAGATGAAATGTGAAAGTTTTTTTTTTAAAAAAAAAAGCAAGTTAGAACTTTTTAAATTGCTTTAAGATATATATATATTTATTGTTTTTTGGGGGGGTGGTTGTGATAACTTTGCAACCTTGCATGAGCTATATAAAACTTTCTATAGATTTTGGGGCTCATTTGACAAAAGATTTGATTTTTGTATGGGGTCCCACAGCCAACCAAGTTGTGAACAGCTGTTCACAACACAGACTGGATGTGAGCTTTGTCAAACAACCCATTTTCAGTCTTGGTGCACCATTCACAACACGTTCACAACTCTAGGGCTGTGAGCCAAAAAAAAACTTAAAATCAAAATTGGAATTGAATTAAATAGAAATGATTAAAAAAACCCAAAAAATGAAAAGAAAGTAAACAAAAACAAGAAAAAAAATAAAGAAAGAAAGAAAAAACAAAATAAAAGAAAGAAAAAAAAGAAAAAAAAAGAGAAAGAGGAAAGAAGAACAAAGGAAAAGGGGAAAAAAGGGGGGGAAGGAAAAAGAAGGAAAGAAAGAAAGAAAGAAAGAAAGAAAAGAAAGAAAGAAAAGAAAGAAAGAAAGAAAAGAAAGAAATAAAGAAAAGAAAGATAGAAATAAAAGAAAGAAAGGAAGAAAAGAAAGAAAAGAAAAAAAAGAAAGAAAAGAAAGAAAAGAAAGAAAAGAAAGAAAAGAAAAGAAAAGAAAGAAAAAAACACAAAAAACACAAAAAAAAGGAAAAAAAGAAAAAAAAGAAAAAAAAGAAAAAAGAAAAAAAGGGAAAAAAGGGAAAAAAAGGAAAAAATGAAAAAAAATGAAAAAAATGAAAAAAATGAAAAAAATGAAAAAAATGAAAAAAAATGAAAAAAATGAAAAAAATGAAAAAAATGAAAAAAATGAAAAAAATGAAAAAAAGGAGAAAAAGGAAAAAAAGGAAAAAAAATGAAAAAAATGAAAAAATGACAAAAAAGAAAAAAAAGAAAAAAAAGAAAAAAAGAAAAAAAAGAAAAAAAAGAAAAAAAGAAAAAAAAGAAAAAAAAGAAAAAAAAGAAAAAAAAGAAAAAAAAGAAAAAAAAGAAAAAAAAGAAAAAAAAGAAAAAAAAGAAAAAAAAGAAAAAAAAGAAAAAAAAGAAAAAAAAGAAAAAAAAGAAAAAAAAGAAAAAAAAGAAAAAAAAGAAAAAAAAGAAAAAAAAAGAAAAAAAAAGAAAAAAAGAAAAAAAAAAAGAAAAAAAAGAAAAAAAAGAAAAAAAGAAAAAAAAGAAAAAAAAGAGAAAAAAGAAAAAAAAGAAAAAAAAGAAAAAAAAGAAAAAAAAGAAAAAAAAGAAAAAAAAGAAAAAAAAGAAAAAAAAGAAAAAAAAGAAAAAAAAGAAAAAAAAGAAAAAAAGAAAAAAAAAGAAAAAAAAAGAAAAAAAAGAAAAAAAAGAAAAAAAAGAAAAAAAAAGAAAAAAAAGAAAAAAAAGAAAAAAAGAAAGAAAAGAAAAAAAAGAAAAAAAAGAAAAAAAAGAAAAAAAAGAAAAAAAAGAAAAAAAAGAAAAAAAAGAAAAAAAAGAAAAAAAAGAAAGAAAAGAAAAAAAGAAAAAAAAGAAAAAAAAGAAAAAAAAGAAAAAAAAGAAAAAAAAGAAAAAAAAGAAAAAAAAGAAAAAAAAGAAAAAAAAGAAAAAAAAGAAAAAAAAGAAAAAAAAGAAAAAAAAGAAAAAAAAGAAAAAAAAGAAAAAAAAGAAAAAAAAGAAAAAAAAGAAAAAAAAGAAAAAAAGAAAAAAAGAAAAAAAAGAAAAAAAAGAAAAAAAAGAAAAAAAGAAAAAAAAGAAAAAAAAGAAAAAAAAGAAAAAAAAGAAAAAAAAGAAAAAAAAGAAAAAAAAGAAAAAAAAGAAAAAAAAGAAAAAAAAGAAAAAAAAGAAAAAAAAGAAAAAAAAGAAAAAAAGAAATAAAGAAAAAAAAGAAAAAAAGAAAAAAAAGAAAAAAAAGAAAAAAAAGAAAAAAAAGAAAAAAAAGAAAAAAAAGAAAAAAAAGAAAAAAAAGAAAAAAAAGAAAAAAAAGAAAAAAAAGAAAAAAAAGAAAAGAAAGAAAAAAAAGAAAAGAAAGCAAAAGAAAGAAAACAAAGAAAACAAATTAGAACTTGTGCAACCAATAGGGGTTATTCAATTCATGAATGGTTTTGTTCACAACTCAAATGGGTTGCAAAAGGTGTTTCACATCCATCCCAACCATTAGGTTTGGGAGTTTAGATTCAAGTTTTTTGAGGATATCTTTTATAAAATTCTTTGAATAGATTGAGGCAGTTGCAAAGATTTACAAGAGATTGCAACAAGGTAAAAGAAGATTCATTTTTAAAGACTAACAATTCAATGAGGTACTGGAGTTATCTTTTTTTCAGGGATTTAAATCTATTTCTACACCCTGTATTTGTTTAAAACTACAAAATTAAGACAGAAACCAATCAAATCATTTTGTGGCTTATTTTAAATTTATTAATGTTAATATAAAATACAATGGTTTAATACCAGTGTATTATGAGTAAAAAGGCCAAAACTTAATTCTATTTAATGAGATCAGGGAACTGGGTTCAAGTAAATAAATCCTGAAGGATGCTTGTTTGAAATAATAAGCTCACAGACTTTCAAATAACAACAAATGTTAAAAATACAAAGGAACTCCCCCTCAAAATTGTATTTGATGGGCTTATGATTTGTTGATCTTGATAGTAAGTTTTTAGGACCCATTCAATCTTATTATTGAGATTAAGGTAGGTGGGCTTTTTAATTCTGGCTATATCCTTGGATCAATAATAAATAATAAATAACTGAGGAAGGTGCTATAGCATGAAACAATCCTCTTTTATAATAACATGAGCCCACATTTGATTCAAAACATCATCATCAGCAGATTAAAAGGCTCTCCCTGGTTTCATCCTCCAGGGATCAAAACCCATTTAGTCATCCCCAATGGGAAATAAGGGATGACATAATCATTGGGGTGGATTTTCAATGTATATTTTTAATTTAGATACCAAAAGGTCAAAAAATTAGTCCTAGAGATCAAAAATAACTCAGATGGATGGTGAATAAGCCAAAGAAAATCTTCAATTCAATATATAAAATCTTATACACATACCCTGGCATTTGCTTCTCCACTATTTGGTAATCCCAAAGGCATAATTTCAGCCTTGGACTTCACAGTACCTTCTGAAATGAACTGCATACCAGTCTGATGAGGATGAAATCTCTTGGGGACCAGCTAACCATATTCAAAATTACCTGGGATTGGTCTGGTATTTTCTTTCAAAATATCCCCTGAAACATTTTCAATATTGATCTCCTTTTATTCATAGTTTTTCTCTCTTATTTCTTTACTCACTTCTTCTCTCATTTTGTTTGGATTTTTCTTTTGAAAAAAGGATTAATGAAATGAAAGAAAATTTTGATTTATTTTCTATTTACTTCAATTTTTTGTTTGATTATTTTATCATATCTTCAAAATACCCTATTGCCTATCAATCCATTAAGGAGTATTTTATGTTTAAAATTTTCACCAGTTTAAAAAATCCTCCATCAAAGAGCATGTTTTTCTCTAAACTTTGAGAACTCTTTGGTTTTTTCCCAATATTTATTTTGCATCTCCTCTTCATGGGTTCAATTTTGGAAAAACTGGTTCAAAGATAATTCAAAAAAATCAACCACCAGGATTCTAGCATCTTTTGCAACCAGAAACTACATTTTTTCTTCTTTTGATACAGCTTGGATAACTGGATCCACAAATTACTCAATATTTCACCCTTGAACTACCTCCTCATTGATATGAACAACTTTACAATAAATGGAAGAGTTGGTTGATTATGAGGAGGAAATTGAGGACAATTAAAAATAGAATACCCATGAAATCTTGGAAAACCTATTTTATCATTACTAGTTTTCTGTTACACTCTTTCAATCTCATTATTTAGACTACTAACTAAGGGGTTTATTGATGAAAAAGTCAATCTCTTAAGCTGGAGGCATTTGATAACTGACCAATTGGATATTAAAGCACATTCAAAATTTTCTGACCCGTTCTCCAGGTCTCAAATTGAAATCAAAACCGGTATATTATAGGTTATAGCAACAGCCAACCTTGAAAAGGTTTGAATTTATTCAACTTTGCCCCTTTTCCTTAAACTTAAATATTGGGAATGCAGAAATTTTTATTTTTGATGAAATTGCTTCATTGGCTGGTTTTCTTTGAAATGAAAAGCAAGATAATTAAATTGATTAAGGTAAATTCAGGGTAACAGATAGTAGTCCTAGCTAATCAAGTGAAATGATTTGAGTGATGGGAATTTCTCCTGGAAGCTTTCAAGAGACTTGGGTTTAATAACCAGGAAACTTTCAACCTTCAGACTCAAGGCTATTTTTTGAAAGGCAAGTTTGAAACACCTTAATCTACTCAGTATCTCATTTAAAACCAAAAGGATTAAACTCAAAATCATTTTAAAAAATCAGTGCATTCTGATGACTACTTTTGGTGATAAAGCAAAAGAGAATTCATTTTTACCACTCAGTCATTACTTGAAATAAATCTTTGAATCTTGGATTTCAAATTTTACTTATTTCATCAAATCAAAAATTTATCTTTGAATAATTTGAATCATGATTCATCATCAACCATGGAATTTGAACTTGGGTTCATTAATTCATCAATTTATCTATTTTCATCTTTTAATGATCATTCTGGAGATTTATTTCTCTTACACCTTACACCCTAACTATCTAAATTGATCAATCATTCCAAGGATCTCATCCTTTACCTTGTATCTCAAGATTTGACTCACTTTAATTATATCCTTTGCACTTCTTTTTATATATTAGCTTAAAATTAGATGTAATTCAGTTGCACATTGTTTTTTTTTCATCACACTCAGTCTTGGGATTTAACTTTTAACTCAATGATTACAATTAATTTTAAATACCATTTTTTGGAAAATTGAATGTGCTCCCAATCAATTAAAACTAGATAATAAATTCCTCAAGACCTATCTCATCCACAAACTAGGATGTAGATTACCCTAAAATCACAAATATTTTACCAAGTTGATTTTTTCAACAGTTATGTAATTTTGTATGTTATTTAATTTGATGATTGAAATTTATTACATGATTTTTCCCCAGTTTTATAATTGAAAAATTTAACTCAAAATTTCATCTTGCTACAAAAAATTAACCTCAAAATTCAAACTTCTATTTCTGACTTTGACATTAATCATAGCATGGCTCTCTTATCCTTGTGCCACAGAAATATAAACTGTTTTTCCCTCTCAAAAATTTGGGGCGGGTGTGTGACACAGGTCTTGTCAGCTCTCTGATACCAGGAAAATTGCAGTCCTTTAGCTACAGAGAGTGATAGAGTAATGGAATAATAATATTCCCAAAAATAAACAATTAAAAAGCTCCAATAATGAATATTTTAAGAGCTATTGCAAGGTTTTATTTGTTTGGTTAAATGTTTTTCAATATATAATAAAGAGGGTCCACATTATTCTACTACTGGGGATCTTTACTGCTTTAGAAACCTCTCTTCAGGGGATCACTTTGGACCATGTAAAAACCCCGGAATCAATGGGAACCTTAATGAATTCCTCAAGAACAATTTATCCAACTATTTGGTGATAATTTCTGGGAAAAAAAGCACACAAGCCAAGGCAGGAGTGAAATAACTTACTTCTTTGAGTAATCAAACACAGGGTACCTACAGTGATTCAGATAAAGGTTTTCAGAGCAAATGTGGGGTTGATTGCTGACTAAACTTCAATGAATCAGTAATTGTTTCAGAAATTATTCTAATATAAATCAGATAGGGTCATAAATGACTTGCTTAACTCTTTTAATCACTTGATCACGGATTGCAAGATTTCTGGACAATAGTTTGTAAATTTCTAGGTAACTGGGGAATAATCAGCCAAAGAAGGCACTGTATAAATACCCTTTTGGGGTGGAAGGGATCCTCCTAAGGGCACGTAGAGAGGTTATGGCTCATAGGCTAAAGCTGGTAAGCCAGCAAGTGAAGATCTAGCACGCCCTATTGGTGTTATCAATCAGCTGATCACAGATCCACAGGATTTTTGCATTATTTTAGCTGCAGGATTTGATAATGTGCTAATCTGCCATTTTGGTGATCCTGCATGTATATTTCATTTGTATTACTTTCATTTGATCCAAGTAATCATGAGTACTTTTTTATAAATTTTCCGTTACTTGCATATCATTTTGATGATTTTTAATAAATTTTAACCAAACTTCCTACTATGTTTTGTGATCTTTGAAGTGTGTGATCTGTTCATTTTGTGGGGATTGGAGTTGCCCAGATCTGAAAACTGCATGTGGTAGTTTGCATCTGTTGCGGGCGTGACCTTCTGTTTACTTTTCAGGCGGACTCTCAGGCTAGATTGGTTTCTATGCATGTAGAAATAAGGTTTCAGGCTGTGCATGCAGTTTCCTTGACTAATGCCAGAAAGTGTTGCAGAAGTGCAGAAGTTCAGAAGTGCAGAAATTTGTTTGAGAATTTGAGTGCTTTTGAGCTGGAATTTGTGCACAGTTTATGCTGGAATTTTTTTTCAGAATTTAGGAATATCCAAATTACCAGAAAAGTCACAGTGTTGGTGTTGGATTTTTTGGTAAAATTTTGTTAATTTACTTAAAATATGAAGGATTGAGATTTCTATGATGGGGTCAGTGAGTGAACCTTCCTAATTTTAGGTGGGGAATCCAAATCTGAAATAATATTTATGGATTTCCCACTCTTTCCTGAAATTATGAATTTTATCTTTATTTTGGTACTTTTGATAGGTTTCTCTGTAAATAGTAGCAAGCTGACAGGTTTTCACACTAGATAAAGTGATTGAAATGAAACCGGAAAAAAGGTTTTTTTCAGTATAAAATTTCTTGAAGGGCATTTAGGCATTTTAATTTGAGTAATGTAAAGACTGAGGTGCTAAAAATCAAATTTGAAATAAATTCAGGTGTTTAATAAAAATTATAGGTTGGTTGGAATTTCAAATGAGAATTATCAACCTGATTTCTTTGGTAGACAAATCAGGCAAGAAAAAAACAAATTGTTTCAAAGGGAAGATTTTCAGGGATAAACATGCTACATATCAAAGATAAGATTTCACAAGTACTCAATTTCAAGGAGTTATGAGACCAGAAGATTATAATTTATAAATTTACCTATGAATTTTTGGGAATAAAGCTTGAAATAGTTAGGAAAGCTGACAATTAGGTTGAAATAATTGAATTAGAGATCTAAGTATTGGGAAATTGCATGTACTAAGTGTAAAATGTGCCACAGTGGTTGAAAAATATTCAGTGATTTAATTTAAGGGTGTTAAAAATATGGAGTTCATATTAATAAAAAGTACATAATAATTGACAACCTTACACTATGAGATTTATGAAGAGTTCCAAGATTTGATAAAATTAAATTAATATTGAAGCCCCAGGATAATAATTAGAAGATTCAGGTACAATTTTACTGAGATGGTTCCTGTGGTGAGCTGCATTAAGTTTCTTTGTAGTAGAGTATTCCTTTCAGTTCAGAACAAGTGGCTGTATGACTTGATTGTTCCAAGTGTGATGGTTTGGATTAATAAGGCAAGTCAGGGTTTTAAATATAGATATTTTCAAATCTGGGTTGCTTGGGAAGATGGAGAAATATGGGAAAGGGACTTGAAAAGAATACTTGATTTTAAGTTTGAGGTGCTTGATCATGGTGCACATTACAAAGTAGTAGAGAAATTGGTCAAGGGAAGTATCTTTAGAGGTCCTTTAATCATTTTTGAAGAATGGAGAATGATGTTTTAATCATTGGAAATAAATTTGGCATGAATTATAGGATATTTTGAAACAAATTAAGATTTTAGAATCAATTCTGAGCAGGGAATTACATATCTTTTCAAATTGGAAAATATTTGAGAGGAATATGTGGTAAAATGTGAAAAAAATTGAAATTCATTGAAGAAAATTTCTGGTTGAAGCCAATATTGCTTAATTCTTCATGATATGAATTTCTCAGTTTATATGATTAAAAATAACATTTATTGTATATATTAACATTATCCACAGTTAATTTGTCATTTTTGGTTTTGAGAGGTGATGAAACAATATATTCAATTTCAGATAAAGTTCATAAATATTTGGGTATGGAGGATGGTAAAACAAATTTTGAAGCAAATTTTCATCATTTGAAATAGACTACTGTGTGGAAAAAAGTGAAGAGAAAATAAGATAATGCTAAATATTGCTTCAAATTTTCTGTCAAATGTTATGGAAGGTTTTTCAATAATTATAACCAGGAAGATTTATTGGCTTATTTATTGGTTTTTTTTCTAGAATTCAGCCATTTTTTTGAAAAAAAAATCATTAATCTTCTATAACATAATATACATATAGTAATTATACAAAAGAAGAAAAAAATAAGAACATTATGAAATCAAAACCAAATAGAAGGAAACTCAGACTTCCTGGATATTGCATCTGGTTTCCCTGGGTTTTCCTAAAATTACTTGAATTTCTTTCAAGTGGTTCTTCAATGCTTTAAATAAATTTAAGCTTTAGATTTTTAAAAAGCTTCTAGTTTTTACTTTGAAACTGTGAGGCTTTGGGGTGAAAACACCCACAAAATTTGTTACAAATGTGAATCTCCAGCCTTTGCAAGATTGTTGAGGCTACCATACTGAAGAGCTGCAGAACTACTCAGTGAATCAAATCTTTCTGGAAATCTGGAGGCTTAAAATTTTTTGGGATCAAGACTAGCATGACAGTTCCAGATTTCTACTCTTTTGAAAGCCTCAAAGCTGTTGAAATCCTGAATTCTTGGGGCCTTCAAATAGTATTATTATGCAGATTTTATGGCATGAAAGCTACTGAAGGGTTCAATTGTTTTTTATGACACAAAATGTTGATTTTGTTTCATATTCAAGGTTACTCAAACTTTCAAAATCTGAAAATTCAAGGTTTTCTAAGCCATTCAAATAGCAAGGTCCCATGGCTTCTCTGCCTTGTCATAACCACAACTTTACTCTCCATACTCAATTGCCTCAGCCATTTAAAACCCTCAGTACAATCAAACTTCCACCCCTGGATCTACCAGCTGCACCTCCTGAAGTATCTGCCTCCATCCCCTGCAGGTCCCAGGAAATCTCCCAGGCTTTCCCTCTCTCTCTATGGCTTGGTGTATCCTCCATCTCTCCTTCAGGTATGAGAAGTACATGCATATTACATACTGTATATCCATGGTACATACTCCTGGCTGGACAACCTATGCTTCCAGTTCAGTAGATGCCACACCTTCCTGGACAGGCCCATCACCCAATCTGTCAAGCCACTGCCTCTGGCCCATCAGGTCAACATGTAATGCCATGGGGCACCTCAGCCCCTGCACCAGTCATCCCCTCCTCAAGGCCTCCTCTCAGTTCTTGCATATACTGGCCTCTCTTTCCTTCCTGCACTAATTACCCTCAAGGAATTAGTATACTACTTCTTATCGTTTACTCCCTTCAAATAGGTTTCATCTCAGCACAAGAAATCCAACCAGCCAACCCTTACTCATCTTGCCTTCCCCTCTGGTGTTACTCTTATAGGATTCAGGCCAGCAGTCTCCTTCAGAGCCTTACTCTTGGATTCATCCCATCTCTCCATCATCCTTGTACTTACTTCATCCCTCATCCCTTGCAAAAAAATCTTCTCTATTGTGATTTCTGTGAGTAGTAGTGCCTGTTCCCTCCACCCCTTGCATGCCAGGGGCAATTGCAACCTGCCTCCCCCCTAAACTTTCTGAAAGGGGGGGAGGCATCAATTTCCAACCTTCAGAAATTTTGAGAATCTTAACTAAATTGACATTATTTTTTAATTCTTCTGAGGATTTCTTGACTTTTCACAAGTGGGAGAATATCCTAAGTGCAAGGATTCAATGGAAAAATTGTGAATCTAGACAAAACAAGCCTAATTACAAGCCTTTTCCACTTTTATTATTATTTTTGTTTTTTGAACCAATATTTTCTTGATTGATTAATTCAGAAGACATTATTACAGCCTTGGCTCTTCAAAATTTTCTGGGCTCTTGATTTCTGGCATGGTAAATTACTGTTCCACAGGGCTTTCCCCCCCTTTTGACCAAAAAATCCACCTGCACAATAGTTTTCAAGAGGCTAGGGATTTACTACTGTCACCATCTCATCCATAAAAAAAACCTTAAATTCTGCAGTTGGAATTTCTCATTGTGGAATTACACTGCCTTAAGATCAGATGGCATTGGATGGGGATGGGGGCTGGGCAAGGATGGTAGAGAATGGTTGTTGATGAGATGAGAAATCATCAAAAGAATGTGAACAGAAGGTTTGATTCTGCAATGCGGTTTCAGGGGCAGGGTGAGGGGCAGAATGGCTTTAGTTAGGCTCAACAGTATCCTTGGTTTTCAAGCTTTGATAAGGTTTCCTATGCAGAGGATTTGGTCAATTGGATTATGTACTATTGAGCGCAATCAAGTGCCCACTCTGCGCTGCGCCACGCGGCTCGGGAGCCCGAATGTCAGAAATAGTTTTTTATTTTTGAACTTTCTGCTGCGGCGAGAAGCTGGCGAGCCACAGGGCCTCGTTCCACCCTTGCTTGCCATCTCGTATTCCCCGAGCCGACATCACGATCTCGACGCAAGGACAGCCAAGGGGTCACATTCAACAGCTCGAGCTACTTGCTGATTTCGTTGGCTAGACTATCGCCATGGGCAAATACTACTGTGATTACTGCGGTAAGTACGTCAGTAGTGATCCGTCTCTAAACTCCTGACCTGACCACCGCTACTGGCCATTTTTAGATGTCTTCCTCGTGAGTGAAAGGTTCGTCCCAAGTTCAGCCGGATTTTTTTTGCTTGCATCGCCTGATTGGCGATTCTTCTGGTTTCTATCAATTATTAGTCCTTCAGTTCGCAAGGCTCACAACAGTGGTCGAAACCACCTTACAAACGTTCGGGATTATTACTCGTGTGGGTTCCTGTTTGTTCCAGATTTTTTTTCCGTTTCCAAACTTTTTGTGATTGTCATCCCTGTTGCTTACTCTTTCACTCTTGCCATAGCCCTTGGTCATGATAAGGCTCAAAGCTACATCGATGAGATCACACGAATGTTCGAGACGGGCGGTAGCAATTCTTCTTCCAATCGCAATGCTGGTTCCAACTCTTCAGCTCCTCAATCAGGACCACCAAATTCAGGAATGAATGGTCATAGTAAGCGTCTTTCTCATGATTGATTAGGATTCGGTTTAATGGTATGTTGCTCTCGCTTCCTAATGAGCTTTAGTGCGACCGCCACATGGCCCTCCGACCGCCGGGCCCAATCTGCCACCTCTACCCCCTGCTATGTTAGCTTTAATGAATGGCTCCAATAGTATATCTTCGCCTGGCTCTGGTCCACCACCCATGCGCTTCGCTGGCCCTCCAATCATGAACCTGCCTGGTGGAATGCCTCCACCTCCTCATCTCAACGGTTACTCTGCTGGCCCCCATCCACCCCCCT
The DNA here is from genome assembly GCA_025617555.3 of Puccinia polysora. NCBI lineage: Eukaryota > Fungi > Basidiomycota > Pucciniomycetes > Pucciniales > Pucciniaceae > Puccinia > Puccinia polysora. Next base: position 47,330,110 of record CM062621.1, on the reverse strand, counting down.
CAATGCCTCCTGGAAGCCAAGGCGCCCCACCTTCCACAAACCGAATGAATCCCGAACGGGCCCGACAACTGGGGTTATTTTAGCTTTTCTCAAGACGCTATATCGATGGAGCCCTTTTCGACCACTTCCGACTGCGTACAAATCCCACTTGTTGAACTAAACCTTGAATGGAATCCAAGCAAGAGACCTGCAAAGCCCCGAGCTGGATCCTTCCCTTGAACTGTGTCCAAGTGAAGTCGATTGTTAACTAACCAATTGGCTCAGTCTTGGACTTGAGCCGAAGCCATCCCCTCGAGCCCTACTTATTGGCTACAATCAAAAATCAGAACGGTCTTGGACAGAAATGGCAGGCCCCAGACTTCTACAGCTCAATATTCGGGGCACTTCCTGAACTCTTGCTGGCTTCTGGATCAGCTGGACTGGGACGATGGCCTCAGAGCGGGACTCGACATGATCTAGCAGACTTAGTGCAACATGTATTAACTAATTCCGCGGAAGGACCCCCCTAAATCTAAAATACAAAGTTCAAACCACCTTGGCTCCCGTTTTTTGTGAAGGAGCGCCCGTTTGGTTTTTGCTTGAACAAAATTACTATCACGTTTCAAGTTGGGGTTCCAGTTTCTGTGCGAGTCCAGTTGATGGTGTGGCGCATTTGTTGTACCGGTTTGAAATTAGCAACCAACCAAGGTGAGAAGCCTTCGGCAAGGAATTGAGGCCAAATTCTTTATTGCAGCACCATCAAATAGTACCAGTAAAAGTAAACTGAAAAATAGAGGTGAAGAAATATAAGACGACTGATTTGGGAAAATAAGGTAAGACTCGGGAATAAGGTTGACATGACGTCTTTACCAGTGAGGTCTCTAAGCCAGTGACTATGAACTAGTCTTAAGACCGAAGTTGGGTTTAATTCAAACCTTGAGCCTTAAGAATATGAAGTAAAAAATGAGAAACTTGAGTCATTAACTGTGTAGGGATATTGACAGTAGTCCTATGTTGTGGCAAAGATAGAGGAAGTGAATGGAGGGAAAGAAGATGAGGAAAACTATTGGTACCTCCACTGAAGTTGCTTCAGGCTCCTCCTGGTATCTGAGGTAGTTGCAGGTGAGAGGTCCTAGAGTGGTGTTTGACATGTAAATGCTGGCACCTTAGTTTGTGCAGGTTGTGAAGCAGCTGATAACAAAAAAAAGAGAATGTGAGAGAGGAAAGAAGGGGGAAATAGAGACAAGGAGAGAGAGAGGGAGACAGGAAACATGAAGCAGATCAGAGAGTGGGACAAGAGTATCAAGGGAGAGACCAGGCTGAAGAAGAGAAATGGAAGTAGTGCTGTTGTGCTTCTCACAATAACTCAATGCTGCAGATGCAAAGACTTGGCAGGTGGAAGTCTGTAGCCAGCAACCTGAATATCTATGCTCTTCACTTTGCTGATTACTGTGTGGAGTTTCACAGTCTATCCCTTTGAATTGACTTAAGATATTGAATGAGTCAGAATATTTTTAAATTGTGAAAGAGAACAGATGATTTCCCATTGCAGTGAAAGTTTTCAAATTTTAAAACTAAAGACATGATGCCTCAATGCGTATTTTTTTTAACATTGGAAAGCTTGGTATTTTGGTCAATGCAAGCTTCAAAGTGTAAGATGGTGAGCATTAGGACCATTGAATTGGCTGGTAAAGGCCAACATAAGCTGATTTGCAACCCCATTGCACTAGCAATGATCAGTCAACCTGACTAATTTTTCTGTCAGGGTGCTACTATGTCAAAGCATTGTTCCCATGTGCAATAATAATAATAATAATAATAATAATAATAATAATAATAATAATAATAATAATAATAATAATAATAATATAATAATAATAATAATAATAATAATAATAATAATAATAATAATAATAATAATAATAATAATAATAATAATAATAATAATAATAATAATAATAATAATAATAATAATAATAATAATAATAATAATAATAATAATAATAATAATAATAATAATAATAATAATAATAATAATAATAATAATAATAATAATAATAATAATAATAATGATAATAATAATAATAATAATAATAATAATAATAATAATAATAATAATAATAATAATAATAATAATAATAATAGGGCAATAAATTTTTCATGCCCCCAAAACTGTGTTTCAGAGGGTTCTGACTTTGCCACAATGTCCCCTAACATCCCCAATACATGCGGTAATACTGGAATTCACACAATGTTCTGGGGTGGTCAAAAAACAACCAGCAGATAGACAGGCATGTCAAACACCTTTAAATAATTTTGAGAATATTTGGCCATTTTGAAGGCCTTCAAAATTGCACTCAAAAAATTGAAAGAAATAACACTTGACGTCTCAAATATTTTGAGATGTAAGTGTTTTTTTCTTTAATATTTTGAAAAGACTTATGAGACAGATTGTGTTGATTTCACTATTTGATTTCTTAAAAAAAAAGAACCAGCGGGCTAGAGGCATGAGTTTTAGAGATAATTAGACCAACTGATTCAAAATAGGAAAAATGAATAATGAAGAAAATGAAAGGAGTACCAACGCTAGGACTATGATCAGGAACAGGACAGCATGAGCAGCAGAGGAAAGGATGAGGCTAGAGGAAATGAGTAGACGACTGAAACGGACAGAGGTCAGAGTTGAGAGTTGTTAGTTGTGATAGATCATGCGGATAGGTCTCTTACCAGACAAGAACACATGGGCCGTTTAATTGAGGTAGCTGAGATGGTGGATCGAGAGTCGAGGCAAGATGAGATTTAAGAGAAAAGAACAGGAACAATAGAAAGAAATAGAAAAGGAAGAAAAGAATGATAGAATGAGGAAGGAGTAAAAGAAGAAGATCAGAAGAAGAAAGAGATTGATTTCGAGTAGCTGTCGTCAGAGGTTGTTCAGATGGATGAACCTCGAACCTCACACCCTTCCAAGATCTGAAGCTGGGAGACTCGAGTTGAGAGATGACAATCTTAGAAATGGAGTGTTCACACTCATCTTCAGGGTGCGCGGCAGTCAGAGAGAGGAGAGTCGTGAGAAGTGATTTCTCAACACTCCCCGTGGCTGGTAAGTGGGTTATCCGTAAAGTCTCAGGTGGTGAATATTGTTTTTTGTAATAGCTTAAGAGAACTGATAGAAGATGCCTTTGAGAGTGAATCGGCGACCATGGAAGGACTGGGAATGAGTTCTAGTTTGAATTCTTTATTTGTGAAATCATCGCGAAGACCTTTTGTTTTTATATCTATATGTCGTGACTTGGAGTGAGAGCCGAATTTTTTTATCTTATTGTCTAAACCTTTGTTGTCTATATACAATGTTGGTTTGAACTTGCAGTTGTGGTAGATCTCATTGATGAGGTGTCTGATCCATTTTGTCTCGAGATAACAATCGAGCAGTGCATTCAGTTTGGATTCGGTAGAGGAATAGGTGATGTTTTGTTGTCTGGTTGAGTTCCAGACAACTGGGCTTCCATAGTGGAAGACGACATATCCGGTTTGAGATTTTCGGAAAACTGGATCATCCCCCCAGGTGGCATTGCTAAAGCTTGAGAGGACTTCTTGTTGAGGATTGTATTTGATGGTGAGTTTGAGATTTTTGGTTGTCTTGAGATATTTCCATACTTTCCGGACCTCCCGCCAGTTACTCATACCGGGCTTGGCGTTGAACCTAGACAGACTAGATACGGAGAAGGAAATGTCTGGACGAGTGTATTGTGATAGGTGATTGAGAAGTCCGGTCGCAGATCTGTAATTAATGTTTAGTTGGCGAAATTCTGCATGGTTGTCGTCGGAGGCGGGTTCAAGATGGAAATTCTGTGTTAGCGGTGATAACGTTTCTTTGCAGGATGACAGGCCAAGCTCTTCTAGTCCCCGTTGGATATGATTAGGTTGGCTCAGGAGAATTCAATCATCTTCAATCTCCATGAACATTCCGAGTATTGTGTTTGGTGAATGAGAGGACGAGTTTTGGAATCTCTTAAGAAAGTTTGATTTGAAGGAGTCAGAATTGCCTGCATGGATTAAGTCATCCACGTGGAAGTATAGAATTTCCTTCGTTTGGTTGTTAAGATAAAGACAGGGATTGCTGGTTGATTCTTCGTACCCTTGAGACTTGATCCATAGCGTAAGGGTTTCGTACCAATTCTTGGGAGACTGTTTGAGCCCGTATAGCGATTTCTTTAACTTTAAATAGGGAGATCTTCTACTTGATCCATCTGGCGTTCTTATAATGACGGTCTCCTCCAGAGGAGCATGAAGAAATGCCCCCTTGACGTCGAATTGGGTGAGTTTCATTTTGTTTTTCAGGGCGTATACCAAAGCTAGTCGTAGGGATGCAATTTTTCCAGTTGGCGCCCAAGTTTCGTTGTAATTGACTCCCAATACTTGATCGAAGCCTTGAACACACAGCCGGGCCTTGTATTTGAAAGGTTCGCCATGGCAGTTCTCCTTCACTTTGAAGACCCAGGTCGTGTTTAGAATGTTGTCGGGATTTCCATAATATTCCTCCCAAACATCTTGTAGTTCTATGCCTTCTAGTTCAGTTTCTGTAGCTTCCTTCCATTTGGGCCACTCGGGGCACTTACGCGCCGCCTTGTAGGAGGGGGGTTCATAGTAATGGTGGAAGCCATATCGCTGGGGTTTTTTGATTTCGCGTCTAGGTCTTTGATATGCGGATGTTTCAGGAGGTTCGGCTGGAGTAGAGTGGCAAGGTGGACTTGGGGGTGATGAATCTGAGGAGTCTGTGCCTTCATTCTCCTCGCAATCTGATTCTGAGTCGGAGACGTCTTCAGGCGAGTTGCGAATAGTGTATTGTTTTTGAGCAGAAGAGAAGTCGGAGTCGTCAGATTCCGAGCTAGCTTGAGAAAAAAGATCGAGTCCGGGAGACTCCAGAAGAGGAAATTGATAGATCGTATTCTTGAGGAACTGGACATGTTTGGTTTCAATGACAGCACCGGATAAGCTTAATACAAGATAAGAATGAAAGATTGGATTGAACCCAACTAAGATTCCTTCTAATCCTTTTTCGTTGAATTTCCTTCCTCTTTGTAGATGATTTCCTAAGTAGATTACCGGTGATCCTACGGATTTCAAGTAGTTAGTAGGAAGACTCTTATTGAACATGAGTTCCCAGGGGGATCGATCATTACCTTCCCTCGGGATTTGATTCAACATGAAGCAGCAGCTCCGGATTATTATGTGCCAATAGTTCTTTGGCAGTCTGGAAGAAGAGAAGGTTGCTTGCGCAGATTCGACGATAGTTCGATTGGCTCGTTCCGACCGGCCATTGTGTTGGGAATGATGCGGTTCTGACGTGAGTAGTTTGATGTGTTTAGATTTGGCAAAGTCTTTCAAAGTTTTATTGGTGAATTCCGTGCCTTTATCCGAGAAAATTTCTGTCGGATAGTAATTAAGCCGTTTATATTCTGTTTCCAGGATATTGATTATGACGTTCGGGGTTTCATCTTTAGATAGGAGGGGAAATGCCGCAAGATAGCCAGAGAAGTTATCTACGAGAGTTAGAATGTACCGGTGGCCCGCCTTGGATTGAGGGGTAATTTGTCCAATCAGGTCGAGGTGTATTCTTTCAAGCGGTTTCGACGAAGGCGTTGAAGTTTCTGAGAAGGGAGATTTAGTGATTTTGCTTTTGACGCAACTCTCACACTGAAAGCTATCCAATTCTTCTTTAGAAAAGTGACCCTTGAGTAGAGGCTTGAGGGTGGAGATTGCAGCATGACCGTACATTTTGTGAAAGTCGGATAGAGATTGAGATTCGACAGTAGTTGAGCTTGTGGATTGATTTGTGAGATTAACTGAAAGATTGTTACCCGCGACTCGAGGTTTCTCAATTACAAAGAGATTGTCGCGAATCAATCCTTTTAGGACTAGCTCGTTGCCTCAAGAGACCGTAAATTGATCTCGTTCTTGAGAAAGATTGCATCCCTTCTTTGCTAGAAGACCGGGGCTAATTAAGTTAACCACTATGTCTGGGACATACATACACTCATCTAAGGTTACGACCGAATCGTTCCATTCCAGTCGGACCGTACCAGTGCCTCAAATTTTAAGGTTAGCTTCTAGCTTTCCAGTCTTGATTTCTTCTGGATCGTCTTGAAGATTGATGGAAGTGAAGAATTTCAGGTCGTTGAAGATATGAATATTTGCGCCGGAGTCCAATAAGAGATTCGGGGTATTATTGGAGTTGATCCAGAGGGTGAGTAGGGAATGATAGTTGATGGTTGGGTTCTTTTTGGTTCTATTTTTCCATTCATTCTGCTGTTCGACCCACCATCCAGGGGCAATTTGGGGGTGGAGATGAAAGCAGGACGTCTCTGGATGTGGAGCATTTGGGTCGTGGTAGCCTTCTCTGCATCGGATTCGGGCCTTTTTATCGTCTCTCTCTGTTCTGCCTTTGGTAGTAACTAGGGTAATATCCAGAGCTGATTTGCCTATCTTCAATTGAGCCTTTTGCTCATTATTATATTGAGTAAGATGGTTGAAGACCACTTCTACCGTTATCAGCTTCTCTACATGCATGATTTGTTGCTTGAGGTTTTCCAGAATCGGGGGAAACTTGAATAGTATGAGGTAGGCAATTATATCTTTAGGTAATTCTATGCCCACGTCTGCCATCCTGGTAAGTGCCTTTCTGATATCGGTGATGAAGTTTTCTATCGCGTGTTCGTTGAAGGGAGCATGTAAAAATTGATTGAAAACTTGGGCTCTGTTCGCAGTTTCGGATGAAGCAAATCGACGAGTGATCTCGGCCCAGAGCAGCTTAGACAATGAGATGTTTGCCGAGTTGACCACATTGGCATGAGTGACGCTGTCTAGTTTAGAAAGGATGATTGCTTGGATTTCTCAATCTTGTTTTATCGTAAGTTGGCCGGAGTTCCTAGTTATGACGTCCTTAATTTCCTTGAGATCGAATACCATTAACATCTTGTCGCGCCAGATGGAATAGTTGTCTTCGTTGAGAGGAGGAATGGCATCGACCGAGGCCTTGAGGGCAACTTGGTGAAAATAGTCGTTTGCCCCAGCTGGTTCGTTCATTTTCGATTAGCTTGAGTCTTTCGGCTTTTAACCGTGTTGATTTCACTATTTGATTTCTTAAAAAAAAAGAACCAGCGGGCTAGAGGCATGGGTTTTAGAGATAATTAGACCAACTGATTCAAAATAGGAAAAATGAATAATGAAGAAAATGAAAGGAGTACCAACGCTAGGACTATGATCAGGAACAGGACAGCATGAGCAGCAGAGGAAAGGATGAGGCTAGAGGAAATGAGTAGACAACTGAAACGGACAGAGGTCAGAGTTGAGAGTTGTTAGTTGTGATAGATCATGCGGATAGGTCTCTTACCAGACAAGAACACATGGGCCGTTTAATTGAGGTAGCTGAGATGGTGGATCAAGAGTCGAGGCAAGATGAGATTTAAGAGAAAAGAACAGGAACAATAGAAAGAAATAGAAAAGGAAGAAAAGAATGATAGAATGAGGAAGGAGTAAAAGAAGGAAGATCAGAAGAAGAAAGAGATCAATTTCGAGTAGCTGTCATCAGAGGTTGTTCAGATGGATGAACCTCGAACCTCACAGATTGTATTCAAATATTTTTGGCAATTCAATCATAATTTTTTCAGAATTTTATTACTTCATTTTCCCACCAGAAAACGGGATTCACATGAAAAATAAGACATTCTGTTCAATTTTATTTTCCTGATTTTCCCATGAGATTTTCAAAATTTTTGGCTTGCAGTATTTTAGCAGGCATTGAAAAGGGACCAAAGATATTATTTGAGGATTTTTTTAGCCTATTGTTTCCCAAAGAAATCATACTTGGAAACACTAAAGTAGTTTTTTTTGCTCTAAATCAATGATTCAATAATCAAGAGAAGAAGAAATTATGAAAAATTGACAAAAAAAAACAAATATTTCAATCAAGATCAATTTGTAATAATTCATTATCCGTACAATGAGCAAAAAAATCTTCAAGCCAATTTCCAAGTTATTATGAATCAAATCTTCCCATTTTTGTAATTCCTTGATAGAAAAGCCTTGCAAAGGGGATATAATTGGGGAGCTGGCCACAGTTCAGAATTATAGTGGAAAGAAAATATGTGCTGAAAATCTTCCAAATTAACTAAACATATGGTAGATTTTTGAGAATTGGCAGTTGGAGGGGAATTGAGTGGCAAATAAGTTGATGGCATCAACTTAGATAAAAGTACCACTGGCCTTTTGTATGTACTTTCTAGAAGGAAACCATGCCAAGGTAATATCATCCAGTAACTTTAAGGGCCAGTTCAAGAAGTTTGGTTAAGATTTTTTCTTCCTTTGTCAAAATCTTTATCCCAGACTTGATTCATGAAATTTTCATCCTTGAAGAGAGTTTGACTCCATTTCATTGATAATTTCCTGGCGTATTGAACTCCAATCTTCAGATTTATGGCCCAAATTAACTGCTACTGATCTAAACCCACAGTTCCCATCACCCATCACATCTTGTAAATGTGAAATTTTTTGAATGGATGTCTTGGGGAAAATGAAATTTCTGTATGGATACTAAGGAAAAAAAGATGAAAATTATGTAAGATGAAATGTAAAAAACAGTTCATAATTACTTGATCAATAGCCATCACTTGAAAATTATCAGAAGATGAAGAAAAACAATTTTGTGACCTTGAATATCATCTCAAAAAACAAGGAAAGGTTAATAAATGAACCATAAAGCAAGATTAATGCAGAAATGTATTCAACTTTTCAGTTTCAGAGGCTGTAGCTGTGGGAGCAAAGATTGGATTACCTGGAGGCCTACCAGAATCTTCATCTTCATATTATTTTTTTCTTCTCTTGATCCTCTTGAAAGTCCCAGGACTCAAATTATGGGAAACAATCCACTTATTGATGATGATTCCTGACCTCTGATTGAAAAAGAAAAATATGAAAATTAATGAAAACTAGAAAAACTAGAATTATCCCCCCCTCAAAAGAAATCACTAAATGTCTTGATTATATCCAAATTCATGATATGGGAGTTCTTCTCTGCTCAATCCCTCTTCTGTTATAAATTCATCCTGTTCAGAATGAAATGTTAGCCTAATTACAAAAGAGAAAAAAAGAAAAGAATCACCTTTTCCTCTGATTCCTGTTTCTTTTTTGCCTTGGAAATTTCATGCTCTTCCTTTCCTTTCCATTTCCGGAGATTCTGAAATTATAGAAAACCAATTTCCAACCAAAGTCTGTTAAAATAAATCCAAAAGGAAGAGACAAAAAAAACATAAAAATAAAAACCTAACCATTGCTTTAATAACTGGGTGCTTCCTTGGTCTTCTTCTGCTCTTAGGTCCTTCAAAATATTCAAACCCAGATGTATCCTTCTTAGATGAATGATGAGAAAATATTTTGCTTTTATTGGGGGCTCCTTTGGATCTTCCAAATGGGAGTCAGTTAATACTTCCCTCTCAACAGTTTCATCATTTCTCCAAGGTAAAAATGTGATTCTCCAGGGCACAATTTCAGAAATTCTTCAAAGAGTTCATTCTAAAACTGGTTAATTTTGGTTGATTGGAAAGGTGATTAATCAGATGATTGAGATGGTTGGCATGATTCCTTCTCAGCAAGCTATTAATAATTCTAAAAGAGAAGAAAAAACTTCAGAAATGATGTTAGACATTTGAGGGCAAAAGAAAGTTCAAAAAAATATAAAAAAAATAACCTTGTGTTTCATTTGAAGTGCATTTCAAAACCATAAACTCAGTTTTTACATAAAAAGAATCAAAGTAGTATCAGAAATTGATCCAAAACACACCCCAAAACAGACACTTCCCAATATTGTTATAGAGGCATCAATTATTTTTAGGTAATTAAATGATGATAAAAATCCCAAATTAACTTTTTTTGGTAATTTTCAATGCCCAATAAAAGACTGCAAGCTCAAAATTTCAAAAATCTTGTGGGAAAATAAGGAAAAAAAATTTAAAAGAATGTTTTATTTTTTATGTGAATCCCATTTTCTTGCAGGAAAATAAAGTACTAAAATTCTGAAAAATTATAATTGAACTTCTAAAAATATTCAGAAAAATTCTGTCTCTTCATATTTTCTAAAATAATCAAAAAAAATACATCTCAAAAGATTTGAGATTTAAAGTGTTTTTTTTTTTTCAATTTTTTGAGTGAAATCTTGAAGGCCTTTAAAATTGTCAAATGTTCTCAAAATTCTTTTAGAGGTGTTTGAAATGCCTTTCTAGCCCCTGTTATTTGTTTTTTTTTTTGACCACTTGGAAAACCACGTGAATTGGGGACATTGTGGCAATGTCAAAACCATGTGAAACACAGTTTTGGCGGTGTGAAAAAATTGATGCCCTATGTCATTATTATTATTATTATTTCTATTATATGAGAATTCAATTTTTCACACCCCCAAACCTGGGTTTCATGTGGTTTCAATTTTGCCAAAAAATCCTCCAACATCCCCAATACATGTGTTAATCCTGGAAGACACACGTTTTTTGGGGTTTTCAAAAATAATAATAATAATAGGGGGTATGCAAGCATCTCAAACCCCTGTAAAATGCTTATGACAAATTTTGGCCATTTTTGAGGCCTTCAAAATTGCCCTCAAAAAACTGAAGAAAAAACATTTCATACCTCAAATCTTTTTACATTTTTAATTTTTTTTCTTGATTCTTTTGGGAAATCTGAAGGGAAAAGAAATTTTCCAAATATTCCAGGCCATTCAATTATAATTATTTCAGAATTTTAGTACTTCATTTTCCCTGCAGAAAATGGGATTTACATAAAAAAATAAGACATCATTTTTGATTCTTTGTTCCTTATTTTTCCATGAGATTATCCAAACTTTGATCTTTCAGTCTTTTAGTTAGCTTTTAGAAGGACCCCAAATAATTACTCTGGGATAAAATTTTCTTTTGCATCTTCCAATCATTTTGAATTGGTGACTATTGAAAAAGTAATTATGGATTTTTTTTTCATTTCATCTTAAATAATATTCATCTTTTTTTTCCTTATTATCCATACATAAAATTCATTTTCCCAAAAACAGCCATACCACAAATTTCACATTTTCAAGATGTTATGTGTGACGGGAACTGTGGGTTTAGATCCTTAGCAGTTAATTTGGGCCTTAATTCTGAAGATTGGAGTTCAATACATCAGGAAATTATCAAGGAAATGGAATCAAACTCTCTCTTCAAGGATGAAAACTTGATGGATCAAGTCTGGGATGAAAAGTTTGACAAAGTAAGATAAAATCTCAACCACACTTCCAGATCTTCCCCTCAAAGTTACCGGATGAAATTTCCTTTCCATGGTTTCCTGCTTGCAGATACATACAAAAGGCCAGTGTTAATTTTATCTAAGTTGATGCAATCAACTTATTTGCCCCTAAATTCCACTCCAACTTCCATGTCTCAAAAATCTCCCATATTTTTAATGATTTTGGAAGATTTTCAGCACATAGTTTCTTTCCACTATAAATCTGAACTGTGGCCAACTCCCCAATTAGATCCCCTTTGGAAGGTTTTTGCTAGCAAGGAATCACAAAAATGGGAAGATTTGAGTCATAATTACTTGGAACTTGGTTTAAAGATTTTTTTCTCATGGTAAAAATAATGAACTATTAAAAATTGATCTTGATTGAAATATTAGTTTTTTTTCAATTTTTCATAATTTCTTTTTCTATTGATTATTGACTCATTGATTTAGAGCAAAAAACACCAATGTTGTGTTTTCAATTTTGATTTATTTGGGAAACAATAAGCTACAAAAATCCCCAAATAACTTTTTTGGGCCCTTTCAATTCCCACTACAATACTGCAAGCTCAAAATTTGAAAAATGTCATGGGAAAATAAGGAAAGAAAAAATTGAAAAGAATGTCTTATTTTTTATTTAAATCCCATTTTCTGGAAGGAAAATGAAGTACTAAGATTCTGAAAAAAACATAATTGAATGGCATGGCATATTTTGAAACTTTTTTTCCCTTCAGAATTTCTAAAATAATCAAGAAAAAAAATCAAAAATGTGAAAAGATTTGACATGTGAAGTGTTTTTTGCAGTTTTTTGAGGGAAATTTTGAAGGCCTTAAAAATAGGGTGTATCAGAGTCAAAATTTTGGAAAAGTTTAAATAGCTTATTCCAGGAAAAGTATCAATTTTTCAAAAAATATTTTCTTATCAAAATAAACAATGAATCAATGTTTTTGACTGAAAAAAATAAAATTTTGAATAAAAACTGGATAGGCCTGAAATCTGCGATTTAATTTTTTTAAAATTATTACCCTGATACGCCCTAATGACCAAAATCCTTCATAGATATTTTACAGGGTTTGAGATGCCTGTCTATCCCCCAATTTTCTTTTTTTTTTTTGGCAAACCCAAAAAACTGTGTGCTTTCCAGGATTACTGCGTGTATGGGGGACATTGGGGGACGTTGTGGAAAATTCAAGACTGCGTGAAGCCCAGGTTTTGGGGCGTGAAAAATTTAATTCCCTAATAATAATTATTATTACAACAAATTTTGAGACTATTTTTAACTCCACCAATAAAGAAAAAAATATCATTATTTACATTTTTTTTCTAGAATATATTTTTCTGCTTTTCAAGTCCTAGCAAGTGTTCTGAGTTGTTTTGTTGAATTTCAAATGCATGGCCATCCTTTTATGAGTGGCTGTCTCCACAGCAGGAAAAGTACATTTCTTGTACTTATTTGCTCCCCAAATCATTTTAAATACACCTTTATCTTTGAGATCAATGCCAAAACCCAAGTCAGAAAAAGCAAATTGACCATCACATACTTGTTATTCTTTTTCATTGTAAACAAGTGGTCTATTTGATTTTTTGGTTGGAACCACCATTAAAAATGAATAGGAAGAGATGTTGCCTTTGTCAATGTGGGGAGAATTGTAGATGGAATTGAAAGTGAAGGTGATGTGGGGGGAAAAGTCAAAAGGAGTGAGCCAAGATCCAAATTCCAATGAAGAGAAATAGGGGATATTGTTGTCCAGCATGTTTGAAAGTTGAAATCATGTGCCATTCTGGCTAATTTTGGGAACATTTGGCCTAGAATTTGAGAGACTTTGTTGGACCTAAGGTTCAAAAAACAAAACTCCTGAGGGGAAGATTTGACTGCAGCTTTCTTCAAATATCTTCCAAATAGTTCAGATGGATGCATCAATTTTTGCCATCCAATTGCCCAAATTTTTCCACCCCAAGATCTTGAGGGACCCGCAGTGTTGACAATTCTTTTTTTATTGGTGAAGGAAAGTGGTCACTGAATTCATTTCCTTCTTCTCTTGCTCAGAGATTTTATTCAAAGGGATAAACTCAATGATTGCAAAAAAAGACTTGTGATCAGATTCATCAATAACAATAACTTTCCCAGAGCTGAAGAAATAGAATTGTTTGATCCTCTCTTTGGATTGTTCAAACTCTTTTGGGAATGGCTTTTGATTTGTAACATTGGCAGAATACAGATCCAAAGTTCATAGTTTTTTTCCAGACCACACAACCTTTTCATCAATCCCCTCCTCTGCCACCCCCAAAGAGATTCCAGAATATCTCTTTTGATTCCTCTTTTGCAAAAAAACCCAATTCTTTCCCCATCTCTGTATTTTTGGCAAATTTTCTCCTCCCATCTTGTTCCCTCCCATCCACATGCTACAATTAGGGCTGAGGATCAAGAAAGGATTCAAGTAATTGTGTAACATTTTGATTTTGGTGGGGGGAGAACAAGAGGTCAAGCAATAGGGCCAATGTTGAAAGAACAAGGGGTTGAATGGTGGGTTGCATTTCATTTAATAAAAAAAAGTCATCATTAATGTGATAATGAAGGTAGATGATCAACATAGAAAAATAATAAAAAAATAACGGTCAATCATCCTACCCAAAAAAAGAAAAAAAAGGTCATTCCAGCTTTCAAAAATCAGCCTAATAGTATTGAGAGGAGGAGGGTGTTGCTGAACTGGGGGGGGGGGGGGGTGCTTAGCAAGGGGCAGGAGAGGGGGAAGGTGCAGCTTTTGGTTGGTTAGTTTTTGATTGATTGGCCAATTGATGGTTGCGGCAAGCAGGGGAGGGGGCAGGTTTGGTTTTTGGTTTGTTGGTTGTTTATCAATCAGCCAATCAACTGTTGTGGCGAGGAGGGGGATGGCAGGCACTGCCAATTGATAAAACCAGAAAGGAGGGCGGGGGTCTGGCTTTGCTGTTGGTTGGTTGGTTGTTGATCAATTGGTCATTGATTGAAAAATCCATTGAGGGAGGAGGAGGAGGGGGGGGCCATTGGTTGGTTGTCAATTGATCATCCAATTGATGGGACCAGCAAGGAGGGGGGGGCTGGCTTGGCTGTCATTCAGTTGGTTGTTGATTGGTCATCAATTGACTGATTGATTGAGGGAGGAGGAGGAGGAGGGGGTACATGGCTGTTGGTTGGTTGGTTGGTTGTTGATCCATGGGACTGGCAAGGAGGGGGGGGGGCTGGCTTGGCCATTGGTTGTTTGTTGTTGCTCAATTGGACTGGCAAGGAGGGGGGGCTATTCTTGGTTATTGGTTGGTTGGTCATTGATCAATTGGTCATCAATCAAGGGACCAGAGCAGCAAGGAGGGGGGGGGAGAGCTGAGAAATCAAGCAGGGGGGGAGGGCTGAGGACAAGGAGGGGTGGGGGGAGGGTCAGTTTTTGATTGCTTGGTTGTTGATTGATTGGTCATCAATCCACCAATCAATTGAGGGAGGGGGTAGTAATTACCTGTGGTGGGGACTAAAGGAGGAGGAGGAGCAGGGTGGAGGTCAGCAAGATTGGCAATTAATCAAGATGAGAAAGAAGGAGGAGGAGGGGGTGCTTACCTGGGGCCAGGTGGGAAGGGAAGAACAAGCAATTGAGGTGGAGGTGGTAGTTGAGGATGTTTGGTGAGGAGGAGGAAGGATTGGACCAGTGAGTGAGTGGGGTGAGGTAGGTGTTTTGGTTAGGGGTGAGGTGGGTGGTTTGGTTAGGGGTGAGGTATGAGGTGGAGGTTTTGTTTTGTCTAAGTCCACCCAAAAATAAAAAAAAACCAAGTCAGCCTAGGATTCTTGAAAAAAATACTGTGATTGAATTTTTTACCAATTTAAAAACTGAATTTTACTCATCAAAGTGAGTTAGTGTGAGGGGTAGAATCTGCTCTGTCATGGCAGAAGATGAGATACAAGATGAGACTGGGATGACTTTAGGAGGATTGGGAATATCTTGTTCAAATATTTTTTCCCATTCATCCTTGATGTTGGCCAGAAGGTTGTGAAGGATTACACTACCAATAATCCATTTGATGAGGATCTTCATTTATTTTGAATTTTGAAGCTGGTTTTGTATTTCCCTTAAGCTGGCCCATCTTCATTTCAGGAATCCTATGGCATGCTCAATCCAAACTCATTATTGGGAAAGATGATAGTTAAAATCAGTTTTGGATTGATCATTGGATGAAACATTGCAGTATTCTGGAACCACATATTTCCTGCTACCATAAGCTAAATTGGCCAGAGGGTATTGATCTTTCTCAAAGTAGTTCTCTGGTTGTTGGGAAATCTGCATCTAATTGAAAATGTATGAATCATGAAAAGAACCCACAAGGCCAGCATTGAGGGATATGAACTTCTTTTTTTTATAATAAACAAGTTTTAGTGACACAGAGTATCTGCACAATAAGATAAAACATATTTTTTCAGTTTTTTATAAAATGCTTTGGAAAAGAAATGAATCAATTGCCTTTTTTTCAAATCAAAATAGTGGTTTCCATCTAGCTTGGTTTTTTTACTCAAGGGGATAGTGGTTCCATCAACAAATCAAATGAAACTGGGAAAGCCTTCAGTCTCAATTACTTGAGATATCTCCTTGGGTTCTTCTTTGGTTGGCCAAGCAAGTACTGAGTAATGGAAAGATAGGATAGCAATCATGACTCTTTTGGTGTATAAGTCAATGGTTCCATAGCCTACTGAGAACATATTTTCTAATCAATGAATTGCTGCTCCATTTCCATTTTGACCAATCTAAAAAGAGAAAAATCCATTGGAGAGCTGGATTGCATTGAGGATTCCAAGAATTTTTCTGGAAGATGTGGTGGTCTTCAATCATCTCCAAACTTTTTTTGAATGAAGGAAATAGAGTTTTGAAAAGTTGCTGGAAGCTTAAGTTGGGGAGGAGATGAAGCTTTTGCCTTTCATACATAGGGTTTTGGAGAGTTTGTCTTCTTGGAACCATGTATTTCTAATCTAATAGAGAATTCAAAGCTAACCAATTTGATTCCAATTTGGAGTCTGAATCAGAGTCAAATAATAAAAAAAATTTCAGTCCACTTTTTTTTTGTTTTCAACTTGTTTCCAGGAAGTTTGATTGGACATGTTGAGAAAGCTGGTGATGTGATTTGGGGTGATGAGATGTTGATGGGATGTGTGTGATGTGATTGAGATGTGAATAAATTGAGATTTGAATCAATGGAGATGAGATTTGTGTGATGCAATGGAGATGGGATTGGTATGGATTTGCTGAGGTGGAGGTGTGGATGGTGGTTTGGCATGCAATGGATGGTGGATGGATGATGGCCCATAAATGGTGGTTTTGATTTTTTAAATCTTCCATTTTCATTAAACTGCCATTTTGAAATACACCAGTTAGGGGGTATGTGTATTTCATAAACTTTCCATTAAAAATGATGGGTTTCTAATGGCAGGTTTGCTAAATCTAATACACCCTAATATTCTGACTTCCTAAGTAAAATAAATATATTCCTTAAATGTTGTTTTAAATTGAGACAAATAAAAACAACAAAGACACCAACAACAACCTACCTTTGCCACTCTGCCACATCAATCAAAGTTCTGCATGACCTTCCATTATGAAATTAAGCCTTGGGAAGGAGGAAAATTCCCCTCCTTTCTTTCTCCAGAAAATATTTTGCAAATGAATAAAATTTATAACTAATCTTTTTCTTATTTTCAAGGGAGAACCAATATTTTTGCATTTTCAAAATTTCACTCAACATTCATCTGGCTTGGTGAATTTTCCCATGGTTAGTCTCCTGCAAACATTTGGGAATCCTTTGCATTCTTGGATTTACCTGACCCATATTCACAGGAAGAACCCTCCCAATATGGTCACAATTTTCTCTAAATCATCAGTATTCCATCTGTGATGCATTCCTAAATCTTTCATTTTTCCCTATTTGGTATCCCATCCACACCATTTTATTCAGTCTAACCATTAGTATTTTTTTTCTGCATCTTGGAACAATAGTTTTAAACTTCCATTTTTCATCCAAAGATTTTCAGACCTCTCATTTTCCCCCTTTTCATTGAATACATAATTCCTATTGCAGGCTCTGCAGTGCTTTTTTTGTAAGAATCACCCTCTGTGATTCCAGAGAATATTAGGGCATATCAGATTTAGAAAACCCGCCATTAGAAACCTGCTGTTTTTTATCAAACCCGCCATTTTTAATGAGGGTTTTCTGAAATAAACATACCCCCTGACTGGTTTATTTCAAAATGGTGTGTTTCATGGAATTTCAGATTTCAAAAATCAAATCCACCATTTGTGCATCATCATCCATCCACCATCCATTGCATGTAAAACATTCTCCCTCCTCCACTAACCTCCCCTTCCTTCCTTCCTTGTCCTCCTCCTCCTCATCCAATCTCTGCTCCCATGTCCTCATCCAACACCTTGACCTCTGAATCTTGGGACTCAGACCCTGATATCATCCTTCCAAATGGCCCTTTGACCTTGCTTCACTTGGGAACCAAACCTGAGCCTGCTACACTCTGATCTGGTTCTAACTTGATAGCCAAGCATCACAAACTTTTTTTCGATCAGCCTGTGCTCTCTGCCCCCACCCACCACACCACACCAGCAGCCTCAAATTTTCTTGTTTGTCTTGGTGAGATCTGATTGACCAAGAAGATGTGATCAATAGGCTTCCCCCCCCCCCCAGGAAGGAGCGGTAGAAGTAGAGCAAGTTGAGAAAGATTTCTGATGAAGTTACTTGGGATGCTCACTGAACTGCACTTTGAGCAAAACATACTTTGTTATTTTGGATCATCCACACAATACATATTTAATTTAGTACTCCTGATACTTTAAAATTGTCTTGATCCTTGATACACATAGACCAGTATGAATAATCAATACTTGAGATTTCTCAATTGGCTATAACTTCTTAAAGAAATGCGCAGTTTGATTGATTGATTTATTGATGGAATACATGAGCCACTTGGCACTATTGCAAGATTTGAGCGCCTCCAAAATCAAAACATACTTAAATATTTATCTACATTGATGTGTATCATAAACCCCCAATTGAATTCAACTCTAATTTGAATGATCCACCAGAAAATTACTCATCCATGATCCCATCAATCCTTGAGGCTGTTGCTGACTACCCCTAGGACACAGTGCCTCACTCCCTCCAATCAGATTTGCTGACCCTCAAGCCCAGCATGAATTCCTCTTGACCACAGAGACTGAGACCCAATTTTCAATCTCAGCACCCACAAGCTGCTTCTCCTCCCTTTCCCCTTGTTGTATTCCCTCCTTGTTGCCATCAACTCCAACCAGTCAGTGCTCAGCTACTATCCCTACCTCCACCTCCACCTCACTTCATCATCCATCATCCCACCCAGACCCTACCCATTGAGCATTCAACCCCCCTCAAGCTTTTGAACTCTCCCCCATCCTACTCATCTCCACCATTGATGGTCAACTCCACACACTTGATTTCCAGACTGGGATCTGGAATTGGACCCTCACCAATCCCAATACAAACTCTCAACTTGGTCTACTTGATTTTCAAGCGCTCATTGATTCCCCCTCCATCCCCTCCAATTCTTTCCCTTGATTGGATCATTTTCATGAACTCTATGCCATCAAGCCTCAATTGGATGGAAATCTCTAAATCTTTTTCAAATCTCCCTCTAAACCTTCTTGTCTTGAAAAACTCCTGCTTTTGGTCTCTCAAATTTTCAATTTCTCTCAATTAAACTTTCCTGGTGATTAACCAAGATGTTCATTGGAAAGAAGTACACTCATCTGATTGTCATTGACCTCAACACCAGTCAAGTTTTCAACATCCTACACTATCAACCCAATTGATTCTCTTCTAAGTGTAAGCAAAAATCTTCCGCCAATAAATGCCATACCCATCAATATTTCTCCTCATCACGTTCCTCAGACAATTATAACACCTCTCCAATAAATCCTGATAATTTTGATTTTTTCCAAAAGACCACATCCAATGAACATCAGCCATCTATTAATCAAAATCCCCTTGATCTTCTTTTTATCAGTCACTTTTTTTTTGATTTTTTTTTTTTTTTTTGGGGGGGGGGTTAGTATTTGCTGCTGTGCCTAGGATCAATACCAGGTTTTTTCTTTCTTTTTTTTGTTCAATCCTGTGTCACCAAAAATTATCAAATTACCACCTTTTTTTTCAACATTTGACCCCTTTTTCTGGAATTCCAATTCATCTCCCACCACCCTCAAATTTTATACAATGAATTGAATCCCTCCTTGATCCTCACCCCAATCAAAGTATACAGTTTAGAGGGAACAAGATGGGAGGAGATGGTTTGAAAAACATACAGAGAGGTGGGAAGAAAAGGGCTTTCCATTGAAGGATGGCTCAAATGGGAGGTTTGTGTCTGAAAGTCATCACTATTATTCAAAGGTGAATTGGGAGGCCCCATTGTCTAAGTTTGTGTCTGAAATTCATCACTATTGTTTGATGGTGAAGTGGGAGGCCCCATTGGCTTGAGCTTTTGGCTAGCAAGAAAATTATCATGAGCCTGTTTTTTTACAATCTAAATCAGTCAGTATTAACTTGACAGAAAAGAAAAGAAATTGCCTCCTTACTTGAACAGGTTTTGATTTTAATGGATATAGTGGAATAAATTGCTCCTCATTGGAAAAGTTGTTGAGTTCTTCCACCCCAGGAAGAGAGCAATTGAAAGAAGTAAGTGAGGGGTCCAAGGAAGGGTTTGAATCATTTATCAATGGCAATTTAGACATTATTGGAGCTGATTTCAGCTCTCTTAAGCTGACTTGAGCCTTTAGAAGCTGATGAGCAAGGATTGTTTGTTTTAGAGTTACTTGGCAATGTTTGCTTTGGTCTATTTAATTTTTTTGTAGACTTGCAAGGGATATTTGATGAGGGGCCATTTGGAAAGATTATGAGTTATGAAATGATAAGAATAATGAAGTGATGAGGATAGAAATGGTGGGATGAGAGATGAAGCAATGAGAATAGCAATGAAGAGATGAGAGAAATAAATTGATGGGAGTGATGGAGTTACCAGAGCAATAAAGTGATTTTTTCCAATGAGGTTGGAGGTAGAAGTGATGAGAGTGATGAAGTGAAAAGAGAAATAAAGTGATGCGAATTATCAAGTGATGAGAGAAATAAAGTGATGAGAGTGATCAAGTGATGAGATTGATGAACTATTGCAAGCAATAAAGTGATGAGAGTGATGAATCAGATTTTTCTAATGAGGTTGGAGGTATAATTTTTCCAATGAGGTTGGAGGTAGAATTTTTTGAATGAGGTTTGAGGTAGAATTTTTTGAATGAGGTTGGAGGTAGAATTTTTCCAATGAGGTTGGAGGTAGAAGAAGGTGAGGTTGGAAACCAAGGGTGTATGACATGGACTGATATGTGGTTGAGGTGGTAAAAGCATTTAAATACTTCATCTGAAAAAACCCATTTTTTTCAGGTAACTCTGACACGTCTGATGTGAAATAGGTGGGTTTTTTTGATTCTTAATGGCAGTTTTGAAAAGGAAGATTTGGGTTGAAAAGCACCATTAAAAAATGGCAGTTTTGGTTAACTCTGATACACCCTATTCCTACCACACTTTGGCCATCCTGGTACAATTGCAGATCATTTCTATTAATAGACACCATAATGGCAATTACAAAAGCTTTCAGGTCCAGAATTCCAATGAAAGGGGCCTTTTAACTATCAGTCCCGATTGGCCGGTTTGTTTCCTAGTTTTTTGGTTTATCTTTTCTATTTCCATTTTTCTTTTTAATTATTTATTTTGAATTATTATATAATTGATTAGATGGTTTCTAAATCAGAAAGAGGTTATCTAGTTTTCCATGGCTATCATTTTTTTTACCTAGCTCAGAGAGCTTTATTTAAGGGTTTCCAATTGTATGAATTTGTATCACTACTAACTTTAGGGTGGCAGAGTCACTAATATTGATTTTTTCCACCTTCTTTGTTGTTAATTTTGATTAATGAGAGGTGAGTTTCAAGAATGGTTCAATTAACTGTTTTCAATTTTCTTTATATTGTGTATCAAAAGTGTATGAATTTCTTTTTTCCTTTAAAATATACCTTTTTCTCCTCCTCCTTGAGTGCAAGATGAGATTTTTTATTTTCAGTATTGGGAAGGTATCTCACCTAGCTGGGTAAGGCTCTAGTTGAAATGGATACAGATGATATGGGTTGGGATTTTGAGCCCCTGGGTTATTTGGGGTGATTTTTCTTGGGCATATAATTAATTAATTAATTCCCAATATTTTTGAGATATTCCATTTTTTCTCTCTTTATCCTTCACTTACAACTTCTATATCTTTTTTCAGATGCTTTGAGTTTTGTCTTTGTTTTTTGGCTGGCTATTTTTTTAGTGTTTTTGTTGTTTTAATATCTTAAACTATGCATTTATTCTTTATAATTCATTTATTGTGGAAAATTTCATTATTACAATAAATTTTTGAGATATATGAATAATTGACATAGTGGTCCAGAAACCTATTCATTTTCTGATTCTTGAAACTTACTTAATGTTTTAAAAATTGTGGAAATTATGGCAAGATATTAAATTAGTGGAAGTATAAGAAGGAATTACAGAAAAAGAAATTCTAGAAAATTGTGACTTACAATGAATAATTGCTCTTACAATGGGGAGCTATATTGCTGATATGATCTAAAAATCAGTTGGGATTAATGATGGGAAAACAGCTGGGAGTATCCCTCATTATTAGAAAAATATTAGCTTCATATGTCACCATGATACAACAAAAGAAAGAGAAAAATTTCTTCCCTAAAGGTACTCTACAAGCCCTTTTTCTTAGTTTTGTCTCAAAAATCCTGCATTAAATTTGATTCTGACCATCCTGAATGGACCCTTCTGGTCTCACAGGTGTGTATCC
Organism: Puccinia polysora; assembly: GCA_025617555.3. NCBI lineage: Eukaryota > Fungi > Basidiomycota > Pucciniomycetes > Pucciniales > Pucciniaceae > Puccinia > Puccinia polysora. The sequence goes on along the minus strand of CM062621.1, from coordinate 47,307,915 downwards.
ATCTGTAATGGGCTGGACCAGCCCCTGTGATTTTCAATCCACTGCCTGGCTTTTCTTTACATCCATGTCTAAAAATTCCTGTGGCTAACTGGGCTGGTTCTTACTTAATAGCCCCCCTCAACAACAGCCAGGTTTCCTTTTGCACCCTGGGCCAGTCTTTTATAGACCCATGCTACCCCTGGACCTGCCCAATTACTCACATAGCTGCCACAATGTGTGTGGAGATGGCTCTCTCCCTCAATACCTGAAAAACTTTGGGAAGGGATCAAATCTCCCCCCCAAGTCATTTTTCCAATTGGTTGGGATTTGAAGGTGGTCAGGCCCCCCTCCATCATGACTGGGGGGGGAGTTCCCTTGTGGGGGATGGGGGGGTGGTCAGATCCCCCGCACCTCACTAGTTTTTTTGCTCCCTTCCTTTCAGAAATTGAGGAGAGGGGACTCCCCACTGCAACCAGTCCATTCACAGCAGCAGCCCCATGGCCTCAGCAACCAGGGTAGGGGTTGTTAAAATACGTATGCACTTACACGTGTGCTACGTATGAGTTTAATCCAAATGGGATGCACATTTGGGCCTCTGCGGCCCATTGGGCAAACACACGGGCCATATGGTCCTGTGTGGATGTCACGGATTTGGGGAAACTGGCCTCAAAACGCGTGAAACAGGCCTATTGGTACATGCGCCCTAACGGGCCCAGTGAGGTATATGGGAAAATACAGCCAGATGGGCTTGTATGGGAATAATTGGGCCCAAGGTTTATTTTGGACATACTTGGCCAGATGGGCTGGCCCGCCAAAGTATGTTAAACTCACTTTTTGGGCTTTGGGCGGCCCATTGGGGCCGCCGCCTGTGTCACAGCCTGCTTGGGGCCGCTGTTTTTGCTTTTGGCCTGTATATGGGGCCTGATGACCCGCGCAGGGCTGTTGTAGGGGGCAGAGGAACTCAAAATGGAGTCCCCCCACCCCAGTCGCGGCTGCCGCGGAGCTGGGGCCAATGGCCCTGGCTCCTCCCCCTCCCCTCGCTTGCCATTGCAAGGAGGAGGAGGAAGGGCTGGCTGGGTTGAACCAGCCAGCAACCGGTTGCAAGAGGCAACCAGTCAGGGTGGGGGGGACCTGATCACCCCCCCCACCAAATGTGGTGGCTGGGCCGGTTGCAGCAAGGCAACCGGCGGTGGGGGGGAATTGACCACCCCCCCACCACCAAAAGGGGCGCTCTCCCCCCCCCCCCCTTTACCAAGGGAGAGGAGCGACGGGCTGGAGGGGATTTGAACACCCCCAAGCCCACCTACCTTGATGACGCCCTGGGGGTATCAACCTCCAGGGCCCCTGGTAGGGGGATTTGACTGCCCCCTCCAGGGATTTGAGTGAAAGAGGGGGGGCGGCATGTCCGCCGGTTACACCCCCCCATGTGTGTCTGAGACCGGACCCAGGTGTGTCCTGGGTCCCACCTGGCCATATGTATGGCCAGGGGCTGGTTGCATGAGGCAATGAGCCAGAATGTGAGGTAACAGGCTGGTTTTAACAGACAACCAGCCAGGGGTTTGAACAGCTAAGGGGCTTGTTCAGCCCCATTACAGTGGAAACACCAGAAATGACCATAATAGGCTGGTTTTAAGGGTACAGGGGCTGATTCCATGCGGGCTGATGTAGCCCAAACCAAGTAACAAGGTCTGTAGAGCCTGTAGAGCTCTTTTGGAGCGGAAAATTTGCCTTTTGGCTTGTTGTATCACGGGCTCACAAGAGGCCAATCTTTTGTACTTGAGGAGCTCTTCTCCCTGCTGTTTTCCATCATCCATTCATCATCCAATCAAATTCATCACCAATATCATCCAACATATTGCCCCATTGTGAGAGCCCATTAGCAATTATTGACACAAGGTGTCCAGCATTTCTTTTTCTTTAAATACTGCTCATTTGCCTAAGCTAATTGCTGGCCATAATTATAACAGGGGTGCTATAAACCAAGTCCCTCTGCCCCCGTAATGGCCCCATGCAAGCCATTGGGCTCAGAAAGTTCAAGAAACACTAAAAAAGTGGCTGCAAGTGGGCTGAAACATGGGAAATGGCCCCAAAGGTCATTCCCAGCCTGAGAACCTAAAAAGAATACTTTGGCAGATCAGCCTGGCTAGCTGATTGCGCCTAAAATACAAAGGGGGGCCAATCATGGCCCCCAAGCCCATTGGACTTGCGGGGCCAATGCACCCCACTGGGCCTTTAAGGGTCCATGTGCCAAATAACTTGAAATCTTTTTTTTGGAGCCAGTTTCCCCCAAAACAAATTACAGACACACAGGCCCACATGGTCCATGTTATTTCCAATGGGCAATGGAAGCCAAGTTTTGCATTCCATTTGGACTAAAACTATACAACGCACATATATAATTGCCCACATACCTTGAAAAATCTCACTGGAATACAAGATTAAACTTTTCAATTTTTTCTTTCTTTTTATTTATTATTATTATTTTTTTCTAAAAATTCACATAAAAAGAATACATGAATTTATGAACATAGATTTTGTGTTAAATTTGTGCAGATTTTTCTTCCATATTAGAAAGCCAAAATAATTTCCCTTTGTAGATCTGTATGTTCTCTGTTCAATAGGTTCATCAGGTATCTGGTTCTTGGGTAACCACACATATATTTTTGTAGATTCTCATTTTTATCTGAATAGATATAGTATTTAATTATTTCCTTGATCATTTATATCTTTTCTTTAATAGATTTTCTGATTTTGAATAATTCATTCTAATTAATTTTCTCAAAACAAAGTGGAAAAGGAATTTTCAGTTCTTCAATGTTCCTTTGAAGATAGTGTTTAATCAAAATTACAGGGAATAAAATGAATTTTCATGAGATTTCTCAACTCAATATTGAGTCAACAGAATTCTCAAAGTGCAATTTTTGGATTAAAAATGGAAATATAAAATCTTTTATGAGCTTATCATTTCATCTAGGTCATCAATATTCATGATAAATTGTAGCACATAATTTCCTATTTCAAAATCAAATGAAATCTGGGTCTCATCAAGTTCCTTTTTTGATAAGCCAAAGTTTCTTCAAAAAATTGAGTAGCATGATTTTTTTCCCAATCCAAAATTTTCTTAAATCAATTTTATTCTGTTTGAACATTGGGGAAGTTTTTATTTTCTGTTATCTTTATTTCAATCTGGTAATACATCTTTTTCCTGGTTATAAACAATATTAATTAATGTTACAGTGTTTATATCTCTTGTATTCTGTTTCAAGGGCTGGAATAAATCTTATCCATTCATGTTATTATCCATCTGAGTTCTTAAATTCTAGTTCAAGACCACAAAATATCCACAAAATTAATTCCTACAGCTTGAATCAGAATCTCTTCTCAAGCATACTTTTGAGAGTGATAGGCTTCTAATAAATCTGGTTAAGTGCCTGTTATTTTGTTTAATTTACCTCAGAATTTTGAATTAATTTTTTGATCCCTTTTACTGATGATGAATTTCTGAATTCCTACTTCAGCTGAGATTATTTTCAAAAATATGAATTCTAATCCCATAACTGTTTCATGTTTTTTGGTTGAAGATGAATACTGCTCTTTAAGAGAATTTTTCAACTATCACCATCACATATTTATAGGAATAGGTTGTATCAGAGTTGAAATTTTCAAAAAATTAAATGGCTGATTTCAGGCCTATCCATTCTTTTTTTTAATATTTTTATTTCAGTTAAAACCATTGATTCATTGTTTATTTTGATGAAAAAATATTTCTCAAAAATCTGATATTTTTACTGAAATAAGCTTTTTAAATTTTTCAAAATTTTAACTCTGATACACTATAATATGGTCATCCAAGGAATATTCCTATGGAAAAATATGTATTTATGATCTCCAATCTCACTTTTGGTTGAGGAATCTTTTTTCATTTGACAAACTTCTTCCCTTTTTTTTTGGCCCAGGATAAAATCATACCAAATAAGTTACAAAAATCACACCAATGACACCAAAATGCAAAATTTTAGCAAAATAATCTCTAAAATGATGCCAGAATTTATCATTTGCCTGATTATAGTAATTTTCACTATTTTCCCGCCACCTGGAATGCTTTCCCAATCCAGGGAGGTGTGTTATCACATGCCAGTGAGGTGTGTTATCTCATGCCAAGGAATGGTGGCCTATTATCCCATGCCATGGTGTGGTATTATTGGCATGTCCCCCCCCCCTTGACATGCCAAGGGGGGGGGGTCCTTTCTGGAGGCCCTTCTATCACTGGGCATTTTTTAAAAGGCCACAAAACCCAATGCCCCAGCTTTGCAGCAGTTTCAAGGACCATCTCAAAACCCACTGCAGTGAAGATGGTTTTGAAAAAAAACACCAGGGAGTCACAGGTTGCAATATCACCCAGAGTAATGTGAGGTGATGGGGGTCCTTCCCCCCCTTTTTTCATATTTATTATTATTATTTTCAAGTTTTTGTTTGTTTTTTTTTTATTTGAATTGAAATTTAATGAATTTTTCACTGCAGTTTTGAAACTCACCCAGAGTTGGGTGAGGTGGTGGAAGTCTTCTGCCCCCAATTTTTTATTTTTTTTATTTTTTTATATATTTTTTGATTCTTTTTGGAACTTTTCTAATTGAATTTTTCAATTTTTTTTATATTTTTTTGAATGTCTTTTTTTTCTTCATTTTTTTTGTATATATTTTGATATTTTGAAAATTTTTATTTATCACTGGATATTTTTGAGGCTCCACTAAAATCATCCCAATTTTTTTAAAAAAAGGCCTGATTTCAGAAATGTTTTAATAAAATGACACCACAAGGCATCATTGATGTCATTAGAGTAATTTTTTGATATAATCATCCCAATTGGAATAATTTCCTAGTCCAGGAAGGCATGCATCATTTTTAAGGTTCAAAGGAGTGCCTGGGATGTGAGAAAATGCCATTTTTTGGTGTATTGGGCCCCCAAAGGCCTGTAAAAATTAATTGAGGCCCTTGGGGGCTAAATTGAAGCATCCATTCCACCTGTGGGTTTTGTCTGGGGAAGAATACTTTTGGAGAATTAAAATATGGATACCAATTGATTAAATTTAATATTAAAAAATGCTATGAATATCATTTTTTTTTCAAGGAATTCAAGCCTGACCTCAGAATTGGAAGAAAAATTCATCCAATGTAATAAAAATAAGAAAAATAATAAAGAACTTCCTTGAAAAAAATGAGATAGTGCAATTGGAGTATAAATACCTTCTACCAAAAATAAAAAAATCCTAAATAATAATACTTCATGCTGGGAATTTGAATATATGGAATATTCAAACAAATATACCATCCAGTTAATAAATAATTATAAAAAATAAAAATTGATGAATATATCTATTTCACAAGTAGAATTGAAATATGCTGAAATAATCTAACAAAAGCTTCATCAAGTAAAAAATAAAAAATATCAAATATAAAAAGTTTATTTCTATGAATAAGAATTCAAATTTCCGGTGAGATCTGAATACATTGCCATAAAGCTAAAAGAAAATATAAAAATTCTATATATACCTCTGGAATATGAGGGTTATTAAAATCTGTTGAAATATGCAAAAAACCTGTTCATTGAGTTACATAATAAGAACAAGAAATCAAAAATTGATTTCTTTGAATCAAAATTATTATTTGTGATGGAATTTAAAGAAAACTTACCAAACATAGAAAAATATACAAAAATGCCACATGAACCTATTCCAAGAGAAGCATTTATATTTTATGAAAAATTTCAAAAGAAGCCCCTTCAATTGCATGAATGATCAGAGAAATATTGAAATTTGATTTTTTTCAATAAGGCATTGATTTTATCATGGGATCAGTTCTTTAAATCACATATTTTTATGCCTCTGCAACATTACCCCCACACATACAAAACCTTTATTTCATGGTTGTTTGGTTTTTTGATATTCTTGCGCCGCAGCCCTGTAGCTTGGTTTCTAAAGCCCTTATAAATAATATTTGGTAATTTTGGAAGCATTGGAAAACCTCAAAAAATTCATTCAAAAAATAAAAAAAAATCAAATTTCTCATTGCATTGTTGGATCTGTTTCTTTTTTTTTTTTGATTAATTTTTTTGGCTATTCAATATCTAAAAGAGTTGAAAAAAAAATCAAAGAGAATTTTAATATTTTTTCTTCATTTTTTGGATGTATTCTTGTCCTCCAAAAATTTAATCCAACCCAAAAAAACTTCAAAATAAAACATCCAATTCAATGTTTTCTTTTGACATCTGGAATCAAAGTTTTCCTCAATTTATTTTTACAGAACTTTAGAAAAGCATTAAAGCATCAAAATTAAAATTATTCTGACTTCTTTTCACATTTTTTAAACCACGAAATGAAGCAGTTAAGATAATTTTTGGTTTCATCTTTGAAAGCTTTTCTAAATTTCTTTAGAAAGAAATTTAGGAAAACTTTGACGCAAGGTCTTTAAAAAAACATTGAAAGGGATGTGTTATTTTGTATTATTCTTACATTGGATTCAATTTTGGGAGGCCAAGGATACATCCAAAAAATCCCAAAATGGTATGACAGAGATCCTTGATTGTTTTTTTCAACCTTTTTAGAGATTGAATTTTCAAAAAAAAAATAAGGAGGCAAAGAAAAGGATCCAAAAATGCATTGAGAAATTACATATTTCTGATCATTAGATTTAATTATTTAAGGTGTAATATTACATCGAAAAAATTCCAAATAGATAACAGAAAGCTCTTTGATGGTTTTTTAAATGTTCTGAAAGCTTAAATCACCAAGAAAAATAATTAAAAGCACAAAGAAAAGGAGCTAAAACTGCAATGAGAAATGAGATTTTTCTATTTTTTGAATGAAATTTTTAAGATTTCCAAATTCTCCCAAGATGATCAAAGAGTTTTTATAAGAATTTCAGACACCCAGCTACAGGTCTGGGGTTTCAAATTTCCAAAAAAAATGAATTCTTGAAACACCTGTGAAATAAAGGATTTGTCTGTGTGGGAGTTACATCATGCAGATGTAGAACACCTGTGATATAAATTATTGCACCCATGAGAAAATTAATGCCCTTTACAATAATCAATCTTTTAAATTTTATTTTTTTATTGTTTTGATTGATGATACTTCTGTTGGAATATTTCAAGATATTTGAATTCCTTGTGCAAAAAAATTAAAATTGTTGGTTTTAATATTATTTTGATGCTTGTTACAAATTTATTTGCATTCCATCACAAATCTTTAATTTTCTTCAAAGAAGAATTCTTTTAATATTTTATAATTATTGATTTACTGGATGGTATATTTTTTTGAATATTTCAAAATCATCAAATTCCCTAAATGAAATAGGTATATGCAGCATTTTTTTATGTTTGGTAAAAATTTATTTATATTTCACTGAATATATTTCTCTTTTTTCAATGAAATTAATTTTTTATCATTTTTATAATTTATCTTAAATTTGATGATGTTTTTGGTTCCAAGTCTGAGTTCAGAATTGAATTGCCTGAAAAAAATGATATTTACAGCATTTTTACCTATGAAATTGACTCCATTGGTATCCATATTTGAATTGTTCAAAGTTTTCTACCCCAGAAGGACCCACAGGGGATCTGGAGGGCTTGATTTAGCCCCCAGTGACTCAATTAATGTTTACAGGCCTTTGGAGGCCCAAAAATCCATCAAATTTCATTTTTGAACACCCCAGGAACTCTCCTAATCCTTGAATCAAACCTCCCTGGGGAGGAATGCATGCCAATTGAGCTGATTTTAGTAAAGAGATTAATATAGCAATTCCAATGACTCCTTTTGGCATCATTTTAGCAAGAAAATTTTTAAAATTGCAAAAATTCCAGAAACTGGTGTGATTTTAGTAATTGTTTTTGGAATGATTCTAGCCTGGGCAATATTTTAGATTTCTTTTACACAATATAACTAACTTTTGTTTCATGATCCAGAGTTTGAAAATTATTTGTTTGATTTTTTTGAAACATTTCACATACATTTTGAAAAGAATATCAATGTTTGAGCTACATTCTCTATAGTTTTGATGTTTTCCCCAAGGATTTACCCTTCAAAAACTTTATACAGGGACTCTGAACTGATTTTTTCCATCCTCAGAATCCAGATATTCATCACTATTTTCTCACCACATCCCTTTTACCCACCAAAAGTCAAATGCTTATCAAATTCAAATAAAGAGAATAATATCTATATCTCAATAAAGGCTAGTTAATAGTTTTTAAAATCAATCCTTTTCTATAATGAATCCCTTTTTTCATTAAATTTTCACCAATTATCCAGCCTGAAATCTCTCCAATATTTATCAAGATGTTCCTCATTCACCCCAACCAAAATTCCCAACCTCTGAATAAAATTACCAAAACACTCTAAGTAGTTCTTTGGGTGTAACTTTGATCTCTTTTTTGGTCGCCTGGGCTACATCACAAACTCTGCTTTGTATCAAGATAAAAATTATTTTGATAGTATGTACATACAAAAATCAAGCACCTCCACAAAATACCCAAGGCCTCTAACCATATCAAACTGAAAAATCTTACATTAAACAAAAAATCCACTATCCCACAGGCAGCCAATGTAAATTTTATTTCTTGTTATTTTAGATGTGTTTTTATAACAAAATATTAATGTTTGTTTTATCTTGTATCATAATCTGAGACTTATATTACTACTCAAGGAAAAACAAAAAATCCTGAAACTCAAAAATATTGCCAATCCAATCATTGTTCCCAAACTTATAATCTACAAACTGATATTAGTTACAATACTTCCTCTATTCATCAGAATATTCAAAAGGATTCCATGCCTTCACTCCCAGATTTACCTTATATTTCCCACAGCTATTCTAGGTGTATAATATTTTTCTACTGGTTGAAAATAACATAGATGTTGAATTATTTATTATATTTTAACTTTTTATTGATCTATGTTTTTAAAAAAAGATCCCAGAATTATGTTTATCCCTCAGAATGATTCCATTCCTTCAATCCAAGATTTATCCTAGCTTTTTCACAGCCATTCAAGGTATATAATATTTCTTTCTAAATTTTTGAAATAATATAGCTGTTGACTGATTTATGATAGTTTTACTTTTTGTTAATTTTTTTTATTTTAAAATCCCAGAATTTTATTGATACCTCACATTATACCAATGAAATAATGCACTCAGAAATTAAAAATAATTTCCCAAGGTGTCTCAGTATGATGATATGGATGCTAAAAGTAAAACTGATGTGGGTGATCAAGATCCAGACATTCCTGTTTTGGATAATCAACAAAATCAATATGAATCCCTTATGTCCAAGCCAGATATGAAGCCCCCTCCCAAAAGTTATTTTCAAACTACTTTATTGATAAATTCTTTGCAATATTGTGAAAAGTATCATGGTTGTGCAGTTAGCACCCTCACTTCACCCAAGGAGAAGAATGTGTACTTGAAGTGCTACTTGGGTTTCAATAATCAATCCAACCCTGGTCCTTCATCATTTCAGACCTCCTCAAGTTTTTTTATTGAAATTTCAATCTTAATGGATCAAAAAGCAGAAATTAAAGCCAGTTTAATATGGTTTTGAGGGATACAGAACACAACCATGAGCCCTGTTTTGATCATAGTGGTCAATTAATTCAGTGAATAATTCAACCTGATATTTGACCAAAGTTAGATCCATGATTGAAGCAGGTTTCCCTGCCAAACAAATATTGACATCCTTAAAACAGAAAGATGGGAAGAATTTAAAAATAAGCATAGATATTTACAACAAGAAAAATAGAATGAAGAAAGAAGTTCTTTCTAGTCAATCATCTCTTCAATGTTTCTCTGATTAATACCTTATCTGATAAATGAATTAATTCTGTTATGACCTCATCAGATGGAACTTTGACAGCAATTTTTTTCCCTCGCCTATCATCAGTATATTTAGCTAAAAAATTTTACCATGTTTGTTTAATGAATTGCACATAAAAGAAAAACTTATATCTATATACCTTGTTGAACTTTGCTGTAATGGCTTCAATAGGCCAAATATCTACAATAGAATTTTCCCTGATGAGACAAAAAACCCAAGAATTCTATTCTTGGGCTTTTTCACAGTTCAGATTAATTCTTTCTGAAGAAGATTTACCCATATTCATTTTAAAAGACAGAGATTTGGCTTTTTTAGATGCAATTGAGGATCAATTTTGTGTCAATTCCCAACAAGAAATTAGATCTGATTAAAAATTTTTTGATAGGGTGAACAATGGAATTGAAAAAATTAATCATCAAAGTGTTCACCTCCTTTTCACTTGGCATATCAGCAAGAACATATTGGCCAGATGTAACACAGTTTTTGGATCTGAGGACCTTCGGGATTCATTTATTTCTGGTTGGAACACATTTTTTGGGTCAAGAAACAAGAACAACTCTGAAGCTTGTTTTTCAAGATTTAATTCCCTCATGGAATCAGAACTTGGTTTCCCAAAATCAATCAGGAAATTCTGGATCAGGTATCAGAAATATCTTTTAGCCCTGTGGACTTTCAACCACTTGCATCTTGAAAATACAGGTATTTCAAGGCCTGAGGGTTCCCATTATTTTGAAGAATACTAATTTTGTAACTCCACAGCGGATATTTTTACATTGCATGGAATTATAAAAAGGGAAATTTTTAATCAAAACAAGTGGATCCAAACTAAAATATCTTGTCAATCTTTGAAAATATTGATGAATTTCACAGATGTATGTGATAATGTTCACAGTAAAATTTCTCTTTATGCATTGATCAAATTAAAAGAGAGATATTCTCATATCCCTGAAGCAAGAACTAAATCATAAAAGATATATTTCTTCATCTCTTTTAAAATGCCTTGCAGTCATATGTTAGATGACATCAGGCACTCTGAAATTTTACTTGAGCTCAATGACTTTCATGCACAGTGGCATCTTCATGTGAATTCTAAATATTATGTTTTAGTATCTTCATTGTTTGCAAAATTTTGAAGAAAAAATCAAATATATTTGTGTTAGTTTCAGAGGTCTTCCAGCAGATAGGAAACTACAGATGTTGGAACAAATGTTATATTTCCCTAGAAATATTCCTTTTTCTGTAAAAAAAATTAATCTTGATCATTTTTCTTAATTTTCTGACTAAGGATGATTTTCTTAGAAAAAAAAATTGGGCAAGATTTGAATTCCTTGCAAAAAATGATATTTATAGAATTTTTGCTTATTAAATTTACTCAATTGGTGTCCATGTTGAATTCCCTTAAAGCTTCAGCCCCAGAAAGACCCCACAGGGGGGTCTGAAGGCCTTAATTTAGCCCCCCAGGGCCTAAATTAATGTTTACAGGCCTTTGGAAGCCCAAAAAGCCATCAAATGGTGTGTTATCTCACCACAAGAAATCCTTTAAACCTCAAATAGGCTGCATGACTTCTTGGGGTACAAAAGCACACCAATTGGAATGATTAGGGCGTATCAGAGTTAGCAAGACCGCCATTAGAAATCTGCAATTTTTTTGACCAAACCTGCTGTTTTTAATTGTGGGTTTCTGAAATACACATACCCCCTAACTGGTGTATTTCAAAATGGTGTGTTTCATGAAAATTGCAGATTTCAAACATCAAACCCTCCATTAAACCCACCATTTATGCATCATCATCCATCCACCATCCATCACATCTAAAACACCCATCCACATCAGGAAATCCATACCAATCCCTTCTCCATTTCTTCAGGAACATCTCATCTCCATTGCTTCACATCTCCATTGCTTCACATCTCTATTTATTCACATCTCCATTGCTTCACATCTCTATTGCTTCACATGTCCATCTTCACACAAACCCCATCATCATGTCATCACCCCACACCAAATCACCATCTTTCTCAACATGTCCAATCAAACTTCCCGCCAGCAAGTTGAAAATGCAAAAAAGCTGACTGAACTTTTGTTAGTATTTGACTCTGATTCAGACTCCAATTCAGACTCCAATTTGGAATCAACTTGGTTGGCTTTGAATGCTCTATTACAAAAGCAATACATGGTTCCAAGAAGACAAACTCTCCACAACCCTATGTCTTCATCTCCTCCCCAACTTAAGCTTCCAGCAACTTTTACAAACTCTATTTCCTTCATTCATAAAACTTTTGGATATGATTGAAGACCACAAAATCTTCCGGAATAATTCTTGGAATCCTCAACGTAATCCAGCTATCCAACTGGCTGTTGCTCTTTGTAGATTGGCATCAAATGGAAATGGAGTGGCAATTCATCAATTAGAAAATCTATTATCAGTTGGTTATGGAACCATTGACTCATACACCAAAAGAGTCATGATTTCTATCCTATCTTTCCATTGCTCAGTCCTTTCTTGGCCAACCAAAGAAAAACGCAAGGAGATATCTCAAGTAATGGATACTGAAGGCTTTCCTGGTTTCATTGGGTTTGTTGAGGGAACCACCATCCCCTTGAGTCAATAACCCAAGCTAGATGGCAACCACTATTTTGATTGCAAAAAAAGGCAACTAATTCATTTTTTTTCCAATGAATTTGATAACACCTTTTATCACACACTGAGAAAATATGTTTTTTATGTTTTTTAGATACTCTGTGGCACTAAAACTTGTTTGCAATAACAAAAAGAAGTTCATATCCCTCCATGCTGGCCTTCCAGGTTCTTTTCATGATTCATACGTGTTCAATTGGATGTGGATTTCCCAACAACCAGAGAACTACTTTGACCAAGATCAAAAACTTCTGGCTGATTCAGCTTATGCTAGTCAGAAATATGTGGTTCCAGCATACTGGAATGTTTTGTCCAACAATCAAGGAAAAACCAATTTCAATTATCATCTTGCTCAACCACAAGTTTGGATTGAGAATGCCATAGGATTCCTGAAAGGAAGATGGGCCAGCTTAAGGGAAATGCAAAACCAGCTTTGAAATCCCAAAGACATGAATTTCCTCATCCACTTGATTATCACTTGTGTAATCCTTCACAATCTTTTGGCCAACGTCAAATATGAATGAAAAAAAATATTTGAAGATGATATTCCTGATCTGCCTCAAGTCATCCTTGTATCATCTTGTCCCTCATCTTCTTCTATGAGAGAGCGGATTTTACCCCTCACCCTTTCCCACTTTGATGAGAAAGATTTTGTTTTGAAATAGGTAAAAAATGTTTTTTTTGTTTTGGTTGTTCAACCAAAGAATCCTAGGCTGACTCACTCTGTTTTTTTTCTTTCTTTTTTTTTCTTAGACAAAACTGACCCAACACCTCACCCCACCACACCACCCACCTCACCCCACCAAACCACTGGTCCACTCTCCTCCTCAACCACCACCCCCTCCTCACCCACCACCTCCTCCTCACCCACCACATCCACCTCACCCACCACATCCACCTCACCCACCACCTTTGGCACCAGTAAGCTCTCCTCATCCTCATCCTCATCCTCCCCATCATCAGAAGCTAACCACCTTGCTTGCTTGCTCCTTCACCACCCCCCCTTTCATTGCTTGCCTGCCGGCCCCACCTTGGCCCCCCCTTACCTTTCTCAACCGCCGGCCCCACCTCAACCCCGCCCCCCTCCTTGCTTGGCCGCCAGTGCCACCTTTCCCCCACCCTCTTGATCCGCAGGCCCCCACTCCTTGCCCGCCAGCCCCTGCTCCTTGCTTGCCCCCTCCTTGCCCGCCAGCCCTACCTTGGCCCTCCCCCTCCTTGCTTGGCTGCCGGTGCCACCTTGCCCCCCCCTCTTGTTTTTTCTTTTTTTTTTTGGGTGCTGATGTGATGCGATTTTTTTTTTTTTGGTACAATTGTTTTTTTTTTTTGGTGATCACGTTTCTGGTGAACTTGGGATCAAGTCCATGTTTGGTTTCATTTTTTTTGATTCAATCTTGTTTTTCCAATGATGTCCATTTGACTGACTGTTTTTTTTTTTTTGGTTTTTTTTTCAATCCCCAAACTGCTATTGGTGAATGCCCAATTCTTCTCCCACCCCCCTCAAAATGTTACACAAACAATCAAATCCTGTCTTGTTCCTCACCCCAATTTAGGTATAGGATTGGGAGGTAACAAGATGGAAGTAGATGGCTTCAAAAACATACAGAGAGGTGGGAAGAGTAGGGCTGCTTGCCAAAAGAGGCTTCAATCTTGGGATTCAGAAATTTCTTTGGAAGTTTCTGAGGAAGGTATTAATGAAAAGGTTGTCTGGTCCAGTCAAAAACCACATCCTTTGAATCTGTACCCTTCCATTGTTTTGGAAAATAAAAAGAATATTTGAAAACCCACCCAGGAAGAGTTTGAACAAGCCAAAAAAACAATCAAATCCTTCCATTTCTTCCACTGTGGAAAAGTAATTGTCCTTGATCAATCTTATCACCAAGCCCTGGTTGCAATAGTTGAATTTTTTCCCTTGGATGAACTGTTGGATTATGATAAGAAGGAAATCAACTTTGTCACCACTTCCCTTCACTGTTCAAAAAAATTTGTCAACCCAGTTTGTCCTTCAAGAGCTTGGGGTGCAAAAATGTGGGCAATTGGATGGCAAAAATTGATGGACCCCTTTAAGTTATTTGGATGCTATGTCAAGAAATCATCTATTCAATCTTCCCCTCAAGAGTATGCTTTTCTCAATCTTAATGCAGAAAAAGTCTCTCAAATTTTAGGACAAATGTTTTGCCAGTTGTCCAGACTTCCCTTTGAATCAAACCGTGAAATAATGAAGGACAACGGCATCCCCTCCTTCTCATCACTCAAATTTGGATCTTGGCCTACTCCCTTTGAATGCTCTCCACATTTCACCTTCACATCCAACTCTTTTTACAACTCAACTCAAATTGACAAAGGTGACATTGCTGAGTATTCCTTTTTACTTGCAGTTCCAACAAGGAAATCAAATGGAAAATTTATTGAAAAAAGAAATGAATATCAAGTATCTGATGTCCAATTTGTTTTTCCTGACCTGGGCTTTGGAATTGAGTTCAAGCAAAAAGGTGTTGTCAAAATGGTTTGGGCATCCAATAAGTACAAGCACTGTACTTTTCCTGCTGTGGAGACTGCCACTCATACAAGAATGGCAATGTCAATGCAAATCAACAAAACAACTAGAAACACTTTTAGGGACTTGAATAGTGGGAAAATATACTCCAGGAAAAAAATATACATAAAAAGAAAAAATATTTTTTTATTGGTGGGGTTCAAAATATTCTTAAGCATTGTTGTAATCAAAATTTTTTTTTTCTTTTTAAGTTTTTCATAAAAGAAAATATCTTTACAAGACCAGAATTTGAGTAATCTTCTTTAATTAATCTACTGTTCTGCTTCTACCAATTTATGCTGCAGCCATTGATCACTTATCCTTTTTTTCTGTTGCAAGTTGTTCCCTCCCCATTTGCAGTTGTGGTTGCTGTCAATCCTTCTCCTTTTCATCTTTTTGAAATTCTAGCTCAGCCTGTTTCAACTTCCACTCAGCATCCCATTTTTGCTGATGAGCCAAACTCTTGGTTTTCTGCTTTTGAAAATCAATAGCCAGTTGACAATCCCACTTCTCCTTTTCAAAATGCAGTTTTTCAGATTCAATTTGCAATTTCACTTTTTTTCAGAGGGCAATAGGAATGAGCTTGATTTTGAAAGCAAGGAGAATCCAATGGGCTTACTTGAATCTTGATTCTCCGTGATCTCCTCAAAGCCCAAAAAATTTGAAGTGTTTCTCCTCTTTTGAATGCTATTGGGGCTGATGTTAATGGAATTGGAGGCCTTTTTCTTTCCCTTTGCAGAGGAGGTTTGTGTGGGAACATCATTGCTCTCATTTGAAGGGGATGTTGGAGGCCCCATTGGCTTGAGTTTTTGGCCATTCAGGAATTGATGAGCCTGGTTCTTTCAAATATAAATCAGTCAGGATTAACTGGACAGAAGAGAAAAGAACTTGGTTCCTTACTTGAGCAGATGTTGATGGCAATGGTGATACAGGAATGAAATCCTCCTCATTGGCCAAGTTCTCCAGTTCTTCCACCCCAGGAAGGGAGAAATCCAAAGAAGGAGTGGAGGGGTCCAAGGTTTGGTTTGACTCCTAAATCAATGCAGAAGTAGACGTGATTGGAGCTGATTGTGTTTGAATATCCTCCTCAGCATTGGATGGGGGCCACTCATAGGTTTCTTTGGGATCACCATTGCTAGGCTGAGCATCCCCAGCCAAGTCCTCAGCATCAACTGAATTGGATTGTTGGGCATCAAAAGCAGCTAGGAGGGTGATGTTTGCCTTCTTTCCAAAGATCTCATCCATTTGAATATAAAAAGGACAAATGGAGTCCAAATTATCAACCACCAAGTTGATTCCCTTGGCTTTGTCACAGTTGGTGATACCCAAGCTGGTGGAGATTGACATGGAGTGGGCCTTTTTGTACTTGGCTTGATAATTCTTGAATTGCTCCCTCATCTGTTTGGATGACAGATCCAGCCTACCTTTTGTTTTATTCTTGAGTTCATTGGCCATCAGGAGATAACCATTAACCTTAGAGGATGGAGGTTGGACAACACATGTTTCATTGTTGGATCCAAAGAAAGCATTGTAGTTGAACAGAATTTTGAGCCAGTTTACCGGGATGATGTGATCAGCTCTCTTGAGCTTACTCAAGCCTTTGGAAGCTGATGGCAGAGGATTGTTGGATGTTGAGTTCCTGGGGGATGTTTGCTTTGGTCTATTGGATTTTTTAGTGGACTTGCAGGGGGAGGATGGCTCAGGGGCCATTTAAAAATAGTAAGAGGGATGAAGGGATGAAGGGCTATAAGAGTGTTTAAGTGGTGAGAGCAATGATGTGATGAGAAGATGAGAGTGATGAAGCAAAGAGGATAGTAAGAGATGAGAGTGATGAAGTGACAAGAGGAATAAAGCAATGAGAGTTAGGATGTGATGAAAGAAATAAACGGATGAGAGCGATGAAGTGATGAGGATAGTGATCTAATGAGAGTTAGCTGGATGTGATGAAAGCAATAAAAGGATCAGAGTGATGAACTGATAAGGATAGTGATCCAATGAGAGTTAGCTGAATGTGATGAAAGCAATAAAGTGATGAGAGTGATGAAGTGATGAGGATAGTGATGAAGAGATGAAGAGAAATGAATCAAATTTTTTTCCAATGAGGTTGGAGTTAGAAGGAGGTGGAAATCTAGGGGTGGATGACGTGGACAGTTGGTGGAAGCCTTTAAATACTTTATTTGAAAAAAACCACTTATTCCCAGGTAACTCTGAAATTCTGATTTGAAATTAGTCTTTTTTTTTATTCTTAATGACAGATTTGAAATGGCCTATTTGGTTTGAAACCCGCCATTAAAAAATGGTGGTTTGCTTAACTTTGATACGCCCTATTATAGTAAAAAATCACTATAATCACACCATTGATGCCTTTTAAAGTCTGCATGCCTTCCTGGGGTGGTAAAGCATGCCAATTTGCATGATTATAGCAATAAAAATACTATGATAATGTCAATGACACCTTTTTGGAATCATTGGTGTGATCTTAGGAAATTTTTTGGAATTATTTTAGCCTTGGCCTTTTTTTGGGGGGGGGAATGTTCATAGGCTGCTAAATCTTTGGTGGCTTCTTTTTTTGAGTTTTTCCATCAAGATCTTTCTTGAACTTTTATGCATTTCTTTCACTTGAAAAGTACCTTTCTGAGCAGATATCATTACACAATTTGAAAATCACTTGTATATTTTCTTGTGAATTCATCATCATAAAATGGGGTTTTTTTAATTGAATTTTTTATTTTATCTAGAGAGCTGAAACTCCCTTCTTTATATGTTTTTAAGAATTTATTATTCATGCTTTATATGTAAGTCAATTAGTAGTTTTTTGTTTTATATTAAATCAAGCAGATTGTAAAACCCACATCCATAGTTTATCCTGACTGAATCAAAGATTACTTCATCCCAATAAAAATAAATACTAACAAGTGAATGTACCATTTTATTCTAGGTAATGATCTGTAATAGAAGGAAAATTTGGAAGGGGTCACTTTCTGAGGCCATAAAAAATTTTATGCTTGGCTTCAGAATTTTGAGAATTTCAATTTTAACTTTATATTTTTGATAAAAATCTGCCATCTGGGATAATATCCACTGGTTATTTTAATTTTAATGTTTTGTTTTCCAGGAAATAATCAATTTTCTCTAATGCCTGTACTAGATCTAGGAATTCAATTTTACTAGCTTCATAGCTCTTCAAAGTTTCTTTGATCTGTCTAGATATGAAAAATATAGGTTTATACATGATTTCATCATCATCCACTTATTTCTTGTGACAAGAAAGATCCAATTCCATCCCAGGATGCACCAATATAAACCTGAAGAGCCTGTTGCAGTCTATTTTTTCTCCAAGAGTGGCTGAATTCATAGCTTCTTTTTTTCATAAGGTTTCAAATTTTCCATATCAATCCAAAATATTAAATCCTTTTTACATCTTTCATTTATTAATTTGCCTATCTGGACAAATTTTTAGATTAAATTCCTCAAATAGCCAAAGAAATTGACAAAATACAATATACCAGTCTTACTCTTTCACATTATGATGATAATCCAGATGCTATGTGCCCTAGATATTGGTTTTCACCATTGCAAAATATTCATGCAATTTTTAACATCTAATTGATCCAGTCTGTGCTGATTTTTCCAATAATAGCCTCAAATTTTCCTAGGGAGTATCCCATTTATTATTTTATGTGATGATGTAACAAATACAAACCATAAAAAAAAACTCATCTGGTATATTTAAAAAAAATGGTATACATCATCCTTTCAAAATTTGGCTAAGAATTCTTGATATAATACATAATTTAAAGGTATTGAATGATTTTCAAGTGGTAGATAGTCCTCATAGGCTTTCTAAAGTGAGGGTGAATGGTGACATGATTGAATTCTTTAAGCATATTCATGGTAGAAATATACCTAGGCTTTTCTTGTCAGCCTGATAGATGCCAAGACCCTTGCAATGCTTGAGCTACTGGAGGTGATAGTGTTAAGAATAACTATATTATTCAATATAATACAGCAATTATCTATAGAAATAAGGATAAAGACAGTGCAAGGAGGTGGTTTGGTGGTGACTAATTGATAATTGAATTACTATTTAAATAAAATTAGGGGCCACAATTATACTGGGTATCTTTAAAACCTAGCTTGAGGGTATTAAACTTGTGATCTGTGCACCTAGGACCTTGGAAACTTTGGATAAAGGAGTTATTATCCATAAAACATATGCTATTTCTGCACCAGGGTAGCAAAACAGCAAGATAAGAGAGCAATAGCTTACTTGGTTAATGTTTAATACCAGGGTACATGCAATAACTAACTAGAGAGTGATTTTTGGGCCTATTTTAATTCTTTGAGTATTTGATTCCTATATGGTGTGGTTTCTGGATCATTATAATGTTTATTCTCTGGGAAAAATACACCCTAAAAGGGGAAGTATTTATCCTTTTCAGTTTTTCAGGGTAAAACATGGGGAAGAAGCCATGCACTGGGGCCAGAAGTGCAATCATGCATGAGACTCTAGTGGATTTTGGATTTTGGTGGCATAGGCTGGATAACCATGACAAATTTCAGGAATTATGGCAATTATTGAAATTATTATGTGATTAAAGCATGAGAAATGGGTCTGCTATACATGTATGCATCTTTCTGGCAGATGTATTTTTCTTTAAAATATTTTTCAATAATTTCATGTATCCTCTCCTGAGAAGCCTGTGAAAGTGGGTTTTTTTCCATTTTTGTGGTTTGGTAAACTGATTCAAATCCATTTTTTTTTCATCTGTCTTTTTCTGATATTTTTGACTTATCTGAGGGTTTTTTTTATACCTGATGGATTGATATGCATATTACACATACATACCTTTCACATGTATGCTGGAACATATTTTTCAGGGCTTTTTGTGATGGCTTCAGCTCTGAAAAATTGGTGCAAAGTTGTTTGCCTGTATACTGGCAATAGACTTCCCTGGATGCAGCTGTGAGAAGCAACTTGAGATTCTAGGAGCTGCATGTGTATCTCAGGGTTGTAGTGATGTGCACAACTGCATGCAGGAATTCTGAAAAAAACTTTTTTTAGTCAATAACTCCTAAACTACACACAACACACCATTTCTGACTTGATTTTAGTCAGGTAGCATATACATGATGCTCCAGGTGTGATGTCACATTGACCAAAAAGTGCCAGGTTTGGGATGTGATAATCTGGGCACTTCCTTCTAGGAGTCCAAGGAGTGGGATTTTGGGGGTATTTTTGGTGAGTGAGCCTAGCCCAATCTTGGGTGCGGAATCCATTCTGAAATATTATTCTGGGTATTCTAATTGCTTATTATAATTTTGTTTTTTTATGGTTTCTGGTGCTTTTTTCAGCTGGCTCTGCAATAGTATCTGGCTGACATTTCTAGATTATGTATGGCATTATCAAGCCTAGGTATGTAGTAATCTGCTTTAGCATAACTTTTAAAAAGTATGAAGTCTCCTACCATCCTGGATCTGTAATTTTACTAGGCTACAGTTACTGAAGTAGTTTTAGCTACTTGTTGATGGTGTCCAAACTTCCTTGATAATACCATTGATATTTGTTCATTAATAAGTTCTTCTAAAGAAATCATTGACTTAGGACTGCAAGGATAAGGGGTTCTCCTTAGCATGGGTGGATAAGGTGGTTCAATGGTCCATTTTAACCCTACATCATGGCAGATGATATTGCTTATAGGGTGATTAGTAGTGCAGAAGGAATCTTGTTTATAAGGGTTGGATCAATAAAATCAACCAGGACAGTTGCCACAAGAAGAACTCAGAGCTGCTTTGGTTTTGAGTTTATAGTATAATGAAATTTTTTACAGTGAGGCATTCAATTTGAATCATCCCAAACACTCTGGAATTTTCATGATTCATATTGTTCATGGGTTTTTATCAGAGAAAATCACACTGCCTCAAACCTTGAACTAAAGCAAATATCTCCACAGTTCCAATCATTTGAAAACCGTTCCTATATTTGATAAGTTTGAATGATGATCTGTCAGACCCAGTGGTCTACTGATGATCGGTGAATCTGTGGATTTTTCTGTTATTAAATCTCAACAGGGGTAGTTGTAAAACACAGATCTGATGATCCCTTTGGAAGCTAATAGTTTTTTTCCATCTTCGAAGGATCAAATTCCGTTCATCTTATGAAACTCATCAAGTCTCGTCACACGAGAGGCCTCGCTCGAGATCTTCAATTGATCCTTGCTAGACTGGGCGATTCAAACCGAGAATCATTTGAAACCGTCTCCAGATTTGTGGGAGGTCTGGAATCTTCTTGTGCTAGTTTATTGTTCCCGATCGCTCTTAACTCCCGGAATACCCTGCTCTGCCAGCAGTCGACTCTTGACGTTAATACGGACTACGTCATAAACCTGTGGGGACGATGGTTGTGCAGATGAAGTGGATTTGGTTCAAATTCCAATCTCGACGCTTGAATGTGTCAAGGTGTAATTAAATATTATAAGTAGGCTACCTGCCTGATGTTTCGAAATATGTTGGCTATTTCGATCTGGGCGGTTTCTCCTTCAGCTGTCCCGTCGCCTGTCACGTAAGCTTACATGCCGGGTCCGGCCAGTCTCCCAGGCTTCGATCGGGCCCCCCTCCCCCCGGTTTAGTCTGAGCGCAGATAGACCACAACATGTCACATGTGAGCCGTGAAAGCTGTGTATATATACCACTACATACACCTGAGGCCGTGCGGAGGGAGGAGGCGAAGGCTCATGACCAAGACTGGTGCGTTCACTTTTCATTCTCGAGGATGTCGATTTATTGAAAAACATATCTCGTTTGTTAATCGAAACTACGGCGAGAAACTAACTTCGAATCTCATCCATCAACCACAGCAGCAACGAAGCCGACGAACGAGGACGAACGAGGACGAACGAGGACGAACGAGGAACGAGGACGAAGGCAGAAGTAGACCAAGGAGGAACGAGCTACTGACTAGAAGAAGCCATCCAGAACGAGATTTGGCCAGCCAGACTGACCAGCGATCACTCGACGCCATCCATCGATCAGGATGAAAGCAGCTGCCGCGAGAACTTTCGGGAAGAGTGAGTCTCACTCCTACCCTAGCTTAGCCAATCCTCTCCCCGCCTCCCTTCCTCACCCTCAACTTGTCAACCCCCGTAGCCCATCCTACCCTGGCTGAGGATCGTGAGAGCCCAGACTGACGTATCCCTCGATGGCTCCAGAGACTAAGGATTCAGTCCCTTCTTCCAACGGCTCGGATGCCAAACCTGGCTCAGCCACCGATACCTCCTCCAACCCTTCCCTCAAGGTATCCTCTCCCGGTACTTTGGTTATCCGGATCGTCGAGGCCACCGGGTTGAAGTTACCTGATGGCACCGAATTACCCGAACGCATCCAACGTGCCCTCGCCAGTGATGCCGTTAGCTCGAGCTCGATCAGTAGTAGCGTAGGCGGTCAAGGCTTGAGTAACAAGTCGAGTCATCGGATCAGCGTTCACCGAAAACAAAAGTGGTGGTTACCCTGTCCGCCTCGCGTCTACTCCTTCTTCTTCTTTGATTCCTCGGGGAAAAGAAAAACTCAAATCATCCTCGGCTGACTCGCTCGAGTCCTGGCTTTTTTTTTGACTTGATTCAGATTGTATTCTGACGTATGATAAGAACGAAGTGAGTGCGGTTGCGTTTTTCTTGTTTTGTCGGCCCTTCTAGAGCTCTCTCATTCTCGATCGGTTGGGATCGATTCATATATTTAAATCCTCTGATCACTCGACCGGCTTTCTTGGTAGATCTTGGTCGACGCTGTGGGTGGTGGACTTGAGAATCCAGGATGGATGTACCGCGCCGATTTGTCAGTAATCTCATCGTCACTTGGTTCCCCAAGATCTATACATTCAAACTCGATCGCTTTGATCACCACGCTGATCCGCCACATTCTCCCTTCCTCGCCTCTGTCTCGAACCTGTGTTGATGCAACGATCAGCGATGTATCACGTGCTTCCGACGTAACCGTCTCGGCTTACCTACGAACTGCGCCGGGTCATGATCGCCAAGATATGGGTAATGATTTACTCCTCAGCACCTTCACCTTCTCGCCTAACATTGAAGCCAAGGTAAATATTCGTTATCCCCTATATTTCCCTTTTTAGCCGTCGGTTTACTCTCAACTGACTTGGGTAATATTTGGAACTCGATGTGCAACATCCTCTATCCTCATCTAGGGTGTAACCGATGTCTGGTATCCGGCCAGTAGCGGGGAGGGCAAATTTCATGTTCAAGTGATGTACAAAGCCTCGGCCGTAAGTACCTTCCGATCACACTCTGCTCTGATCTTCCCCTCACCCCGCAGATGACCTCATCTTGATCGCATCTCCGAAACTCGAATCGAAACTCCTCTAGAACGACCCGTTGACGATCGATTCGTTCGAGCTGTTGAAAGTGATCGGAAAGGGGTCGTTCGGTAAGGTGATGCAAGTTCGAAAGAAGGATACCGGTCGAATCTATGCGCTCAAGACGATCCGGAAGGCCCACATCGTCTCCAGATCCGAGGTCACCCATACCTTGGCCGAGCGTACCGTCTTGGCTCAGATCACCAATCCGTTTATTGTCCCTTTGAAATTTTGTTTCCAAAATCCTGACAAACTTTACCTCGTCTTATCGTAAGTCCATTCATTCTCCGCCTGTCAAGGAAACGATGACATCGATTGGCTCGTAGACTAGTTTTGGTCTCATACCATCCCAATTGTTCTTCAGATTCATCAATGGTGGAGAGCTATTCCATCATCTTCAGCGCGAGGGTAGATTCAGTGAGGAAAGATCTAGGCTTTATACGGCGGAATTATTGTCAGCTCTTGAATGCCTGCATTCCATGGATGTCATCTACCGGTAAGTGAGCTCGCCGGTTCGGTCCTAGCTTTGAATTTTGCTGATACAAAGCTCCAATCGATGCATTTTTCTCTGAGGCGCTCAGTGATCTCAAACCGGAGAACATCCTCTTGGACTATACTGGCCACATCGCCTTGTGCGATTTCGGACTTTGTAAGCTCAACATGGGCGAAGCTGAACGAACGAATAGTTAGTTTATTACTCAATCTTACCCGAGTAGTCAAATGTTTTCTCTAATCTTCGATGTGTAATTACGCACGGTATCGTTCTCGCCAGCCTTTTGTGGAACTCCTGAGTATGTTCTTTTTTTATCTCGCGCTCCCTCCAAATCTTACCCAGGGCCTGCTAAAACTCATGCATCTGCTGTCTTATACTTGACCTTCATGTACAGATACCTCGCGCCAGAGGTCATTAAAGGCGAAGGATATGGTAAAACTATCGATTGGTGGACACTTGGTATTTTGCTCTATGAGATGTTGTCAGGTCTTCCACCTTATTGTGAGTTACAGCCTCTCTTACCTATCGATGTTTGCTTCGTCCTGACCGCGTTGACCAATATCATTGTGCACTTTGAACAATTAGATGACGAGGGTGAGCGTGAAGTATTCCGTTTTGTTTGCCCTCTTGTTCAGTGGATGGCCCTCATTGACGTCATACCTGACTGATCATTCTGACGGTAGACCATCATACGATGTATCGCAAGATTCTTAAGGTAAACCTTGTTTGATCCATAGAAATTTGATTTTTAAGTTTGATAAAAATATCCTTACTGTATATCTACCAGGATCCCTTGACGTTTCCAGCTGAAATTAAGCCAGATGCTCGCTCGTTATTGACCGGACTCTTGGATCGAAATCCTAACACCCGGCTTGGCGCTCGCGGAGCTGAAGATATAAAACGGCATGCATTTTTTGCAAAGTCAATCGGTTTGTAGCCGGATTCTTGTAGCGATTTTGTTTTTATATTTACCTTAGGGTGGGATTTGTAGCTCAATGGTATCCCCTGTATTGCTTGATCATAAAGACTGGGATAGATTAAACTCGAAAGGCTACCGCCCTCCTTTCAAACCGAGCGTTGAAAGCGCCGCAGACGCCAGTAACTTTGACAGCGAATTTACCAGGTTAGTTTTGTTTCAATTTCTTCATCAATTTTTTTGTGAAAAAAAAGCATTTTACCCTGAAATCTCCAGGGATGTTCAGAGCAGTTTATTCAATTATTATTTTTCATTATTGTCTCGTCTAGTGAAATGCCCATGGACTCAGTAGTTGAAGATTCTCACTTGAGTGAGACGGTTCAACAACAATTCGAGTCAGTTCATTTATAAATCCTTGGTTTTCGAAAACTCCCCTTTTTCTTAGGGTTTTCTTTCTCGGTCGCCGTGATTGATTTATGTCTAAATGTTGGGATATTCCAGAGGCTTTACGTTCAATCCTGCGGGAGAATACATGAGTGAAAGTGTCCGAGACTAGGTCAACGGCAGATCGACAGAACGAGAGACGATGTCGATTAGTTTGTGGATTGATCAACCAGCAGCAGGCCATCCATCATCATCTTCACTTCTCCCCATTCACCCACTCACCCGCAGTTTTCAACAGTTTATTTTCTCAAGGTCTTCTTTTTTGCTCACCAAAAGTCTCAATGTTCAAAAAAAAAAAAGATGACAATAGATTCGTGACCTTACCTTAGGATATCTATCAAGCCTCAATATGAATCATTTTCAATATTAGTTATCATTCAGGCATCAGCACCCCGATCATCATCATAACCATCCTCATCATTTTACTTTCCATTGGACTTCAAGAAAATCCCAGGTTCTACTCTTTCTTCCATCTTTTCCTTCTCTCTCTCGCTCCACACTCATGAAGTTCATTTCTATCTCTTTAGTTTTCTTTTTTTTTTTTTTTTTGTAAATCGTACACATTCAAACAAATCCTTCCCCCCCATTGGGTTTTTTTCTTCGTCTCAGCCATATTTTTTTGTTTGTGTTCCCTTCTCTCTCTCACCCGTTTTGATTTGCTTATGCCCTTCTTTCCCCATCCTTTTTTTTTGAAACGAAATCCTACAGTGACTTTTTCTGTTTTTGTTTTTCGCTCATGGCATACATACACCCACAAGTACATATGCACAATCCAGTTCATCCCAACCTTCTCTCCCCGATACGTGCCGGTTGACGGATAGTTTGGTTTAAAACACCCGGTCAACGCTTCTCGCCCTTCCCGTTTTTTTTTTTTTTTTTTTTTTCATTGAAAAAAAAAATAACCGCGAGGAACTTGTATCTGTTTGGTTGTTTGTTTTCTTTTCCTTTTTCAAGAAACGGACTTGAACTCCTTTGAATGCATCCATGTGCCTCCCCCCACGCTCCCCCTTAGACGCGCGAGCAGCGGTCGCTCATCGTTGCTCGTCTTGGGCTTGTCTAGCCGTCCTTCACGCCTCCGGGACGGACTACGGCCCGGAAGGAGTAAAGGAGGGAGGGACTAGAGATGAGGACCTACGATCGGCTTGGCAAAACCTCAGTCGAAACTTGACAGAGTGATGAAAACAAATCAAGCTTCACTAACCCTAACCCCCCTTCCCCCCTTTACTCCCTTTGCCCTCCAAAAAAAAAAATTATCAGTCAAACCTTCTTGATTCTCGTTTCCCTCATACCCAAGGCTGGCTTCTTGCCAATATGACTTTCTAGATGTTGGTTTTCGATTCATCCGAATCTCAACCCGTTCGCAAACTCCTTGAGAGAGTAGTAGTACCCAGGCAATAAAAACTTGCCCCTCGATTGGAGATCTCAAGTAGAAGAAGGACGGTCGAGATGCTCTTGGATTCATGAGTACTTTTTGTATCAAAAAGGGACCTGAATTTGACCACCCATCGATCTCATGTTTTTTGATTCTTTGATTATTTTCTTTCTCCCTCTTATTCTTTAAGTCGGGCTCAAAGAGGATTTTTAACCTTGACAGTAAGATGATGGACGACCTATGACCATCGAAAATTCGTACGGACCAAATTTTCTTCTTCGCCTCTTCAATACATATCTTTAGATCAGAATCCACGCTAATTTTCCATGTTTTTTCTTTGGTTTGGAGAGGGGGGGCGGAGCTCAGATAGGTGGTGGTCAAGTTCGAATACCACCCCCACCTGAACTTCTCAGTCATCGACCAAAAGGTTGAAGCATGACTTGGGCGTGACTTGAACCCCATGGATTGGTTGGATGTGAGATGGAGAAGAAGTGTACATAGATGAGCCCAGTCGATCGATGAGAACAAGATCGAGAATGAAGGTGGCTGAGAGATACTGAAGGAATCATTCAACCTCGAAGATGGCCCAAGGTCCCATCCGTGCTAGCCCGATCCGATCCGTCCCGCTCTTGCCTTGCCGTCCTCCCTGATCAGCCTGAAGATCTACCTATTCATTCTAACGACCGGTCAAGCTTCTCGGCAAAAACGATCGAGTGAATTCATTCTGAATCGGATTCAAAAAACTGATCGTTAAACTTAATATCGATCAATCGAATCGAGGTTAAGAGGCTTGAGCTGAGTGATTGAGGGACGACCAGGACTTGATTTCTCAAAATCCCTCGAAAACTCAGTTTGGTAGGGACTGGTTTCTATGAATCCTAGAGGGCTAGAACTTGAAGACCTAGCTAACCCTTTGGTGATTGTTTGGCTGGTAGATGATTGCCCATTTGTTAATAGATGAGATGTTAGGTATGAAGGAAAAAGTAAGGTAAAGGTTCAGTATCAACTTGAATTTGAGTCTTGTCTGAGATTTACGATGGCATCTCTATGTGTATGAATTTCAATCTCAATTTGTTTTCTATTATCCCTATACTGAGGTATAATACCCCAAATTTGAGGAGGAAAGCCATTTTCCCGGTGCAGTATGGACTTTGCCCAGTGCAAGTATGGACTTGGCCCGGTGCAAAAGTTTGAGGGATGCAAGAGGTGAATCCTTGAAACTGGGAAATGAATGGTTGATGCACCACTGGGGCAAACAACCTTGGTATTTACCAAGGGTGCAGGAGGCCGTTTTTTTAGTATAGTAGACTAGTGCATGTAGCCCCCAGATTAACGGAGGAGAGCCTTTTGGCAGGTGCAAGTACATGCATATGAACTTTGCCCAGTGTAAAAAGGTTGGAGGTATGAAAGAGGTGCATCCTTGACATTGGGAAAATGACAATGCAAAAAAATAACTGTCAGAAATCAATAGGAGCTTGAGGACACTGATGCCAGGGAAAAAAGAGGCAATTCTTTCATAGAGAGTGAATTTTTAAAGATTGACGGTGAAAACCAATCTTTTGATTTAATTCTATGCTTTTTCTTTTGAAAAAAAAGGAACCCCCCAAATCAGTGAGAATTTTGAACTTGACAACAAACAAACAAGAGAAATCAAACCCAACAATTTAAGTAAAAAAAAATAAATGAATGAATGAATGAATGACTAAAGATCCCTCTCTTCCACCAATATCACACCTTGAAAATCATCCATGAGCTTTAAATTAAGATTAGAATCATGAACAAAATTAGAGTTTCAAGATTGATTTTAGAAGGACTAAGAAAGAAAAAAGTGAAGATCATGGGTTTTTTGAATTCAAGTAGTGATTGCAAGTGGATCAAGATAGTTAATTAACTAATCACATGATGATATCTAATCTACAATCATATGGTGAAGCATCATAAAAGATTTAATTAATTTGAATATCTCATTCCCCAAACCACAATCTGCTTGGTTTTCAGAGGATAGAAATAATATTGTTCAAAACTTTGAAAGAAAAATAAAAATAAAATTTGATATCCTTCCTTCAACCTTCTGGGATTGAGTTCAATTGTTTGGCTGGAACATCTTAAGATGCTATAAAGGTCTTGAAAAAAAAAATTGGGGGTAAATCATATGCCATTAAATATCACTTTTCCTGCAATTAATGAGCAATCATTGCTGGGAGAATTGTTCTTTGACATGACCAATCATTTTAATGATGGGTGAGGGTAAGAGGGTTTACATATTTAATTCAATTATTTAAATTTATCAAGTTGATTTAGATGTTTTTTTTTTTTGGAAACTTATCTGTCATGTAGCAAGTGCAGGAATCATTTTTAATTCCATGGAAATGCCTGTGAAAGTTATTTTCTCATTATTTTGTGGTTCTTGTGAGATATATCAAATACAATTTTGAAGGGTTTTCACCTGCCTTTCCAGTGCTTTTAACTTATACCATTTATTTTTGTGACACTTCCAATTGACGGAAATGCATATTCAATATGCCAGTCTATTTCATGTTAGATGTAGAATTTCTCTGGCCTACTTTTTTCAAAATTTTTGTGTTGTCTGTATCACTTTCATTCTAAGGAGTCCTATACATACACAGCTGTCTAACTGCACATGGGACATGGAAAGCTTCTGATGCAGAAATGTTAGCTTCATACAGAAATTTAAGGCTGTGGAATTATAGTTAGGGTAGTTTAATTTCTTATGGGATTTAAATAAATGTTTTCAAAAGAAAAAAAAGTATAAAAATGCTGCATATACTTGGTTAATGAGATGAATTTTAAATATGAGAAAATCTCTCAAAAAACGTTGAGAAAAACAAAAACCACACGTATATATATAAATATAAAATATTTATTTCAATATGATTTAATATTTCTGATGGGATATGAAAACCTATGTACAAAGCCTAAACAAATGTAGAAAAATGCTACATTTACCTGTTTTATCTAAAGAATTCAAATACCTGTATAAATTACAAAAAAAAAAGTTCATCAATTAAAAAATACTGATAATAAATATCAAAGTTTGAAATATTTGAATCAAATTTGATATTTCTGGTGGAATGTAAGAAGCTTTGTACCAAAAATAAAAACATGGAAAAATGCCGCACCATAAGATTTCAATTCTTCTCATAAAATTAGTATTTTAAGCATGATTTTATGCTTTTTTATGTTTGGTACAAAGGTATTTACATTCCATTGAAAATATTGAATTTCATTCAAAGAAATGAAGTTTCAATTCAGAATTATTAAATTTTGTACAAAAGCCCAAATGTGGTATATTTTTGTATTTTTTTTATCTGATAATTTTTTTTGACATATTTTCACATGTTTGACATTCTTTTTATGAATTATTCTATCAAATAAAATTATTTGCTGGATCTTGAAGTCATTTCTTATCTCTCCAACTGACCAGCTTTTTCTTCTTTCTTTAAATAGATCTGGGACCTGCTACACTTTTTATTTTGAGCTCTGCAATCCTTTTACATCAAACCTTGAATTTTAATGATTCTTTTATGAGAGAAACTAAAATACTATGATGTGGAATTTTTCCATGTTTTATTTTTGGTACAAACATTTTTTAAATTACCCCAGAAACATTGAATGTGATTCAAATTGATTAATTTTTGATGATGTTTTATTTTGAATAATTTATTGTCCAAAATAAAAGATGAATGGGAAAAAATCCTTGAATATGATATTCCTGACCCTCCAAAAGACATTCCTGTCTCATCTTTTCCTCCATTTATTGCAATGAGAGATCAGATTTCTTGCTCAGCTTGAATCTGGTTTTTAATTTTCAAAATGGGTCAAAATTCCAACCCACTAGGTTTTTTTATTCTATTTTTTTTTTAGAATCAGGTTAGGTTGTATGTTCACCCAGGAATCCTACAACTTTTTTTTTTGTGGACTTGGAATTTTTCACTGGTCACTCCCACCCTTCACCTAAGGATCAAACTCCAAATCACTGCCTCCACCTCACTGGACTCTGCTATTCTCCACCTCAGGCACCAACAATCTCACCATCCCCATCCATCACCCATATCCTCACCATTGACCACCTCACCACCCATCTCCAGGTAAGTTTCCCCCTACCCAATTAAATCATTTGCTTGAGTTATTCTCCTCCTAACTGATCCCTTCCCTTTTGATTGCATCACCTGGCCTCCATAATCTACTGGTTCTCCCTCACACCCTCCTGACTACCCTTGGTGTCCCTATTCTAAAATTTCCAGGTATGAAATTCCCTCACTTCCTCCCTACTCTTTCTCTCCAGAACTTGCAAATTTGTTTTTGAATTTATTTAATTTCAAAGCAATTTAATTTTCAAATTAATTTGCCTTTTCTTTCCAAATAAATGCCAAATCAATTTGAAAGAAAGTCAGGCCAACAAAGCACCAAATTTTGTATTTTTGGTTTTATGTTAGCAGGAAAGCACTATTTTTTTTATCATGATTATGTCATAAAAAAGGCCATCATGAAATCACCAAATATTTTTTTCTCTCTTCCTGATGTATATTCCAGCCCCTCTCTTTTTTTAAAAAATTGTTTTTTATTCCTTAACCATACCTTTGGATATGAGATGAATAATATTTTTTATAAAATTTTCTTTTTGATTTGGTTTGCTTGGCTTCAAAATAAATGGTTCTTTCTTCAGGATTTTTTACTTTATGATTGGGCTGTAATGCAGCATCCTCCTTTTTTTTTTTTTTTTTTTTTGGATTCAAAAATATTTGTTTAAAAAATTTAATCTCCTCCAACAATCAAAACTTTTAAACAATGATATGAAAAACTCATGGTTGATAGGGCAAAAAATTGATTCAAAATTATCATTTGAAAAAAATAAAGAATAATTCAAAGAATAATTCAAAGAATAAGGATTGTCAGAGAAAGAGGGATCAAAAGAGACATTCAAAAATTGCTTCAGTGGTCCATGAGGATGGTATTAATTACAAAATTTCCTGGCCTTCAAGAAAAATTTGGCCCTTGGATATGTTCCCTTCCATGAAGGCTGATAGAAAAATAAAAATTTGAAGCCAACCCCAAATGATTTCAACAAAGTAAAGAAAACAATCCAGGTATTCTATTTTTTCATCTCTGAAAATTTAATTGTTATTGATGGGCCTTATCACAGCTTGGTGGTGGCCAAAATTGGATTCATCCATTTGGATCAAATCCCTGAGGAAGATAAGCAAGAAATGTAATTTATGACCAACCCCCTCCACAAATACAAAAGTTTTTTTTAACCCTGCAGGGCCTTTGAGATTCTGGGTGTAAAGATGTGGGAAATAGGATGAAGAAAGAAATGATGGAACCTTCTGGATTTTTTGGTTGATAAATTAAGAAAGCTGTGATCTAATTGTTTCCTCAAGGCTTCAAATATATGAATTCAAAACCTCACCACTCCTCCCAGATATTAGGCCAAATTCTTCAAAAATTGGCCAGGGTCCCCTTTGAAGCCAAGCAGAAATTAATTCATGGAAACAGGATCCCCTCCTTGTAATAGTTGGATTTTGGTACTCAACTTATTTTTTTTTTGATGGCCCAGGCTATAATCACCCCAAAATAAATCACTATTACACTTCAATGATGCCAAAAGGCTTGGTTTCAGAAAAAACCAAATAGGGTGTATCAGAGTTAAAATTTTCAAAAAATTAAATGGCCAATTTTAGGCTTATCCATTTTTTTCTTCAAAATTTTATTTGTTTTTTCCGTTAAAACCATTTATTAATTGTTTATTTTGATTAAAAAAGTAATTTTTAAAAATTTTATATTTTTCCTGAAATAAGCTTTTTGAATTTTTCAAAATTTTAAGGCTCATAGGCATTTGAATTTTTCAAAATTTTAACCCTCATAGGCATTAATGCTAGAATGATGTCAAAAGGCTTCATTGGCATCATTACAGCAATTTCTTTTCTGAAATAAATCTTTTTGGTGTGTTCCCATGCCAGGAAGGCATGCAGGCTTTTTATTTTTGGAGCAGTGCGTGGGGTTGGATAACACACCATTTTATAGCTTTTTTGGCCCCAAAGGGCTGGTAGAGATTAATTGAGGTCCTGGGGGCTGAATTAAGAGCTCCAGACCCCCTGTTGGGTCTGTCTGCGTAGATTTTTTTGGATAATTCAATGATGGAAACAAATTAAGTTGATTCAATATTTAATAATTCTAAAATGCCAATCACTTCAAAAGAGTTCAAATCTGAACTGAGATTCAAAAAAAAATTCATCCAATTCAAGAAAAATGCTAATAATTTGTTTTGTTTACACAAAATTGAATATTTCTGGTGGAACAGAAATAAATTTTTACCAAACATAAAAAAAAACCACAAAATTCTACTCAAACATCTTTCATTCCAGGAAAATATTTTGAAATATTAAAAAAAAAGTATCTTAAAGTACAAAAAAATCCATAAAAAATATAAAACATACTTCTTTGAGGAAAATCTAAGATTTGTGATGGAATGTAAATACCTTCTTACCAAGTGTAAAAAATGACAGAAAAATACAAAACATATTTTTTTTTGAAAAAATTATTCAAATATCTTGAAATATGTCAACAAAGGTTTCATCAAGTACAAAAAAAAACATCAAATGTAAAAAATTGATTATTGAAAAAAAAACAAATTTTGATATTTCTTTAATCATTCCTGCAATTGATGGAGTTTATTTTGTAATTTTTGATGATATTTGAAGTGGTCTCATTAAATATTTACATGTAGGCTATTTTTTTATAAATTTTCTTATGTTTTGTAAAAGGTACATTCCATCACAAATGATAATTTTCATCCAAATAAATGGATTTTTGATTTCATTATTGTTATTATGTTACTCCATGAATTATTTTTTGAAATATTTATAAAAATGATAGCCCTCAGATTGTAGTTATATATAGCATTTTTTCTATTTTAGATTATTTTTGTGGTAAAGTATTTAAATCTCACTGGAAATTGCAATTTGCATTCAAAAAAAAAATCATTTTTTTGCATTTGATGGTTTGAATTTTGTCCTTGAAAAAGCTTTTGCCAAGCTATTCAAAATATTTGAATTCTACTTGTGAATTTAATAAATGTAGCATTCTTCCATTATTTTTGATGCTTGGTATAAAGGTTGTTACATTCCATCATAAATCTTGAATTTTCTTCAAAGAAGTATTTTTTATATATTTTTAACAATGATTTATGTACTGGATAATTTTTTTGTTTGAATATTTCAAAATAACTCAACTCCCAGAATGAAATAGGTATATGTAATATTTTTTGGTGTTTTATTATTTTTGGTACAGAGGTATTTATGTTCCATCAGAAATATTGCATTTTGTGTAAACAAAATAAATTATTAACCTTTTTGCCATTTTTCTTGAATTCAATGATGTTTTTTTTTTCAAATCAGAGTCCAGATTTGAATTCCTCACAAAGAATTGGTATGTTTAGAATTTTTACATATTGAGTTAACCAAATTGGTGTCCATGATCAAATCATCCAAAAAAATCTACTCAGGCAGACCCCACAGGGGGTCTGGAGGCCTAATCTAGCCCCCCAGGAGCTTAATTAATGTTTACAGGCCTTTGGGGGCACAAAATATCATCAAATGGTGTGTGATCCCACCACCAGGCACCCTTCAATACTTAAAAAGGCTCTACCCCTTCCTGGTGTCTGAAGGCACACCAAAGGCTTGAGTTTAGCAAACAAATCACTATAATGATGCCAATGATGCCTGTTGACATCATTTTACCAATTTTTCTGCTAAAATAAAGACTTTTGGCATCATTTGCCTTTGGAAAGTGATTTTTTTTGGCGTGATTATAGCAAAGGCCTTTTTTGATTGTTTTCCTCAGATCAATTTTACATTCAATTGGTTCTACAATGCTCTTCATATTGACAAGGGTGATTTTCCTTCACATTTCTTTCACCTGGTGGTTCAAAGCAAAAACATAAGGGGACAACTTATTGACAAATTGGACAAATAAAATTTCTCTCAATATCAATTTTTTTCCTTACATGGGCTTTTTCATTTATTTCAAGCACAAAGGCATTTTAAAAATAATTTGGGCTTCTAAAATTAAAAGCATTGCACTTTTACTGCTGTTGAGTCAGGCACCCATAATAGACCGCTTTTTCCATTCAAATCAATGGAAGGACCATTTCAAACAGCCAGGAATTAATTAGTGGGGTGATCTAATCTGGGAAGAAAAATATAAATAAACACAAAAGCTATTTTTAGATTGGAGAGATTTTAAAAATATTATTGAAAATTTTCGTGAATGAGATTTTTTTATATTATTTTTTTAATTATTCAAATAAACTCATTTAAAATGAAGATATATGAGAAATTATTTTCATTTTTTTCCACAGATTTACCACTATAAATGAATGCCACAGCTAAAGATAACTTGTTAATTTTTACTTATACAATTTGATCTTTTTCCTTCTGCTATTAATCCTTCTTTTTTTTTCTTTTTCACAATCAAACTAAAACTTAATGTAACTGAGCCTCTGGATTTTCTTCTCTATCCATTTTTTCACCTCTGTGCTTTTCTTGATTTATTTAAAGTTGGAGCTCCCATCTTTACTTC